>CM021766.1:130459759-130598786 GCA_011076525.1 Nettapus auritus | reverse complement strand
TTTTTTTTTTTTTTTTTTTTTTTTTTTTTTTTTTTTTTTTTTTTTCTTTCTTAAATCAGCTCTCACAGAGGCACAAACAACATTGCTTATTGGCTCAGCTCTGGCCAGCAGCAGGGCCCTTTATCACACATGGGGCAACTTCTGGATTCTTCTCACAGAAGCCATCCCTACAGCCCCCCACTACCAAAATCTTTCCATGTGAACCCACTACACTTATATTGCTACAATTTGAATTAATAAATTCTAGCAAAACAGTAGTCCCACAGAAAGAGTGTCTTTCTCACAAGAGCCAGAAACCTTTTTGAGATCATGAAATTTCATGTGGACTATTCTCATACTTCTTTTTTTTTTTTTTTTTTTTTTATAATGACCTTCTTGTTCTTTAAGAACAGACAAGTCACGTTGTTTTCTTTCTCTCTTCTTGGAGAGTAGCCCACAGGAGCACGGGACGTGACGGGAGCTGCCGTCTGTGGAGGAAGCCATGTTGAAGCAGTTTGCTCCTAACGGATGGACCCTGTGGTCCATCCATATCAGAGCAGTTCTTGAAGAGATGCTGCATGTGGGCAGCCTCCGCAGGATCAGTTTGGGAAGGATGGCATCCCGTGGGAGGGAGCTCACACGAAGCAGGGGAAGAGAGTGAGGAGGAAGAATCAGCACAGACAAAGTGTTATATAGTGACCACAACCCCATTCCCCTGTGCCACTCGGGGGGGGGGGGGGGGGGGCAGGTAGAAGAGGGTGGATGAGGAAGAAAACGTTTTTAGTTTGCTTTTAGTTCTCACTGCTCTAGTTTGTTATCAGGAGGTAATAAATAACATTAATCTCTCTATGTCGAGTCTGTTTTTCCTGTGACAGTATTTGGCAAGTGATCTCCCTGTCTTTATCTCAACATGAGTCTTTTTTCATCACATTTTCTCCCCCTGTTCTTTTGAGGAGGGGGAGTGAGAGAACAGTGCAGTCAAGCTTAGCTGTCCATCAGTGTGGAACCACCACAAACTTCCAGAAGAAACATGATAGTAAAGGTCAGAGTATTTCAAGCAGGAGCTGGACCACTGCTGAAAGGTTTATGAACTTTCAGCAAAGTAACTGACTTAACTCTCAGTATTTCAGGCCAGACACATTACAGCCGTTAAAGGGAGCTTCTCAATTTACAGTATTTCTATGTCCTTATTAGCATTTGAATGGAGATGAAAGAAATAAATTAGGGGCAAGACTTGCAAAACAGGCTAAATGAATTTACGATTTTGAGTACCCCTCTTATATGCAATTCACCTGAGAATACAAAAGCAGACGGTGGAACAGGAAAGAAAGGAAAAGTAAGGGTTTCTGCCATAAACAGAAGGTGCTTACTGTCCTAAGAACATGATCCCATGCAATAGTGCCAAATAGTAACACTCCAAGATATGTGCTTTGAGTATGTGATAAGATTAACCAAATGTCAGGTTGGGATTGCTAGAAAATAAAATGTAATGGGGAAAAAAAAAAAAAGGGAGGGCAGCTCTGAAATCAAATGGAAAAAGAAAATATTTTAATAGCAGCATTAGCAATTAGATCTGAAAATATTGGCAATTTTGGTATTCCTTTTTTGCTTCTGCTTTTGCAATTAAACTAGACATAATTATCAGTTGTCACAACCAGATTAGATTCAATAAATTTAAATAGGGAGTTTTTCTTCCCATAAACTGTATTTCCAACATGTTCATAAAGTATAGTAAAAAAATATATAATGATACAACATAGTACAGGACTTGAGAAATCAATTATTTTTGGCTTACAGATTTATGTCAAAGTATTGTAAATACAAGTGACATGAAAAAGTGATCTGATTTATTATAAATTTATTGCTATGTGATATCTTGTCTCTGAAGAAATTATGTTGGCAGATCTTCACTTCCTCTTTGCATATGCAAGATGATGGAGGCTGTGTCAGGTATGTGAAATGCTTGAAATAGCCTTTTTGCTTATCTGCTGTTCCACTACAAAGCAAAGTCAACCGTATGTAGGACAAACACATACATCAATTCTATGACTTTAAAAAAGGAAACTTCAGACAGAGTTAGGAGTTGCTCACTGTACTCTACTTCTCCAAATATTCTTGCCTGACTATGGCTTACAGAGAACCAGTTTCAGAACTGCAAAATATTTCTAGGGTTGTGTTGAATAAACACATAGCATCCTCCTCAGATGCTTAGCTGGCTGCTTTCTCAAAACCTTACATTGACCTTGATGGTCATTCTCTTTCTATCTGTTCAGATGTAACAAGATAATGTACTGTCTCAGCTGAACTGTTTACCTCTAAAGTTCGGATCATGTTCTAGTTGGCTATAACAAAGGCAAAAACATAGGCGATATTTTAAGTATAAATGGGACATAGCACCTCCCCACATGACAGTATCTACATGTCAATAGCTCTGCTGAAGTTAATGGGGAGTAAGATGGAGGGATTGGTCACGTGAATTTTATTTAAACCTCTTAGCCCAGAAAAGAATATGAGGAAATGGAAAATTAGTACAATACATATGACAAAAGCTACATTTTTTTGTTGTTGTTTAAGATAACTGGCTTGTATATGAGTATGAAAGAGGTATGTTATGCTGTTTCAGATTGTGGAATGCTATAGCCAAGGTATCAGGTTATAGCAAAAAACTCAGATGTGTACCAAACTATGGAAAATATCACAGTCATGTAGGGAAACCCCAGCAACAGCCAAATATTTTCTGGAATATCTGCCAGAGCAGAAAGAGCTCAAATCTGGTTCCACAGGCCCCATCTGCAAAGTGTTATTTCCACCTTTCTATAGTTTTCCACCATATCTAACCAAGATATGCCTGACTGCAGATTTACTTGCTATTTTCTCCTTCCTGTGGCACGGTGAGAGCTACCCTAACTCCAAAAAGTTGTGGAATATGCCTCTTAAAATTCCAGGCCTAGCAAGATCTAAAAGCACTGTTAGTGTCAATGTTGCTATACTAATACGGGACATATATGTGGTCCTTGATGAGATTATTCTCCATTCAATTAAGCAATTCACATGGTTAGCACTATGCTGTCATGAACCAGACATACCCTGCTGAAAACAATACCTGCACTTTTAACATAAAAAAATATCAGTGCTGATCCATATTCATACATACAATGAATGAGTTCAATACACTGTAGGATTTAGCAGTACAACTGTTATGTGCAGACAAGATATGGAAACCTTTAATGTTAGAGTTCCCAAGACAATTACAGTTTTATTAAAATAATTCAAATTCAAATAATTCACCCAGGTAGTGGAAATGGCACCTGCATCTCTTTTTAAATATTCAGGCACAGCATGACTGGAAAAGAAGTCAAGAATTAAAATTCAACTTGAATTATTTGATTGTAAAAATACTGGATACATCTGTTGTGAGCTTTCATCAGACTGACATTTCTTATCAACCGAAATACGTTTGATCTTGACCTTGGACCACTAGAGCTGATACTCAATCCTAAGCCCAGAGTACAAGAATATTCAAACTCCAGAAGTTAGTTCTAATAAAAACAATGAAATGTTGTGATGAGAAAGTCCAATAAGGCCTAGAGAACCCAAACTTCTGTCAGAATATGGTATTAACAGTATCAGCATGACATAAGAGAAAAGTCTTACCTGGCAGCACATCTACAGAAAACACTTGCCTCTTACAAATTCCTCCACAGAGGAAAGAGAATCAAGATCAATCAAATATAAGGTAAATATGAGATAATGCACAGCGGGCAATCCTGCCTTAGAGGTTTAGAGAGCTTGAGTGCTCTGATTCCTCTTCAAAAATAGTAGTAAGTATTACGTTGGTGAGTGAAGCAATGTTCCTTACAGTCTTCTTCCATGGGATTTTCTCATATATTTACCTGGAAAGAGAAAACATCTCCAAGAAGATGGTCAGGAACACATATTTTCTGTGATACCCACTCCTGAATAAGTAACTGATGTTATCCATGCGTCTGTATTAATTTTTATCCTGATCCAGTTTCCTTGTATCACCTTCCTTGGAAGTTATAGAGAGCTTCAAGGCTCCAAAAGAGATACAACTGAGAACCCTCACTATTTCAAACACTCATGTACTGTCAGGAATAAACGCAGAGAGAAGCTTTGCCTCCCAGTGAACATTTCTGTCATGCATTTCACACCACTTGACCATTTCATGGGCTTCCACCTAAAAACTACCCATTTTTGTCCTTCTGCATGCTCTACCATTAACTGCATATGGATAAAGGGAAAACCTCTTGGTTTCATACACTGTAAATAAATGTTTGTTCCACGGCCTACCTTGGTACAATGCTCATCATTTTCTTTCATGTCTGTTGTCTCTAATTTTAAATGTACTGTCTTTTGGATGTTTTGCTTTGTTTTGTCTTGTCTTGTTTTTAGATGAGGGATTATCTTCTTTTTCCCTGCATTTTGACATAGTTTAACACAACAGTTTTCTGATCCATGACTGGGCTTTTATACTCTGTCTGAATGAGCAAGTAGAGTGAACCAGTAGGAGCTGACACGGAGAGCAGAAGGGCTGTATATTTCATATAAGCATTTCATGAGTGCACCAGCTGCCCTCTGGAGCACATCTTGCATTTCATTTTCATCTAAAACATCTTCACAATCCAAGCCAAAGTATAATAAATGGGAGGTTCCTTTATAAACTGTACTCCTGACCTGAAGTATACAACTAAGTTAGACAGATGTCTTAGTGTTAGTCACATGAAAAATGAAAAACAAAAAAAGCCTCTACTCTTTATACACTTTCAAAGTTGATTGCTCAGCCATGAAGGTCTATTCTTTAGGTATGATTCTCCTCTCATGTATCAACTTGTGTTGCTAGATAATGCTAGTGAAGTTATTCTCAGTTTACTCAGGTGTGATGGAGACCAGGACTAGGCTTTGGATCCTGGGACTTACCTGCCCCACAGGTTTTACACACATTTAAAATAAGTAATTTCAAACTCGTCTTCTGGCTGCATGCAATCACAGTCAAAATCCCCATGTAAAACAGGTCAAGCTATTTCCTTCTTTCCCACTTTATTTTTCTTCACTCGGTCTTCCCACCTTCCATCTCCCTTTTTTTTCCAGTTTGTTTGGATGTCTGCTTTCCTCTCTACATGTCTTTATTCTGTGGCTACCTCCACCCCCACATCCTCGCAGGCAGCTTTAACGAGTAAAACCTCCTCATCCATTTTTTTTTCTCCTCAGTATAATTTTACCTCACATCACCCAGTCTTCTTGTGGCTTTACCTGCAACTGAGAAAAATAGTTGATGGTCCATCTTGCAGCCAGTCCAGCCTTCCACTATGCCCACACTTTCTCCATCCTTGCCCTAGACCATCACCACTGCTTCTTTGCTTTTTCCTTTGTAATTGGAAAAGCTGCAGCTTGATTCCTGGATTTCTCCTGTACTTCAGTCACATCTCTGGTTAAGAAACACCACTTTATACTCTCCCTGGAAGGGAGGGTATATTTTCCTCATACACCTCAGTACACACTTGGAGACCACTCTCATCTGGGAAATGACTTGGTACTTGCTGCTTCTGAAACACCAAGTTTTTTCCAGTGCATGTTGGTTATGGATGTCTACCCACTTAAGGGAAGGTCACATGTGCATGTGGAGATGGGAGTTAGGGATGGAGAGAAATGGCATGCATAGTTTTGCAGCATGCCAAAACTTTACAGCACTGCTCATAATCAGCAAAGAGAAAAAAAAAAAAAAAAAAAAAAAAAAAAAAAAAAAAAAAAAAAAAAACGATCTCCATTGCCTGTCTTGAAGGTCTTGTCAACTCTGGCACATTAGGAAGACACCTGTTTTAAATCACTTTCACATCCATCTATTTCCCTCTGCATTCCCTGGAATATCCTGCCAGTAGATTCCAGTTATTCAAACTTTAATCCATTATAAATGTTGTTAATCTAGTAGGACTGCTCACATGATTAAAGTTAATCATGTATAGATGTCTTAACCCAAGCACTCTGAAACTCACCAAATCACAGGATAAAGTCCTGAAAACATTGCTGTAAACACAAATACATCTACTGAGCAAAATCAGTCTAGAGAATCAATGCTTTGAGAAGGTATATGTAGCAATGTTACTATTGAACAATTATAGAAGAGGGAAACAGAAAAAAATCTAAATAAAATACCATGCTTTCAGCTAGTTTTAGATTACTTTGCCATACCAGCAATGAGTTCAAATGATTGCCATATAATGCTCTCAAACTGAGATATTTGGACAAGACACAACATATATATTTTTCTCTTGTATTTACCTGCAAACTGTATCAACTACTTCATTCTAGATTTATGCATCAGTCAGAAATCAAAAAGCCTTAATGAGATAATAGATAACAGCATCCCTTATTGCAGCATTAGCATACCTGCTACAACAAAAGAAGTGCACAGCCTCCTGAAGTGCTTCTAAACTATGTTAGATTGGGGTAAAGTTTTCCTAATCACATCCAACACAAAATTATTTAATTCTTCTATTGTAACTACTGTACAGAAGGAATTTGGGGAATACAACAGAAGCTAAATGATTTATTAATTCTACAATAAAACGCTTTTCAGTAAACTACTAGAAGCATAGTTACTCATACTATTCTAATGTTTGGATTATTTGAAAACTAGATAAAATTCTCATATTTTTATGTTTTTCTGTATCATCAGCATCTTTTTATTTGAATTATGCTCAGAGCTCCCTCACTAGCAGATTTTAAGCACTTGGGGAACCATAAGCCAGCACATAACTGGGATACATAATAAAACAATAGAGTTGTAACGAATGTTCTTTACAGTAGCTTTATATTGTAGCAATGTCAAATCTCACTGAGTAAAAATGACTGTCAGCCTGTCTGGTGCTGATGGCTGGAAGTTGACTTAAGCACTTGTGCTTGTGTCAGATTTCACAACAAAATAACCCACTCAGCCTGCAGAGATCCCAAGTGGAATCATTACCCCAGTCAGTGTCAGGGACCTCTGAGGATCCATAGCTCTAACTATGTGAAGAATGCTCCCCCATGATGACAGCATAAATCTCTGGCATATCAGATGTGCAAAATGGTCTTAATTCCTGACATTCAGGGCTTTTGCCAGTGCTTTTGAAGCTATAATTATTGAGTATCCTATAGGGAACTATTTTAATCTTCCCTGCTTCTCTTAACAAAGAATTGTTTTCTCAGCAGTCTTTACTAAAATAAAGAAATAAAAGGAATTACCTTCACATATTTTATCAGAGAAAAACCCTGCAGCCAATTATCTGAAAACAAGCAGCAACACTTTGCAGTAGCAAAACTGATGACAGTGTACTACAAAAATCAGAATTTAAACTTAAAGAGCCACAAAGGTCTCTCTGATTAGCTGGGCAGACAACCTGGTCCTTTTGTCTTACATAAAGTGGTCTCAGCAGTTACAGTATTGTTAAGTTATATAACTCTCCAATAAAAAATTTAAAAAAAGGATATTTCAATCTATACCCTGCTGTTCAGAGGCATACATCTCCTTGAATGCTTCGGTACCTGGAATAGCACTCCTGCTAGTGATGGGATGAATTGAAAATCTGACCACGTATGGTGTTGGTTTTCTGAGCATAACCCTGTGCTTTCCTTTGCTATCAGACTACATCACACTGGACATCATCTGCAGCTGCATTCATACCCTATCCAAGGATTTACACCAATTAGCCAGGCAGCCTTTGGGAACTACCTCTTGGAGAAAGGAAGAAATCAGTTTAATTTTGTTTTGTGATGTGTAACAGTTGTTGCAAGGCTGCTCTGTCTTTGGATAATGTTTGACCATTCAGAACAAAAAACCTCTTAACCTCCTTTTACAAGGCTTGCAGAATTGGAGCTTTCTTAGGCCAGAGGCCAAAAGCTTTCTTTCTGAAATCTCTGAAGCCAATGTCAAGTTTCTGATTCACTATAAGCACAATACCTATTGTGGAACTCAGTTAAATACTCTCCTGAACTTACTTCCTCAGCAATTTTATGGTGTGAGAGAGGGAGAGTTTAATCCCCTTCTGAAACTGAACAATTAACTTAAATCCAATTATGAAAACAGTGGGTTTTTATACCAGTGATGGCTCACAGGCTGTTCAGCAGCATGTGGTTAGTCAGCAGTTTAAGTGTTGCCTCTATGCCAAGGTTTAACACGACATAGGTGCTGCTAGATAATCTAAAGCCAAGTCTGTGGAAAGCAGAAGGCTCTGTTGGGACAGATATCCACTCTCATTCTCTTATTCTTCAGTGTTATGCAGATATGGTGGTTCCCAGAGCCAAGAAAGTTGGCTGCTTCTCCTCTCAAATGAAACACATATGTTGATGATTATGGGGAGATCAATAAAACTTCCCCCCAAATCCTTTTTGTCTATGTCCTAGTCTATATCCTACTCTACTGGCTGTATTCACATTGTTAGTGTATCTTCCTTAGCATTCTGATTCTTCTCATGAACACACATTCTGAAAGTCAATGCATTCTGGAAAGCCACAAAACTGATCTGATCATTTACTATGAACTGCAATAACCATGAAACCTCCCTACCATGTACCATAACCTTTGGAATATTACTCTGTGCAGAAAATCCCGGGGCTGGAAATTTCCATGTGTTTCCAAGGGAGACTTGCTGACATTGTTCCACAGATTTCTGTATCTGTTCTCCTCATTGTTTTTGTAGAGAATCACAAACTCTAGACAATACTCAGCCCCACTACTGAAGAGTAGAACAAGTACACTGGCATTAAGAGAAGTAAACCCAGGAAAAACACAACACTTTTTGCACACACCTTTTCCCACAGGTAGAAAAGGCAAGAATGCAGGTTCAGTGCAAAGAGGAATCTATCTCATCGCATCTATTTCAGACAATAACATGTGCTCTGCAACTAGGGAACCATCTTGTGTTTTGTGTAAGTGTGGATGTTAATCCAAGCTTCCTGTGCCTCTGTGTGGGATCACCAATTCTCTGTCTCATTGTAGCACATAAAGAATGAAAGGCATAGCCATCCCTCTTCTCCAAGAAGTTATTTGCTCAGATTCCCTCAAGTGGTCTCTAATCAGTCCCATGCCTTTGATATGCCCAAGCCACCACTTACCAAAGAGGTACACTCCTGGTTTCAAGAGACAGACTCTGACCCTTTCGTGTATCAGGAGTCCTGAAAACCCAAACAGTAATAATTTACACAGCATGCGTTTCATGTCTGTATTGATATACACTCAGATAGATAGATAGACAGATAGCTAGCTAGAGATAGACAGATAGATAGTGCTTTAAAAGCACAGAGTTACAGGTCTATGTGAAAAAGGCTTTGAGGCAATGGAGTCAAACATTATCTAAAACAAGCCAGACATGTTCCAGCTTGAGCCAGCATGTTCTGTTGGAGGCGTGATATGTTCTCTAATGACCATGGTTAGGAATTATCGCATGTCCTTCTTGAAGGATGGATTTCTCCAGCTGACAGATTGAAGAATTCAGGCCCAGAGAGCTGTCACTGCTGTAAAACTGCCTGTGAACAGGAGAGAACACCTGTGCCAATCATTTTTTGTGATCACAAATATTCACCATAGGGTGCTTTATTACAAGGACACAAAAATGTACAACAGCCTGATTCTAGCCATAAGGGCTGTGGTTTTGATGATAACACAGAAAAAAACAACAACAAAACAACCAAAAAACCCACAAGTTTTGGGGAGTGAAATTACACCTATGAGATGAGTTTCCACATGCTTATCTTTGAAGTGGATGAAAACTAGACATTTTCCCCAAGCACCTGAGGAAGAAATGTAAATTGAGATATTTCAGTGAGAATGTGATCCTGTTGTCTTCCATGGGGGGAGTATCTAGTAATACACAGGCTGGTAAGATGAGACTATGGGAACAGATCTGGCGCCATGTGTACTGCAAATCAAAAGCCCAAATGCAGGGAGCCCATGACTGCTACCTGAGAAGCAGCATAAACTGCAGAGCACCACTGTGATTCATCCACAAGCCCAAAACGTAGAAACTGGTCCCACTGTGCATAGTGTCTTTATTCCCTGCACAAAGCCTATACGTGCGTTTTGCAGAACAAGACAACAGAACCAGGGTAGCTGGGGGACAGAATGGAGAATGAATTCTCCACCAAATCAACATACATCAGGCTGTACAAAACACTCTGTTCAGCTGCTGCCACAAGTTAGCATCTTCCTTTCTAAGAAATCCTACAAAAAGAATGAGATATTTACTTGGATACCTCAGATTTTTAAGAGAAGTAATTTAAGCACAAGTCGTAATAAAAAGGAATAAAATAATCTTCAGACACACTTGGGGAATTAATCTTCCTCTCTTTTTCATATCTTATTATCTGCTTTTCCCATCCTTTTCCCCTTATCTCATTCATAGATAATACTAATATTTGCCTAGTCTTCATGTTACATTGTGTATCTTGAAAGAGAGTAAGGAGGCAAATTGATAGCCATAAATCAAAGTCTGAAAACACAGAACAAATACAGAAATACACAAAGGTCAGTTGTGCTGCTTTCACTGTCTTGTGTCCTGACTCATCCCACTTTACCCTGTTTCTTCATGGACTTTGCTGCTTTGGAAAACACTGCTGTGGAGCTTCTGGTTTAAAAGCCAGAAGCTTCTGGTTTAGAAGCTATGATTCCTTCCATATATACCTTCTTACTCATTTTCAAGGATGCCAGTACACCTGTGCCTTTAAAGTGTTTCAAGCGTCAGGAAGACTCACAGCACCACAGAGCTAGACCCAGCTGAATTATTTGTGACATCTGCAGAAGATGAACAGGGACTTGGAGAAGAGGCTGTCAGTGAACCTTGCAATGTGGCTGAATGCCTCATGTCTGCATTTCTGCTCTAAAGAGACTGTTCCTTATTAGCACTTAATACAGCCAAATATAGTCATGCATATAAGCTATATAAAATAAAATGTAGTAACTCATTGTTTTCTACCTGACCTAGATGATTTTTTTTTCTCCCTTTTTAGCAGGTATTTCTGACAAAAAAAAACAAAAACAACAACAACAACAACAACAACAACAAAAGAGAGCTGGAGATTCCTGCTCTCACTGTGCTTAGAAGTACACCCACATAGAGGAAATGTGCAGATAGAAGTGAGATGTGTGGGATGTTTTGACTACAGTGACCGTGTTCATGAATTCAGTCATATTAGTGAATAACTTTTCTTATAGTTACAGAAAGCTGCAAGCTAAAGGCATGGGAGGACATCTGTAAAATAACAATGAACATGGCCAGAGGGAAGGGAAAATTGCATCAGACATGAACACATTCTAAATGCTGACTCACCCCACCCCACATTTCCTCCCTTGCTGCCTTCAAAACTCCTTAATCTCCACATACTTTCAATTTACAGCTCAATTTACAACTTCAGTGTCCTGCCGCCCCCATTCTTTAGCTTTCTGTTTTCTTTCTACTCCTACACTTTTATTTTTTCCTGATGCTTGCTGAACCACTGTGTTCTTGATGTCATCCGTTACCTCAGACAGTCCCTTGGACTTAGGAAGGATGTCTGCAAAACAACTTCTAAAGCCCATCTGCGCACGCTGTCTCATGTCTGCAGCTGAGGGAAAACAGTTCTAAGCCTAATTTATTCTACCTTTTACTAGTTATGAATAAAAGTGCTATGGAAGCACCTGCATGAGAAATTCAAATGACACTTTTTTCTTTTTTTTTTTTCTTTTCTTTTTTTTTTTTTTTAGAGAGGTTACTTGGCTTGCAAGTTTAAAAGAGCTAATAAATGTGATTCTGAAGGATGAGGCTGACCTCAGCGTCATTTACAGAACCCAGACAGCTCCTTCACAAAGTGTGTCTGGGAAAGCACCATATCATTAAAAACAAACAAACTGAGATTGCATGTCCCAGTTTTGCATTGTCATAAATTGCAAGAAAGATAAACCCTTCTCTAAGCTCTAAGATATACAACTTAGTTGTTATTATAAAATAGCCTATCTTCTAATTCACAGGACATACACCACAGAACTGACTGGAGAAAAGAAGTCTCTATAGTATTGTTTTCTCTTATTTGTATGCATCAGGACATGTTCTTATCCCTGCAGCTAACACTGTGTTGGGTACTGGTGTTCAAACAGGAAGCTATTCTTTGAGCTCTCCTGGAATGACCCAGCTGCGAAGAAAATACATTTAATCAAGTATTTTAAAAATAAATATATTTGTTTTCAAACACAGGAACCACCATAGGCTTTACTGGTATAAGTCATTCATCCAAGTGGAAGTACACGTAGGACAATCTGCCTAACTGAGAAATGCATACATGCAACATAAACAGCGTTAACTCATCTGAATCATTTCACAATATGGCTACAAATGAAAAGTACAAACACGAAGACCACAATGCAATACACTTGGAAAATTAGTTGGGAAAAAGCTAAAAATGACAAAGCAAAATTTCCCAACCAACACACTATCTACCTGAAGGAAGAAACAGAAGTGAGGACATGGTCCAGAAACTTTCACAGTGAGGAATCTGGAGACAAGAAGCATACCCACTATCACATCAAGAAGCTCAGCAACATCCTCCTGTCCTAGAATGTGGCAGCTAAGAATCTATTCATGACACAGCAATAGCTGATTTTTATTTCTGGAGCTGAATCTTAATTACCATTCAGACTAACAGTCTTAAATACCCATTGAACTTCTCTGTTGTACGACCAGCTTGTGAAGGGGTTGGTTGACTCATATGATATTACATGAAAGCCATTGCCAGAATAGTGTGATCTCACTAGAAGAACTGATGTGGATCTCTCAAGCATGTAGCACATTTAAGATGCTATTTCCTTGTGGTCACATAAAATATTGTCAGTACTCTTGTGGTTCAAAGAAACATCTGAAAAAGATACCATCCATCCTCAGTTTCCATGAAGGCATATTACAGAGGACATCGAAAAGTACTTCTACAGAATTATTATTTTTATATGTTCCCAAAACTGGAAAAAAACCATACAAAACAAAAATTCTGAAGTAAATGTATTTATTAATGTTGCATTTCTTAATGCAGAGATATTTTTATTTCAAGTATAGGCGTACAATCCTGCTTCATTGTTCTTGATTCCAAAACAAAAACAAAACAAAAAGACAAGAACACCCTGGTCAACTGCTTTTTGATTAGAAGACTCATGCTGTGGTTTCAGATATTTATGCACAAATCTCATTGATAGCAGAATCAATTCTATTTGCACATGAACAAAGAATTTGCCTAAAAAAAAAAAAAAAAACTAAAAAAAAAAATAACTCTTGCTATCTTAATATCCCTTTAACACAGAAAAGCTGATTGCATAACTGAAAAAAAAACATATATATTTGGGATACTAAGATAAAGTTCTCAAAATCAATGTCACTGATTGCTACAACATTAAAATGCAAATTAGTCTTTTAATATGGACAACCAGTTGTGACACAAATACAAACAACTCTTCCCCAGTTCCATGCTTTTAACTAAGTATTATTCAGTTAACACTACTTTCAGAATAGACCACTACCTGTCTTGTTACACCTGTCCTTTGTTTTAAGAAGTTAAATGCTGATTTTGCTATCAATAGTAATGAAACAATTGTCTATCCTTTCATATTTTATGTGAATATCAAATACCTAAAGAACACTCTCATTTATTAATGTGCAAAACTGGTGAAGCTCAGAGCAGAATATGCTTAATCTGAAAACAATTACTGAAAAATATGGTTTTATGCTGAAAACAACTGCAATATCTTTAGTTTGTAGCAAGACAAGCACCAAGGGACATGTGGGCAATAGGAAATGCTTTTATAGTTGTTAGTAGCATCCTCTTTCGTCCTTCATACTAATAGCAAAAGCTAATTTTAAAGCAGTAATGAAGAGCCAAACAGATTCTCTATTTCCAGTTTAATGATAGGACTTTCCTATGTAAATTTTGCCCTCTGAAAGTGAAATTCCCTTTTTACAACTCGATGTTTCAGCCTCCAAACATACAGCTGGAGTTCCATCTAAATGCAACAAATGACCCAAAACAAGACCATCTTCTAGTTCTAGAGGCCACCTCACTCGGGAACAACCAACCTGAACCAGGTCCTAAAGGAATGATGCGCTCACCATCCTGAAATACCGAGGCTGAGTTGGGCGCCAGTTATCGACCAGGGGGAGATCAGGTTCGTTCTCAGCATTCTTGGATAAGCTACGGAGCTTCGCCATCTGCAGGAGAGCAATATCAAAGTGTTGTGAAGGAAATCCCTTGGGATCAAATCCAGAACCCAACAGTTAAACCAAGGCTCGCCCAGCCCAGAAGCTGGGGAGAAAACCTTCTTCAAAGTTGTGAGGATGTCTGTCACCCCATCACCACAAGAACTATTCTCACATTCTTTTTCTAGCACTAATATAATTAGAAATAGTCAAGAGACAAAACAACAGGTTCTATGTGAACAGGATTGTGAGAAGTTAAGTACCATCACTTACGTATTGTCTACAGAACTGTGTACAGCTACAGAAATAGTAGGAAGTCCTTGAAATATGTGAATAGAGCAGCCTATGTCTTAATAAACGACTCTAATCCTGCCTTAACATCTGATTGTTAAGCAGCCACTGGAATTGAAAGGTGTTAAGGCTAATTTTTAAACTAAATTATAAACTCATCATTCACTTCTGTGGTGGGTCTGTAGCAGAGGATAAATTCTGCTGCAGTAACACAAAAAATTCATTACTAGTGACAGGAATATAAACCTGGATTATGACTTGGTTAAGTTTTCAGACGGTTTGTAAATAGTGTCTGCAGCTTCACTCTTTTTGGTCATTTTTGAAATCAAGGTATATTCCTGTTGAGGGATGCTGTAGAAATTTTGCCCATACTCTTCAAAACTGTATAATAGTCTTCCTCTACAACTTTCAGATTTTCAAAGGAAGCAAAACACACACCCACTCACAGATATGTTATATTCATTTGTTGCCACTGCAGTGTGTATTAGATAGGAAGCATATCAGCTGTGATTCAGACACTTGACATTTCACGTTCTGAATGGCTTACTGTGAAGAGGATTGCATACAGTTTTCTGTGCATACACTTAAAAATGTAACCCCATGCATGGCACACATCAAATTGGCTCATAACTGGCTTCAGTACTCTGACACCTACCTTCCATAGTACTGATTTCTAGCCCAGTGGAAGAAAAACTTCTGTCTGGGCTGTAAAAACTGTCTTCACAGTGACTATACTCATGCCAGTTTATAGACTGAGCTAGCTCACACATCTCAAAACTGCTCTTCGCTACATGGCTCAGAAAAGCCAACCAGCTCAGTTTGCCTGACAAATGGTATGTGAGGGTCACATTTATAATCAGCATAATGTGCATCAGCTGGATTATTCATCTGAAACTGAGTTCCAGATTTCAGATGAAGAACAATTTGTATGAGAACTGTGGGAGATAAAAATAGTTCATTAGTTTTGGTAATGCTGAAAAGTACTGTTAGAGAAGAGACTGATGCTTTTTGCTTTGTGGAAGACACCCTACTTGGAGTAAAAAAACAAAACCCCAAAAACATCAATACATATATCCAGGCTATGACTACATATAGGTGAAAAAAAAATAAAAAAATTAGTCTGTAATTGGATAGAGGAATTCCACATTTAAGTTCCTATCCTTTCACTAAATGTAACCTGAGCAGCTAGGCTACCCTCTCTACATCTCACAGGAATCTCTGGTGAACTGATTTTTACTGCAGAGTACTGATTACCAGTGCCTGCACTTATCCTTGTGGCTAATATGCTACTACCATCTGGCTGCAAAAGCATCCAAGTGATCCAAATGCATATGCACTTAAAATAAGCACTATTAACAGGGCTGCGATGGTAGCACACCTTCTAGGATTAGAAATAATTGGTAACATGATCCTTTCCTGTGAATACATTACTTAGACCGCAGACATTCTGGAGTAAGGAAAGTCTTTCTATTGCACTTGCATACAGCACTTCACATAGAGTGTTAATTCTACCTGAATAGAGTTATCGCAGGAAAGAGCCAATGTCCCATCTATATGTCAAAACTTCCTTTTTACCTTAAATGCTCCATTTTTTCTGCAGTAGGGTCAGTTAGAGATCTGCCTATATGTCTCCCAACTTCACTAACTTCAGAGAAGCTGAAAAAAGACCATAACCCAAATACAGTGGCGATCAGAAACTCTTCTCATGAACCTGGATCACTGATGTGATCGGATATTCCTTGCAAACACATTTTAAATCAGAGATGCTCAGCAATGACTACACCTTCCATAACAAAATTTGTAGTTGATCTTCTATAATATAAATCTCTAAGCAGATTTATTTTGTAGAAACCAGTCAGAGCCTATTTGTATTTTTCACACAAGTACCAGTTTCAAAGTACCCCATATATTTTAATTTTTGGATGGGCAGAGAAACAGGAGGCAGATCAAGTCCATAAATTGTGAAAATTAAGCTGTAAGTTATATGAATAAACCATATTTCACCTCTTGCCAGCTAAGGTTCACATCATACCTGAGTTCTATTATTTGAAAGATAAAGAGACTGTGATGGTTTTACTCGGGTGGGCAGCCAAGTTCCACCACAACCACTCTCTCACTCCCCCTCCTCAAAGAGGAGTGAGGAGAAAATACGATGAAAGGGGCTCAAGGGTTGAGATAAGGACGAGGAGATCGCAATAATTATCGTGACGGGCAAAACAGACTCAGCATAGAGAGAAAGTAAGATTTATTGCTTATACTAACAAGCTAGAGAAGTAAGAAACAAAGAAAAGAAATGAAAAGCACCTTCCCCCCCATCCACCCTCTTCCACCTCCTCCCCCCGAGCGGCGCAGGGGAACGGGGGAAGGGGGGTTATGGTCAGTCTACAGCACTTCTTCTCTGCCGCTCCTTCTCGGTCACTCTTGTCCCCTGTGCTGTGGGGTCCCACCCACGGGATGCAGTCCTTGCTGAACTGATCCAGCGTGGGCTGTCCACAGGCAGCAGCTCTTCAAGAGCTGCTCCATATATGGGTCCGTACCACGGGGTCCATCCCTTTGGAGTGAACTGCTCCAGCCTGGGTCCCCCACAGGCAGCAGCTCCTGCCGGGTCACCTGCTCCTGCGTGGTCTCCTCTCCACAGCCTACAGGTCCGGCCCAGAATCTGCTCCGGCAGGGGTCTTCCACAGGCCGCAGTCTCCTTCGGGGCACAGGCTCCACCGTGGTCTCCTCCACAGGCTGCAGCGTGGAACCCTGCTCCACCGTGGTACTCCATGGGCTGCAGGGGGACAGCCTGCTTCACCATGGTCCTCACCACAGGCCGCAGGGGACTTCTGCTCCGGCGCCTGGAGCACCTCTCCCCCTCCTTCTTCACTGACCTTGGCGCCTGCAAGGCTGTTTCTCACTCCTCTCACCCTCCCAGCTGCTGAGTGGCGCAGCGTTTTTTTCCCTGTCTTAAATACGCTCTCACAGAGGCGCAAAACAACATCACTTATTGGCTCAGCTCTGGTCAGCAGTGGGACCCTTACCAAACATGGGGCAGCTTCTAGATCCTTCTCACAGAAGCCACCCCTATGCCCCCCCTGCTACCAAAACCTTGCCATGTAAACCCACTACAGAGACACATAAATGCAAAGTAGTAGCAAACAGATTTTTTTTTTATTATTTTTATTTTTTGTGATACATGGACATCAATGAATACAATGAAATGCCTTATCACCCTGAGAACCAAAGATGAAAAGTTATGTGTCCATATATAACACCTACTTAACATGTTAGTCACTTGATTAATGTTCATTTTCTCACTGTGGAGTCTTGAAATTTGTGGTATTATATCATTACCGTCTGCTAAATAGGGGAATAATCTCAGATGAGAAAACTGACGTGTGGTATTAGTCACTGGCTGAAAGGTGAAGAAAGAGGGTATTCAAATTTCCATAAATGGGACTGGGGAGGAATGAACATTAAAAATAAATACCTCTTCATAGAAAGGTATGACCATAGAAAGATAACCAGAGAAGGCTTTCAAGTTAATGTGGAATTATAGTTATCTGATGCTTTTCCTGTTTGTAAAGATATAAACATGGGTATCAAGCAGGTAACACAATACATAACTTTCTTGGGTACATGAGATCATCCAGAAGGCGGAGCAGAGAGAATCAACAAACCTAACAGATTTATAGTCTGATAAAATACGTTTTTGAAAAAAGCATACTGTGATGGTTTTACTCGGGTGGGCAGCCGAGTTCCACCACAACCGCTCTCTCACTCCCCCTCCTCAAAGAGGAGCAAGGAGAAAATATGATGAAAGGGGCTCAAGGGTTGAGATAAGGACAAGGAGATCGTGCGATAATTATCGTGACGGGCAAAACAGACTCAGCATAGAGAGATAGTAAGATTTATTGCTTATTACTAACAAGCTAGAGAAGTGAGAAACAAAGGAAAGAAACCAAAAGCACCTTCCCCCTCCACCCACCCTCTTCCACCTCCTCCCCCCGAGCAGCGCAGGGGAACAGGGGAATGGGGGTTATGGTCAGTCTACAGGACTTCTTCTCTGCCGCTCCTTCTCGGTCTCTCTTGTCCCCTGTGCTTGTGGGGTCCCACCCACAGGATGCAGTCCTTGCCGAACTGATCCAGCGTGGGCTTCCAACAGGCAGTAGCTCTTCAAGAACTGCTCCAGATATGGGTCTGTACCACAGGGTCCATCCCTTGGGAGCAAACTGCTCCAGCCTGGGTCCCCTACGGGCAGCAGCTCCTGCCGGGTCACCTGCTCCTGCGTGGTCTCCTCTCCACAGCCTACAGGTCCGGCCTGGAATCTGCTCCAGCAGGGGTCTTCCACAGGCCGCAGTCTCCGTCGGGGCAGGTCCACCTGCTCCACCGTGGTCTCCTCCACAGGCTGCAGCGTGGAACCTTGCTCCACCGTGGTACTCCATGGGCTGCAGGGGGACAGCCTGCTTCACCATGGTCCTCACCACAGGCTGCAGGGGACTTCTGCTCTGGTGCCTGGAGCATTTCTCCCCCTTCTTCTTCACTGACCTTGACGCGTGCAAGGCTGTTTCTCACTCCTCTCACCCTCCCAGCTGCTGAGTGGCGCAGCATTTTTTTCCCTGTCTTAAATATGCTCTCACAGAGGCGCAAAACAACATCACTTATTGGCTCAGCTCTGGTCAGCAGTGGGGCCCTTACCAAACATGGGGCAGCTTCTAGATCCTTCTCACAGAAGCCACCCCTATGGCCCCTGCTACCAAAACCTTGCCACGTAAACCCACTACACATACCATAAGACACATTTACAAAGTAAAATGTTCAAAAACTGGAAATGCCAAGGTGCATTAGACGAGATCAGTGGACTCTGGCTTCATTCAGTGCAACATAGTTACAGTACCTGTAGTACTGTAGTACTGTACTACAGTACCTGTAGTACAGTCTAATACCTACAGTATTAGACTGACCCACTGCATTTCATTGCAGATGGTCACTTTTTCACAGCAGCTTTATTTCATATTTTTTCCAGTGATTTCCCTCAAACATTATGAAAAACAATAAACACTTTACCTAAGGAAGCTTGAGAGAACATAAATGATTGAAAAAATCCTGCATAATCAAAGTTGTTGGTGAGAATCCAACAATAACCTTCAGCCAAATGCTTCAATGTTCTGATTTAAATGGCTGCAGAACACAGGTTAATGGTTAGAGCTTTCCTACAGTGGGTCTGGGCTAATGCAGGGTTTTGAGCTCTGTGTAAAATAAAGTGTATGAGCCACATCCAGATCCATCCTTAACTACTAGCAAGAGTTAATACCATGGGAGCACAGAGAGAAGAACAAAAAAATAACTACCTCTTTCCTTTAGCTGATGTCACAAGGGATCTCTTGCCCATGAGAGCAAGAACTCTCATAAATTGTAACTGCTGCTTGCTATCAGTCCTGCTCCAAGCAGCTATAAACTCTTACCAGCTACACTGTGTTCTGACTTTACTGATTTATAAAGGTCTCTGATGTTTGCTGAGTTGAACAACCTTTCTGACATAGGCTGGGAAACAATCAGTTGTTCCCAGTAGAGGAATAATGATTGGAGAATGTTAATGCAGAAGTCACAGAGAGACAGATAAGGAGATAGGCCTAATAGGTTGATTGCATATATTAGGTTGTAGACTGCAGTCTTTTGAAGATTTTTGCAGGTTCCCTATGGATTGCCAAGATAGTTTCTAAGGCATCCAGCTCTTTACTGTCTTTTTAATCAAGCAATTTCTCACAGAATCCAGTAAGCATTTCATTATCAAAAGATAAGTTCACTACATATAACTAAAAAGAAGTGGGTAAAATATTATCTAGTTGAAGTTTACCTGGTCTGAGCTGACTATGATAGGCTCTCTAAGAATAATCCACGTGATGCATTCTTCACAAGGTGGAGTAGTGAAAGAACCATGGTATGTCCAGTAGTCATGAGATTTAGGGAAAAGAATTGAAGGATCGAAGTTTGGAAAAGGAGCTTCTTTCCCCTTAAAACAAACAAACAAACAACATTTTCAGCAGTGTAGTTAAGATTAGGTAAAGATTTAGCTCTGGAATAGAATTTGAAAACTATGAAGTCATGCCTCTTAACGTTTTTTGTCCTGAGAATTTCCAGCAAACTTCCTATTAAAAAAGAAACAAACAAAACAAACAAACGAACAAAAAAAAAACCATCATAAAACAAACAGAAAAAAACAACATAATTACCTTTGTTTTGATGGCATTTATTTCTTCAAGAATTCTCTTCATCTCTGGTTTAGGAGTTTTCCCTACCTGTAAGGAAGAAAGCATGAGCGGACCAGTTCTGCTGATCAGTTTTCTTCTTTGATATTTTTAATATGTGCATCCAAATATATATTAACTATAAAATTATAATGCAACAACCCAACCTGTCACTCCTACCAGCTGAGTAAGATACATATTCCATCTGTACCTTCTGTACCTTCTCTCTGTACCCTAACAGGTATTATGATCCAAATGAGGAAATTACATCAGCAGAGAAACCCAGCATCACAGGTAATTTCCTAATACCTTTACTCCTATTAACAGTGAATTTTAGCCTAAGAAAGACAACCAACTCTCCAGACTCAAGTACAGACTTTGGAAAAAGTTTCATTCTAGCTTACAATCAAGACTTCATGGTCAGATCTATTGTTTGCAATTGCTGATCTCAACATAGATGTTCATCTCTGGTCAATTTGTGGTGAATATTAATTAAACAAGAGATAACAAAGGCTGGTATTTCAGGCTAAGGCTGCATGCCCCCCAAAAAAAGGATTTTTAAAAAAGGATAAGTCCGTTTTGCCTAGCAGAAAGTTCATCAAGAGCCTAGGAGATGTATCTGTCCCTGAAATCAGTCCATGACTAGCACAAAAACCAACTGATTGCTGTTGGTCCAAGGGCCACTGACATTGTGTCCCCAAGGCACAGGAAAATACATCTGAATTTACAGTTTCCACCAGCCACATGGTGACACTATAGCTGCTAGGACAAGTCTGTGGAGTATTGAACACCACTGGAAATATCATGATTCATGCTCTGTAACTTGAAAAGCATGCATTATTGAAAGTCAAGCCCTTCAGTGTGGTATAATCTACAGAAAATATGGAAAAAAAACTCAGAAGGTTTTGCTTTTTTAACCCTGCAAGAATAGAAACCTGTACAGTAGGAGTACAGAGAAGGAATACATGCTTCTACTTACTTGCAAAAAAATGGCCAAAACAGCTATACCATCTGTTCTTCTCACAGCATCAAGGTAATTACTGTATTTTGGATTCCAGTGTAACAAATGTAGCTGGAAACAAAGAGAAACAAACATAAAGAGATCCTTTATTGAGTTGCAAATCATTAGAGGCTGACTTTAGAGTTCTTCATGTATATGAGAAAGTTTGGGGCCACAAATAATGAGGATTAGGCCTTCAAAAAAATTAGATGTCAATTCATACATGAATTATACAAGTCATATTACCACTTTGACTACTGTTTTGCTTTAAAATCAACTACAAACATCTCAGTGTTAAAAGAAGTCTCATCCTAAAGCTGAAGAACATAGACAAGATGTAGACAAGTCATCAGGCAGAACACACACAATTCAGAAGTGATCTACCAATATGTGATTCATTAACATTTAGTTTTCAAATTACAGTAACTCTAGTAAAGAACTTATAAAAATGTATGTTCTGTATATTATTAATCTACACTCCTCATCTTCCCTGACCATCTTAAAGGTAGAAAATTAATGTAAGGCATTCCTTCTCATTTATGTGGCACTTCAGACATAATACTATATTTTCAGAAAAGTGTTTTAGTAAGTTTCCATTGCTTCTCAGTAATTCAGTCTTGATGTCCTGTGTTTCAAGCCACAGTGTCTTGAAAACATGGAAACTTTTGTTACACATATACAATTTTTCTTTTCTTACGAGGTAAGAATTACTTTAGCACAATTCACGTTTATAAGAATGTATAAAAGAAAATGTCACAGATAGTTAAAGATAACAGGACTATTTGAAAAAATGACAAGTGACAGTTCTTGTCCCACTGAACAATAATGACAAATCCTACTTTATAACATATTTTAAAGTAAAAAGCTGTGAGTCTTACCTCTCCTGCATATCTCACTCCATTCACAACATGCTCAGAACCATGGTCATCAGAGGAACCCCAATGAAAGTGAAGTTGACGCAGCCTGTAGACTCCTGGAAGTGGCCCACCTCTCAACACTGCAATTGATAATCTGCATCAGCATTAGACTCAGGTATTTTTCTTTTATTTTTCCTTCTTTTTTATTAATAAATATATATACTTTAAAATATTTACATACAGTTACTGTACAGACCTCCTATGTTCTCAGAGTACTGCACTCCACTGTTTCCAGCTACATCCACTTACAGGCAGCTGAAAATGCATGCCTGGCTTCTCTTATAGTAAATGAGATGACTGTTTTAATTCAGTTGCATAAATGTGAGCGTCTGAGCTACGTCTATCTACACTGGGCTGGCAGATATGATACAGGATCTGTAGGAGAACTGTACATTTGTAAAGCTGTATCTGGAGGCAAGGTGATTTACATTAGGTCATGAAAAAAAGGCATGAGATACCTATGTTTGGGTAACTGAATTAAGCCCCTAATCAGAACAGTCAAGCCTCTGAAGTAATTCTGCTTGCCTTAAGTAGGCACTCTGCAGATGGTGACCTGAATTGCTCTCCAGAATCCATTAATTCAGTGTGACTCCATCACCACTGGGTAGGCCTATATTAAAAAAACCCACACATGAGACACCTAAATTTAATATTTACCTATATGAAAGCACACAAAAATAGCCATGACTAAGATCATCTACTGAAATGCTAGATGTTAAAGAAATTCCTGCAAAATTCTACACATTGCATCTGTTACAGCAGATGACGTCTTTGTTTAAAAAGCTACGAAAATACTGATGCTGCTTCTGCTGCAATGGCTGCTCCCTCTGGCTGTGGAAGAGGACAGTAACAGCAAATGAGCCAGAAAAGCAATCACTGAGAATGCAAACCGTCTTCCTAAAGAAAAGTTCAGCCTGTGACAAGCAATAGCCTACACTCTAGATAATCTTAGCATTATTACACAGCAGATGAAGGCAGTGTATTTGAATGGAGCTCGCAATAAAAAGGGAAGAACTCAACATTCACCAAATACTAATCAATATTCAATTCTCATACACTTTTTTTTTTTGAGATAGAAGTGAATAGGCATTCCTATAAACCATTCAGTAGTTCTCAGGAACAGGTTTTTATACATTAAAGAAAAATATCCTTAAATCTGAAAAGATAAAGAATGAAATCCCTGATCACCTCAAGAAACAAAGTACTAAGGACATCAAGAATATTCTTTAATGAATATTAACAGCAGGCTGTTATTCTCAAATTCCTTTTACTTGTTCCCACAGTCATTCAGTACCACAGCTGGTGCAGACACAGTAACAGTATTAGCTGACAAGGCCATCAATTCTCCATTAAAATAGATCTGTAAGACCAAATAATCCAGTTTAAGGTAAAAACGTGTCATTATTTCCACAGAAGGGCCATCAGCAGACAAACGGGAATTAGGTGAAGCTCTGCATCACCTCATGCCAACACATTCCTGCTTCACTCATCTATAAATAGGCATCTATAAATAGAATGATGCAAAGACTCAGATGCCTCTAAACCAACATCTCCCAAAGGACAAAAACTTTTTTTTTTTTTTAATTTAATTGCAAGTGTGTAGTATAAAAAATAGAAATATATGAAATGACAATAAGTAGAAATTATGGGACTCCCTCAAAATAACAGGGCCTAACTGCAGGAATACGTACCACCAGCCCAGGAAGGCAAGGGAGAAAAGAATTCAGCACTTTTTAGTGCCTACAGGGCCCTTATCATTGCAAACTCTTGTCCTACCACTTTTTTAATCTGGGCTTGCAAACTGACCCTCAGCAGTGCCTGCTACCAGGCACTGCAAAATACTAACAAAATGTTGTGCCAGCCTGAAGCACTTGCTCAAATTCTGTGTCTCACTAAAGTAAAACTGGCAAAGTTATGCCAACACAACTGTCTTCCCTGCTTGCTGTGAAGGCATACCATGAAAGTCAAGTGGAAAAACATAGGGAGCACCAAGTAGAGTCATGAAGTGAGTTGTGTTTATAAACACAAGAAAAATTAACTGCTCCTACAAGATTTACGACCCTTGCATACTGCCACATCCATAAAATGAACTGGTAAACCACAGTGAAATTAAATTAGTAAGGTATTACTGCTCGACAACTGAAAAAGATGCATCATCTTTGCTATGCTTTGTAACAGCATATATGCTGCTTTGTAACAGAATGTAACAGTGTAAAAACTACAGCTTTGTAATGCCAGTGACAAATTTTAGCCATTAAAAAACCCTCTGCTCAAATAGGATCTCAGTACTTAAACACGCTGGCTAATTGCAGGGGTCAAATGTGTTTGCTAAAAGCTTTCTGAACATATTTTCACATTTCTCACTGGAATTTTCCTTGAGTAAACAGTGAATAGATATGCAGAAGAATTGCTCTTGTTTGTATGGGAACTTTGTGCTCTTCAGGGGACAGACAGGGCAAAAGAGAAGTCCCTGAGAGACTTCTGTCAGTCTGCAAGGGACCTTCACCTGCACTGCAACACCCCCATTCCAGCTCTGCACATCTGGATCAGAACCTGCACAACGAGCTCCTACACCATCCTTGTAATCTTAGGTAGGGCTGACATCCCCGTCTCCAGGGGTAGAAAGCTGACAACCCACTTCATAACTGTAGCCTCAGAAGGCCCTTGACTGTCCAAGTATTTGTACTGCCAACAGCATGCAAGTCCAAAGCTTATAGAAACTCAGCTCCTAAATCTCCTGGACCCAAGCTATGCAGTGCTCATTAACCCTCAGTACCTTCCTGCAGACACCACTAATGATAAATGTGCTAAGTACTGAAGGAAGAATTTAACTTTGCTGCCTTTAGCAGTATAGCCATCAAGAGATATGTAGCATAGCTACTGGGGTACATAAGCATGGGGATTTAGCTGTGCTATTCCTGTAATGCCCACCAATTTCTTCCAATGTGAAGTCGGTACACAAAATGTTAAGTAACTTTTTGCAGGAATAAACCAAAACTAGAGGGTCTATGGACAGACTTCCCTAGTTCTAATTAAAGTGACTGGGTTTTGTGCTAATTGTTTTGGAACAAGTCAACACATAAATGTTTATTCACCAGAAGCTGGTAATCAAAATCTCATCTGCAAAGATAAATGAGGTTTCCCACAAGGTGGTACGCCAGGAAATGGTGCCAACAAGCACTTGTCATGCTAATAACAGACCTATAAGCAAAAGTTCTCACTGCTTACAGTCATCATCTGCTTAACTTCTTTTTTCATCATCCACTCCCAAAAGGACACATTCCTTTGATAAGAAATGAAGAGATTCTGCAAAAAAACATGAGGGTAGCCTTATAAAAAAAGTGTGCCTGCACTGAGGTACTGCATAATTTATAAATAGCTGGAGATAAACTCTCCAATTGCTTGTATTGGAGTAGCTCCAAAGATAACAGCAACAGGGCCCTTTAGAATATAAAATGTGAATTACATTTGGATTGTACTACTCCCAGAAACTTCTCTCCAAAATTTGAGTTTAAGAAACTGTCCAAAAGATGAATATTCAAAGCTTTTCTGGCAGAGAATACACAATGGAAGTAAAACTCTGAGAGAGGTGCATAGTAATTTGTTTTATCATCTTTGCAATCTACTAAGCAATTAGGGAATGTTTACATCTACTTCATCTACCACTATTAAAAACCTAGATGTAACTACAGATACAAGTATGACCATTCAAAAAGTTAGGAAAAGAAAAAAAGCCCTCTGGCTAGTTCAGAAATAATTCAGATAAAGTGACAGATAATAGATAGGTAGGTAGAATGGTTTTGTTCCAAAGGAATAAAAGCTTCATTTTGATGTTATTACTATTATATATATTATGCAGCAAGTGGTTTCTTTACACAGAAAATAAGTCACTATACATATCCAAGAAGCTTCAAACTTGCTCAAGTCAGTAGGAGTATGCACAGTGGAATTTGTCCTGCAATTAGCATTATATTATAGAAGGAACACCACCCACAGACTCAACAGACAATGGTATAACAAAAAAGACATAACAATAAACACCGAATGTTTCTTGCCTTCAAAGAGTTGAGAAATACACCTACTTTTTTTTTTTTTTCTCCAGTGAGTCACTTTTTATTTCTGAGATCAGAACACAACAGATACTGTGCAGTTTATCTGAAAAAAATCAGAAAGTTCCAAACCTTTCTTCTCTTTGTAGCCACAGTTCTGCATCTGTGTTACACATTGCTGTACCTGGATACTCCCTATCATGCACAATCTGAGTAATTATAGCAATAACTGACATTAATGCAAGAGATGCAACCATTGATATATCTGATGCTGTTCCAACAAATAAAAGAGATGGTAAAGAAAAAGAAAAAGTAAGAAATGGTCATGGAGGTCTTCCCGTATGTCACAGCTACCTGCCTTTACTTATGTATAATGCTATCTGACACTAAGAATAACATTTTTATATATAAATAACACTAAATATTACCACTTTGCTAGAAAGGTAATCAAGCTCTTGATGGTGTAGTCATCTGTGAGTTTTGATAATTACCTAGTCCATTACACACATTTTGATACTCATTTTTTATGAAACCCAAATCATTTAATCTAAACTAATCAGTGCATGTAGGTATTTAAGACCAACAAACCTATAAGCAAAGTTCTGCTTAGTAATTATAGCAGTCAATCCTAGTTATATTGTAACAAAGCTTATACTGTAGTTAAATTAGTCTGGTCACTGTAGAAGATTGACTTTTTAATACTTTACTGAAATGTATATTTCTTTTTCCTTTTCTTACAATTTCATGTGCTATAAATAATAACACAATTCTGTTGACCTTGATATAAGAATAAAGAATGAGCTATGCATTTGATTTTTCCCTTTTATCTTAGTACTAATGCCACTTCATACTTTAATGTGATGTTTTTCCTTTGAAATATAGCCAACAGTGTCAACATGAAACTTCAATGGTTATGCCAAGCAAACTAAATACTTCTAGCACCTGTTGAACAGAACAGACACATATTTTCAAAATACATAGCCCCACTAACTCTTAAAAGCTCTGCATTATACATGCAGCATATTACTTCTTGTAGTAACTGTGAATGATGAGATAAAAGATTCTGGACATTAAAATATTTTGGACATTGAAACTGAAATACTCGAATTTCTCATCTTCATTAAGACAAAATTTTATGAATGTCAAAGTGAGTTTTAACTGATTAAATAGTGACTTAGTAGCGATATCTGGTTCAGTATCTGAATTTTACTTGTACTTGAAACATACTTGAAAATAATTTATCATAATTTATCGGAAATTACATGGGTACAGTTTTCCAGTATTGTGCCTTCAGCCATATACATAGTTACAGATGTTCTGCTGGGCACGTCAAATAGCCTCAAATGGATTTCAGTCCTCATAGACAAAGCCTGGACTGCATGGGCCCCTTGAAAGCAACACAACAGCACTGTGGCAAGTGCAGAAATTTACAGCTTAATTCAGCTTAATTCATGCTGCAACAAGCTTATCTGCAGTTCTCTCCATTCCCTAGGATTTTACCCGTGGACTTTAAAAGTAGTCACAGGCCTTTCCCACCAGTTGTGTGGGGCACTGGAGTCACACCATCCTGTATGTGCCATGCAGGTGCTACATAAAGACCTCCTTACAGCCATGAGCATTCAGAGCACTCTGTCTTTCACAAAATTTGAGAAATATTCGCTAATATACCATAACAGCTCAAGGTAAAAACGTAACTAACCTGATCTATCAAAAGAATCATCAAATACAATTCTGCAGGTTTTCCCATTATTGAGGATGGTCTTTGCTGCACCAGGATCGTAACTAGCAAACCATGGCAGGAGGGAGCGATCATAATGCACTTCTTTGTTATTGATTTCAATAGGTGACTGATGGCGTCCTTTGGCAATAGGGTAATTTTTGTGCCACTGGTCTGGTCCTAGAAAAAATATGGAGAAATATAATGAAAACCTTTTCCAGCTAGGTATGAATTGCACTTGTTTCACAACAAATGCAAGTTTGTCTTTGCTGTGCTATGGAACATAAATAAAATGTATTAGCAAGTGGGTTACTAATCACCTTGCTGTTAGTCATGGCCTGTCAAGAGCTGCGTAACAAACAATTAGATCATTCCAGCTGGGATATTACACACCACAAGTTATTCAGCTGAACCCAAACCCACACAGCACCCCCCCAGATCTTACATAGCGGAAGCCTGACAACACACCGGGGGAGGAAACAAAAGGTGTGTGCTTAAAGCCCGGCAGTGGCTAGAAACAGGACAGGGTACACCCAGATGGTGACCCAGATGGGACACCTAGCCTCGGCCCCAGGCACCCCACTGCAGAGCAAATCTGATGCCGGACAGGAGCTCACCGTTGTCGCTGTCGTAGCCCCAGGGGTAGTAGTTGGGGTTAATCATGATGCCGCTGCCTCGCCCCAGCCCCTCCCGGCGGCTCTAGCAGGACGGCAGCCGGGCCTGACGGCGGCTTTTTATACCCTGCCGCCAGCTCCATGCCCGTCCCCGCCGAGCGGGACAGCGGGGCTCCGGGGCGGGGAGAGCCGCGCTCCCTCGCACCTCCCGCCGCCGCCCCGCCGTCAGGGGC
Source organism: Nettapus auritus (assembly GCA_011076525.1). Classification (NCBI taxonomy): domain Eukaryota; kingdom Metazoa; phylum Chordata; class Aves; order Anseriformes; family Anatidae; genus Nettapus; species Nettapus auritus. The sequence continues at coordinate 130,569,552 of CM021766.1, read as the reverse complement.
CGCACCGCCGTGAGGGAGCACGGGGGGATGGCGGCGTGGGGGTCTTCTCTGTGGGGAAGCCCCGATGTGTGGGGAGCACGAAGGGAATGGAGGCAGGGGGTTGCTCGGCCGTCCTGGATGGGGCATGGGGGCTGGAGCCCACCGGGGCGGTGCTGGGAAGGGCTGCTGAGGGGACGGGTCTGCTGCTGCCTGCCCCAGCTCTGAGTGGGGTATGGAAACGTGTGAGGCAGCCCCAGGGCTGCCAGAGCGAGCAGTCCAGTTTCTTCCTAAATTTGGACTTTCCTCGGCTGATGCTGAGGAATGTTATGGGTTCTGTCGCCACAGTTCTCATCCTTACACAGGAGCACACCTGTGCACAGCCTTCACCTGTGCACAGCTCGTACAGGCCTGCCGCAGCTGCTGTGCCATGGTGCTGCTTGCCCTCGTGTTTCTCCAAGCTTAATGGGCTTTGCATAGTCTTTTCTGGAAGGCCCACTTGCTGTGAGACTGCCTCAGGTTAGATCAGGCAGAGTGTCTCCTGAGGGGACTGTGTTAGCAATGTGTTTCCCACTTGATCCACAGTGCAGCACTGGTTTGGAGGTCATCTGGGGATGAGGCACTGTGTCTGAAAGCTTCTGCGTGCAAATGGTTATCACAGATTCACACCCTTCCCTATAAAATTTCCACATATACAATTGGCATCCAGTGTTGCTCCCTGTCTCCCACTGTTGTCATAAACAGCTTCCTTACAAAAACTGTGGTGTCAGTTGTCCCTGGCCTTTAAAAGGGTGCTGCTTCCTACTGCAAGGATTCTTGAAAAGTGGAAATCATCCTAGCTGAAGATCCAGCTCCTGCCTGCTGCAAATGAAGTCTCCATTATCGAATTAAGCATAGGATCTGTTTGTTTTGCCTCTGTTCTCTTTTCATTTAGCAGGGTGTTATGCATCAAAGTGCACTTAAAATTGTAAACATACTTGTTAGCATGTGCACGTTCCTTAGGCGACATGCATGTGACTCGCAGAACTCAAATAACTTCTGAAAAATATTTGTTATTCTGTCACATGGTGAGTTAGATACAGACACTAGCACACTGTTGTAAAATGGATGACAGACTAACTGGGCAGAAGAACAGGTATTGGACTGAAAGGTGAACTACTGTGGTTTATGCTTTAGTAGACTTTCTGAATAACAAGAAATGGAATTATCTTAATAAGTAGTAATGAAGTGGGGAAAAAGTACAAGTCTGTCAAAGAAAAATGCAAATGGCACAGGTTGTTAGTGTGGGTTTGTCATATGGAAAAGTCCAGTACCCCTGAACACTGTGTAAGCTACAGTGGATGAAATTCAATGGCCAGAAGTGCAACACAGTGGTCCTGAATTGTGGTCTTGGCTGACAGGTTTGTTTGTTTGTTTGTTTATTTCTGATCCGAAGTGAAAGAGAAGGGGAAAGAGCAGGATTTTTTGGTCATACAATGTCAGTAAGGATGGATAGGGACCGCTTGTAAAAAGCAGGTACAAAATAGGGTTTATCAGGCCGTGTAGTTTCACTGGAGCTGAAGAGATGCTGGTATGATCTCTGAAATAGGTTTGTGCTTCTTGTTGTGTGTACTCAGTAAAGCAGAAAGAAGACAATTTGGAACAGGTGCTGGGGAGACCAGAGCACCAAAGTGCCTCTTTTACAAGAGAAGTCTATAAAAGCTCAGTGTGCTTTGCATAGCAAACAGGGGGAAGAGGGAAGTGACAGCTGTCTGTATATACACATCAGAGAGGTAAACACCAAGAAATGAGAAGAGTTATTGAAGTTAAAGAGCAAAGTCAATCAAAGAACAAATACATAAGCATGTGCCACAAAAAAAGGCAAGAAAACTGATGAAAGTTTTGAGCCACCCAAGGCAGTCCAGTAGCTTTTTAATAGGAAAAGTGGGGTTATGAACAGCGTACACAGGAGCTATGTATTTATGCTCTACAGAGCACATGCAATTTCCTACCTTTTTCTCATTTTGTTACTCCTAGTTCCCACCGTCTTCTCACTATCATGACCCACAGACAAATCTCTAGATCTAGAGCATCTTCTGGTGACTCAGACACTCGCCTGTGTTCTAGATAGAGCTACATTGCAAACAAAACCAGAGCCTATCTGTAGTAGCCCAGGACTATGAAGAGCACCCAGGGGAACGATTATAAGCACCTCTATTTCCAATCCAGCATTCAATCAGCTGGAGCCCATCTCTCTTTACATTTTCCAGTTTCTCAGCCTATTCTTGTGAAAACAATTTTATGTTGCTTCCTAAAGCCAAATTAGTGGTAAGTCAGGGAAACCACACTGAGAAAATATCTGGGAAGAGAGAAAAAAGTAAACAGAGTTCTGGTATGTGAGTATAGACATATGCATTAAAGCTAATCAGTGGGTCTCACCTGCCACATACAAATATTTCCCCAGCCTCACCATTTGTTTCAAATATGTGCCCTGCACCTACCAAGGAACCTGTTCCAGGTCACCCGCTTCTCACAATCAAACCATTTCTCATGTTCAGCCTTGTTGTTGGGGCAGGATTAAACTTTGGGACTCTTAGGTAGGCATCTATGAATTTACAGTGAAAATGTGCACTAGTAGATTAGTAGATAATAACCAGTAGGTTGCAAGGGTGCACATGTACCCCAACACCTCTCTCCAGGTGAAATATTTATTCCTGTCTTTCTCAGAAAGTGCCTGAGAAGAATAGTTTAAAAGCATTGACCTTACTACCTGAAAATCTCCTCTTCTGGTATGAGAAAACTATTAAAGTTCTTCGTTGGGCTTTTTTATTGTTGGACATGACCTAAATTCTCTACACATTACAGACTAGAAATGCATTTTAAGTAAATACACAGATTGAAGAGAACAGTCACAATTAAAATTTAGCCTGAAGAGGAGGTTGAAACAAAGAGCTTTCACAGAGCAAAATGACATTCACTATTGGACAGTGACATATCCCAGTCTGCCACAAACCAGATTAAAATGTACACACCAATGCCTGCAATGCAGAGACTACTGGATTCAGTGAAATACTTTTACAGACAGCATGGCAATAACTGCTTTGAAAGGTATAGGGGTGTTATGGGAGAAAGCTATAGGAGAAAAATTTAAAAAAATATGTTAACATGTTCTCTATGGGATCTCTATGGCAAAATAAATAAATAAATAAATAAAATCCCCCCAAAGTACAGATATTTCAATGATTAAAATGCATGGCTATGTGTCTTCCCTGTGGAGTTCTGCTTAGTCATTCATTATTTTTTCCTATACCACAAATTGTCTCCATATACATTGCTAAGATTAACATCACTTTATAAGGTTTAAAGAGGATCTTTTTTTTTACTTTGAGAACATAAGCTACTTCCTCTGGATCCTAGCTAGGCTTCTATTTTTTTTTTTTTTTTTTTTTTTTAAGATGTGTTTCCTTTACATATGTGTTTATAGGCTGTATTACATCCTAGGATTATTATTGTTGCTATTTAGTCTTTATGTCTAGCAGTAACAGTCAGAGGACCTATCATGCTAGATATCACACAAACATATAATGAGATCTTTTTCAAAGGCCTGAGAGACAGATGGGAAGGAGGTAGGCAGTCAGGAGCACTAACAGTAGCTCATGATTACAAAGCAGATTAATGATACAGTAAAAACTAGTATTCCAGGATGGCTGATGATTCATCCCCTGCATAGATCACTAGAACCTGGACTTCCAAAAAACTTTGTTGTCCTAATTTCTTGATGGGAAACAGAAGCTTATTTCACGGCAGATCACAGGTCACAATTTGGTGGGTCCTATTGTGTTGGAACTAATAAATACAGCAGCTTTAGATAATGACAAAGTCAGATAAGAAACAAACAAACAGATTTGATTTCTGATTTAAAATCCATTTTAGAAATAATAGTAAAGTTCAGAGATAAAAGTAGTCAAGAAGTGAAGTTAAGAAGTCATCAGACAACATCCATTCTTAAAAACAAAAACAAAAAACAAACAAACAAACAAAAACAAACAAACAAAAACAAACATTCAAAAACATTCAATACACAGAACCCTATAAGCTTTCTAGCTTTCTAATAGAATAGCTATAGTGGTATTACTGTAAGATTACCCCCATGGTATGTATACTGAGATCAAAGTCTCTGTTCAAAATGAAATCTGAGTTGAGACTTCTGCTCATCTGTGTTCTGGCACCGAGTCTTAGAACAATAAGAATTTGACCTCATCTCTTCATAAAAAAAGGAGTCTGAACATGTCTGCTGTGAAATTCCTGCAATTTGACGACTCTTCTCCACTAATGTATAGTTCTTGTTCTTTATTTGGTTTACATTGACCTTAAACTGTATCTCTGAAGTGAAAAAGTCTAGTAGAATGTTAAACAGATGACTAAGTCTTCCAGGGTAATTTGTTGAAGCTTATATAAACCATTTATTCTCAGTCCTTGGTATTAACTGATTTGATAAAAATTTTCAGGCTTACGATTGGAACACACAGAAGGAAAAATTGGAAAAGAAATCCAACCTCTTTATAAACTTAAACAGCAGTGCTACTTCCCAGTCTAAAGTCACCAGCTCTTGTTCTTTCTCTCAAAGGGAGACTACCCGAGCATGCTCACTGATGCTTGTCTTTATCAGAAGACAATTTAGAGGCAAGACAAACCTGAGCACTTTTAGAATTATTGTACAAATCTTGCCCCTTACTTATTTTTTTAGAAGGACTGAAATATATCTGAACTGAAATAGTTCTGCAATATAGCTGATGAGAGGAAAAGTCCCAGAAGAGAAAGCACAACATGAATCCACATTGGTTACATGTCATGGAGAAATACTAAAGAAAAGTGTCTTCTGTGTCAGTAAGCTAAAAACTCTGAGGACCACAATGGGAGGATAGATTTGCAATTGAGATGATCCTCAAGCCAAAGCCTTGATGCTAGTGATGGTGATGGCTATACAGATACAAAAACTACTTCCAGAAATAGATAATAGGTTGTCTTTGCTCATGTTTCATAACCCACTTCCAGAGAGTGGAGGAGGTTGCTATTTCCAGCTATCCTGACATAGTGATTCCTCCCAAATGACTTTATTTAGGCCTTGCTCAAGGGACCAGGAGTTAGTGCAAGGTCCTTGGCTGATTAGAAGACTATTACCTCTCTTTATTGTTTCCACCCCTCTTGATTATTTACTTCCTATGTATGCATAGGACAGAAAATTATTAACTCAGGAGTCTGTAGTCTCAGCTTGAACAAGTAGAAGAATAATTCCAGTTCAGAGAGAAAAAGGCACATGGCTGGCGAAGGGATTTATGTTGGGCAGTTATCATTTCTTCTTATACATATGTTGTTTGGACTTTATACTTCAGCTAGATATTTTTCCCAAGCAATAATAATCATGTTTAAAAATAGGATTTGCTAGGATAAATGAAGAAATTATTAGAAGCTCATTCTCAGTTTGGGTCCGAGGCATACACAAAACAGTTTTAATAAAAAGCTAAGTATATTCAAAGTATCAGCCTAAGAATTGCTATATTTCTCGTTAGCATAAATGTGACTTCATACCTGGATTTAGATTTATGTACTTCCAAAATTCATTAAATCAGTATGTGAAAATTTTGCTTTCATTATAAATGTGCAGCTGTTCTTCCAAGTTATTCACATTTCACAGAATCTCAGCAACTTAAATGCTTTCATTTCCAGCTGCAGAAATTTCCCAAGATGACATTGTGCTGAGAACATGAGGAAGAAGTTATTAAGCTATGGCACTACCTAGCCACATCAGAGGATCAGATTATATAGCCAGTGAAAAAAAATAAAATAAAATAAAATTAATGTATAACATTGCCAGTGTCTTTCTTTTATAATAATAAAAAAGTGGAGAGTGGGATATATATATATATTTTTTTTGTTTGTTTGTTTGTTTGTTTTTTGTAATTCCTGTTATGAGGTCTAGGAAGAATCAGCTCCTGCTGCATTAGTGTATTACAGGACTTTCATCCAAATAATCTTGTTCCTTGCATGCTTTCTTTTCAGAACTAAGTGAAGAAACAAATATAAAGACTTATTGAGAAAGTCCACTATTAAAATAGAGAAATTCCTTCTTCCATTATGAGGCAGATCAACAGCAATTACAAGTAAGATCAGACTTTCTATCATCACATGCTACTTACCACTTATACCAAAATTCCAAATATGAAATTTGGCTTATTCATATAAACACTGATATATATTGCATTTTTAATTCAAATTTTTATTTTTTATTTTTTATTTTTTATTTTTTTTTTCCCAAGAGTATTTCTTTCCTTTTCTCTTCATGCTTCTTCCCCATTCCTATCTTATTTGTATGATGGAGAACAAGGTAATGGAAGAGCATTGCTCTCAAGTACTGAGCCTTTGTAAAAAGGCTGTGCCTACTGAGGCCATAACAGCGCTTCTGCAAGAGAATGAGCACAGTAACCCACAGTAACCCACCCATTCACTTCTCTCTTACCCCCAGAATAAACTTATAATAAAATATTTACATAATGGAGTAAGCAGCAGAATGTATAAATAAAAGACATTTGGGAACCAAAATATCTATGGTTCCTGAATTGTAAGCTGTAAGACTACAGCAGATATTTCACAGCACCTTCACAGATCACATCCAGAGATCACTTCAGTTTAATGTGAAGTTTGGGGGTAAGTATACATAAAAATTTAAGCAGGGACATACTGAGATTTGTAGGTACTTAGTATAGGTTGGGGTTCACCAAAAGGGTGCAAAGAATTCCTACTTGAACAATGGCTACCAGCTGTTTCTGAAAACACTGGCAAAGCAGTTACTTGAAGAAAGGAAGATGCACAAATTCTTTAGTTCCTCCACCTTTACTGAATATAGTCCCATCCCCCCCCCAAAACAAACAAACAAAAACACAAAAAAAGCACTTGAAATCAGCTAATCACACACAGAAAACTAACTTAAGAATTAAGTCAAAAATATTTTCCCATTTGTCATGTCATGATTATAGCTCAGCATAGTTGAATTTTTATGGTAAAATATATGTAGAGGGGATACAATATGGATTTCATATTTTAACATCAAAACCAGTTGAAAATATTGCTTATGGCAATGACACATTCTTTTCAAAAAAGATATAGTCTGAAAGTGTACTCTTTGTCTCACATCTATACATGAAAAGCATCTGAAGGGGACAAAATCCCAGTATTATTAGCTACTAGGAGAGCCTTCTTGCTGAACTGCTGGTAAGCTACACTGTTACAGGTATTTGCACAGTAGGCATGTTATTCAGTAAATCTGGAAACTGCACATATCCAGGAGAGTGAAAATATAAGGGAGTTGTGCTGAAAAAAGGGAGATGTATTAGTACATACACCTTTATGTATTCAAGCCTGCCTAAAAATGTTTTATAAAGACTTAACCTCAGAACTGAAGTGTATTTCTTAACTGTGTTGAGATCAACATCACATAACTGAGTTGGCTAACCATTATGACATCATCTTGATGACATTTCTCTGTCTGTCTGCTTGGAAGTAATGTGATAACTATAGAATGGGCAGCATCATAGCACTCTAGCAGCTAAAATACCTCCACAGTTCTCTGCAGATCAAATAAACAGCCAGCTGGTCACACCAGTTAATACCACACTGCCCAGCTATAAACTAAATTATTTCCGTATTCATCTTCCCAATTAGGCATATTTACAGATAAATCATTCACTGATTTATTGGCTGAACAGGAAAAAAAAATAGAGAAGAAGAGATGTGAAATCTCTACTGAGTGGCAGAGAGAATAACCTGGGATATAAGGAGAATGAGAGCTGAATATGGGAAAAGAATAGCAGAAAATGATATGAATTCCTGAAGCAAGCAGAAAGGAGAAAGAAAGGAGACTGAATGGGAAGGGACAGCAGTGAAGAAAAAGATGGAAAAAGACTTTCACAAGAATTATTTGCATCATGGAAGATAGCCTGCTTTCCAGGAGTGCATAAAACAGAAAGGAGAAAAGAAAGGTAGAACACAATGTCTTTGCGTGCAGAAGTGGAAAGAGACACTGGCAAGGTCAATAAATATGTCCAGTAAAAGCAGAAATGCACTGCAACAATCCTCCAGTATGTAGAGTCTCCATCCTTAAAATCTTGCAAGTCTATGATTAAAATGAAAGAGGAAAATCAAAGAGATTCTGATAATTTAAATGAAATTAAGGTAGCTATTTCTTGAGATACTATGAGTGAGGCTTGCTGCAGTAGAGTATCTTGTAGTATCCTTAAGTGACATTTCTTTCATTTTACTTAATGGCAAAACTGCAGTGACCTGACCATTGGCACAGAATACACCCTTAGCAAGTTCAGGGATGAAATGAGATGCTGCTCTCCAGAGGCACCCAGAAAGCTGAGCTCATGGGAAACTTGTGAGGTTCAACTAAGGCAGTGCAAGGTCCTGCCCTGGGCAAGAGCAAGCCCAGGCACCAGGACATGCTGGGGAGGGGATTGAAAATTTCCCTCTCTTCAACACTTACGCAACTGCTTCTGGAGGCCAGCTTTGAGCCCAGTAGCACAAGAAAGATATTGACAAAGTGTTTTGACTCCTGTGGAGGAGTTATTTAGTTGTTTAGTAAAGTATAAAGTTATTTAGTGGCTGGAGCAGGTTATATGCAAGAAGCTGGTGTTATTCAGCCCATAGAGCAGGGTAAGTAAGATAAGCCTGCTTCAGTTGTTCCACATCAGTTCCTTCTTGCAGAAGGATTTCAGCATATTACAGAACAGATTCCAAATGACTGTTTTGTGCCTAGTACAAATATTAATATAGTGTAGCTTCCATGTTAGTTATGAATTTGTGGAAAACAATGCAACAAAACAGAAACTGCAGAAAGCACCATATTGTTTTGCAGCAGATTGGCAGTGTGTGAGAGACTTTCACGTTGTACTTTTCATTGAGCATGCCATAGTTGTTGCAACATGTCACAGCCAAGAAGCCAGTTTGTCATATGCCTTCTACTTCACTGAAATTTGTGCCAGGTTATGGAAAACATGGTAGGCATGAATGGAAACCTATTAACAGCCAGATCTTTGTCTACCAAAATAAAAAGAGCAGCACACTGAGTGAAATTAGGTTGCTAATATGTCACAATTTCCCTGTTTTCTCACAGTTTATATTGTCTAAGAACAGAATCTGATACTGGCAGACTAAGAGTAGATGGCTTATAAAATATCTTTTGGCCAGCAATTATTCTATTTTTATTGCTACTGATCTACAGAATTGCCTAGCTGCTATGGCTTTCTCCACTCTACCACTTATTTAAAAGTCCTCATGAACAGAATTCTATACAAGAACAAGAAAAAAATGCAAAGTTTGCAAGTATCAGTAATTTTTCACCTTCTCAGGTAGAGGTTTTTATATGTGGATGAGCTAGGAAAAACAAACAAACAAACAAAAATACCAAGTAAACACATCTAGGTGAATGATCAAAATGTGTTGGCAGTCTTGGCTGGAACGCTAGTAAAACACTTGCTGTATTTCAGCATATGTTCCCATCTACCCACTTTGCAATTCAGTACAGCTACAACACATAATTGTGAGCTCATTTGGATACTTTCTGAATGCCATCCAGCCATTTCTGTTGACCACATTGTTTTGTCTGCTACCTTTCAATTCTTTTCAGAGCCCTGAAAAATATTTGCTTTTGTGCCTGCACGCACACACACACGCATACACTGCACATGTGTAACTGTCAGAGGCAAGAAGTTTGCTTCATTTAATATAAAGCAGCCTAACTGAACAGCCAAAAAATGCCCAAGAAGTGTATTATTGGGTGGGCAGATGACCACATGAAGTTCTGCATAATAGCTACTATTAGGACAGTAGAGGAGATGTTAATGCAAGATAACCCAGAAACATGTAGAAATAACTCACCTGCAAAAGTCTACCTGACACTGTGCCCAGAGCTGGGAGCTCAAAGTCCTCCAAGTCTGGCAACTCTAGTCAGGCTGCTTCTGTGAAAAATCCAATAAGTGTAGTTTTTCTTCCCAGCCTATACAGTTTTCAGCCTGCACTGACCATCTCCTGCACAAAGGGATGCATGCTTTCTTAGACCAGTCACAGGTAAGCAAGAAGACATCTCCATGAAAAAGACTGATGGTGGAAGGCCCCCAGAAAGCCCTCCAAAATAAAAATAAAATAATTTTTTAAAAAAAAAAAAAAAAAAAAAGAAAGAAAAAGAGCAAACTTTAGAACAAAACCTACTACTAGAGACAACCCTGGGACAAGTTAAGCAGAGAGAGAATCAGCAAAGACTGTTGGTCTTATCAAGTACATACAGAAGAGAAGCAAGAGGAGGAATCATGTCCACAGCAAGATTTGAAGCCAGATGCATAATGCTGAGCCATAGATTATTTTGGAAAATGAGTGAGAAGGATTTCTGGGCTGTGGCCAGTGTAATTATGTTTATGGAGTTGGATTTATCTTCTATTACGGTGAAAGCTGCACCATTTCCTTCCTCTGGTGCCATCCAGCGAGTGTACCAAATGGAGTAACTGTAAATATCAAAGTTGTTTTTATGCATTAACTAAGTGTCCATATCCTGATGGAATAATTAGATCATAAATTCCAGCCAACACTAATGTTCAGGACAAATAGGTTATATAGTGATTCCCAGTGACAAGGAGTCTATGGGAAAGCTTTCTCTAGGCAATACTACCTTGGTGCCCTATCCCTCTGAGCTGTTTGGCAAAACTCCACATCCCCATTTCAGATAATGTGAATGTTCTTGCTTATTTCCACCACCAGTTCCGACTACTGAGGCTTGACTTTTCGTATGCAGCAGACAGACCAGATGGTGAGACAGAAGCTGAGGCAAGATGTTCAACAGCTTCTCTTCTTCTGACTGATTATAACCATTCATTGCTATGATGCTTATTTACCAGTCCTGTTTTTTTTTTTTTTTTTCACTGTACTCACATGAACAAGTGCATTGTGAACTGCACCTCACTATCATACAATATGAAGATACAAATGCAAGTATTTGTTTTAAGAAATGGATCCACTGTTTAACTTGAAGTTCTATTGCTCTACATGTAGTAAGGCCTAGATGCTAGTGTGAGGCTCTTCCAGGCAAATCTTTTCTGAATCATGGAACTTCAATTCCTGATTAAAAATGTTTCAATACAACATGGAAAATAAATAAATAAATAAAAAAATCTCTAATGTAAAAAAATGAAAATTTTTAATGAAAAAAAAAGGGATCTCTAATGTAGTGTTGCTTTTTGTACTGCATTTAGAGAATTACAGAACAAGAAAATAGCAGGAATATTTTTAAATGACTATCTCTTTAGGCAGATCTTGTGACAAGCAAATACCCACCTTGCTTCCAGCGTCGTGGACAGAGAGCTCAGCAAAATAGCACAAGCAAAAAATTTTGTCAGGTTTCCAAAAATTGACTGGTAATGCTCACTTTTATTAATTTTAAATAATACACTTTAAATTAATTTTGTACTAATAAATTTTAACCCTTGAAAGTTCAAATTGATTGAAATATAAAACAACAGAAAGCAAAACTCTTTGTAACTCAGATCATATCCTTGAGTAAAAGGTCACAGACAGGGGTCCAGCAAGAAGCTGCTTTTATAAAGAACTGCCAGGCAAGATTCTCTGCATGAGCTCTTCACTCCTCATCAACTCTGAGGTAAGGAGAATAGTCACTGAATCCATATCAAGTATGTTTGTTTGTTTGTTTGTTTTTTAAATAACACTACAGGAAGAAGATACAGGAACTCTGGTTGGGAACATTCAAAATGTTTTATGAGATTTCTTACAGTGGCACTGAATTAGTCTGATGAAATAGTCTGATGATGAACATCAGTGTATGAAAGAAATCTTAATTTTTGGTTAGTACTGTATATATCCTCTTTAATCTAAGTCCTCTCTCAGTTACTACTTTAAAGATAGAAGACATGTTCCATATCTTCAACCTTAGATTTCACTCGTTCCATGCCTTTTTCAGAACTTTTCAGTGGAAGGTATAGCAAAGTGCTCTAAGACATTAGGCATGGAAAACATTCTTTCTAAACTTTCATTGCCTACCTTTCCTGACAGGGACAATGAAATCACTGTTTCAATTATAGGTCTTACACATTGTTGGGCAACAAACCAACTTTCATCTGCTTATTCAAGGGTCGGTAGCATTTGTTTAGCTATAAATTTAGGTATTTTGCAGACACCGATGCCATCCATTGCTCTATGATGTCTGACAAGAAAAAATGTTCCTTGATTATATTCTTTCTCCTACAGAGATTTATTGCACAGACAATGCACAACACAGTGGGAGCTATTAAATTAGTGTTTAATGGCTTGAAGCCTGCAGTATTAAGGGAAAAAAAAAATAAAATAAAATAAAAAAGCCATTGCTGTTCTCTGAAAGAAGTGAATTTTTAGTGGAGTGTCTTTGTTTTTTAATTCAGCAGAGAAATTTTCATTACCATGCAGGATGATTGAGACATCATGCGCAGAAAGAAAAGGGATATGTAGGCTGAAAGAGCTAGTTAAACAGCCTCTCACTGACATGCAGGGCAATGCATCCTTCAGTCCTGGTCTCATAATTACTCAGATCAGCAATGAATGTAGTACTTATCATTGAGAGATTTTCATCCCTCTTACCTTGTGATAGGATTCTCTGGCACTTTAAGAATGGAATTACATATCCTAGCTGGACTTTACTGAGTCTATGGAAGAAAAAAAAAACACTTATATGCAGAGGCTTTGCATTATGTAAACATGCAGGCAAAATATGAGATATTTAGAAAGAAATGGCTACCAGTCTGTAGCTATCAAAACTTATTTAAATGCAGGATCTTATAGCCCAAGTATCAAAGTAGGGAGTATTCATTTATATAAATACAACATTATTTTTATATTAAACTCTATTTAAAATCTTTACTGTGAATTTCCTACTTATTCTATGTGGGAGGGTTTGTGCATGATTCAGTAGTGCACATCAAGCTGGACTCACCAGCGAGCAGGAAGAGAGCTGCACCTGAGAACATCCAAGGTCAGAGCTAGATAAAGATAGCCCAGGGGTTGGGCAGGGAGCATGGACAAATTTACAGCCTGGTCTAGGTTTTGAAGGACCCACAGATGTGTGTGCATGTGGATGAAGCATGAGGCTGTGTGTACTTCAGTGGGTGAGTTCAGTCCCTTGTGTTCATGTTTATGGGAGTGCTGTTGGTGTTTTTCTTTGCGTGCTGGCAGAGGCACTGCTCTCTTTCTGTCTAATCTGTGTGTGTGTATACATGGATGCATGTAGATAAGCCTCATTACAGGCTGGGTATCTGATGGGAACAGCAGCAAACAGCCTGGGGAGGAGAAATCCCCCTCTGTCTTGCAGTTTGCAGGATTCACTTGCCTTTGATGCGTATGTATGCATGTAACAGGTAGCTGGTCCAGTTCAAGCCAAGCCGTATTAGATTGACTGCAGACTGCTTGTGGAGCCACTGCAAATGGATGGTCCTGCCATGAAGATCAGTACCACCGATGAAGCTAGGTAAGAAACATTATTAGTGTTGTTAATTGCTTCATGATTCTACCAATAAGTGGTGAAGAGAAACAAGGGGTAGATTACATTTGAAATCAGTGGCATGGGATTCACCATCTACAAGGAGCTTTTAATACCAAGGGAAAGATATTTCAGCGTCTCTCATTGATATAGTTCCCACCTACATCTTTTCTTCTCAGAATTTCATCCATCTGTCTTTTCTGTCATGTAGGTGAATAGCTGCTAGGCTTCATGAAGCTCCAGGTAAAGTACCTTCAAGCTGTCACCAATTTCCTATTCAAGATCCACAACAGGAGCTGTGGATGGGGGCCAGGATCTTGTCTCAAGAAGGGTCTGACAGCAGCCAACGATAATCAAAACAGTGCAAGGAACTTTGAAAGCAAAGTGTGGGAGATGTAAGATGTGTGAGATGGAAGTGAGCTTGTGGATGAGGCTGGGACAGCCTCCTTCATGCGACATTTCTCCCCTTTAGCTTTTTCAAGTTTCTCCATGTTACTCCATTACCTGTATCTCCATTCCTTTCTCTCTATTTCAGCTCCCTTAGAAGACCTTAGATCTTTTTATTAGCTGAATATTGTTGCTTCTGTCACCTCTGTCATGTCCAGAAAATAGAAAAAAGTGTGTAGAAGAACCACCTCTAGCTATACAAACCGGGGTGAGCCGGTGTAATGGCCTGTCCATGCCTGTGTCACAGTATGAATGAAGCATACTGTGGCTGCCAAATATTTGTGTGCCTCACCAGGTGTACAACAATGGCTAGAGTGGCAAAGAATTTCACCACCCTTGCCAAACATCTTTTGTTTGTAATCTGAACTACATTCACACACCCCACCTGGCAAATATATCAATACATTACTTCTCTCTTGCTTGCTCTTTCTCTCCTCTCTCAAACACCACTATAGTTTTTATATAATAATCAGATTATTTCAAGGATGCTGTTAACTAACATAGCTGGCTCTTAAAGCTAACCTCTATAATTTGAAAAATGAATGTATTCAGTGCCTAATGTCAGTGATGTTTCTTCACTAAGGAGGGATTCATTCCACTGAATGACAAGAATCAACAGACAGATCACTTTTGGGGGTTATTTAAACATGACTATGGTGGGAGTTTAGTACTATGAATGGCCTTTATGTAGTACAGCAAAACAGGTCTAATTTACAGTTTTGAATAGTGCTGGACTGAGATTCCAGTCATCATGCACTGATTACACACTTGTCAAGGTAAGGAAAACCATCCTGAGTCAAACTGAATGCCTTCATCTCAGCACACTTTGCCATAAAGCTGTCCAGAGACACTACCTTCTGGGAGAACTTAGTGTTATCTTTTCTCTTTTATTTCCTTAGATTGTACTATTCTTAGCAACTACATCATGTACAAAATTATTTGCAAGGTCTGTAGCCTTTTGCTTCCCTTCTAAACAAATATAAAACCTGTACAATGGAAAGAAGCATTTGCGTACCTTTATGTTGGTCAGATTTCTTTTAATCTCAAGCACTGATTTTTTCCTTGAGATCTTTCAGGGAATACCTCTATGTACTTAGCATGGAAGCTTCCTCTCATGCTATACCACTCCCTTTTCTGTGTCATGACACCAAAAGTTTAAAATCCTGAAGTAAAATTCTGAAATGAACAGCCTTTTCTGGGAAAGGGCAGCCAGCATTACAGTCACCAACAGGACACAGAAGCAATATGGACACTGTGATGAAGTTGTTCGTTTATTCTACCATCAGAATCACACAGAATCAAAGTAAAATTGAGATTGGAAAGGTCTTCTGGAGGACACCTGATCCAACACCTTGCTCTAGGGGTTGCTCATGGACACCTGGAGCAGGTTGCCCAGGACCGTGTCCAGCCAGCTTTTGAAGGGAGACTCCATAACCTGTGGGCACTCTGGTCACCTTCACATTGAAAAAATGCTTCCTAATGTTCAGATGGAGCCTTCTGTGTTCTGATGCGTGCCCATGACCTCTTGTCTTGTCACTGGGCACCACTGAGAAGAGCCCAGCCCTGTCCTGCACCCTCCCTTTAGGTATTTATGGAAATTGATGAGATTTCCCCTGAGTCAACCCTTCTCCAGGCTGAACAGTCTCTCAGCCTCTCCTCACAGGAGATGTGCTCCAGGCCCTTCACCACCCTGGTGATCCTTCCTTGGACTCTCCAGCATGTCCATGTCTGTGTTGTACAGGGGGGCCCAGGACTGGGCACAGTACTGCAGGTGAGGCCGCACCAATGCCAAGCAGAGTGGAAGGATCACTTCTCGTTTGTTCTACAGGCAACGGCCTAATGCAACCAACCAATGAGAAGTTGCTGGTGCAGTTGTTTCGCCTTTGTTATATGGAAATTATGGATGAGAGAATTCATTATTGTGGTAGGTACTCTCTGTAATTATTTGAAATCAATAGGGGTAAAGGATACTCAATTGCAAGCATTGCTCAGTGAAGGGTTTGGTCTGTGACCCTCTGTATCCAAAGTAATCAAACGACAGAGTAAACCAGAGGCAGCATATAGCACAATAATTCATCTCCTTGTTAGATATAAACACATACATACCCCTCTCTGCCTGAGGAGGCATGCTTGGGTTCCAAGTGTGTTTAGTAGGAAGTTAGGTGAGGAGAAAGCAGCCCATACCTCTGTTATTTTGGGAGTCCTCCAGGTGCTGCACGTGGGGCTTTGAGAATGCCCAGCTCCTTAGACACTGCTAGTGTCTAGGGGGACTTGCTAGTGGCAGGAATGACAGCAATGAGGACTGGCCTATGCAGGAAATAAAGATCAAAATATCGGATGTGGAATCTAATGCAGACATGAGTGTAGGGTATCTATTACTGTAAAGCAGTCTTTTATGCCATGTTCTACCTGTAATTAACACATGGGTTATGTTCAGATGATCAGCTGTTTTTACTTGAATAGACCACCACCTTCACTGCATGAAATAAGTCCCACTTTGTCTAGAGGAAGAATGACTGTTGTAGACAAAGGTATAATTTTACTGATGAAGGTAGATGGAATGATGATCATATATTCCCCAGAAACTTTTAGGATGTTTGGACCTTTTTTTTCAACGCTTATTTCATTACTCCTGATAGACTAGAGGAAGTCTGGACCACATTGTAGCTCAGGCATCCTGTTATTTGTAAGCGGTATCAGACACTGTGAATGTTGGGGAACTGGCTCCACCATGTGGGCTATGGAAAGTGAACATTAGAAAGTCTGGCAAGAAACTTTAAAGGACTTCTAAATAATGATGATAAGGAAGCACATTATGTAATTAAAGAAAATACAGCAATAATTTGCCCTTTTTCTAGGCTATTTGTTAGTGATATAGTGGCTATGGGAGAGCTACACTAAGAAAAACAGACTTTGGTAAGGTAGACAATAGAGGACAAATTTACTGCTGCATAAATGCAGAAAACCCATTCTCCTACACATATATTGAGAGGTACATAAAGTATTCAGATACTTCTTTTGGGTACCATATCCATAGCTGGATCTTCTCCAGACTGCCCATTTTACCTGCTCTGGCTGCTTCACGTTGCCTCTGGATGGAAGGGAAATAATTATTTCCCTGAGACCAAGTGGGTCATGTCAGAGGAAGCAGTTCTGCCAAGAGGCCCACAGCACCCAGCAAGCCATGCCAGAGGAAGTCCTGAGGGGAGTGATGAGGTGAGGCACAGCCAGATTTCAGAGGTGACCAAGGAAAGAGGCTACAAAGGGACTCACACAAGACTGTGTTGTATTTTTTTGCAGCCTAGAATATCATACAGGCATTTCCTGACTCAGAGAAAGCCTGAAGGGAATACCTTCCTAATAGATCTGTTTGAGATACTCACATTTCTATTCTGCCTTTAGTAGACCGGAATTTGGTCTATTTAAAAACAAACAAACAAAACCTATTGTTCTATTTTATATCACAAGCCTTTCTTTGGGTGTTCAGAGTGTTTTGATAGTGCTCAGTTTAAGGAAAAGAGGCAGTAGACCTTCCTTTTTCTAGTTCCCAGCACCTGCATCTTGGTTACTCACCTCCACAATAGGGCCTGCAATGTCTGGGCACTGATGAGCATGAGGAGCCCAGCTCTGGAGGCTTCATGAAAATGTTCCTGCAAGCCAGTTCCAGTGGACAGGCTTTTGTGCAGCAATGGTTACATAGCTTGCCTCTTTTTGGTAACAAATGCAAGCAAGCAAATTACTGTGTCAAGGAGTAAAAGCCTGTATGTAAGTGGTTAATATAGAGTAGCTGATATTAATTACTAGCCCAAACCTTTGTGCAAGCTCTCACCTCATGGAAGACAGTTTATTTGCTTTCACTTGCAAAAAAATTACCATTGCTTAGCTGCTTTGCAATGCTTATCTGTTCAGAGGCTCTTCTCTTTCTCCTCTTCCATCTTCCTTCACCACTCATCTGCAGCCTACCATGAATTCTGAAGACGCTGAAATCTTCCAGCAATCTGTTCCCCTACACTCCCCAGACTTTTTGTGAAGCCTCCTTCACTTCTTGTAATTGTTCCCTTGTCATTATCTTTAAGTCAACAGAATAAATCACAGGGTGGCACCGTTTTGCTTTCATGCCTGAGAACAATCGATGGAGCTGACACCTTCAGTGAAGGATCAGGAGCAGGAACCTCCTGCTTATCCAGAAGATAAACATGAGCAAGCACATGCAGGACTCTCTCTTTGAGATACAGTAAAAATAATACATGTTCTTTTCATTTTGTAGAAACACATAACCATAGCTGCTTGTATATCAACGGTCACAACAGGAATTTATGGTACAGGTATGAATTTACACCCAAATGAAAAAAAGCCACAGCTTGTGGGAAATTATTTCAGCTAGTAAAAAAGCTTTGAAACTGTAGGAATAAACTTCTAATTCTCTAGCAATTGCTCTTGTAAGGTGTGGGATGCTGCAAGGGCTTCAGTGTCTCTCAAAACCTTATAGATAGTAATTATTTCAGTAATTTCTCTGCAGTACTGAAATTAATGCAATATATGCACAAAAGTAATCAAGGATTTACCGCACCATACTGATTAGGATATTTTTACACTTTTTAAAATTTGTGTCCAGAGGCTTTTTTCTCTGTTTAAGATAGATGAGATAGAAAGATTGTAGTCCACAAAACATATTTTTATTTTGTTAGCAATGTTATCAATACCAAACTATGAAATCCATCAAAGGGAGAAAGACAATGGTACAAAACTATGCACTCTATTCTTTAAGACAAATGCAAAAGTCTAAAGCATATTTGCAATAAAGTTAGTAAATCTGAGGAGTAATAGTTTGAAAACAGAATAGAATGAGAGCAAAGGCACAGGGGAATAACCTATGTTTCAGGCAGGACTTCCCTGTGTGCCCATATAAAAACATGTGTTTGCTGTTGGAGCTACAACTGCTGTAGCAGTAGTTGATACACTTCTGTCTATTCTGCCACTCAAGAGTAGTAAAAGAAACAAATAAATTAAAGGACATTTGATGTGTGGGTAGCAACTGCACAGTGTCATGGCAATTAAGGTATTATTTCACTTTGAAAAGTTTACTTTGTGTGCTTAAAAAAGTAAAAACTAATAAGGAAATTTCAGAATGGTGTACCACTTCAGCTAACTGATGCATGTGCTTCTTCCAAGAAAACCAAAATTAATATTCAAGTTAGTGATATTCAATATCGTGCATGAATGCATGAACTTGGGAAAAATATAAGAGGATATTTGAGTCCAAGCAAAAAGTATAAATAAAAGGCAAATGTGTTTTATCTGATGTCTCATGTTTTTGAGGATCTGTTTGATTGGATACACAGAAACCATGCTGAGATATTAAAATGAACTATAACAGATGAAAAGGTAGTTACTAGAATGGCTGTCCATCTCTATATTACAATCAAATGCATCAAAGAAAACAGTAGCAAGGTTTTCTAGTAAGTTCTTGTTACTTTCCATCATCACTCATCATTAGCAATAAAACCAAGACAAAAATCAGTTTCTTATGTAAGTCAGTTTATTGGTTCTCAGAAGACACAAAAGCCATTATTTTAAGTGCAGGCAACTAATCCTGTTTTATTGCCCCAATAATAAAAAATTAAAACATCACAGTCAACACCTTTTAGGTAGAAAGACTCAAACTCTTGTCTCATTTATGTAGAAACTTTCTCAACACCAAGATCAACTGCATAAGGATATGACAAGAAATTTTACATGTAAGACATAGTATAATAGCAAAAGTTGTTTATGAGCTTTCTATAGAAACATTTTTGTGTTGAGATGTACAGACTCAAAAGTTTAAAGATCCAAGAGACTCTTAAAATTAATGTTGTTGCAAGTGCTGCACTCCTAAAATCAAAAGCTGATCTTCTGATAAGTCAATGCCAAAACATTTGTAAACAGGATTCGATCAATACTTCAGTTTCTGCTGACATTAACTTTGTTTTTAAAATAAAATTACTTCATACTAAGCAAAATAAGCTTCTAATAAACTGAAATATTAATTCTCAATGGGAATTTAGAAATTATTTGAAAAATTCTAAGTGAGTATAAAGGATCAAAATCCACCTTCAGTTTTATCCCTGAATTCTCATTGAATTGTGCTGGTAATAACAGCAGAATTTAGCCAATGTTGCCTATTCCTTACTTCACTGCTGGAGCACATTTTTTCTAGCAAAGATGAAAAGTGAAATAATGAAGAGTGACTGGGGAATGCCTCTTCTAGCCACTTGTACCCCTGATTTTTTCAAGTTTTGACATATTCTTTATGTATGTCACTGTGAACATGTTTGTTGCAGTATCTCTAGAACTGTTTCTGCCACCTATTCATGAGTTAGAGGAAGATAATCCCACAGCTTAATTTTCAGGAGACTTTACCCACCATGACTTTGACTACCCAATTGGTACCATACTGAGAAGTCATCCCAATGGTCAATATTAAGTAGCAGATATTTACTCATATATTCTGCATGTGGGGTTAACCTAAATGGTAGCTGTGTTACACTGTTTGGGGAGCATGCTGAAAAGATAGCATTTCAGCATTGTGAAGGACAGGGGAAGATGTTTCTGTCTGCCAGTCATTCTTTGCTCAGATCATATGTGCCAGCTGAACTGCCTCCCCAGAAAATGACAGAGCTAAAGAGACTTCACTTAGAGCCTCCAACTATGCAGAGTCACAGTAAACAAACACTTAGAAGACTTAATCTGGATTTTGTTAGTAGCAGGGAAGACAAATGACATGAGTCATCAGCAAAGACCCTCTCCATATGCAACAAAATCCCTAATAGGTGAAATCATTAATATGTAGACTAAGATGCCAAAAAAAAATAAAATAGGCAGAGGATCAAAGATAAAATCTGTCATCCTGAGAGGTAACAGTAGAGCAGCAGGAGGAAGGCACTTCACCCCCCAGCAATCCTAAAGCTGCTGTACTAAATACAAGGCAACCTGATACCAGCAGTGCTCCAGGGCTGGATGGGTGAAGTAACAATAGCAGTGAAGCAATGAAAGATCAATGGGCAGCTGCAGGACATGGCAAAGACAGCAAATGCTGCAATGACAGCAAGGTATGTCTTTTTGTCTTCACACACAAAAGCCAAACATGCCTGATTATATCCCTAGAATCCTGGACAACAAACTATGAACCAGAGAGGAAAATAAAAATGTGGTATGTTAAAGAGGAGTTTATTCTTTGGATGTTTGCACAATGTGGGGTATCTGAGGGAGATATCTACTAAAGATGCTGTAGGAGCAGGCATTTTAGCCCCTGTTCATGTACTGTTTGACCCACTGTTATTCCTGCTTTCCTGAGCTACTGGTTCATTCTTCTGCCTTTACCACATTTCCTTTGAAATTCATTTTAAATATTGAGACTGAGCCCATTTTTCTTCCAAGACCACATGGCACAGAAGTGACACTATCACACATGATAAAACGTTTGTGGTCAAGGAACACATGTATCTCACATTTCCTTCATAAGGTTAGTGATTGCATAGAGTATCTTCTTCTGCTTTAAAAATCAGATTCAGTTTTACTACTCAGAATGTTAAACTGAGAAACACAGATCTTGATCCAGAGGAAAAGCAGTAGAGAGCAAAAACTAACTATGCTTTAGAATGCAGGGATTTTCTCAACTCAGGCTCCACAGAGCTTTACTTGAAGGAAGCTCTCACCACCCTGCCCTTCACAGGCTGAGGTGGGCGCCAGTTATCAACCAGTGGGTTCATGGCTTCGTTCTCACCATTCTTGGAAAGGCTACGGAGCTTCGCCATCTGCAAGGAAGAAAAATTAAAAGTGGCCACATAAATTCATCTGGAAACATCACTTTGATGCCTAGAACAAACACGGAGGCAGATGAGGAATTTGATTGTACAACCAATACATTAATTTGCATTATCATTAGGATTTACAGGTTCTAGCTAGTTTGGTTCTTCTCACCAACAGCTTTTAGGATGTCAGTAGTTTTCCTGGACCACTAATTTCTTCTGCCTACACAGGTCTTCAGGATCTCACAAACACTCCTGCTGAAGCTGTTCCAGATCATGTTTAGGAAGACAGTCCGATTTTCAAGGCCAGCTTTGCAGTTCAATTCAGCGTAACTCTTTTTGAAGCCAATTTCTCACAGCCTTCGGCTAAAGCTCTCCTTATCAAAACATGCAAGGTAACATATGGCTTGCAAATCATTACACTGACATGGTGCGAGACTGTTGAGAACTGGTAAAGGAGTAGCAGAACTAGCTGGAGTTTACCTGGTCTGGGCTGACTTCAATGGGCTCCTTCAAGAGAATCCAAGTGATGCACTCCTCACAGGGGGGTGTTGTGAACGAACCGTGGTAGGTCCAGTAGTCCCGAGATTTGGGGAAAAGAATTGATGGATCGAAATGCTGAAAAGGAGCCTCTTTCCCCTTAAAAATGAAAAATCAATGAAGTAATTCTAGGCATATACAGCATGAAAGACACCAGCATCAATGTTATAGGGGAAGCAGTTAAATATCAAGATTCATACAAGAGATCAACCTCATTTTCGTCTCGTTAAGCATCTGCCCTGAAATTAGTAATTGAAATTTTGACTCCATTAATAAATAAAGAGAAATTGCAACCTGAATTGTGCAGGACCAAAACAAATTCATTGCAATATTTTTCTGTTCCCCCTGCCCTCAAAATTAATTAGTGATTATCAAAATTTGTTTTATTTGGGGTCATTTGGGTTAAAAGTTAGGGCACTGTAGGTTCTGGTACCATTTTTATCCAATAGAACAGTGGTCAGGTGTTTATCCAACATTCTTCCTTCTTCTCTATCTCAAGGAATTTAAATCTGCATCTTTCTCATCCCAAAACTGTTATCTACTTACATTGCTATGGCGACACTTTTAATCTTTTGGTTGGCACTGTTACACAGAAAGCAAAAAATTGAAATACTCCCTGGAAGGGTACAGGACCTGGAATGCCTTTTTACTAAAGGTGAGCATCACCAGAGAAGGAAGAACAGCAGACACCAGACAACATTTTCTGAAAAAGGAGTTATTTTCTACCAAAGGGCATACTCAAGCGAGTATCTCAACAGGAGTACAATGAGATTTTCTTGTCTCCCCTGCAGGTGACCAAGAACTAAACAAGAAAGTTTAGTTCTCTACTGGTATTTAGGAAGCAATTCTGGAAACACAATCCGTTCTTCCAAATTCCTGCTCCTCTAATAGAGAATCTTCTCTACATAGAAACAGAGAACTACCCTACAAAATGTCATGGAAGGAACTGAAACTTTTTCCACACATCCTTGCAGAAAATACCAGCAGAAGGAATAGCATCAAGATTCCAAATGTCTTCCTGACAAAATTATTCTGTAAATTCAAGATGAGTTTGCAAATGGCTTCAAACAAAACTGTGCTTTTTCAGTAAATACAGTACAGTGTCCAAGAAACTCCTTTTTCTGTAATGTATCACAGCAATTGAGACTGCATGTGAGATAAATACACTGATGATATCATCCATTAATCTATACTGAAAAATAAGTGTCTTGGTAAAATATATGTTATGACAGGAACAGAAGATTTAAGAAATAAAATACAAGATCTGTATGATTGTACATGTACCTATATTTCTCTGCTTTTCTTGAACTGTTGCTTTTCCCAGAAAGAAACAGTATCTGTAGGAAATCAGATTTCTTATATTTTTTTTCTGTTTTGCAGTTAGAAATCATAAATTCTGCCCATGAGGCAGTCCTGAATATGATGTAATGGGGTGGTTATCACTACCACGTAGTCATAATTATATGAGACAATGTTTCATAGGGCAATTTATAAACTTTTTTCAACTGTAGAGAAGCTCTTCTGCATGTAAATGGTCAAACAGGGACAAAAGGGTTATGAGAGGAAGCTGAAACTATGATAAGATTGATATCACTGACAAAGTAGGTGGCATAAAATTGACCTTCAGTTCCCTCAGTAGCATTAGATAGAATCATGAGGCTTTTCATGAAGTGGAATGGTAAGGTAGACCTAGGAGTTAGGGTTATGTTAAATAATGATGTTAAGAAATAGCATCATAATTCTCTGCAAATAAATTCCCTTCTGCAGTTTGATGTATGTAATAGGTATGGGCTTCTGTCCTTAGATATGTGTTTTGTCCTCTCGCCTCAAATTCAAAAAGCTTTTAATTTCTTCTGGGTGTTTGTATACTAGCTTATTTACACACATCAGTGCCAGTAAGACTATCAAGTATGCATGCAAGGATTGACAAAGTATC
Source organism: Nettapus auritus (assembly GCA_011076525.1). Taxonomy (NCBI): domain Eukaryota; kingdom Metazoa; phylum Chordata; class Aves; order Anseriformes; family Anatidae; genus Nettapus; species Nettapus auritus. The sequence continues at coordinate 130,545,317 of CM021766.1, read as the reverse complement.
ATCTACAACATGAATAATTACAGAAGTGAAGAGTTATATGTTTACTTCAATAATAATAAAAAAAAAAAAGCGTCCTGCTCCACAGTCTAATCTATCACCTTTGGTGCTAATGTTAGGTACCAGAATGATGCCAAAAAGAATGAACTTCAACTTCTAATTTCCACTTCTGATGTTTTTCAACTACATTTTATCAAAAAAAAAAAAAAAAAAAAAAAAAAAAAGAGAGACAGAAGAGAAAGAAAGTTTTGATACCTTGGTCTTAATGTTATCTATTTCTTCAAGAATTCTCTTCATTTCTGGTTTGGGAGTTTTTCCAACCTGTAATGCAAAGCACAAGTATTGTATATTTTCATTGTGTTCCATGGTATATAGAAGTACATCACATCCATCAAGTTAGGCAGCAGTACCCTTGCTGTCCCAGGCTTAATTATTTAATTAAAAGGGCATCCATGTGGATTCCAACTCTGTGTGCTTATTGGCAGTGCCCACCGGGCATAAACCTACACATAACACCCCTAGAGCATCCAATATACAGATTGGCATAAAACTATATGTTCTAAAAGAACATCCAGAATAGAAGACTCAAGTAACTGGTTTTGTAATTCAAAAGTGTGCTGTAAGACTCCACAAGACATCTCCCACTGTCTGAGCAAGAAACTGTGCACCCACTGTCATCTAGACCCGGCAAGGCCCAGAACCTGGCTCCTGGTTTGGAAGCAACCCGCAAGTGCTGTGAGATGTATGGGCACTCAGCAAAGTGCTGGTATTCTGAAGATATAGAGCTCTTACAGACACAGAATATTCTGCAGCACATATGCAATCAGATCAGATCTGGTGTAAGACATATGATGAGAATCATGTCATGAACTCCTAAAGCTATGGGGTCACTCCATGGCTTGTGTTCATGATGTTTAGCACCACCAAAAGCTTTGACATCACTCTGAACCTAAGAGTAAAGACAGTATGCATAAGACATGCTTTTAATGACGTCTTTTTTACAAAAAGATTAAATTCCACTATTCAGGAGATAATTCAATCTCTGTTCTAGCAATATTCAAAATCCAGTCATGAAACAAGACAAACCCAGAGCAGAACAATGACTCCTATGTCAAAGAGCAAGATAAAAATTAAAGAAGGCCCAGGAAGATAGAGTGATACTACTTTCTTTTGTAGACTTTTTAGCTGACCTTAGCATGGTCAATAGGAACATAATGTTATACTTTATAAATTGTGTTTTTCAAGACAAAAAATTAAATCCAGAATAGACCAAAAAAGATGACAAAAGAAAAATATTCAAAGAATGTTGTCTAGCGGAAAGTGTCCCTGGTCATGGCGGGAGGGGGTTGGAACTAGATGATCTTTAAGGTCCCTTCCAACCCAAACCACTCTGATTCTACATAGTCATAGGGGAGAATCTGTAAGGTGCGGAAACTCTGTCACTATCAGTTTAAAATAACTACAAGAAAAAATGTCAGGCTGGTTTGCAGTATACCAGAATTAAAATGACATTGGATTTAGTCTGTTCAGGGACACTGTGGTAAAATTAATTATATCCACCTGCTACATTTGTGTGAATGCAAATTAGCAGTGATTAGGCAATAAAAGGGGATGTATTCTCTGACACTGTGCTCAACCTGAAGATCACACCTGTGGGTACAATGAGAATCACATATTTGAAGGTTGCATAATTTATCCTACTTGGTTGTTTGCATGTAAGTGTTTCTGAGTGTCCTAGATCACATACAGGTTTGACACTAGGATTGCTTTCTGTTTATAAAAAGATCAATTGCAAACTATCAGTATTGTAATATATTTTATTAATCGGCTCTATTTCAAGGTTAAGATATTTAGTGAGCTCCTTTTACCATCAATTCTTTCAAGTACTTGGTCCTTTGGAATAGGTTCCTTGAACTCTTGTTTGATTCTCAGCTCATGTAGGGATCATCAAGAGATAAAGGGAATGAATCAGTCAACATAATCCTGCTAACTGTTAGAAGGGCTGGAGGAAACACTCCTCCTATGCAGAGAGTCCTCCTCGCTCAGTACACATCACAGCACAGAGCTGACGTAGGGACCAAGGACATACGTGACTTTAGTCTGTGCATCACTTTGAATGTTTTCCTGTAAAATGATACAGTGTGGGGAAAAATAAAGGTAAAAGATGGTAAATACAGAAAATAAATGAGAACTAAATGTTTGCCACTTACTTTCAGAAAAATGCCCACAACAGCCACACCATCAGGTTGTTTCAAAGCTCCAGCAAAATTGCCATGTTTTGGATTCCAGTGTACCATGTGTAACTAAAAATCAATAAAACCTCAGTTATAAATGCAAGAAATTGCCAATGCTGCAGTCTTACAATCTCTTACATTATACTGAGAAATGTCCACTAGACAGCAAGTAAAGGAATGGACAGAAAAAGGAAAGTACACAGAAGTATCTCCAGTTCATGTTCCCATGCTTCCACGTGCTCACACTTTCTATATATATCACTTTGCATTTGATTGAAGAATAAAAGAAAGACAATGGAGTCTACCACACAGTATCTTTTAAAAATTCTTCAGTCAATTCAGCTATACACAGTTCAACCCAAGCATGTGACATGCACACATGCAGTGCATAAAACACACTGACATGCACTTCACTCAAGTAGTGGTTATGCAGATAGATATCAGCTCTGGGATTTACACTGGGTTTTCTATAGTACATTTGTTATTGTTTTTTGTCTCTTACTGCTCTCTGTACATCGTACTGGAGAGGAGTAGAGATTGTAACTTGGCAGTTCCTTCTTATCTCAGCTTTCAACAATGCTTATTTTCTGGATATACTTTAAGTTTTCTATCTCCTTCCAGAAAATCTCCTGTATATAGCTACAAGTGCTGCAACCAGCAGTGTCTCAAAATAAGCAGTGTCTGGAACATTGGCTCATACAAAAAAATAGGAGTCTGGTGCATATTTTGAATGATTTTTTTAACTTTTTCTTTTAAACTATTTTACTTTATTTTTAAATAACAACAAAGTAACTTGCCCTGAATACAAATTTGTGAAATGCTGTTTCATTTCCCTTATGGATAAAGATATAATTGCTAAGGATAAAGGTAGAGTAGCCATGTATCTTTGGCCACATTTTGGCAAAATGTCCTACATTCCAGGCATTCTTCTCTTGTCTAGAAATACCCAAATACTAAAAAAAAAAAAAAAAAAGTAAGAAGTCTGTGGCTAAGGAATGGAGAAAACAAACAAACAAACAAAAAACATCACTCACAGTCATTTGTGCATGCTGACCCTGTATAATATCCGCCAGAATTTTCTCCTATGATAGATGGGCAGAGCCCCCGTAAGCTCTGCACCTTTAGAATATAGGTGATTTACAGTTGGAAAACACTGCTGCCATCTTTTTTTGTGGACATAGGCATATATTTTGAACCAATTCTCAGGTAAGATAGAAGAAAGAAATTACGGAAGAATTTGCCCAGCATCACTAGCTAATTCTGTCATATTTATTACCTACAGATGTCCTCAGGGTCTAAACCAGCCATAAGTTTTAGAAAATTTGGAAAACAATGGCACAGTAGCTTATATAAAATAAATAAATCTGTTTACCACTGTTCTTGAAAGCAGACAGATTTTAAAGCACATGTTTGGCAACTGGAAGATACTCACTTTAACAGCCTAAATCAGTTTTCAGGTAGATCTATTTTTAAACTTCAGCTTATCAAATACCTGAAGCTAACTTAGTAATTCAAGTTATACCAGAAATTATTAACAGCCAACAAAGCATCAGCAGAAAACAGAGCTTTCTATTTGGAAATAACATATCACTTTGCCTCGAGGGTTTTTAAAACATTCTACAAAAACTGCAAAAACTCATTCAATGAGGCAAATTTCATGCTAGTATGTATTTGCAAAGATCTGTTTGTTGGCAGATGCAACATATTCCACTGCACGGTGATGAATATTCACAAGTTTCATAGACAGATTTTAGAGAAAAAATAAATACTTGTAAAAGGGAGAATGGTTAATCTGTTCAGACGCACAACCAAATTCCAGTTAGTACTGAAGTCTACAGTTAAAACTCAGTCCTACCTCTGCTGCATATTTCACCCCATCTATAACATGCTCAGAGCCATGGTCATCAGAGGAACCCCAGTGCAAGTGTAGCTGGCGCAGCCTGTAGGCTCCTGTGAGCGGCCCACCTCTCAGCACTGCAATTGATAATCTGCATCAACACCAGCCTACGAACTAGTCTGTAAGCAAACCACGGTAACAGCGTGGTTGGATGCTTCTAAAAAGAAAAAGTGTTCTTAGGCAAATAATGCTTACTACACATCAGCAATTTGCATAAACCTTGACTCTCAAAACACCACTCCTGTTCTTTTTGTTAAGTCTGGGGACATTTTTCAGTACGGACTGCCTAGGGGATAAACTCTCAAATGTATTTTTTCATTCATTACCTAAGGCAGGAATGAGATGTGTTTCCTTACACAGAAAGCTGATAATGCAGTTCACAACTGCAGTGCCAGAAGACCTTGCTTAAATAGCATTCAAGTTTGAACTTCTAACAATAGCTTTGAAGTTCAAAGTTAACATATTTAAAACCTCTTGTACCCAATGGTGTCAAATTTATTCTTGATATCACGTGTGTTGGAATACCTACAGATAAAAGACATGCTAAGCACAGAGCAAAAGGTTTAACTTGGCAGTTTCTCTTTTAAGTTGGCTTGTGTCATAGCCATTGACAGAGGGTGGAGAGGGAGAAACAAAGCACTGCCTCAGGTTTTAGGCATGCCTTCCTCTTACTTTTTTGAGTTTGTTAATACATAAGTAAATTATCCTAACTAACTCAGTACTGTATAGAGCCCTCAGTGGAAGATATATCGCTTGATTATTCTTGTTTCACTTTTGAATATAGGAAAAATGGCACAGACTCTATGGCCCAAATTCTTCATACTATTTGCTTGCCCTTTTACACTGGAATTTGCGTAAGGGATTAACTTTCCTTTAGGAGCTGAATTTGTGTTCAACCTACATTTACAAGCTAAATCACTATCAGAGTTAGAAACTCATTTATCAGTGGTTTCTTACCAATGGCCCTTTAGAGAGCTCAAATACTGTGTAGCACTTGGAAACAGCACTCTATAATGGTCCACGGCTATAGCCAGCATAAACATAAACCTTTTTGACTTGAAAGATTTTTCCATGAGATTAGACCAAAAAAGTGTTTCTGAAATTCTTTTTCCTGTAGTTCTTTAGAGCTGTTAGACATTGTATTTGATTCCAACAGATAAATCTACTACCCAGCAGCCTGCAGAAAATTAGGAGCAGGGAGTTCACATTGGGTGTCTAGAGGAGCAAGAGAGATAATTGCAAGAGAAAATGATTTACAGGAAGGGCTACACCAAGGGCTGCACCCGTCTTGACCATATCAGGGTCTTTCTCCAACACAATTCCCTGAGCAGACACCTTCTTGAGCAGCCCCTTTCTAAACATTTCTGCCTTCAGGAATCTGCAAAGAAGACACATCAGATCTATCCAGAAAGGTTCATAATCAATTTAATTCTTTATACGCTTTTAAGTCATGGGATTGATTTTTTGCAATGCTTGTGGACGAGAATTCTATATTTTTAAAAAAGTGCAATTTATTATTTCTCTAAGGCTTCTCTATAGAAATAGCAGTAATTGATATTAAAGCACAAAAACATAAAGGTATGGTCCCTGTCCTAAATAGTTTAGATTCTATCTGTGAGATGTGGAAAAATAACACATAGCTATAACTGTAAACAGAGAAGTCCAAGGAAACAATGAGCTCATCAGAATAAACAGGAGTGATTGTAACCGTTCAATATACCATTGATATATATCATTAATTATATAGCTTCATAAGAACAGAATCCCAATAAAAATGTCATCAAAGCTTAAGGAAAAAAAAAAAAAAACAACGGAAAGTTACTGTTTTCCATTAGATTGTTTTCCTTCTCATTAGAAGGAATTCAATATCAATATTGCATACTCTTGAGATGTCTTCACATTATATGATGTGTGAATTTACTTTTAACTTTAACTGCTGCTGCCTGTTTGTATTCAGAACTATAAGCTAATACACCTCTGGAATCCAGTATTGAAAAATTTAACTTGAGATACAAGACTGATCTCTCAGCTAAATAACAAAGCCATTTCATGGCTTTTCTGAAGTGATTTCTACAAAGCAGAGGGAAAAGAATCATTATCAAATGTCAAAGGATAGTCAAAAGAATCTAAACATTTCCAGTACTTGCTGAAGAGTTTTGGAATTACCACTCAAAGTATATAGTCAAAATCATTAAGCTATGCAGTTTGCATGCAGCATACTTTATGTAGGTGTAATGCTTCTGCAGCACTTTATTGGTGCTGCAGAATATGTATTGAATATCACTGCATGAATATGTAGTGATATAACTATCAGATTTTCATTTAATTGTATATATATTTTTCCTTTTGAACATACAGTTTTAGTTCTGCTGTTCACACAGTTAAAAATTCCACAAACATCTTTGGCATTTTGCTTAAACAGGCATTTCAGGCTTTGGGCTCTGTTTACCTGCTTTGTTCTATCAAAAATAACATCACCATGCTTGTTTTCAGATAATACTACTCTAGTTCACGTAGCTTCAGTGACTGTCTGACACTGTTTAAACAAGTATGACCACGACCATCAGCAAAAGCCAAGAAAAATGTCCTACACAGCAAGAGGTGCTGTAACAAGTTGTTTTAAATGTGTTGCTTCCTTTTGCATTCAAGGAATTAAGTCTTTTCAAATTCTTATGGGAAATGGTAACAGCATTTGTGATTTGACTACATCCATTTCTCCAACCTGGAAAAGTCAGTAAAACCTCAGTTTTGGGTAGCTGCTCATACCAAAATTATGTAGGTGACTTTTGCCAAGAAAAGTTCCAGATTCAAAGGCTGATTTTTGTGATTTAATGTTAGTATATGCAGTAGAGATGTCTGCAGAACTAGAAAAAGTAGCCAGGACAAGCATGTACAAGTTTCCCTGTTACACCTAAGGCACAAAATGAGTGTGGATTGGATACCTTCCCTGGAAAATATAACCATAGTGTCCAAGCACTCAAATACACTGGAACACTGTGAATCTCAAAATTTGAAACATACAAGTTTTGTGCTTATGAAGTGTCTAAGACAGCACAATAATCCCTTCTGGATAAAATTTTCTCATTTTACACAACACCTGAGGACTTGGTGTTTGTGTAGGAGGTTACTTTAGGGAAGTGCTAGCAGTAATACCTGGCTGCTACTCAGTCACCCTTCCTTTCCCATCAAATCCGTGTGAGGGGTGTCCATGCATCTGCAGCCTCCCTGCCCAACCTGTGCTCAACCTAAAAAAGGAAGGATGCGCAGAAATAAACTCTGGACCACATCTCATCTACCCAAATATCTTCTTCCATGTGGGATAGTTATGGTGGGATGTGTTTTGATTTCAAGCACTATGTAAGCTTTAATTCTTGGCAAGCCCCAAAAGCCAAAGCAAAAGCTGACCTGATCTATCAAAACTGTCATCAAAGACAACTCTGCAGGTCCGCCCGTTGTTCAGGATGGTTTTGGCTGCTCCGGGGTCATAACTGGCATGCCAAGGAGCGAGCGAAGAGTCGTGCCGCACATCATTGCTGTTGATTTCGATGGGCGACTGCTTGTCTCCTTTGGCCATCGGGTAGTTTTCATGCCAGCGCTCGGGTCCTGGGTGGAAACACAAGGGCAGGTCACCAGCACCTCCCAGCCAGACCCCGGCTCGCATCAGGGCGATAACCCTCAGCCCCGGGGCTGCCCTCTGGGCTCGCCCTCGGGCATTTCAACCCGAGGGAGACCCCGCTCCCCTCTCACCGTTGTCGCTGTCGTAGCCCCACACGGACTGGGCCATGGTATCGCTGCCTGTCGTGTGCCTCGGCCCCCCGGCGGCGCTGGCGGCACGGTGGTCGCATCTCGCCCTCCCCGGAGGCTTTTTATGGACCGCCGCGGCTTCATGCCCCCCCTCGGAGGCGGGCAGGGGGTGGCGGGGGCGGGGAGAGCGGCGCTGCCGGCCCCGGGCTCCTGGCGGGGGCGGCTCGGTGAGACCCGGGACTGTGCCCTTCGTCCCCCAGCCCAGCCACGAGCGGGTGTTTAAATGCCATTTTCTTCCCCTTTCTCAAAGCAGGAGGATGGCGGCGGGACACTGGGAATCCTCGGGGACTCCGGTGCACAGCGCGCCCCGCCCCACCAGACCTGAGGGGGCTGCGCCGCCCTGACGGGGGCAGAAGGCGGTGGGCAGTGGGGCTGGGGTGGGAAGCCACGGAGGTGGGCTTGGGCGAGCTCACACCCCTCAGGGCACACCTCAGGGCTTCCTCTCAAACTGTTTTCACACATGCACCCATAGTAACAACCCCAAAAGACATCGTGTCTGTCTGAAAGGATGTCCCTTAGTTGGGAAAAAGCCATGTCATTATGCAAAACTAGCCTCTGTCAGATAAAAAATAAACCCATTCCTTACATTTTGGTCAATTTCCCATTGTATTTTGTCCATTGTGTACAAAATGTACACAATTTTACAGTGTACATTCTCATGTACACAGGGAGCCTTACACCAGAAGGGGTGTGAGACCATGTGTTTACTGACTGCTGAGCCCATGGGTGGCTCGGGTATGCAGGGCCTACCAAAGGTAGGAAAATAGAAGGAAATTAGGTTGGAAATTAGAAGACATTTCTTCTCAGAAAGCGTAGTCAGATATTGGAATGGGTGGCTCAGGGAGGTGGTAAAGTCACCGTCCTTGGGGGTGTTCATGGAAAGGTTGGGCTTGGCACTTAGGGACATGGTGTAGTAGGTGACATTGGTGGTAGAGGGATGGTTGGACCAGGTGATCTTGGAGGTCTTTTCCAACCTTAATGATTCTGTGATTCTATGGAAAGCTGCACACCCGAAGGCCGGTTCTCCAATCTCCACAGCTATTCCCCTCTGCTAACACTGGCACCAAGGAGCATTGGTGAGGCCTAACGGGCTGAAATTCAGCCTGAGTATCTCATAGACTATCATTAAGCATTGGGACAGATCAGAATCAAGGCTGCATATTTCAGCCTCTAAATGAAAGCAAGCATTTGCCACATCAAGCAACTTAGCAATTGATATTTTGGTCAGGAAAACAGCTGTTCTTCAGATGATGGAGAGTTAGTGATCGTTATGGTGATAGTTGACTTTCTCCCTACATTTTTGTTGAATGCTCAAAGGTTTTCTTTCAAATGCCACCTTCACTACAATCTCCTATGACTTTGTCACTCCATGTTAGCAATACTGCAACCATAAGGCCTTCTGCTAAATACTATCTCAAACTGCATACCTCAAGCTAAATAATACCTCAAGCTAAATCTTTGGGGGTCTGCCAAGAGGTGTTGCACACTACGGAGATTTCTGACATAGTTTCAGGGAGGTTGCTCAAATGCAGCATGTGCCCATCAGCACTGGAAAGTAGAATGAACATAAAAAACTGCAGTTGAGAGATGGCACAAATTGTAAAACCCTTCTATTGTTGAGGTACAGGGAAGAGCTTGAGAAGCTACAGTATACAGAACATAAAATTAATTTGGTCATGTTTTACATCCCACAACCAGCTAGAGGATAAAGTCTCCACACATAACTTACATTGCTGAATTAAGAAACAGCTAAATTTGGACTTTGTTCAGGATAACTAAAATTATTTTTTTTAACTTGATTAGCAAATTCTTCTTGCTCCAAGGTTAATCATAATTTGATATCCCCTGTTTGAGAGGAAGGTAGGACAAGACCTCACACTTAGGAACCTGCTTCTGAGAAGATTCATATAGAGCTTTATATAAATAAAGCTTTATATATTCTCTATGTATCTTCAGAGAAGATTGAAACTTGTGAAACCTTACAAGTTTATACAGTATTATAAAGGTGTACCTATCAGCACCTTTAAAGATACAATGATGTGCTCATAATCAAAGTGTCCTTTAAAAAATGTCGTTCCTCCTAAAATAAGAAAATACTAGGAACTAATTTAGAAACAATTGGATGGAAAATTATATCTTTTCAATTTCAAAAACAAACAAACAAACAAACAAAAAGAACTCTGAAACAAAAGAAAATATAATCTTTTACTCTGTCATCAATCAAATGGATAATGACACATTTGTTTGCAAGGACAGGCATGTAAAATTGACACCTGTTGCAATTTTAATGCAGAAAGCTTAGACATTAATCCTTTTCAAATGGTTTCTACATTATCTTCCTAGAGAGAAACATTTGTGAGCTCATGAAATTCTAATTGGAAGAGCTTATTTTCTTCCTGTATAAAGAGACAGGTTTAGTAGGCTTGTTTATTGATGGCTGAGAGAGACTTTTAATCAACTTCAGATATACAAGGGGTGCTTTTTGGAGCCATTTATAAAGGTAAGGACATGATTTGTATTACACAGAAAAAAGTGCAAGTCAGTGTTTTCCCTAGTGTTCCATTTCGTTGTTCTTCATGACATTTTGCACAATATTCTCTATTAAGGACTGCCATGATGACAGCAAAAGTCTTCATATGTACATCTTCCAGTGGGCTGGTCCTGTTGCACACACAGGAGTTGCTTTTTGTCACCTTCTCCACATGTAAGGCACTGATTTACACAAGTGACAAATGCTAGGATCAGCAACGTAGGTACCTGGAGTCAGCCCCAGACACTGAGTCATATCACATTGTTTCATTGACATTGTGGTGCTGTTATTCTTTTCCTTTAGCTTTCATCATCAAAGGTAGAGAAAGAAGAATTTGAGGTACCTTTATCTACATTAATAGGTAATCACAATAAAATGCTCTTAGCATGCCTTAGAACCTATCTTCATATTCATCTTTCTTTTATGATATTGGCTCAGAAATTCATCATCATCTAACTTGAATAACATAATTTTCTCCAGAAAGTAAATACATCTGTCATAGAACAGACATTATAATTAAGAAAAGCCCACAATTTTAAATGTCTAAGAAGAACAGTGAACCTAGTGCATTCAAAGCTGGACTGCAGTAATTTCAGTAATTTTTTTTTTCTTTTCTTACATGTCTAGAGAGCCATAAGACATCTGAAATAGCAAAGGTGAAAGTACAACAAAATCAACCTATATAATTCATGAAGAACTTCATGATTTCTCTGAACCCTGCTGAAGTATGTGTACTGCACCAGCAGTACAACAGTGTGCCACTAATGAATGCATCTTCATAGTATCTTCTGAAAAGGAATTATATTATACCCATTTTTCAGGTGGAAGGCTGAAATATTTAAATAAATATTTAAATGAAATATTTAAGGATGGCATCCGTAAAAGTAGTCCTACATCTCTTAAGTACTTTTTAAAAGCTCACAGAAGTTATTTACCTGTGAGTACAAAAGAGGACTGCAAACCAGCAGGGAATCCAATAGTCTCTTACTCTATGTTTTCATCAGGTCATGCTTACTCCTGAACATATCTGCATGCATTAGTACTTGGTGGTAGCACTGTACGACATAGCAAGTTGGCATCTATTCCATCAGAAAGATAAAGTTTTGAGAAATCAGAGAAGGAAAAGTAAGATGAAAAGACTACAGAATTGAATCAAACTGACTGAAATACATCAGATTTAAGCATCAGAATTAGTGGTTCAGTCTAGAAATTATTAGTAAAGTCATTATCTGTTATTTTACTTGCAGAAGCAAAGCTGTGAATTTGTTCTAAATGTTCTGATTTTGTTCTTGAGGATAGAATTGATCTGAGCATTGATAGGAGATTTCAAGGTGAAGTGTATGGGCAGGCTGAATAAATAATAAATTTGGCTTCTCTTAAACTGTCTTTATAGAATGGTCCAGGAATACAGCACATATTATGTGAGGATTTAATCAAATAAAAAGCAAGTGAAATAGCATGGAAAGTGATTTTGTTAAAGAATGCTGCTTAAGTTTTAGCTTTGAAAGATAGCTGCCAGACAGCTCTCTATCCCTGCTGTATCTGTAAATACATAATATCAAAAAGCAGAAACCAATCCCAGTGCATATAAACCAGAAATCTTTGTTTTCTGTTACAGTAATAAAATCACATATGCAAAGTAGACAGGTACCTGCATCACACCCTCCTGTAACTGAGGAAAAATACAGTGTGATTATGTATGATCAGAAGTGAAAGAATTTGCCCCACACAGTAGTTGTAGAAACACTTGTCTGATACCGATACCCAACCACAGGACCACCATTTACTTCAAAATCTTGTCTGAATAAATAAAACATAGTAGCCCTGTTTGATACCTAAGAAAGTAGATGCTGTTCATCCAAAAGAGGATTTTGTCTCCTAAATGAAAGACTGAAACAGAAGGAACAGTAGTAATTAATATGCTATAGCAATGGGACACTTTCTGAGGGACTTGCAATTCAGATGCAATGTTTGTTTCTGCCAGACCAACCAAAGGCATAATCAAGCTCATTTCATTTATGGAAATACGTCACCTGAGATCAAAGATACTTTATTTGGTAAGGAAAGGAGAAATAAACAGAGTTTGGAAAATGGCTCAGAGCCATGGCTTTATCCAGGACATAGAAAGTGTGCACAGGAGAATGATGCATGGAAAAGTGACTTACTTTGTCAAGCTTTGGATCCCACCAGCCATGGCTGGCATGTCCAATACCTTGACATAACTAGAACAACCAAAGTGCTGCTCCACCTCAGTATGCCGATTTCCAGCAGTCTCCAAAGGCCGGCATGACAGCTAGGAATGGCTGACTGTAAGGGGACACACAGAAGTAAATATGCCAGCAGGATGTAATTCAAGAATTACCCTGCTCAAAGCTAAGCTTTCCAGGTTCCACCATGCTTAGGGCTATTTCCTGTGGGTGATTTCATGCAAAGGGCTTTACCAGACGGAGCACAGAACGTGCCCACAGTGAGCACATGGTTAAATAAGCAAAAGCATTTACTCAGTCCCTGTGGCCAATCTAAATATAAAATATCTTCCACTATATTTAATAGCTTGTGGAAGAAAACAATACAACAGAAAGGAATCCGATAATACAAAATATGGAAGGGGCAGCAGTGTTTTTTTTTAACATATTGCACATTGTGTGCCAGGCAGTGCAAAAAAGGCATGTCACTCAGTGCTTTTGATTGAGGGATGCCATGGTGGCATGCAGTAACCAGAAAGCCAAATTGTCATATGCCTTCCACTTCACTGAGATACCATGCTATGGAAAACATTGTAGGCATGAATGGAAACCCCCATTAACAGCCAGACCCATGTTGGAAGACTTGCCAAAGGAAAAAGAGAAGCTTATTTGTTCAATTTTGTTGTTTTTATACACAACAGGTTATTTAGCTACCTTATTTGTTTAAAAACTGAATCTAGCACATCTAGACAAGTATTAGGCAGATTTTTCTATGTGTACTTCCATTTCAGGAGGCATGTAGCTCAGCAGTCTTCAGTTCAGACTCTAGGAATTTGCTTGCAAAATTACATCATTCTCCTGCTACAATTCAGAACCTACATTACCATTTGCAGAACTTGGTATTTAATCCATGAGGTGCAGTCAACATGAAAACAGTAAACCTGACTTCAGATTTGGCAAAAGGATGTTAAGTTTTCCTTTTGTCAGTCAATTAAGATTAATATGGACTTAATATCACTGGTAAAAATAAATAAATTAGTAAATTTATTAAATAACATGTATAGATCTGATACAACAAAAACATGCTGCTTTTTTAAGACATATCATCCAGATCTGAAAAACTAAACTGCATAAACTCTGCAGGGAGATGACTCTTCTGTTTTTCTCATAGGAATTTGCTTGTATGGCATTCACACTGAAATCCAAATCTGAGCTGGGCTGTCTACTTTTATACACACTGGCACAGTCTGACCTGAAATAATCCAAGTATGAGAATCTGACCTATACTGTTTGCTTTTATAAGCTGTGGACGTGTCTATTCAGAAATTCCACCAGATTGGCAACTCTTCTATATCAAGGTAGAGTTTTATGTATGACCTTCATCTTGTATGATACTCTGGCAGTATCATCTACCTGAGAGCAGTCCTAACCAGACCACAGAAATGCTGAAATGAGGCGGGTGGAGTTCATAAGAGCTTTACAAAAGACATTTCGATGATATATGTCACATAGTTAATGATGCAGCAAAAGAGAAATACTTCAGACATATTTTCCAGTGAGACACATCTTCCTAAAAGAGAATTTTATAAGGAAATCATTGGATTTGTTTTCAGCCTTTGAAATATGCCCTCTGCAGACAGCAGAGATTTCAGCTCTTAATCATCTTCCAAAATTCCCTGGAGAGATGCATGTCACCTAAAGCCCTGAAAAAGTTACTCCTTATGAATCCATACTATTTGTGCACTTCTAAAGGTCAGAGCATAGCATCCCATTTCTGTCAACACCTGTGGTTCTCTTCACTTTAATGGAGCCCAGATTACACTCTGAGACCACAAACCCACTTTGAAGCTTTGAAAACAACATTGGTAGGTCACAAAAAGATGACTTGATGTGTGGAAGTATAAACATTTATGCATGCGTGGCAAGTGTAAGGAGTGGATAATTATAAAGGAGGCAGTATAAGGAACCTCATGCATGTCAAGTGCACAAATTTCAGCAACACATACTGAAGAGCGTTAGCAGCAGAGAAGAAAAAAATGCATATTAAAAAGCCACCTGTAACTGATAAACGCTATAATCTGGAAATGTTAGCATTCTCAGAAGAACACTTTATGAAATTAGCAATATATAAAAAGGGTTTTTTTGGTTTGTTTGTTTTTAAGAAACCCCACAGAAACAGTTTAAAAGAATGATACACAGTGATCCCACAATACAATCTTTAAATATCTGAGGATGCAGTAAGAGAGCAACACATTATTTTGCAGTTGGTAACGTGCTGTAGTCTTATGGGGAAAACCCTCAGATTCCATTCTCTGTGTTGTAAGTCCTATTTCTATAAATTTGAACTAGTGCGTCTCCACAGGCTCCTCTACAATATGCAACTTTCTTTAGTATGACCGCTTAAACTCAGGCTGTGTTTTTTCTACATCACCTTTGCTCTTTAAAGCTGGCAATATAAGAAACTGTGAAGTGGTGTTGATCTGCCAGTTCAGCCAGTGCAGTGGACTTTCCAGCACAAAAGATTTTCTTAGTTTCTTTCCCTCCATTCTTACCATTCTGTCTTTCTGTTCCTCAGCATTTCTCTTTTCTTCAACTTTCCCCATGGTGTTACTCTCCATACTCTACAAATTTGTTAGTTGCCCAACACATCTTCACATTATGTGTTTTGATAAAAATAAAACTATTTTTCTCCTGAATCAATGCAAAGGCTCCATGTTTTGTTTTGCTGATTGATGCTAGATCCAATCAAACTCTGCAATTCAAATCTCGTATACTCATTTTAATGACTCTGCTCACATATCCACAATAGTGCTGGAGTACAGAAGTATGTTTGGGATATGGAGCCAAAATACTCAACACCTTGCAGAACTAAGCTTTTAATTCTTGACCTCAAAGGTGTCTCATCGCTACCTATAAAAGCATTAAAATTATCAATATAATACCTTTTAGTGGAGGTTTTTCTATTAGGAAAGCCTTTGTGTCATGGAACTATTATTTTTAGACAAGGACACGTTTTTTTCTGGCACAAACACCCCGCATCTTCCTAACTGACCTGCAACTAAGACTGTTAAGGGCCTTGATGTTTTAAGTTAGATGCAAATAAGGAAATTATGCTTCAGGTTTATGATGAAGACAGTGACTGCTATTATTTTGTGCTGCACTTTGTGCTTTTTTGGAAGCAGTAGCAACATCATACCAAAGAGTGACACTGAGAGGTGCCCTTTGGTATTTGTGGCTTCTGCCACTACCATAATGGTCGTGGCTTATAATGAACACATTATAAAACAGCTCAGAAGTAGTGAACAACGAAACTCTCACTGCTTGGGACCTTGTACTTGGAACATGCAAGCCCTGTCCTGTAAGACCTACACAAGCGACCTGGAACTACAGACTTTGGCCCTTCCAACAGTAGTATTTGTGTATCCTCCCTGAACTGTCACAGGTGCAGATCCTAATCATTATCATTATAGGAGAGCATGATTTTGGCTGTGGAAAGCAGATGAGAACACAAATAATTCTATTTGATTCTTCATCCATCTTACTGGATGGATGGTGGTGTCTTTTCCCCAGTATTAGTGATTTCAAGAAACTTCATTCCACAGACTTGAACAATCATTCTAGGCTTCAGGAATGCTTTTGGTTTGAAAAAAAAAAAAACCATCAATGACAGCCTTGTGTTTAGAATGCACACTGAGGTACTTTCTCTGATTGTATGAATGATGCATCAGTTCACTGCTACAAAACAGGTCTGCAAAAGTTAACTTATGTAATTCTTTAGGAGACCTGATTTGCCAGTTTGAAGAAATATGCTGGTCTGAAATATAAAAAATGAGGATTAAATATTTGAAAATGCAGATCAGGAAATACATACAAGAACTCTCAAACCAGTCAGTACTAGCAGTTTACATAACCAAGCAATATATGCATATTTTTCCAACATCCCATGTAGAAATAGCAAAGATTTCCCAGCTTTTCAGAAAGTAAATTCCTCCAGTATAGCACAACTGCAGTGAAAGGCATATGACAAGAAATGAGAAGCAATTAAATCTAGTTCAATCTCTGACACCAGTGTCATCTGAGGACCTGTGGTGTCCTTCCCCTCCTGGTGTTAACACTAGTGTAGTTGTGCAGAGAATTCTGCACTCTACTCCCTGTCTCACAAGACTGTTTTAAAAACAAATAATGTGATTTCTGCAAACATTTTTATTCATCAAAACAGTGCCACAAATGCTACATGCTAAATGTTAGCCACATGCTTGTCATTGGAACACCTCTACAGATGGGGGGCAATGTGGTCAATTCTGAGTGTTCACAACATGCATCATCACCGGTCTATTTTTTTGTTTTCCTGTAGAGCTAAGGTCTGCAAGTAGCATGCTGGGTGGAAAGAACAACAGACTGTACAGTGGCAGCAACCTGAAATTTATTTTAGTATGTCTCAGTTTGTTTTTGTAAACATTAGTGTTTGTACAGCTAGTTTCATTATTCATTCTTCTTCCGTGTGCCTCTGGCTGGGCGTTTTCCCAGCTCAAATACATGCTTTTTACAAAGGTTCTCTCCAGAAATTATAGCAAAGTATTTTAAGGCCTTAGACATGGAAAATATTTTTCTAACATTGCATCACTATATCGTTCTTGACAGAGGCAATGAACCCAGTGTTTCAATTATAGGCCTTACACACACAATTGGGAAACAAGCCAACAGTTTTCATGAGTGTATTCCAGGACCAGCAGCATTTGTTTAGCTATAAATTCAGAGATGCTGTAGGTTATGATGTTCCATTGTGACTGGGAAAATAAGTGCCATGATTAAGCCCTTCCTCAAGTTAGTATAATATAATTAATCATAGACTCATAGAATCATTTAGGCTGGAAAAGACCTCTAGGATCAGCTAGTCCAACCTTTAACCTAGCACTGCCAAGTCCACCATTAAAAAGTATCACTGATTTTACATCTACACATTTTTTGAAGACCTGCAGGGATGGCAACTCTACCACCTCCCAAGGCAGCCTGTTCCAATAATTCACAAACCTTAGGTGAATAAATATTTCTGAATATCCAACCTAAACCTCCACTGCCACAGCTTTGGGCCATTTCCACTTATCTTATCACTTGGTACTTGGGAGAAGGAACCAATCCCCACTTCTCTACAGCCTCCTTTAAAAAATATTGCAAAATACGTTTGCAAATGTATACAAAAAACTTAATACTAAATCCCAAGTAATGAAAAATATAAAATCTGGAATAAACATTACTGGTATCTGAAACAGTACCATTAGTCAAATTATCTGAATTAATAATGTCAGATGTTAGTTCCTAAAAAAAAAAACAACAAGGTAATAAAAAAGTATTGGAAGTTAATACATTTTTTAAATCTGCTTTTATTACTGATGATTCTCATCTTTTTTTTTTTTTTTAATTTTGAAAATAAGTTTAATTTGAAAATACAGTGCTACTTGACAAAGAAAATGAACGTGGCAAACCAAAGTGATTTATTTTCTAATATTTCTCTCCTTTCAGCAATCCCTATCACCAGATTCAGATCAACCTCCCAGTGACAAACTGCATTTACTACCTGCATGAAAACAAATAAATAAATAAATCTTCATCTCTGGTCCTAATTTTATTATTGCAAAACCCAGGAAATTCCAAAAGATTCCGTATAGGCTTATTGGTCTAGGTACAGCAAGTGAATGAAGGTCTGTAAACTTAAATATCTGCAGTTAAAGGCACAGTGTTCATGCTTACTCCATGCTTAGTCTCCTTAGTTTCTCTCTCTCTGTCTTTTTTTTTTTTTTTTTTTTTTTACCCAAAACAACCCGTAGAGTTTCTGTAGTAGTGTCCAGTTCACATTCTGCATATGGAATAACGTCAGATGCTGCTTTCTCTCCTGATGATCTGCCAAGTAAACAGAGGTCCTGAGCTCAAATCACAAGCCTCTTCCTTTGGAAGATGACACCTGTAGCTCTCCTGAGCTGTTCGCAGAGTACCAGTGGGCCACTGCTGACTCAGAGCAAACATATTCTCATCTTTGATGAGAACAAAGCTCCTGATAACTCACAGGAGGAAATACTCCTCTCACAAACACCTGAAATGCTGTAGCATGAAATGCAGTATTTTAGCTTTATAGTTTAGTTTTACTCAGCTATTTGCTGTGGTGCACCAGATTACCTTGTGATCAATTAAGAAAACATTTTAAATATTGCCATCATCTGAGTTTTTATTTCTGCTTCTCTGAGTTTAATAAAGGTCTATGTTTAACTACATCCTTCGGTATAACACACAAGAAAATATAAAGAAATCCACTTAAATAACTGGCTGCATAGTCTGTGAAGTCAAGTGACCCTTACCCAACATAATCTCTGAAATTAATTAGGGTTTAAGTCACCTCATGTGGACTCGTAGTGTTCTTATCCCAAAACTTTTTTAAAAAATAGGTATCATATAGTAACATCTTATGATAATAAATCTCTTTTTAGCATCAATATTATATAATGTCATAATATTTCCTATTTCACACATGACAACTCTCATTGAACCTTGCTGAATTTATCAACTCTGATAGTCACCTATTACTTATATTTGTCTTTCCTTTTCCTTTAGCCTGCTGATTAACTTCTAATAACACTGGCTGCAAAGCATCCTGAAATGCCAGAAAGCGGGCATTCTGAACGTGCAGGGTGATTTGATATCCACGCTGTCATTCTGCATGCATTTGATATGTCTACTGTATTTGACATACACCAAGGTGAGACTGTGCATGTGGGTACTGCAGCATGCGTGGTAGTTTCAACCCATTCTGCATCTACTGCTTACATGGTGCACAAAGGTAACCAGAGCACACCGTGTAGCTTTATTAGATTAAAACCTGACCCATGAGAGATATATTTTGTCTCAGGGAGGTGGCTGGTTGTTTTTAGGATCCTGCACACCTGGAAAGAATACAGTTGCCTACTGAAGCATTGTCTTTGTCTCCTTACACTGCTATTCGGAGGTTTTCTAATTGCACAGTCAATTTAAGAGTTTACTGGTGCTTACCAGTAAACTCTTAAATTTAAGAGTTTACAGACTGTGGTTCAGGAAGCCCAAGGTCACATACAGAAGTGTTTCACCATCAGAAGTTTATATTTTAATAGTCTCTGTTGCTTATAGACAACTCTAAATTGCAGGAGTGCTGCTAAACATGAATGATGTTGGTATTCCTACTGTGTTGCTGTTTCTCAAACAGAAGCATTGGACACAAACTGATGTCTCTCCTTTGGCAATGACTGTACTGGTGATTCACAGAATCATTTATCATTATTTCGTTTGGAAAAGACCTCTAAGATCATCAAGTCCAACCTTTAACCTAGCACTGCCAAGTCTACCACTTACCCCTGTCCCTACTCCCTGCGGGCAAGTAGCACTGACATGCTGGAAAAGCCTCCTGTGGTGGGATTGGATCACGTACCAGAATCAGGAAGCATTTTACAAAGATTTGGACACAAACACCACCAGCTATCATCTCTGTTTCCTTGTGCTGTACAGGTGCCCAGCAAGAAGGAAATCCGTGGCGCTGCCAGACGTGAGGTGCTGGCTCCCCATGCAGGAGATGTATAATGGGGATTTGGGCACATCCTGCTACACCATCTGCACATCTCTTCCTCTTCTGTTTCTCCTATAATGATTCTAAAAGGAGTGTTAAAAGCTGTTGCAATCAGTGAGTGTTTTGAGAAAATAAGGGACTGAATGAAAACAGAACAGCTTACAATTCCTTTGTAGTCTTTTTTCAGACTTGTTATAGGTGTAGGCTCAACAAGACTAAGATTTGCTGGACAGTGATTTAGATAATCATTGAGTCATTCATTTATATTCTACTAAAGCTTTATTTATTAGAATGAGGAAGAAAATAGGAATTACATGGGCTGCTGATACATTGTCACATTGACAGGTTTGTGCTTTGGAGGATGAAAAGCTTGCAAGATATTCTCAGCCATTTTTCTGCCCCAGAAATTAGAGAACAGGACAGTTGCTGGACAGGTAAACTACCTAGCACAGGGTCAGCCTAGCAGAGAATTTAAGCACATGCAGCATTTTAACTTTATAAACAGTTTTTCTGATACTCTCTCTGTAAGGATATCTATATAGATATACAGTTAGATTAGAAGGTTTTTTTTTGTTGTTGTTGTTTTGTTTTGTTTTGTTTTTGTTGTTGTTGTTGTTGTTTTCCCACAGGTATTGGATTTTTATTTTAAATAAACACACTCTTTTAAAATCCACATATATATATATTTAGTTTGGAAGAAAATATGAATTTGTTTCAAAAATTAATATAGCTTGAACTTGTTACAGAAGTAGCTTACCAGATTTTTGGGGTGTGCTGGGGTGCACTTGGGGTAATCACGCCTGTGCTGTATTTAGAGAATGCAGCAGCACACCAATTTATTTGTGTTCTCCTGCTTCTCTGATGGTTCACACTGCCTCTCCTTTGTAAGACAGCATTACCCACACTCCTGAAAAGCCTTCACATTGCTAGTAGTCCTGCTTCTTCTGTGATGCTTCCCTCTGTTATCCACAAGTTTACAGCAAAGGCCAAGCATCATTTTCCAGTCCTTTATGAGAGGAAAGACCTCTCATGTCCTTATTCTCTGTAAGGGTTTGAAGTGTTGCATGTTTCTGTACTTTGAAAACCCCCTGGGGACCAAATGCGATCCATGCAGAACAGGCACAGTCATCCTTCATCAGGTTATTATGTTAATACCATGAATATTAAATAAAGTAGAAACGAGACCACTTCTGAGAAGAGTAAATTTGTTTTCATGAGACAGGGGATTCTGTTCTCTCCAGCAATCTATCTGCTTTCTTAATAATAACAGCACAGACTAGAGTTTAAGGTGTCATCTGTAGACAGATAAAGAAAGTTGAAATTGGTGACACTTAATTGTGATGTGCTTGTTATATTCGCATATATATATATACATAAATAGTTCTGCAGAAATCACATCAACATTAAATAAAAAGTATCTGTTTCAGAGAGCTTACAAGACTGTCCTGAAATAATGGCAGATGATACTGTGTTTATAAGATCTGCTTCCCTGTCCACACTTACTACATGATACTTGATCTCACTATGGTATTGCACTTTGGAACGGGAAAAAAAAAAAAACAAAAACAAAAAAAAACATCAGTTTAGTTAGGCTTTTAGGGAGCATTAGCTAATTATAGCTTTTATAATCTCCTTCATTTAGAACTAGTCTTCTGCTTGTAATAGCTGCAATCATCCCCTTCCTGAAGCATCTCACAGTGTCACTTGCTAGATACTCTGTTTTTGCACAAATATGCATCTCTGAAACCTCAATCCTTTTAATTTATCTTAGTGAAATAGCAGATTCTGGACTATTTGCTGTTTTCCTTTATTAATAAGAGTGACTTCACTGGAGCTTAAAAATTCAGACAAAAAATCAGCCTTTTATCCTCATGGTTTTTCTTTGTGTGTCTTAATCCAAATGCTATGAATTCTAAAAATCATTGCACAACAATGTTCAAAATTCCCCAGGCATTGCCCACATTTCTGACTCATTCTTCTTATCTTTAACTCTGGATGTATTCTTTATACAACACATTTTTTGAGTCCTATATCCGATCATAGAAAATAAACAAAAAATAATCAAGTCAATATACTGAAACTCAATATACTTCTTATCTAGTGTTCCAATATTTTTCATAGTGACAAGGAAAAAAATTGTAACTTTTTTAGACAAAACTTGAGTCACAGAACCATGAAAACATTCAGATTGGAAGGGAACTCAGGGAGTCATCTAGTCCAACCTGCTGCACGAACAGCAACCCTAAAATATCTCATGCCTGTTTGAAAACATCTTAAAATGATATATATTAGTTTCACTTAGCTTATGACCTGTCTGCAAAATTTATTCTTAATATGGCTGATAAAATCATTCTGATTTTGTTAATGATACAAATTTTGGAAAGTAAAACTAGTGGTCTCAGTAGTCTCTGGATGGAATGAAGAGACTACTCTTCCAGGATGGTTGGCCATGCAAAGAGAAATGTATAGAGTTAATGTCAAAGAAATATCCAGATGCATCATATGCTGATGTTCAAGAAGATAATAGTGAAACAATAAGGGAAAACAATACATATGAAGTCCGAAGTCTCACATTAGATGAGGTTAACAATTCTACAAGGACAGATAATTTTAGTTCAAAGGCAACCGACTACAGTATCACATGGACAATTTAGGAAGTATACAGAGAACCACATCTGTAAGAAAAATAGTGAACAGACATTTTGTGTTTGATGTATTTGGCCAAGAGCAATATAAAGATTAGAAAAAGAAGGACCTATCTTCACATAATATGAGTATCTTCATCAAAGTATAGAATGATTATTATAAAGGACAGAATTATTTCATTGCTACCATTGAGCTCTACTAAGATAGCCTTGTTCTATGTATCTGAATTAGAGATAATAAACACATGCAAGTGAGGGAGCCACAGGCCAGAACTGCTGCCTCACCAGGTTCTCCTACACCTGTATTTATTTTCCATCTTCCAGTTCCATTCTGCCCACATTTTATTATGCCACCTCCAAGATCTCTTTTTTGCATACCTCCCAATTCAAACCATTCCATGATTCTGTGATTCTTCAGGTCCTCCATTTTGTGTTGGCATCTGGTATCCTCACCCCCAGGCTCTTTGCAGTTTCTTCTTCAGTTTTTAAAATACAGAACCCAAGACATCTTTATTTAGATCTGTTTTCTTGTCACCTCAGAAAGCTGCTGGAGAGTGCCGCTTGTTGTGATCATCTAAGAGGTTTTAATCCTTTACTGGAAAAAACAGGAGGGTAAAGTCATTTTGAGTAAGAGAACCATTTTTTAAGATACTGATACTGGGAGTGTGAAAGTGGGAATAAGTGCAAAGAAACACAGAGAATTTAAATTCTTCCAGAAAAAAAAAAAAAAAAAAAAAAATCAAATTTTCAACAGCTGCCCTTCCAGGAGCTGATGTTCTTCAGAGCTGCAGAGTCTCCTTTGTGACCTCCCACATCCCTACACTGTCAGCATGCAGAGCAATGAGAAACAGCCAGGGAAGTGGTAAGGCACAGAGAGATTTTGGCAGGATTTATTTTTAACTTCTCCAAAGAGGTAAAAGCATGAATATGAGACTGAGCTACTATTCACCTCTTTCCGTTCAGTAACACCCCTGCTTTCTGTCTGTTGTCAAGCTGAGATCAGATCACTGACTCCTTTCCTCCATCTCAGTCTATTTACATCTTTTCTGGCCATCTCTACACAGGAAAGGACTGGAAAACTTTTCATTTTTTAAGCTCGAGGAGATCCACAGTCTGCTCTGCTGACTTGGGACTCGCACTTCTCCCTGATCCTTTGCCAGTACACTGGAGTGGTATAGCAGTTGGGTTGTTTGTTTTTCTCCTTTTCTTCTGGGAGAGCAGTAGGATAACTAGGTAGTACAGAGTGTAATTTCATGGTGGTAGGGAGCATGGAGCACATGGGTAATCTCAACCACAACAGATACCAAGGGAAACAGGGCAAGCAGATCCTATTTTTGACATTTTCAAGCTTATCATCCTGTTATCAGAGAAATCTGCTGTTCATTTAAGAATAGAAAAATGTCATGATTTACAATTTAGAGAAACAAACAAAACAACAATAAAACAAAACAAACAAACAAAAAAACATTTCTTAACCCCGTTTAGCATCATGGGGTTCAGCTTCATCCCAATGGAACTTCTGGTAGAGAATGTGGTTATGAACTAAGTACTTTTTATTGCTGAATCTCTGTACAATTTGCTTTAAATCTTGATCATTCATCACATTCCTGTACTTCTGGTTTACACACTGGGATCCCACTTGGGATGCTGTTTGTTTCAGTTCAGTAAGAACTCTACCCAGGGCTAATGCAAATTCACAAATGTGCCATTTCTTTTAGTGAAAAGACACAAATGGTGTGTCTATAGGAGGCATAATGGTTATGGTGTACCCATGAATGCTGTGGCATTCCTGAGCTACTTCTATTTTTTAACAAATATGATTCTTAGATTATAGTTGTTATGTTACAGTAGGTTTTGAACATGCCTTGATGAAAGAAGAAAGAAGATGAAAGAAGAAAGGTGCTAAAAAAAAAAATGGATTTTGCATCAGCCACGCTGCCTACATGCCATCAAACAGGTGGATACATTCGGATTCACCTAAAAATCGTACTTTATTCATGGAGTTTAATGTGGAGTTTAAAAAGAGAGAGCATTGCTAATAACATCTTTAGAATGGAAATAACTGAAACTACATCTATTTAAATATGATTATTTGCATAGGTACATATCTGAATCTTATATTTTTAACAAAATTTGCATGTATTTCCATGCTTGTGTGGTTTTTAAAAATATTTCAGGAGCACAAAAGAGAAATATTTGCACAAAACAGCTGACACTGGAATTATATTTTTTTTTCTATATACTTGTTATTAAAAACTCTTTATGAAAATTTGAGAAATGATGATAGAATCACTGCATCCCTAGCAAGCTCACAGAGATTATTTTTCATGACTATTGTCAATGTGAACAGTAAAATTAAAAGCTATACCAAATTAAAGTCAAAATAGCCAGCTAGAAATATATCTAAATATAGCCTTGATTCAAGTTTTAAGCAGTATTTAATGAAAAGAGGTCCAACAATTATAAAAAGAAGAACCATTCAGTAAGTATATAACTTTTGTTTTTCTACTGTTGTTTTTATAAAGGAGTTAGATCTTCTTACCTCCTCTTTATGAAGAAGGCATGAATTTTATGCTTTGTCAGTGATAAAAGGAAAAATACTTCTCAAAATTTCTGCTGCTCCAGTGTTTCTCTGCATGGAGTATGGCTTGGATTCTCAAGAGAACAGAAATAAAAAAGTATTCTAAACTTGCAAATACAGCTTACAGTAAAACATAAATTAACACTTTCTGTAGCATTTTTATAAAAATCTTTGTATCAGAAATTGTTTTCAGACAAAAACTTTACCCTTTAAAAATAGCTATTTTAAAAGATGACATTGAATTGCCTTATTTCACTCAAGTTTCAGGTCAAAAGTATGCAAGCCAAATTTCTTACTGCTGCTTTTTCATTGTGCCCAAGCAGGCAGCAGAGGGCACAGCTCCCTGCTGAAAACCCTCAGAGCAGGCGGCTCTGTGAGCATACCTCGTTCTGCTTCAGACGTTTGCTGACTGTTAGGAGCAATGCTTTGATTAAAACATGGCAGAGACCACAGCCAGTGAGACCTCTGAAAGAAGGCATTTATATTTCATTATTTATCCAAAAGTAAATTATGATTTAGTAGATTTAGTTATGCTTAATGTAATTCCCAGAATATAGGTATTATCGCAAATCACTTCAGTAATTATTTACATACCAGGTTGTATACAGAACTCCAAAAAAACAAATACATTTGAAATAAAAAATTCTGGTCACTTTGGCCAAACTTCTGCTCCCTGTGTAGGGCTCAAATTTGTGCACAGCTGTAGCAGTAAGACTAGGCAAAGCTGTATTCAAACTGATCAGCAGCTCCAACTGGAGAGTCCAAATCCTGAAAATTTATCATACAGGTAACAATTTTCAATGGTTTACTGGCATAGAAATGTGATTTTCAACTTCTGGCCCAAAATCCTGGGGTCTGTGGATTTTCAAGGTGACAGACAACAGAGAAAAGCAAGCCTGCTTTCAGTAGGCTCAAATTTTCTGTATTTTTTTTGCTGGTAAGTGTTTAAGCATTTAAAAATCAAACGGTTGAAAACCCCTCATGTAGAGCATGTCAGATATACCATCACAGCAGACCATTAAGACAAACTAATTCTGTTGTAGCTATATATGTTTTTTGTTGTTGTTGTTGTTTTTGTTTTTGTTTTCGTTTTTTTTTTTTCAATATTAGGGGACAGAATTCAAAGGGAAAAAAATAGAACTACTCCATCATTTCTAATACAGATTGTTTTATATATCAGTAGAACTGCAAATGATAAAATATGTATATTACATGTATATTATCATGTATACGGTATATTATCATGCATATGTGTATTGCTATGCTATCTCCACCATATGAGGTTGACTTTTGCTGTTTGTTTTTTTGTTGTTGTTGTTTTTCCTACACAACTTAGTATTTAAATATATTAGGTCTAATTCAATATATTCCCTGAGTATGAGGTACATAATTATATTTATAATGCTTTGTTGGTATTCACTTGAAAATACCAGGGCTCAGAGAACTCCTGGCAACAAGAAGAGAAGGATACTTAATTATTTGAACCTAACCTTTTTTGCTTGCTTCAGAACTTGGCTGTTCTCATAACTGGGACAGAGAGTAATAAGGCAGACGGTTTTATCTTTTATAGGCCTGTCTGCAAATAAAAATAAAGAGATGTATTATCTTTCATCACTTGAAATTAAATGCTCAGTACTAAAAGCCTCAAGCTGTGGCCTGTACCAGACAAAACTCCCCAGTTAAGATGACACTTTTCCCCTCACAGTGAGGGGTTAGGTTTGATCCTGCCCACCATGGCAAGCAGAGCTGTATCTTTCCCACCAGCAAAGCCCCACACAAGAGGTAATATGCGATGAGGTCTTTCACAACCCTTAGGGTCCTATTATCTCCGTCCTTCATGCTAAAGGCCAATCTTTATTATGTCTTACTTTATTTTTAAGGTGATCCCTATCTCTTGAAGCCTGTGCCTGAAACCCTATTCTGATACATGTTCAGCAGCCAGAAGCATCATTAAATTTAAGCCTGGAGCTCCAGTGAAAGTTGAGAATATCCAGTCCTTTGCACAAGGATGGCAATGCCTGATGGCTTGTAAACATCCTCCTTCTCCCAGTTAACTCCAAGGATTTCATACTGTGGTAATTTTCCTACCACAAGTACATCTAAAATAGCTATAAGGGAAGATCATCCACTATGTCCTATTTAATACTGACTGCAGCATTACAAATAACAGTGACATCTTGATTCTCTGTATACATTAACTAAAAAGGAGCACTGTGAAAGATGGTGGAATATGTTTGAAACCTTTATTACCTGGTAAGTTTTTTTTTTTTTTTTTTTTTTTTTTTTTTCACAAATGAATTCACTATCAAGATATGTAGTGTTTGACAATCAAAAAATTAATATTTTCCTTTGCATGTTCTTTCAATTTAATGTTTTCCAGAGATGTTTTCTGCTTTTTCTGGGCAGTGACCATGGCCTTACAATAAGATTATTTTACATTAATCCCTATACTATGTTCATGTTTACTTTCATACTCACAAATAAGGTCAATAGGCATCCTGATTTACATAAAGTTAAACCCATCTATAGTGGTTTCCACATTCAGACCTTTAGACAATAAAATTTGCCCACACTGATTTGGAAAGCCAGGGATCCACTTCTATTTATACTGTGAAGGTTTTGCCAAGGATATCACATTTCTTTAAGCCCAGTTTCCTGGAAAGGTGCTAACACTTTCCCTGCGGAGTGTGGATAGCCTAAAATGTGGAGGCAATAATCAGTGCTTGATGGAATACAAGCTTGTGTTTTAAGAAGCTTGTTACCATCCATGATCTTCAGTCTTCTTACACCCTGTGCTGCTGTGACATTTTTTGTGGTTGCTGTCTCAGCATTTTATTTCCAGAGTTATACATTAGTATAATGTGACACTGTGTGGACCACAAGTGCTCTGGAGGACTGCACAAAAGCCACAAAAATAATGATAAAATGCTTTAAATCATAACATTTTAACTTACATTTATAGATTTCCTAATTAAATCCCTACTGGAATTTGTAAAAACCTTTTACAACCTTAAACCCTTTATAAAAAGTTCAGTGCTCCTTGAGTTCAGAAGTCATTCCTCCTAGCATGATGGTGTTGTTAAAAGCATCAGGTAGAAGAGGGAACTGCACAGTGCTGTGCAGCATGCACTGCTGAGATATCAGCCACCCTTCCTAAGCTGCATCACTTTAGTTCCTGGGACTTCGTCTTCTGAAGAAAGGCTGATCATACAGCCTCACTGTAACTATAGAAGTTAAAACAAGTGATGAGAATCTATTCAAAGACATACTGGTTTCTTTTCCTTTGCATTCTGGTTCAAGAGCTCTTAAAAGGGCTCCATAATATTAACTGCTTTATCAATATTCATACAGCAAAGATATATGTTTTTTGACAGATTTAAAATTGTAAGAACCAACAATTTTAACTTTAATTAAGGAACACTAGTAATTAAATAATTTAACAAACACCATAGAGTCACAGTTAAAAACTGAACTGCACTTAGTGGGGTATAAAAAGGTGTAAGGGCAGGAATCATAAGCCAGTTGTGTTGGGTTTCAAGAAGCAAGCCGGCTGTCATGTCAGTCACCCACAGTCTGCTGCACTGCTATCAGAGATCTAGAATTACTTCAGAGCCTGGCTGATGAGACAGTAAAAAGGTCATAACTCTGAAATCTGGCCCCTCTTCCAAGAGATCACTTTACTGAATCTGTGCCATGCTCACCTCGCACTGAAAGAATATTTTTCATAGTCAGAAAACTGACATTGATTATCTGATCAAGCAAAAGATACTATGGCAGTTTTTCCATATTATATTCCCATTGCATCTGTCTAACAAGACACAATTTATATTTCCCTTCCCCACTATTCCTAAAACCTAATTTCTTTATTTGTTAGAAAATTCAAAATGATCTCTCCCCAGTCTTCTATATTGTTTGTTTCTGAATTTCTTTATATTATATTGTACCCATACCATGCTGGAATGCCCCATCTGTTTCACTGAAACCATACACAATTTCAGATCTCTCTAGATGAGTCAGTCACTTGCTTTTTTTCAGTGGTTCTACAGCTACTTCTTGACTATGGACAAGAAGAGGATCTTTGCTGTTGTCTGTATTTCTAACTCTCATTGACCATCACTGTCTACAGATGACTGATGGCAGACATGGAATTGAGGGCTCTCTGGCTTTTCCAGTCACACTACCATCACTGTGACTAACTGCAGATGGTTTGCTGCTCTGGTTCTCATAGGAGTGAAGGAGCTTATCCTGCATTATTACAAAGGAACAGTGATAATTGATGTCAGGATTACCATTCTGCAAAATTTATAGTTCTTACTAATGGCTGTTAAATCCCCCTCCCTCCCCTTTCTTCTTTCAAAAGAGTTCTGATTCTCAAAATGAAAACCTCTTGAGCTTTGAACACCTATGTCCCAATCCAGACTTAGATGTCCCTCCAGGACTCATAGCAGTCCTAAGGGACAGGCAGGAAGCTCAGACGCTTACTTGTCGCTACCAACCTTTAGTTTGGGACTCAAAACCCAAGTCTTCTCCTGCACTAGGAGAGAGGCTGCCAGTCCCAAGTGCCCATAATAAAAGTGGCCTTTCTGGGGCTCCTGGGCTGCCTGTCGTGCAGCTCTAGAGCAGTGGGCTCTATCTTTTTAGCATCTAGTGCCAGATTTAGTTTCCAAAGCCTCAAAACTTAGTCACTGACACCAGCCTGAGTCTGTTTCAACACTAAACAGGGCAGTAATTTACCACAGCCACTCTAGATGGTAGCAGCCAAGCTTGTGTCAGGCCTCCAACTTCCCCTGGCTCCGCCAGGGTGCTGAGGGCTTGTTGCAAGCCCAGTTACTGAGGTCTTCAGCCTTCCTGCTGGAGAACTCCAAGTTAAATCCTGGCCAGACCCAGGATACCTAATGTTTCCAACTCATCTTCTGGTTTTGCTATTTTCATTTTTCATGTAGTTTACATAGCAAGGTTGTCCAAGGACCATAAATTGTTTACTCTTCACCTCAACTGAAATGTGGTGATAGAGTGAAACATTGATATAATCTTAGTAATCTGGTTAGGAAATTGGACAGGGACTAAGCACAGGAAGCTGTCTCTCTTTCAACTTAAGTTTGCAGTGGTAATTTACCTTTGATGTTTTCCATTCTGTTAAGACACAATTTCTGAACAGCAACAAAAAATTAACAGAAAATTGCTGTCCATCTACGTCTGAGATGTACCAAAAAGCTGTTATATACTTAGGCATCAATGGCACAAGTTCTATAGGTTATAACGCTACTTGCACAATAGTATCTGAAATTCCTGACGTCAGCTGTGGACATCTGCAAAGGAAGATATCAGTAGTTTCCTATTACTGAGAGTAGTCTGTAAGAAAAAAAAAAAAAAAAAAAAAAAAAAGAAAAAAAAAAAACAGGAAAATATCAACAGGTTCCATTTTTGCAACTCAGGATGACAAGGCAATGCTTACATAGTCTATGATAACCCTTATTTTATATAGAAATGATTAATATATATGCTCAGTTCAAAAGGTTTCAAACATAGGTAGTAGCACAACTATTTAACTATGCTGCAGTACTTCTCAAGCACATGCTCCTAAAAATACAATCATGCTTTTAAGCATATATGAGACAGAGTTTAAGCCAGACAAAATCCTATATTAATTAGTAAAACCTTTAAGACAAAGAGAGTCAGGACTTCACATCTTACTGCTGGTGAAAAAGGTGATTGTGTGTAAATATTTTTTAAATACAGGACTTACTTCTGGAGAAAACTTTGGAAGCTGGATTTCAGTCATGCACTTAATCACATATTGATCCTCAAGAAGATTGCTTTGAAGATTCACAGTACTACAAAACTGGTTTGAGACCATTCCCCAAACAGCTGAAGCTAGTAGGACTCAGTAGGCTTTGGAACTCCTCTTTTATTAGTGAGATGGTTATCAGTGATATTAATGCAATATTTAAGGATATGCTGACCATTTTGTTGCACATTGACATTGTTTTTCACCACTAAGAGCTACCAAGATTGCTTACTTCTTAGTAAATGCCAGAATTTATTCCAAAATCCACACACAGATATCTTAAATCAGTGATACATTTTCCAGAAGTCTGAGCATCCGCTGCACTCTACGTACTGTACTTTCATACCAAAATTATACTCTACATTGTGAAGTTTTAGTGTAAAAGTCTTTGGGCAACATTTTAAAAGTTAGAATGATGTATATTTTAATTTGACATCTAACTCACATCTATCTGAATATGAGAAATGACCAAAAAGTAAACAGACTGCAAGCCTCACTGTTTCCTTATTACAATCCTTTCTTTTATCATAATTTCTCATGCCATTCTGAAATCACATTGACTCAATAAAGGTTGGTTAGATAATATTGATGTCTTTAGTGTTCAAGAAGACATTCAAGAACACCGATAGTTTCTTTTCAAAGAAGACAGTACCTTGCAAGCAGAAAAAAAAATGGCAAATTTGAACTGGAGTTACTAAGGCAACAATAGTAAAAGCTATCTTTAATAGCAAAACAGATTTATTCATAATATATTGAATGTTTGCTTTGCTGGAATGAATATTCCAGCTACAGGAAACCTGGAGAGGGAGACTTTGTCAGTGACGGTAGTGATAGGAAAAGGAGTAATAGTTTTAAAGTAAAAGAGGGTAGATTTAGATTAGATATTTGGAAGAAATTCTTCACTGTGAGGGTGGTGAGGCTTTGGCACAAGTTGCCAAGAGAAGCTGCAGGTTCCCACATCCCTGGAAGTGTTCAAGGCCAGGTTGGATTGGTTTTGAGCAACCTAGTCTAGCGGGAGGTGTCCCTGCCCATGCCACAGGGGTTGGAATTAGATGGTCTTTAAGGTCCCATCCAACCCAAACCATTCTATGATTTCTTTTCATTGTAAAAACTTCAGAATTAAATAGGATTATTAAGATATCAGACATCTGTGTTATGTATTCAAGTGGTTTCAAGGGAAAGTGTCATGAATTCAGTATTGGTACATAACTTGAGGTAGAAATCTTCAGATCTTTATTTATTTTGCTAGGACATGACCACTGGCAGAAGTTATACCCTATTGCCAATGGAGCCTGTCAACTGATTTTAAGAGAAAGGATGTAAAAAAAAAACAAAAACAAAAAACAAACAAACAAACAAACAAAAACATCTCTGGGGCTTCTCCAGATCAACTGGAAACCTTCCACATGCAAAGAAATTGTCCATGTATTCAATAACTTTGGCTTAATTGAACAAACATTTTTTTTTTCTTCTCCAGAGGATTAAAAATAATCTAGTATCAAAATATGTTAACTTCTAAATTGGAGAAAATGGCTTGCCTGTTATAAAAACTTTGAAATCTATGAACTGAGTATCATGAAGACTTTATCAATTCATGGTTTTACCTTACTCCACGTATTTGCAATGCTGACTGGCATACCTCTTGCTGTAAGCCACAGACTGAGGCAATTTTGTTTCCTTTTCCAGGGCCAAACTGATAAGCAAGGCTCGAGCACACGGTGGATTGAGGCAAATATGCCTCAGAAGTAGATTCAATGAAAAAAAAAAAAAAAAAAAAAAAAAACACCCTCAAAATAACAAAAATTAAAATCTTAAACCCCACACACCCAACAACTTGGGGGGGGGGGGGAGTGGAAGGAGTGAAAAAAAGTATATGTAGATTGTGTTGATAATTATTTTCTTTTGCAAAAGCAATTCCATCTCTGCATGTGCAAAGCTGACTTTGCAAGAACAAAATAGGGTTTTGTGGTCTGTACATATTAAGCTATTTTTTCTCATATAAATCTATATTTAAATAATGAAAGAGGACTGGAAATTGCAGGTACAAAAGTACGTAACACCAGTTAAATGCTAGAAAGTTCAAATGTACAAGTACGTTCAGCTTAATACTAAATCAGCTTATTTTTAGAGAGTCTGATCAGCCAACGTCCTCCTATAATTGTTTCTGGAGCTCCTCATGGGCTGATTACTGTAAGCTGGGCTTTCTGCCTTTTCAAGAATAGCTAGTAAAAAGGAAACTCAGAAGAAAGTAATGAAGAGAAAGAGGTAGGAAAAAATTACCTAATAAGGGCCCCAGCAGCTGTCAAGCATGTTAACTATCTTTAGATAATGAAGCAAAGTCTGTTTTACAGAAAATAGAAAACACCTCTGAAGTAACAGATTTTTGTTTTCTAGTGTCTTTATTCTGCTAATAGTTATCAACATGCCAAAAAACAATCCAGGCTCAATTTGTATAATGTTATCTTTGGCAGCTTTTGAGATTTTAGGAGCATTACAACATGACAATCTAATGAGGCAGATTATTCGTTTTTAATTTAGGCATGAGGAACATACAGCCAGAAGTGTGTTCCTAATAGGAAATTTTCCGCTGTTGAGAGTGCTAGAGCTATGTTGTTCGATACAGCCAAGATAAGAAAGGGGTGTCCCTTTAGAATTGCTTCATGCCATAAAGAGATAGTGCACTTAAACTGTGTTTAAGCAGCATTATTAAGTGTTTATTAGTTTGTTTTGAATCAGTGGTTTAAAGACATTCAGGTGAAAAGACAGTAACTCAGTTTTAAAATATACCAGAAGACTCTTTAATTAAATAAGAAATTTAAAATTCTGTGCATTATACAAAAATGTCCATGTTCTGCCTCTAAATTTCATAATCTCCTCCTTGTAATAAAGGAAGTTTTGATACTTTTTCTGACTGTGTTGCTGAAACATTGTACAAATTATCCTGGACTGGACTATTGCCAGAGATTATACAGTTGCTAAGAAATTGCTTAGCATACTAATAAGTAAGGTGAATAATTAAAGAAATTATTATGATTTCCATGTTCTATAAGATTTGGAAATTTATATTCCACACAAAAACCAGCACCAGATATAGTAAGCAACATACTAGGCTGAAAAAAAGTTCCTTAAAACTTTATTAAAGAAAATACTGCCAAAACTGAAAAGTTGTTGAAAGATTTATGTTGAATATAAAACATCCACAGACATGATGTTTATGGCCATACCATCAGTCTTTCACAGTAAAAGGGAGTGTTGTGAATAAATATTGCACCACTTGTTATAAAGTGTTTGTACTTCTCAAAATGCTGTTTAGTCTATTACATTTTTAAAGACATAGAAGAGAAGGCATGCACAGAAGACTGTTAACAGTAGAGTTAGAAAAAAATATATATATATCCCTGTAGACTGTGATTTCCACATCTTTATGTACTTACCCTTAAATTGCTTTCAGGAATATGTGCAGATCTGCCTACTCGAACATAAAGCCTGGATATGGGCACTGACAATGTCGGAGCAATTCAGCAGAACACCATAAATCAACAAGTGTTTGCAAGAACGTTCTCAGTTTCATGATCAGAGAGATCCCTGAGAGTACAGAGTGGCATTTCTAAGCATTGTACAGAAATTGCAGCATTTCTTTGTGATAGAACCAATAAAAATGTTCCTGTTAATTGCTTTTTAGCCTCATCTTTTTCACTCAAGTACTCAAATGTAGCTAAGGCTTTTGATGAGGTGGATGGCATGGCAATTGTCATTGTTTTCCTGAAGATCAGTTAGTGACATACTGAAAACACATGGGTCTCTCTTTCCTTATCAAAACTGTACTAAGTGATGAGGACTAGAAAAAAAAAACATGCATTTGTATTAAATCAATGGAGGTGACTGCCTCTTATCCTGATTCAGCCCATATTGCCATCTTTACCCATGATTCTACACTTTCCGCCCAAATCCTCATTTCATTCACAGAGTCTTCAAGAAGAGCTGTGCTTTGCAGGTATGCTTGCCTGTCACTTTGAGGTGTTTCACCTGCCTTTGTAATAGACTGCACACCTTTTGTGTTTACTTTCCATTCCATTTATTATGTGAACTTTTACAGAAAGAATGTTTGAGTCATGTGTGCTGCTACAACCTGACAAGAAAATTTTAAATCATAATTCCAATAAATCTTGGAGCCATGCACATGACATATTTGGCCTTTCCAAACCAAATGAGGCAGCAAAAAGTATTCCTTGTTACTAAGGAATTCCTGTTAAGGAAACATCATAAAATAATATATTATTTTATAGTACCAAAATATAATTACTTGTAATTCACATTATAAAAAGGATACCAGCAAAGTCCTCTTTCTGAATGCTTCCACAATTAATTTCAAGGATAAACACAACTCCTGTAGAACAAAACAATCACACACTTCTGAACTACAGATTAATATTCCCACGACTGTTTGTATTACTCTGCCGAACAGAAGCAACTGAAGCACTGGGCTACTCAGTGGTTACAAGACAGAAGTTGAGTACAAAAACATAAAAACATAAACATAGACATAAAAAGCAATGTTTAAAGGGTCATAGAAGAATGGTTTGGGTTGGAGGGGACCTTAAAGACCATCCAGTGCCAAACCCCCTGTCATGGGCCGGGACACCTTCCACCAGATCAGGTTGCCCAAAGTCGTATCCAACATGTCTTTGAACAAACAAAAGTTGAATTAGCTTGAAGGTGTTGTTTTTTACTTTCATAACCAGCTATATTTGTAACTTACCAAACCCTTTTTACATAGAGGACAGCACAGTGGCAGCAGTGTTTGAATGTTTCTGTTGTAACTGAGCATAAGGGTGAATAGAATATCCAAATTGCTCATTCCAGTACTCATGTGGCAGCATAATTCTTATTCACCACTGGATTAATTCAATATTATGAAGCTTTATTTTTTAAAATAAAAAGGTCATTGGGAACTATAACAATTTCTCTCAGTGCAGTATAAAAGCACAAAGCTGCATACATTCTCTCATTCCTCACGGCATTTAGCTGGCCCATTTCCCCACAGTCCTGCCTTCTGCTGAAGGGGAAATACCTTTTCCCATACTGAGCAATCACTGGCAACCCAGTTGCTGAAAGGCAGAGTGCTGAGAGGCTAAAAGCAAACCTGGAGCACAGCCTGTTCATCAAAAGCAACATGTCTAAAAAATGGCCATGGAAAAATCTACCAGAGAAACGAAAACATTCATGTTCTTAACTGCAATATTGCTGTCCTGCCAGGAGCTGTTGTAATTCATTGTGCCATTAGGCTAGTGTTTTTACTGAAATTAATCTATACTCTTTTTGTAAGAGGAAACTAATGTGTTTTAATGCATGAAATGTACTTTAATTTTTAATGCGTGAAATGAACTTTATAATTTTTAATTAATTTTCACATTCCTTCTGATGTGCTAAGTAAACCATGGTGATAAGAAGCAAAGTAAATGTTGAAAGTGAAATTAATTGGTACTCAGCATTGCACAAGGAGAGTGTATGCAACTGTATCTGATATCATTTGTTTTTTGTAATGAAATTGCTTCTGTTAATGGCAATTACTAATAGCTATTGTTTTAGCTAATAAAACTGGTTTCTTTTTCCAGTTTACCTGATATATGCTTAATTTAAATTAAGTTAATAAAGAAAGCACCTTGAAATGGAACCGTATTGTATCCATGCTTTGCCATCATTGTTTTCAAAGAAATTGTGCAATAATTACTGTTCTATTCCACCTGCAGCATCTAATGAAGAATTACATATATGCACACACATATGGCCATGCAAAAATAAAGCACCATCAGGTTCACTGTTTCTAAAGGAGAGCAACACCCAGCTTAGCAAAGGGCTCCACAGTGACAACTGAATTATTTAATAGTCAGCAGTGGCAAAGCTCTGAACAAGATAAGGTCAGACTCTGCAAGGAACAACATGAAGCACTAGAACAGAAATTAGGCTTCCAGGTAGCTCTGTTATGCAACTCAAATGTTATTTAACTGAAATAATGAAGTACCTTCATTATGTTACTATTATCTGTGAAGAGGAAGATAATAATTTTTATTGCTCTCAGTTCTCAAAAAAAAAAAATGCTTTTGGGAAAAGTG
This sequence comes from Nettapus auritus, assembly GCA_011076525.1. Classification (NCBI taxonomy): domain Eukaryota; kingdom Metazoa; phylum Chordata; class Aves; order Anseriformes; family Anatidae; genus Nettapus; species Nettapus auritus. Next base: position 130,507,957 of record CM021766.1, on the reverse strand, counting down.
AGAGTAGAAGCACAGCTGTATCTGTTGGACTGGTTTCAGAGGAGGTGTTTTCCTTGTGATGGCAAAAAAATAAAATAAACTTCACAAAGAGCACAATGGGCATACATTTAAGAAACTAAAAGAAATCTGTCAGGCAGAGCTAAAAGGAGATTTTTTTGTTCAGATTCTATCTAAAGACTCTCTCACAGGTATCCTGAAGCTATATCTTGTAATTTCTCAGGTTTAGCATGGGTATAGGACCCCTGGGTTTGATCAGTTAGAGACATTTGCACATGTGCAGAAGGGTGACAGAAAGTGGGCAGCTGGATCTACTGGTTCATCTCAAGTTCATCTCCAACATAAATGACTACACCCTGTTTCTTTTTGTGCAACTCCTCTGGCAAATTACTTTAATAAAATACAAGTGAAAATATTAAGTAGGAACAACTGTGAAAATCAAATGGATCTGCTTATGACAACCAAGAAAATGAATAAGCAATTCATAGTCTATGAAACTGTAAGGCAAAGGAAATGTCCTTGATTTGATCAAGGAAAGGCAAACTCATTTCATAGTATCTCTAGACTTTGACTACCATTGAAGCAGAGCTGTCTTATCTTTAGAGCAAAGAAAGAGAAAAAAATTCAAACAGGATTATATTTTAAGACATAAAACTATCACTGTATTGACAACTACTGGTACCTGCTGTCAATATAAGAGAGAAAATTGCTTAATGCAGTAATTTGAATGGATGATTTCTCAGTGGCAAAGATTTGATAAAACTACCCAGAAAATCATAGATATTTTAAATCTTCTTTTAAGAATAACATGTTGTTCTGTTTTGTTTTGTTTTGTTTTGTTTGTTTGTTTGTTTGTTTTTTTACCAGAATTAATCATTTTCTCATTAGCTGCTCAATATTTTATCCACACATAAAAATATTGATATCTGTGCAGTGCATCAATAGCCAAACCCTACAGTAAATCACTCAGCCCCAAATGCAAGCAAATGCAAACTACCACTTTAACAATTCTTCTGGAGAACTGCTAAGCTTCTCCTCATTGTGCAAAGAGTTACAAAATAGAGTAACTCTGCTAAAATGAAGTTCCCTCATAGCTCTACACCTGTGAAACAGTAGTTCCATTTAGCATTTCACATCTGATCAGCAGAACAGGCTTCAGGTCAGGCTCCAGCAACACCTTTCATCTTGAACTGTCAGGCATGTTAACTAGGACAACTTTTTAGGGTTTATAAGACAAAATTGGAAAGATTATTGTTCCATATTCATTTTTTTTTCTTTAGAAAGTCCTTCCTAGTTCAACTTTTCCTTCATGTTGAGGGAACTGATAAAACACACAAAAAACTTTGTAGATGTGATAGTCTAAGGAGGCCTAAGTAATGGTTCATGACACAGTGTAGGGATTTTTACCACAGGGTCTATAGATCTCTTAGAAAAGGGAAGACCTTGTCTTAAGGGGAATCTTCCACAGCTCTAATCCACTCTATACAAGATACAGCAATGCAGGGACTGTAGTGCTAAGCAAGCCCAACAGCACAGGACATGAAACACAGAGCGTGGAGGCAGCCAACAACACTGGGCAGTGGAAAGAAACATTAAAAGATCCAACAAGGATTTATAGTGCATTGCTACTTATGCTAAGTTAATTCATTATAGCTTAATTGCATGCTTTATTCTTTGTTTTTGTTTTTGTTTTGTTTTGTATTGGCACAGAGCTCAAATAAAAATAATTTATTTTGACTGATTAATCTATAGGCATTAAATCTTTTCCAGTCCAATGAGGTAAGTGAGAGATAACATCATAAACACTTTAAAATCAGTAAAATAAATTGTACCAAAAAGTTCACCATAGTGTAGCAAGAGCTAAGTCAGGTAAAACAGTCTATCTGTAGGAGAAATGCACCTATGGGATAATGTTTGTGCCTGTACAGTATGCTATAACTAATTTCTTTAAGGTGTTATTGGTTACAGTGCTAAGCCAGTTAAAGGTGCGAGGTTCCTCAGGAAGGGTGCTAAAGAGGGGTGACAACAAGGCACATGCTGTCTCAAGGGACCCCTTCATCATCATGGTATCCCCAGAGGGCATGCAGGCAGTGGTGTTGCTGTGGGATTCCCACACCCTGACAGGTCTGGAGATACCCGTGCTGCTGCAAAATCAGCAACAGTCGCAGTGCTTTCAGTGCCTGCAACCCAAAATTGTCAATTCCCTCACTGCAAAACTATCTCCACCTGATCCCCTCTGTATGCCTGTTACATTCACTTCCTACTTTGTCTGTGTCCTGGTTTCAGTTAGGACAGTTTCCTCCTAGTAGCTGGTGGAACGCTGTGTTTTGGATTAGGATGAGAAAAATGCTGATAACATGCCGATGTTTTGGTTGTTGCAGAGCAGTGCTTGTACCAAGCCAAGGACTTTTCAGCTCCTCGCTCTACCCTGCCAGCGGGCAGGCTGGGGGTGCAGCAAGAGCTGGGAGGGGACAGACCCAGGACAGCTGACCCAAACTGGCCAAAGGAGTATTCCATACCATCTGACGTCATGCTAAACAATATATAGGGGTAGCTAGCCGGGTTGGGGGGGCCGGCTGCTCGGGATAGACTGGGCATCGGTCAGCGGGTGGTGAGCAATTGCATTGTGCATCACTTGTTTCATATACACTATTATTATTATTACTGTTATTATTATTATTATTATTGTTATTGTTTCCTATCTTAATAAACTGTCTCTATCTCAACTCTCGTTTCACTTTTCCGTTTCTCTCCCCCATCCCAGAGAGGGAGGGGGGAGGGTGAGCGAACATCTGTGTGGTGTTTAGCTGCCGGCCGGGTTAAACCACAACAGTCTGTGAAGCACTACCGCTGGCATTTGGAGAAATCCGGGAAATCGAGGGGCTGGAATCTTTGAACAATGTTCACCCATCCTTGGGAGACCTGTGAATTGAAGCCAATGCCACCCAACCAGGAGAAACCCCAAGGCATGGCAGAGGGGTGTCCAAACATGTTGTAGACCCAGCAGCCCTCAGAGTGTGTCACCCAGGGGGGTGACGGCTGCTGGAGTGACACGGCCATACCTGAATACAGCATGGGGAGCAGTGTGATTCCTCCAAAATGGGGCCACAGAACATGGCCTGAGGGACAGGCTGGTGGCTCATCTTTGCATGGTCCTGGCCAGGCCCTGGCTGCAGGCACATGGCTGAATTTAGTCCTGGACAAGGTTGCTGGTCACTGGGCTCACCCCTATGTAGATGAGCACAATGTTGCCAGTGTTAGGCAAGGCAGTTTCCTAAACAGCATTTTTGACCTTTGGGTCACAAAACCACTAGCTCTGTACAAGAATCCTGGCAGCATGAGGATGTGCTTTTTCGAGACAGTGCACCTTCATTTTTGGCATCTAATGCTGGGCAGTGTTTGTGGCAAGCTGATTCCCCCTCAGCACACAGGCAGCTGCCCAAGAGGAGGTAAAGATCTACACTTAGACAGGTTTGCCTAATTAATATAATTTCTTTCAGTGGTTCCTACAGCCTTTTTCCAAATGCATGCTTTACTCTCACGTACCTAAATAAGATGGTTCAACACTAGCTAATTAAGGTTGTCAAAGCTGTGATTCAGCCTGCTCTAATTTTCACTTAAATCTGAAGCAAACCTCCTGTTGATTAAATCTGTATGTGAATGAGAGAATGAGGCTGAAACGCTGGAAAAAAATAGTGTCTGGCAGGACAAAATCTAATGCAATAAAACCCCATCTCTCTCTGGGACATTCAGTTACCAGACAAATTTAATAACATGGATCAATATGAAAGAGCAAATCACCCACTGCCAATGTTTTAATAAATGGAACCTCTGAATATATCCTCTCCTGTCCTGTCGTAAACTTGCTCCTTCAGCTGAAGGGTCGGGGCAATCTGGTCACCTGGACCGCTCCTTACAAGCAACCTGCTTCCTCGTGATAAGGAGATGCTAACCCTTGGCACACCAACAATATGCTGTCAGGAAATATTTAGATTTACCCTTGAAAAATGTGTTAGGACAGATCTTGCAGCAGTGGCATCAAGAGTCTTGAGTAAATGATGCAATAGGACCACTACTGTCATATGGAGAGTTTTCTCATGAAGAAGACCAATGAAGAGATATTCACAGCTGCATCTGTGCAAAGAATTTTGCTTCACTGCAGTCCTCTGAGGCAGGCCAGAGCAGGAACTTCTCTCCTTCTTTCTCCAAAGATGCTGCCTTCTATGGATTTGCACTGTTGTGATGTGTGGTCTAATATCCTATCCAAAAAAAATGTTTTTTAATTATTTTCATGGTACCATACAGACCATCTCTACCGTGGCAACATTCTTTTGAGGCAAGGTCCAATGGAGCCATCATATCTTCTATCTGTAAAAACACAAATATACAAGAGAAATGCCTGAAACTGGTACTCTCATTCTACTATTCAGAGTGCTTTCAGCCCTTAAACAAGCCCTATAGGATTTGGCAAGACTTTAGAAGGCTGCCAGCAAACAATGTTGCATTTTGCATTTCCATTACATGTGCCACAGCGAAGTTCGTAACTTGGATTATTTCATCATTTGGGGAAGGGAAAGAAAGGCTTCAAGGAAAGCCTCCAGACAGCTTTAGATAATTATTGCAAAGAAAAGCTTTGCCAAGACCTACAGAATTGTTTCCTATTTCACTCATTGTACCCTGCTTCTGGCCTCCTAGTTTTCCCTGGTATGAACATTGCTGACCTATCCTCTGATCCCTTAGCCTTCCTTCCAAGTATTTGTTGTATGTGTATTTCTTTCTTTAAGTGACATTTTAACTCATTCAAGCATATTTGATTGATGAGAGGGAGGTGGAGAACAGATGTTTGGCTCAAGCAGTTGAAGACCAGACGCTTATGTACAGGAGATCAAGCTATAGGCTAGTCTGAAATCTAATTTCTGTAATACTACATCAAGTTGTGAAAAGAACATAGATTGAATTCAAATAAACGCTTCAATATAACAACACGGTAAGTATAAAAAAGTATATATTAAAACTTACTTGTGGTCAAGGCTGTGAAATACACAGTATCTAAATTAATGTTCTGTAGCTCTCCAACCACAGCGGGATCCAATAATTCCAATGGCATGGTTAGACAAATGGTAAGATTCAGCAACTACCAAACCATTGTTCCCAAAGGTTATGCTTTGAAACCTGTAAGCATAACAAAAGCGACCCATATTGCTACAGTGCTGAAGCTACCATTAACTAGGAGATTTCTTAGAGAGTCAGTACTTCAATGAAATTAAAACTTTATTTTTAGATGTCTAAAAAGGAGTTAAGTACTAGTTTGAAAATACTGACTTGATGTGACTACTGAAAAGACAAAAAAAAAACAAAAAACTGTGAAGTTAGGAACAGAACAGAGTTTCTGCCTAGAGCTTCCACACTGGAGCTGGCTCAGCCTCCTAGATCAGACCTACCATTAAAACATAGCTTTCTAAAAACACCTTCCACCACTCTCCAGGAGACAAATATATGACCTGCCCCTGACCTGAAGTAATATCCTATACATCCAGGTTTCCAGACTTTCTGTGAACAGGAAGGCTCCCTCTTTCCTCATAGAGAAAGAAGAGGGTGCACAATTTGTAATTGCTCTCACCTTCCTTAATCTCACCTGCACACACCTGGCTTTGACTGCAGGACCATCTGGTTTTACTTTGACTGCATACCTAAAGAAGATGGTGGCTGTTTCTATAGTTAAATCAACATTCATTTATGTGCTGGCTTTTGTGACACAAAAGTCACACACACACACACACAAAAAAATTCTGCTGAAAGACAACAGCCTTATAAGCAGAACAAGCATTAACAGAAATTTCACAAATAAGGAGAAGCACAAGAAAGACTTACAACAGGATTTTGAAGATGAATTTTGGCACCTAAAATGAAACCTGGGATGACTGCTGGTGGCTAAATCCAGTAAGAATTCTAAAAAGCATATGCCTGCCTGCCTTTCTCATTTACGAGACATCTAAATATCACCATCGTGCTGGAATGTTGTGTGCAGTGGTGCCTATGCAGCAGCCAGCTGACGGAGAGTTAAGTGTCCAGACTGAGTGAGGACAAGGTGTCACACAGGTACTCCACCAGGACTCAGAAAAGAGACAGGCATTGGTGAAGTCCCAGGTTGTAGGGCTGTGCAGGGCACTCCTAACAAACACCAGAAATGTTAGCCATGCCCCTCCATATGAGCAACTAAACAGGGACAGGTTTTGGCCATGGTTAACTATTGCTAGGAAACTCCTCAGCATGGTGTTGGCAAATGTCAGCTAGAGCACTCTATGAGAGAGGCCAGATGTGGTGAAGTCAAGTTTCCCAATAGACCATACAGAGAAAGGTACCCAGGAAAGTTCAGCTGCACATGCCTTTGTTCCAGGACCAGAAAGTGGGCCCTGATTTGTTTTATTTATGTGATAGGCATAGCTGTTAAGTTCTGCTGCAAAGCACAGCAGACATGCTTGAATTTTTCTCTGGAGGCTTTGAAGGAGTCCATCAGGAGTCATCTGCTACACTGCTTTCAACTTGAACATTTCATTTCTGTAACTGGATAGTATTTACATTGTGGGTGTGATATTGTTCCTCTCTGCAAACCCAGAAAATAAAAGTGATGGCAACAATAATGTGCAAAAAAATAATTTATTTTTAGCTATCTAGCCATTTATTTGGTTAGTGGTTTTAAACTTTGGCTGGATAGCTTTCCCCCTGCCAAACAAGAAAGGTAACACTCACTGCCAATAAGAAGCATTAGGTAATGTTTGTACAGTACCTACCAAAGAAAGAGTGCTAAGTACTAGGAGTGAAGCACATCTCAGCACTCAAAGATCTGCATGTTAAATAGTTGACCCAGTGCCCAGACTGGGATGACTCCAAAGAGGCTGGAGATAGCCTTAAGAAAAGAAGCCTAGTGCAACTGTACAAGCAACGCCATCTAAAACAAAAATAAGCAGCAATAAACCCTTTTCAGAAAAATATGGGGATCTTTCTTTATTTCGATACAAAGAAGTTCAGACAGTCACATTTTCTTCTTGCATGAATTACCATATGCAAAATGCAAGGTAAAATTCTTGTGTTTAATCCTTGATCTTTCTTAATTTTCAACCAGTTTTAGCAGGAGCTTAGTGCAAGGAACTCCACAACATAAAGGGAATTACTTTGTCATAAACTACAAACAAACATCCCCAAACACATTGTCATGATGCAACACAACCTCACTAGTCACTAGGGAAAAATGAAGCACAATCTTGAGGCCTCTACATTATTTAAGCAATATCACACTCAAGCAGTGAGTATTCTCAAGTGCTGTTCAGCTCAGATATCCTGGGTGTTCCCACTCTGCTCTTAAGTGGCCATGTTGCAGGGCTAGATTACTAGATTACTTCCCGATTGCAGTAACGCAGAGATGGGGGCTGTATAGGTTGTATATAACCTCCACACACTGCCACAGAAAGTGAAACACAGATCAGTGGTAAAAAGGGCAGATATCCAATAAACGATAATGATAATAATAATAACACACCAGAAAGGAAAGATTGTTTAGTGTCCTGTCCATGCTTACAGCTTCCATCTTTCTGTAACCACACAGATCTATTTCCAGCTAATGCTCATTTGAGATTTGCTTGTAGGAACTAAGAAGTATGCCCAGGGCTCTAAAAGTGGTACTTAGTTATCTCATAAATGGGAGCAACTGGTTGGCATGTGCTTTCTGGAATTTCATTTGGAGAATGAGGTGGGAGCTGTGCCAGTGCTGAAGGGAGCACTACAGTTCACCTGAATCAGGAAACTGTTTTTAAATAGCTGGCTATATGAACTGCCATTGTTTCAATTGCAATACATATATACATATATATATATATATCAAATCTGCTCAACGATGATCATTTGTATTTCCTGCATGTAAACGTTGCACGGAACTTTCCCCTGGAGCTGCGGCTGCAGTGTCACCTGCTGCCCACGCTCTCCCCAGCTGCTTTGGTTGGCAAGGCCCAACCAAGCCAGGCCATTGTGGGCCTACAGAGCTGGCTTTGTAGTGCTGACCCGGCTAGACAAATTACATTAATACACTTCTTTTGATGCCTGGGGAAATAAAATCCAGCTAGAAGGAAACACACAAAAACTTGATCATATAGTGGCTGCTTCTGGAGTATGGTGTGAGGCATATGTGGCAGTATGCAGTGGTAACTGCTTATGGAGAACAAGCGAGCATTTACGTGCAGTTTCACCCAAATATGATCCTTTAAATCTACATAGTGCTTTTTGTTTCGTTTTAAAGTCATCCTTTAGTTTTTGTATAATTTTTCTTTTTCCCTTTTGGGAACGGAAATAAGACCCAAACTCCACAAGGTACTGCCACTCCGCTCCCGCCCGTAGCTGCGCCTGGAGGCCACAGAGCGCTTCTGGGGCTGCCGTGACCGTGGGCACCTGGCAGCCAGGCCAAAGCTTTATTTGCAGTGACACCTATCGGCAAGAGCAATCTGCAAAGCAGCTCTTTTTCTGAACATTTTTGGTGGTCATGCTCTTTCTGTCTTCGGCGTTTTTCTTCTCCTTCTTCAAAGCTCCCCACTCAGTTGTTCACATTCAGGTCAACATTTTACACTACTGAATATAGTTTAGTGTATAATGGTCTTTTCAAACCCAATACCCCTTTCCTTCAATCAATCATCCAGCTATCTCCAGAGCACATGTCCAAAAGGAGTATTTTTTTAACATTGGCACTGTTTGCTGGTACATGAGAGTGCTGGGCATCCTCAGCGTTCAGGAGACACAGCTTCTGTGGAGGATGCTATGCTCTGAGGAGCATAGCATCAACACCGTCCATTTATCATTCTTACATACTTGCCTGTTGACTGTAGCTGTCCCGATGCTCTCCACAAGCAACACCAAAACCTCTGTGGGCACAAGACCTTGCCTGCAGATTTCAAGAGCCTGTTGTGATCCAGTTTCAGCACAACTCCATAATACTCAATAGAAGCTGCTCTCTTCTGTTGTCATTCTCCAGCTCTTCCTATAGGTTTTATGTCTCTATACACATATGTAACATGTATACAGTATATATAAATGAGTATATATAAAGACGGAACATATATAATTCATTATTGTTTCTAAACATTTCAGGAACTATATATAGGAACAGTAATTACATCAACACCATCAGGGTGTGCATACAGATGAGACCATTTAAGAATTTGCTGAGGATACTTGCTGAAAATACCACACACCATGGTACACCAATTCAAGAACTGTTAATTAACAGTGTTTTACTTTGATTCTGTCATGTACAACCATTGCCATGTTTCAATCAGTTCAAAACTAATTCAAACAGGTTTACTGCAGCAGATATTCAGGAAAGGCTTTGTTCTGGGCTTTGCTTCTGTGGCTTGTCTGATCAAGTTTCCATGGACCAGTTTTGAAGATGAGCTAAACTATTTTGAAATGTTGAAATCTTTTTGGGGGGCATCAGGCTAGAAGTTATTTGGCTAATCTCTGCAGACATTTTTTACAGACTTCAAAATTGAATCTGTTGTTGAATAATGTGGTACTACAACTCTTGTACAGTTAGTTTGATGTCACAATACCAGTAACAAATTGTTCTTAGTTATATTTGCAAACAGGTAACAAAAGTACTATTTAAAACATCTTCAGCAATTTCTTGGATTCTGCAGAACTGGGGACACAGCGTTGTTTTGATTATCCATACCTGGGTCCCTGTTTTTTGGTATTACAATGGGAATTTTAAAACAATTTTGAAATGTCAGTTTGTATGATTATACCATTAGTGATTTCTAGGTAAACGTTTTAGTCATTGAATCACAAAATATATAAGAAGCTGGAGTTTGAATAGGACAAAAGGAAAACAGAAATCAAAAACCAGACTCTCTGAAAAAAACTGTTTTGATCAACAAGGATGCTGTAGTGCCCCCTTTTCTTCAAAAAGGCCAAAGTGTTTTTTATTGTTGTTGTTGTTTTTTGTTTTTTATTTCATTGAGAACACATTTCAGTCTGTTTGCACAATTGTAAACGAGAAAAATCAAAAGCAAAATGTTGGCAAGGTGCTTTATTCAAAATATTTTCAAATCAGAGACACAGTAAAAAATCTAAATCAGATCTTCACAAAAAGTGCATTTCATCTGTTTGTTCCATGTGACCCATATGATTTACATTTGAAAAACAAAAATGTCAGGATCATTTCCGAATTATTCAAATGTATCTACACAAGTATGTGGGTGAAATTTGATAAAATAGAATTGTCTCTGCAGCATGTCAGTTCTGTTATGTGGAAGCAGAGAATCTTCGTTTTCCTAGGAGAGTCAGGTACACTCCTTTTGGAGAAGTTTGCTGTCTCCAAACTCTGCTGCACAAATGAAATCAACAAAGATCACACATGGAAATGGTTCACCACAATGAAACATTTTACTCTGCATGAATGATGGTGAGGTTGCTGGACTGGACATTGGAACCCCCCCCCCCCCCCATTGATTATTTGATTTATTTTTTTTTAGGTCTCAGTTCATATCTGGAGGGCCAGCAAAGAATTGTTTGTTAACACAGTGGAGAGAGAAATCTCTGCAGGCAGGGTCAGAGCAAGTAGGTGTATGGCAGCAAACAGTTGTCTGCTTCATCTTTAGGCCCCTGTTCTTCAGAAGGAGACAGCATACTTCCCAGGTTTTTACTTCAATATAAAGAAAAATATCAGCTGTTGTTAAAATCTGCCTTTGTAACATGAAAGACATCATGAGCACGACTTGCAAAGGCTATAAACAGCATAGTGCACTGCTTCCCTCCTGTGCCAAAACCAGTGGACTTGACCCCAAGGATCTACTACAATGTATTTAATTCTGAGAATAAGTTTATGGGTAGCCAGTCATCCAGCTGTATACAACTCTTGACAGACACTCTTTTCAGCAAATGCCCTATATGTCTTCTTGGTCATTGAGCATTGCATTCTTCTTCGTATAAAGGATCTAAGTGTGTCACAGGGTAACTAGTTGGTCTCTTTGATCTGCAGTTGTGGGAGGAAGTGGGGGGTCAGGGGTCATGACGTATTTTAGCATTGTCTTCTCTAAAATCATGTTATAATAGCATAGAACCCACACTTGAGACTTGACTCCCTGGGAGCACACAGCTAGTGGTCTTGTAGACTCAGTACTACAGGCTGACTGTTGAGTTAGTGACTGGGAATGCAACCCAGTATGCTCAGCGTGCTCAGCACTGAGACTGGGTCTGACCTGGCAGTCACAGCAAAAGGATAATCTGGGAAGCTATTCCAATGGATTTCAGTCAATTGAGAATTTCTTGTCTTTTCAAATGTCATCATCTTTCAGCCCAGACATAGAACCATGCTAGGTCAGCCCAATGCAAACACAACATCCCCACATTAAACTTACCATGTCTTCTAAAACTAATATCTTCTAAAATTAATGTCTTCTAAAATTTATTTGCATAACTATATAAATAGTTAGAAACTCTAAGTACAATTGACTGAATGTCTTACCACTGCCAAAGACACTTTACTTAGAACATAAAAAGATACCTAACGCTATACTGCGCAAAGATAGATTTCAAAGAAGGAATGACATTTTCTAAGTATTTTCCAAAACTAGATCTACAGTTAAAAAACTGCAGGCTGCTCGGTGAAACTAGTGTTTTTGATAGAAATTACAAGACACATTCATAAAATCATTTTTTTTTTTTATTTTGATAAAATCCTCATAAATATCAAACCACTGGATCAACTCCGCTGTTGTTTTCAATACATAAAAAACATGTAAAAGTTTTGTTTCTGATATGAAGCAGTAGACTTATTACTTTATCTTCTCAGGCAAATAAATTTTATAACTTTCGTACAATTTATAAACATTTTATTCATTTTCTGCAGCTACTTACATGATTGGCAAAATATATCAGATCCAACACTAAATCTAAAAAAGGGTGTGAAAACACACAACACACTCACCCTCTCTCCATTCACACCTTGCAGACGTCCTTATTCAGAAAGAAGCAGCCTGGGGTCCTTTCAGCTGCATTCTTCTCCCCATGCCAGGAAACAAAAAGTGCTGGCAGGTTTTTCCCTTTTGGTTAATACTTGTACCTGTTGCTGCCAAATGCCTTTTATTTTTCCCAGTGTTCATTCCTTCAGAAAACATTCAGAAGGTACTGAGAGTCTTGCAGCAATAGTGCCTGTATTCTGGGTAGGAGAGGACAAAAAATAAAAAATAAAATAAAATAAAAAAATCCACCTATCTTCAACTAAGCTAAAATACCTATTACTATCTATTTTATTCAGTTAAAAGAAGGTATATAAAGTAAATTCTGTCAGTAATTTCCCTCATATTTGTCCATCTAGAATAAAAAGACTTGTTGAGACAAGAGGCACAGCATATAAAACCTATGAAAAAACAAATTCATGGAGAGCAGTCATAGAAGATGAGGTCAGAGGTACAACAGAGACTGGTGGCAGTCCCTGTCCATGAAACCACCTTCCACCACTCTCAGGTACCACTGGTTTTCATTATTCAGTTCTCACAATCTTAAAGTAATCTACCTATACTAAGCTACATCCTACAGCCTATACATCCTACATCCTACAAGTTAATTAAAAACAATAAAAATAAATTTGGCTTGAAACGAATAATTACATTCAAATAAAAAAAAGCTCCTGAGAGAAACACAGGCTCAAGTCAATCCATAATGACAGGCATTTTAAATTGTTATTACGGACTCATCTTTTATTAGATATTGACTTGATTCTGATTTCTTTGGCTTGCTCTAAATGTTATCTTTGGTCTTGGAACAGAAATGCAACCACCCAAGTTCTGCTATGACAGCAGAGCTTCAGCAGGTACCTAGGAGATGTTATGTACCCAAGTAATGCTGTGCTCCAAGCACAGCTCAGGGTGTCTCTTGTAATCCAGTCTAAAGTGAGAGCTAGCCCTGCCTCCTGAGTACTTGCTGAAGTAGCAGGAGTTTGATGCTACATGGATATATTGCTACAGTCCCTTATAGTTCATCATAGATGCAACAGTCTGGATTTAGGTGTGAACTGACAGATCCTCCTGTGACCTTCCACCTTGCATATTTCAAGATTAAGGACATTTTCACCACTATATGTGGCAGAATTCACTAATACCTAATCCACCTGACATGATCCCACAATACACAAAATCCTCACTTTTTTTTTAAAAAAAAATGTTTGATCAGTGCATCATAACAGCTCTGAAGCAGTCAGAACAAAAGAATCATAGAGATATGTTTTACCTAAATGCTGTTAGTCACTGCTGCTTTTTGTAGGAAGGTTGGTTTGATATCACAGAAGTCAGCAATTAAATTACGTCAGCCTTGAAATGTTTTTCCCATGTGAACTACAGTACAAAGTCTTACAGAGAAGCTAAATGTTATATTAGATACCACGAGAGTAATCCCAGAACATGCTTTAGTATAAGGGATCCTTTTAGTGATATGCCATCCTAAATTGGTGACAAATTCTGCACAACTCCTTCATCACATCTAGCCCTTATGGTAACCCTCTGTGCATGTAACACTGGCACCTCTGTGCTCCCATACCCATGCACACAAACACATTCAGACCTGCTGACATCACTGGTGAAACTACAAAAACTCAGGACATGCTTGTCTGTGAGAAATGACTGCATAGTAACCAATAATTAAACAATACCTATGTTATAACAGCTCACCAAAAAATATATATATATAATAATAATCACAAAGTATATAACTATTAAAATTAATTCAGCCTTTGGTTTCAGGGGTGCCCTATTCTTGCTGTACTCCTTCAATTCCTTCTGACTTCACGTCCCTTTAGAGGCTGAGGAGGCCGATAGTTTCTCAGCAAGCAGCAAGCGACCTCATCTTCAGCAGTGCTCAGCAGGCTGCGGAATTTGGCCAGCTGCAATTAAGAGAGAAGGTTAAGAAACCCTCGTGCTCACACTGATGAAAAAACATGCTGTAAAAACTAAAGATACTTTTCACATTTTTTACACTGGGCAGAATGGAACTGTATTTTTCTATGGCATGTGTGGAATTGCAATTCCACCTTTTCTGTCCTTATAAATGTGAAACAATGACTTACAAGAAAATCCCACAAGATACATGTCAGAATGAAGGGTAAAATGTAAGGATTATTTGTTTCCTATAGTGGAGACAGAACAGGGAGTTATTTGCATCTAGGCATAAGTTTCTCTGCTTAATCTGATCTCAGCAGAAACCCAGGTCAGAATTCCATGTCTGAACCCTGGGAAATGGGAGTCTAAATTAGGATCTGAAGTTAGTATTTTGTCTGATCTCTAATATTTCCAATATTTCCTTTTTCTATATACCAATTTACTTCTTTTCTTCATTACCAAGGGTAGGATAGCATAAAAATAATTTTGTTTTACTAGTGCACTGCATTGTATGGCGCATAGCATCTTAATTGCACTAAGGGCAAAAAAGGTTAATCTTATCTTCCTCCACCCCACTCTACAGCTAATATTCATAATTCTATGTCACTCAGGATCCTTGTAAGTTTCTAAAAACTTAAAATTTATTATTCACTTCTTTCAATCTGAAAAGCACACCAAAAAGTGGGAAGTAAACTATAAAGTCCCAAAGAAACACATATTTGACAAATAAATGGACAAACAGTATGAGTCATGGTATGAATCACAATGGCAAACATTACTAAAAACACTTTAAACTCTATACAAGCTTATATTTATATGAATATAGCACATTTATACTTTAATGCAAAAGATATGGCTACTATTTGTGAAATAGTAAAGAATTAGTGTATTTTGCGTCCTTTCCAATATTGTGTCCTCTGAAGCAGTTACACATAGGTGTATGTATATAATGCTCAATATTTTAGACTATATTAATTTTAGATTAGCCCAAGTAAGAACCTTTTGACCTGAACAATGGATTGTGTTTGGGAAATTTGTATCTTAATGCAAATTTTCAAACCTAGATACATATCTGCCACAGCAACTTCTACAAGACCACATGGGAGGGAGTAGGGAAGAGAAACAGAGGAAAAAAATGGAAGTACTGACTGAATACATAATTTAAAATCAGTTAAAAGAAGAATTTTAGGTCTGATTGCATGTCTAACAAGCATCTCTTTCAGTAAACTATTTCAATGTCTTGTGCAAAGATAGAAATCGCCAGTTTTGCTGACTATATGGCCTAATGTTTTGAATTTTACTGAAGTATTTGTAATATTGACCATGAACTTGACAAATGCTGTGGTCCAAAAATCCTGAGATTTACAGTGAGACCAGCATATCGATAACATATCACAGGTGATATACTTATTATCAACTTCCAAGTTTAAAAGCTGTTATACTCTGATAAACATCAGCACCTCTCCACTGGGAGAAACACTTTACAGCAAAGATGAACAGCCCACTGGGTGTCACTGTTGCAACACTATATATACACATAATGTGAAGTTTAGGAAGTCATCTAAGTAGACTCTAGTTTTTAGAATGTGTTGGTTCTTTTTTAAAAAATGGATAATCAATAGCTGTTACACAAAGAAAGGCAACAAAAAGTCATGATAAATTTGATAGACATTATGTCCTTTGAAAATTTGACAAGGTATGCAATGTCAAGGTCTGCACAAAATATGTTCTTTTGGTGGCATTTACAATTTGAGGTCTTACAAAAGCAAATTTCTATAGCAGTTAAAAATCAAAATGCACCTGTTCGGAACAAACACTTATGGGCTCTCTCAGAACAATCCAGATGACACTTTCAAGAAGAGGTGGAACAGTGAGAGAGCCAAAGTAAGTCCAGTAGTCCAGGGATTTGGGAAGCAGACAGCTAGGATCGAAGTTTGTGAATAGTGCTCTTTTACCCTGGAAGTTAAAAAGAAGCTCATTGTGGTTCTAGATTAAATATATTTAGCAAATTACTTATTTTACAAGATCATTAGTGCCTTACATTCATTAACAATCACAAAAAAAAAAAAAAAAAAAAAAAAAAAGAATGGAAGAAAGAAAGGAATATTTAAGGAATATTTAAAAGCAAGAGCCCAAGTGAAATCATGCCAAAGGGGCAGAGCTTCACCATTATGGGGTGGGCTGGGTGCACCCTGAATGATCACAGCATGTGAGAGAATGCCTTTCAGATGAGGTCCTACTTCTGTGACAGCTTTGCTACCTGTGTCCTTGATGCTAGCAGGTCACCATCAAAGGAGTCATGTTAGCATAGAATCCCCGTAGCTGCAAATGACTGCAGGATGAAGTTTTGAGAAAGAAGGGAGAAAATGTTAGACATCCAATGTGTTCTTTATGGGGCTGGCAGAGTAACCGCACAGGTTTCTCTGTTATCCCCCACTCACTCTTTCCAGGCTTACTACTACTTCTCCCTGTTTGGGCTACCAGGCCAGAGATGCCTGCATGAAATGAGATGCTGCAAGCCTGGCTGTTTTCTTCCACACAAACAATAGCTTACTCCTCACTCTGTACCTCAGCAAAACAGGGGAGGAAACTTTTCCTTCCTCCTCTTTCACAGCTTCCCATGACGTATATTCCTTTCCTGTTAATATTCTTACAGTAATGGGTTGGTCAAAGACTATATTCTGTGCTTTTCCCTCTGATCTCTGACTGTATAAAAATATTTTTTGTCTACTGGTTTTCAGCTTCACTCACTTAGCAAGAAGTTTCCTAAACTGTCCCAAGTCAGAGTTAGATATAGAATAGCTATGAAAGTGAGGAGTAGGGAACTTGAAGGTGAACGGATTAGCAGCCAGGTTACCAAAAATAAAACTAAAGCAACCACCAATATCAGGAGTACTTTAGAAGCACTTGTTCACCTTGATTCTGATGGTGTCCAGGCGGTCAGTAATCGTCTTCAGCTGAGGGTTGCATTCACCAATCTATTAAACAAGAGAGATAAAAAAAGCAATGCTTGAGCTATGGAGAAAATTTCCAAAAATAAGTGATCAGAAAGCAAATGTACTGAAGTAATTTCATATAGCTTTACTTGAGTGACTGTGAGATCTGATGGATTTTGCAAGATTGAGGCTTTAACTAGCTGACTCTTAGAGACTGGATGCAGAGAAGATCCACACCCTTGCTGACAGTATTTATTGCTGGCCAATCATAGTAACTATTTAAGCTACAGAAGACCCACAGACTTTACACTGCAGGGACATTAAAGCATTTTTTTAATGTTCTATATGGAGAAACTTTAAGGTTTCAGCTTATATCAGAAGTTGGAATTGCTTGAAACAGCAAGAAATTTAGAAACATTTTTATGCATGCTGAGCAGAATTTGTGTGCTAAGAAATCCAGTGAAACTTTCCAGTTTACATTATAATGATTCAAGGAAAGACAGAGTTACTATAGCAGTTCTTTGCAACTGCTGGGTGTAATTGCTCACTGACTGCACCAGAGCCAGTACCAGCACTAGCTGCCCCACAGGACCACCTGTCCCCAGGAAACTGAGGTCGCCAGGCAGAAAGCCCTATCCTTTTTTTGTGGATGGTATGACTTCTCCATCTGCTTCTTCATACAGAAGCCAATTAAACTGTTTCAAGAGTTGAATTTCATCTTAGAATATGTGCAGGAGGCAAAAATGTATATAACAATCAGAAGAAAATTCTCCATTCTTTTTGTTTTGTTTGTTTAATTATTTTTCAGAAGAAACTATCAGTGCAGAAACAAATGTTTAAAGAAGCATTCAAACCAAATTAGATTACCCTTTTAAGGACACGTTAGGCAAGCACAAGTTACTGGGATCTAGATAGAGGAAGCTAAATTACGTTCCACATCTTACATTGTACAGGAGGCCAGACTAGGCCAACTGAAGACTCTCACTGTCCTGAAAATCTATTAATCTATTTTTAATCTTAAAGGAAGTACAGCTTTCTATGTTGGAAAGTAAATAATACATTGTGTAGTATAAAGGAAACACTACCATTAAATGCCCATACAAAACAAACATCTCTTTAGCAATAATTATACTATCATTGTTATGCCTTTGGGTACGTACTGCAGGTTTATTTGGGCCTGAAGCATTTTTTCTTACCTTCAGAAACACAGCCATGACTGCCAGTCCATCTGACTGACGAGCTGCCTCAACAAAACTGGAATATTTTTCTGCATTCCAATGAACCACATGAAGCTGAAAAGCAAGACGCACAGACAGCATCAACTCTCGCTGAACTGAAAGAGTCATAATTTAATACTAGAACTTTTTATGGTGTTGACACTCTACTTTGCTTATTTGTATTCAGAGCCATTCAGTTTTCTAATTGCAAGTATTTATTGAAATTGGTAGTCATATAGTTCACATAAATGGCAACAAGCATTGCCAGTGGCGGGAATTATTCAAAATTTAGCAACAATCAGCACACCACTGTGTCTGGCAAACTGCTGTTGGGTCCCCAGGTTGTGAATAGAGAGGCTAAGGCAAGACATCCCATGATTATGTAACTAAAGCTGAGGTTATAAACCTATTTCTAGTACAGCTGATTTTAAGAAGTGATTGAAAAACATGAGGATGTCATTAGTGTTTTGCTCCTCTTTTTCCATAATCAAGATTTTTGAAAAGTCAGCCACATAAATAGCTCGAAAATGGGCAGAGGAACATACATTAAACTTCCACTGACATCTTATCCTGTGTTCAGTTTAAGCTGACTATCAAAATTTCATCTTTGATACTTTTCAAATGTTGTTTTCTATGATTACTAGTAGCTAGGAACTTAAAAGTAGCTTGATATTCTCAGGTTTGGACATTTGCATTTCTAACAATGTGTTTTTCCAGAACTGTCCTGTGATAGTTGCTTAAGAAGTTGAAGACAGCTTACAGCAAGATGGGGTGTAGATGACTTGCTACCTGTCTTCTAGCCAGGTGGAGAAAGGAAAAGAATTTGAGGTCTACCCCCATACCACTTTGGTCCCTCCTTCTATGCCAGGTTTCCTAAATCCTGCCCACGCTCCTTGCTGGGTACTCAGGAAGTACCAGGACGTCCCAGCCTTGAGCAATGGTCCAGCTGCTGAACTGGAGAGAGCATAAACACTCACACAGATCTTAAGACTAAGTACTTCACAAATGTTAATTCCTCTCACAAATCCTCAGTGGATTAGTAAATCTTATTACCTGTAGTTTTAAAATATGTAAATAGAGGCTCAGAAGCTGGGCATGGGATTGTTTTTTCCAAAATTGATGACCATCTTTTCAGACTTTGAAATTTTACTCCTTAGGAGTCCTAAAAAGCAACTCCACTGATGACCTAAACTGAGATGAACCCCTGAAAAAAAGGCTTGCGTTTGAAATACAGCACTTTAAAACCCCCAAGTAAGAGCAGTTTAGGAAAGCTGGCACTTAAATAAAATATTTGTATGGGATGCAATGTAACTATATAGTTGAAATACAAGCCTAGGAAAGTGAAGATTTTGACTGCACATCTCAGTCTTTGCCTAGCATCTGTGAGCTTCAGTTTTCCATATCTGTAGCACAGAGCTGTATATTGGTGTTACAGCATGTAACGGAGTGTTTGCTGAGCACTTGAGCTCTCAATGGCCAAGGCATTACTTTCAGCAAGTAAGGAGTCCCACTGAAATCAATACACATATGCACACAGTGAAACACATGCTGGCTCACAGCTTCAGAATCCATGAAGGAAAGTTGCTACAACTATTGTTAATTAAACCAGAAGGAAAACAGAATGCATTAAACCGTTCTTGGGTGCACTACTATCCTGGAGCTCAGCGCCTGCACCACTCATCATTATAGGTTCAAAGAAGCTATGTTGAACAACTTTTAAATAACATTTTTACATGCACAGAAAGGAAACAGATACTCTCAGTCAGAATTGACTTTATTGTCGATTTTAAAAAAGAAAAAAAAAACAAAACCATCAAAGAACAAAGAACAAAAAGCAAAATTCCCACAACTAAATGAGGCTCCCTCCCACTCCCTCATCACTTTGCCAAAAACCCCAAACCAACCTCCCCAAATTCAAAAGAAACAAGAGCTGTGAAACACTTTTGGGTACAGCCCCTTTCTCAATGGCTTGTGACTTCTCTTTTAAGGAATATATACCATCTTACCACCGCTCTGTCACTGCAGCTTGAGAGGAGACCTTGATCAGACCATACGTTGCCACAAAGAATGGAGTCATGGATGTCTTCTGCTTCCCGCTGGGTTCAAGGGGCTGAACCTTGCAGTCTTCTTTACCTGTATGCTACTTTCTTCAATATGGTTGATGTTTTTTTTCTTGAAATCTTACACTTCTTCCACTTGAAGGTGAACAATGAAACCATCTTCGCTTCTCTCTCTGAGGTATTTTCTTTTGTGTGAACAGTGGTCAGAAGCCTTGGTCTGAATTCTGGGTTTCTTATCCCAAAGCCAAAATGACTTCTAGAGAGCTTCTTGTGGAGGGTTACCCAACCACCAGGTAACGGAAAGCTTTTTAGACTGGCTAGAAATTCACAGATATTTTCTCCTTCCATTTGGTTTCTTAGATGGTATACAAATATATATTTTCTCAGCTAGAAATTTGGTTTTGGCACTTAATGGTTTTAAAGCACCTCTATTAATTCTTTATATTCCATCTCACCTGGTTCCTGTGGAAAACATAAGCCTTTAAACACTGCAAATGTCACTTTTCCCCATTAGTGTTAGAAAACTGTTTTTTTTTTCTGACCGCTGTCTCTTATAGCATTTCCAGCAAAATCTGATCACACCACCGTGCATACATTTCAACTTTTTTTTCTTCTTTAGTACTACAAGCCTTTTATTTTTCCATTAGCATTTATGCTTATATTTTTTTACTTCTTTTTAACCCCAGAAAATTCTTCACTGTCTGAACTACATGCTGTTAAAAGATCTCAGTCCCATCAAAATACTTCTTGTTACTTCTGTTTGCAAAGAGGAATCAGAAACTGCCAGACTGAATACTTTTGGACATTTGGATTACTCCAAGGCACCGAAGGAGACAGAAAGGACACGAAACACTTCAGGAAGACTGCTTGTCTTTTGATAAAATATGGGGAGAAGGAAAAGTGGGGAGTGGAGGGGCAAAATCATTCTCACAATGGAAAGCTAGTCACAAGCTTAGAGGAACAGACGACTCCATGGAGAGCCTTACCTCTGCAGCGTACTTCATCCCGTCCACTGCATGCTCAGAGCCGGCTTCATCGTTGGACCCCCAGTGGAAGTGAATCTGGCGCAGCCTGTAGGTCCCGCTGAGTGGCCCCCCGGTCAGCACTACAAACCCAAACACAAAGAAGAGGTTTCACTGCAGGAACAGGAGCTGCTGCCCACATCCTCTAAATTCACACCAGGCTTCAGTCTTCAGATATTGCCCTATTTCTTCTCAAAAGCTGTCTTGGATGGACCCTCCTTTCTTTGAAGCATTATACATGAATCCTTGATTGTCTAGGATATGACTTTCAAAATTGCACTAATGTATAGATTTGTGGGTTACTGCCCACTAAAAAGTTACCACCAGGTTATCACCAGGTGTGTCTTGCTATGGGCTGGATATTTCTCAGAAGGAGGGAAAATATTTCAAGGAGGGATGTTTTTAAACTAAAAAAGGGTAGATTTAGATTAAATATTGGGAAGAAACTCTTCACTGTGAGGGTGGTGAGGCACTGGCACAGGTTGCCCAGAGAAGCTGTGGATGTCCCATCCCTGGAGGTGTTCAAGACCAGGATGGACAAGGCCCTGGACAACCTGGTCTAGTAGAACATATCCCTGCCCATGGCACAGGGTTTGGAACCAGATGGCCTCTAAGGTCCCTTCCAACCCCAACCATTCTATGATTCTATATCTTTTTTGCAAGTAGTGTTCTGTCTTCAATGTATTTAAAAGAGTAACTGAGAAATGAAGCTTAAACAGAGATTTTATTAATAAAGGGGAGGATCAGAAAAATAAAATGTGAACATATTTTTTTCTCCTCTTTGAAATTTGGAGGAAAGTAATTGGATTATAAAAATTTTCAGGGCTCTTTCCTTCTTTTGCAATTAGATCCTTTTACAGTAGGTGGAAGTCCAAGGAACAGGATTGTATACTAAACACAAATATATAGCCATAGTAGAACTGCAATATTATGGACACTTAATTAGCCATTTATTTCAACTAAGCACCCATATGGGCGGGGTTGTGATTTTTTAAGTGCTTATCTTTTTCTAATCAGTTGGACAGACTCAAACCATCCCTGTTAATTCTGCATAGAGACTTGAACATGAATCACATTCAGAAAGATTCCTGACTTACTGCAAAACAGATCACCCCACTCTCCCTGCTCCATCGTCCTTGGAGGGTCAGGAGATTAGTATGAGCTGTTTTACTAGTTCATTATAGAGATTTTAAGGAGAAAAGATGGGAGGTTCAACCAGATGGTTTTTAAATTAAGAGCACTGGGGAGGAAAAGTCATTTTTTAGTTCTTCTAGATATTGTCCAAAATTTAAATTTTGATAGGAGCAAAATGCTAGCAAATAACACTAAAAAGAACTCCTTAACTTGCCAATCTGCTGACTCAAGTAGCCTGGGTAATGGAAGGGAACTGGAGGCAAAAATATTTGACCTTCTTAAAACTTTAACTCAAAAATGTACTTTTACAGAGCTTATAAACCTAGTGAACAAAGAGGATGGAGAAGTTGCACTCCTAAAACAAATTATTTATTTCAAGGACTAAGAGAACTTGTAGGCAAATGATCCTAAAAATGTGTAAAGATCAGCCAGTTCAAACTGGCTGAGAAAAAACAATTATGCAGAAATACATCAGCAGCACACAGTGAAAAATTTCTGCTGAAAAATGTGAAAAATGGCCTGATGATGTATTTGTCTCACACCATATAGCAATGGTAAAAATCTTCCATTCAAACAGCAATTAAGGAGGAAGTTAATCAGAAGCTACTTGAAGCAAACATTAGTATCTCAAAGTTTAAAAAGAGTTGGAAGAAGAGGTATTTGAAGCATTAATAAACCAATTTCAGGGAATGGAGCTGAAGTGGCACCAAAGAGGATAAACAAAATTACACAAACAATTACAGGCCTGACAGCCCAGTTTCATTGCTGGCTGAAGTAAAGAAATAGTTCACACTGAATTCAGTTACTAATGTATTAAAAGATTCCAATGTATTCGGTACCACTTAATTTTTTTTTTTCTTTTTCTTTTCATAAAACCACCATATGGCAGGAGTGCTTACTTCACAAGGGTGCCCCAGGGGCCAAATTTTGGCCCTAGAAAATTCAGTATTTTTTGATCAATGACCTGAAAGAAAACAAAAACATTACTGATAAAGTTTGTCAGTGACAAATATTAGGGAAAATAATGAGTAATTCAGTTTACAGATACAGAAGGATTTTGTTTGTTTGCTTTTGATAAGCAATGAGTGAAAATGGACAAAATGTAAAGCCATGCATGTACGACTGAAGAATGTCCTTCATACATAGAAGACATTGAGTTTCCTGAAAATGGCTGGGGATTATATTTGTTAACTATCTAATCAACAGCTGCCAGTGCTTTGTTGTAACTTGGGCTTTATCATTTGATATATGGCCTGAGGAAAGTAGTAGGAAGAGGATTACATTACCACTGCTTTGGTAACAATCTTAGCCTACAGAAATACGATCAGGACCTATCACTTCATGGATGGAGTTAGAAAGTGGAAGAGGTTCTTGCTGTACTCATATTCTTTTTTGTTTGTTTGTTTAAGAAAATGAATTTAAAGCCTGAGTTGATCCAACTCACACCAGAAATAAAATGTGATTTTTTATTTTTTTATTTTTAAATTGTGAGGGTAATTAACAATTAGAAAAACTTACCAAAGGTGGTGGTAGATTCGTCATCGCTGGTAATTTTGAAATCAAGATTGTATGTTTTTGTAAGAGATGTGCTTTAGTTCACCCATACCTACTAGACTTGAAGCAGAGATTAATTCTGGGAAGTCGCTTGGCCTCTGAGACACACGAGGTCAGACCAGATCACTGACGGTCAGCTGGTGGTTTTCAGGCAACACCGTGTTGCACATATCAACAGGCAATTCAAGAGTTAAACTAAGACTGTCCAGGAAAGCAAAGCATGATGTTGTCTCCATCTATGTCTGTAGCCACTACAAGCCCATAGATCCTCAGGACTAATGGACAGGATGATCATGAATTAGTCCCCCTCTGGCTCTGATTCTTGTGAATGCACCATATTGGCCTGGATCCTCAGCTAAGCCTCATGTAGCCACAAAAGGATTTTATTGCTTCAAGAAACTGCACTCCTGCAGTTTCAGTGGAGGGGTGCTAGCTCTCCTACCATCCAAGAGACATTTTTAAAGACGAAAGTACTAACATTACAAAAACTACACTAAACCAGAGAACTTCTAAATAAGAATTATTGCTTGCAAAAAGGGAAGATGCACACTCCTATAAAAGACTGAGACAATGTCACTTTTCAGAGAAGAAAATGGATCACTTGGGATGTATTTAAGTTGTTCTGTATTGGCTCTTTCCTGACATAAGAAGTCCAGGCATGGATTATAAAAGGAAAAAAAAATATATAACCAAACCTGCAACTAAAGTCAGGTAAGAAACTTGAGCGATTCGGTTGGAATGAACCTGTAATGAGACACAAAGGATTCATCTGCAGTGAGAGAGCAGCATTTGAAAAATGGTATACAACACCGTTCAAACAGGGGTGCTGGTGCTATCTAGCTGGTTGGGGTGGATCAAACCATCTGTGTGAAGAGGGAATCCTAGTGCTTCCTGAGAAATGCAACCTTGGACTCATCTGGAATTATGCCCCACACTGTAATACACTGAAAGGCGGGGGAAAAGGGAATCCCGCATCCAGAGGAGCGGAGCTTACTGGTTATGAGGAGGTCACAGCCGGCAGAGAGACAGGTCCAGGCTGTACTACATTCAGGAAATGGTGGAAGGAAACACAGAGCAATAGGAAAAGAACAAACCTGATTTGTTTACGGTGTCATCAAACTCAACACTGGTGGAGTGCCCGTTGTTGAGGATGATTTTAGCAGAGGCTGGGTCATAACTGGGATTTAGAGGACGGAGAGAGGGGTCATACTTGGTTTCCTCAGTTTTGATGTCGATGGGTGACTGACGGTCTCCATTAGCAACAGGAAAAACCTCCTTCCAGTGGGCAGGCCCTGTGAGGTAAGGGAAGAGAAGCTTCATGAGAAAACAGACTGCATGTATTTTTCTTGCTTACCTTCTTGGGAATTCAAAATGTGTGCATTAGAAAACCCTAGTTCAAGATATTCAGCTACTTTTGTTGTACAGCCTTGCAACAGCAGCTTGTGGGACCCCATCACCTACCTTGCCTAATGTATCTAAATATATTTGGCCTTGAAACCAGGCCATGTGCAGTAGGCCAATTTTTGATTACACACAACTAAGATGCAGCTATGCACAGGACATATCCAGCAAGTGTTCATTCAAATCAAGTATCAAGGGTTGTGAGAAAAAATGGCAAACATCATTCTAAAGTAGTACAAAAAGCTTCACAAATAAGAAGTGTGAAGTGAACCTCACACACACAACTCAAAAAGAAAACACATGCCATAGTTGAACCATACTTGAATAACAAACAATATGGAAAAAGGTTGTAAGAAAAAAATGGGAACAATGCATTGCTTGGGGAACTTGTCCTACCTGGTAAAGGCAGCAAACAAGTTGTAGTCCAGGCAAGAAGAGAAGGGAAGGGAATATGAAAAAAGAGGTAAAAAAAAGATGGAAAAGGGGAAAGAGGAGGGGGACAAGGGGAGTTAAAGGAGAAAGAAGGGGGGGGGAAGGGGAAGGTAAAAAGGGGAAAAAGTGTGTGGGGAGGGGGGACTGGGAAGGAGAGGAAGAAGGTGGAAGGGAGAAAGAAGGGAGATGGTGGGACAAAATTTGCAGAGCAAATGACCTCTCAGTATTATAAAGAGCATAGGAATTGTTTTTTACCCCAGGTTTATCAAGGGTAAGAAGCATAAAATAACTGAGAGTGACTAGATATTAGAATAACTTAAACATGAGCATCAGAAGTGAGCTTGTAAAATCTGCACCCCTAGAAATCCTCATTACTCCCTATACTGAAGGTAACTGATCTCTGTTTAAAAACCAGCCTGTTGTGGATCTTTCTGGATCACATCACTTCAATAAACACAATGACAAAAAAAAAGTAGAATGTAGTATGCTGTGATTAATAGCCTAACATCAAAAGGAGTCAGATAGCTTTCTTTCCTTGACTTCAATAGCAGTGAACTTAGCTCAGAATTTTGCAGGTGCTAAAACAGCCCTGGTGCCCCACAGTAAATCAGGGAGGGCTGAGAGGGAGCAGCCCAGAGCCATCTAGGTACGACCAGGCTGGCCCCCAAGCAGCACCAAAAAATGCAAGAGGGAAGGAGTAGCTTGCAAAGACCAGCGGCAACTTCAGGCAGAAAAAGGGCTTTGGGTCTTGAATTTGTTAAAACGTAATTTTGCTAATGACTTCATTAATTAAACCCATTAGGCAAACCACTTCTAAGGCAGAAGGTAAAAATCCTCCTGGTTTGAAATATAAAGTTGCTTAAACTTAATTCTTCTAACTTCACAAATGATGGCCAAAGCCATGCCATACAATATTTTAATTAAATACAGTTTAGCATGTGATATAATCTTAATTCTGTTTAGATCCTAGTACTTTCTAGTTGGAGATACAATGAACAATTTTATTCATTAAAGAAGCATTCGCTACTCCATCATTTATACCTAACTGCTAAGATTCAAGGTGCTTAGAAAAATCCTATTGCTACTTAATTTGAATGCTTAGTATATTCGTAACCTGAGAAAAGGCAAAATACATTTATGTGGTTAACTCTTTTGTCCTACTGCTCCATTTAATCAATAACTATACTAACTATGCAGCAAGTAGTATGAGTGATTTGTATTCATAAGTAATATAAGTGGGACAAAAAGAGGACCTGAGTGTGTGATTCTGAATCACTCCACAATAAAGTAAAAAGACATTGCACCTGCTTTGGTGCTTGTCCTTAGCTCAGATAGCCAAAATCCTGTTTTTACTTTGGTGATTAAGAATCTGTCACTAATGCAAGACTGACATAAACCTGTCCTTGCAAAATATATGGGAAAATAAAAGAAATTTAAGCTAATTTGTACCACCTAGTTTTATCAAGTGGTATTCCTTACTAGATTACCCACCAGCAACCCTACTGCAATTATCCCACTCTTACTATGCTATGAAAATTGTGTTTCTGTTCATTACTACCGACCCTGTCCCAAAGCAAGCATTGTGTATGTCTGTTGGAAAATAAGTCATTACTGTTGGAAGACAACAGGCATGATGTTCATTTTTAAATTCATTGAAGGAACTTATGAAGTTTCCTTTTGTTGATGGAAAAATGCTCTTTTACTTAGAGGAGGCTAGCTAGTAACTCTCAACAATCAAAGCCACTGTAGCCAAGATTTAAGAAAAAAACCTGGACCATCTGCTCTGAAGACTGCATACTTTTATTTTGCACACTTTATTTTACAGACACCACTACCCAATGTGATGCACAGCTCTGTCAATTTATATTTGACTTATGGCACTCACCAGCATTGCACACATCAGTTTATGAACCAGATCTCATAATGAAGGCAGTTATGAATTTGTCAGGAAATGCAGCTTACTGCAGCACCTAACTGCAGTGCTTTTATCCAGCTGAAGTTAAAGGTGATGAGTTTCATCAAAAGGCTGGACTAACTTGAAACAAGCCTAGCGGAGGCATTGCAGGATACGGTTTGGTTGCAGTGAGCCTCTATACTTGCATAAATATAGTATATACAGACGAAAAAGTGAATTATATATATATATATATATTTAACAGTTTGGCATTATATGAAGAAAGTTTATTGGTTTGCCATGGTCTGATCTTTTCAGTAGCACATCCTCAATTCTAAAGAGGATCCATTGCCCAGTTTGTCATATATGAAATGCTTAAACCTATACAGTTAGGCTTGCAAGTAATTTGGTTACATATTAGTTTCTAAAAATATTAGCTCTACAGAGAACAATCGAAAATTCACAATGGGTAAAATTAAGTGGAGTTTTCCAATGCAGACATCAAAACTATCTAATTAATCTTGGGGTGAAAAGAAAAGGAATTCATCTCTTTTTATTTACAAAATAGCTCAGTGTTAGAGCTATTTTTTTTTTATTAACAGACCAAGTGACATGTTTGCAGTTAAACACAACACAATACTTTCCATATAATTTTTTAAAACTTAAATTTACTAAAATCCATTTATTAAATTTATTAAGAAGTAAACTTAAGGCAATTGATTCTCAATTTGGCTTGAACTGCTAACTGAAGCAGTTCCTGGTTATCTAAGAGGTCTGCTTCTGCAGAAGTTTGAGAGCGTTCTCCCCTGTACTGCAAGCTCGAGCAGCTGTGAGAAGCATGCATGGTGATGCTGCACTGAAGCCAGCTTTCAAGATCTCAGTATTATGCCTCTATATGTAAGCACCATCAAAACTGTGAGGCAAGAATAAAGGCAAGAAAACAAAGGCAAAGTTTTGCATAGAAATAAAATAATGCCTCTTAGCATTTCAGAGATACATGCTTCAAAGCAGTGAGGAACATTTCATTCAGCGCATACCAGTCAGCCCTTGTTCTACACAGATATACCATAAATGCAGATGGGTATTTGTAATATTTGACAGCTTACTTTGTGCACAAAATGATTTACGTTTTACTTATTGCTAAGGGGCAAATGAGTTTTTCCCCAGAAAAAAAAAAAAAAAAAAAAAAAAGCAACAACAACAAAAAAACAGTGCTTTTATCACTGCAAGTACCAAATGCTGAAGTCAGAATGGGTGCAGAAGTCTTTCCAACTCTTCAGAAAATCAACCTGAATGAATATACGCCTGCATGCAATTCAATTAATTTCACTCATTGCTACTTCCTTAGTTGCGAAAGCTGATCTTAGTTCTAGGGAAACTGTTCAGGGCAACAACATTTTACAAGATTAACAGCAATTTCATGTATCTGCTATTCAGCGAAAAAAGAAATAACCAAAACCAATAAACTAAAACATAAAATGAGAAACAATTAAATAAAATGGGTGCTGGGGAAAAGCAGTCAAGTGTTGGGTATCCAAGCCTCTCTCCTTTATTCTCTTATGAGAGGTGAAGGGAAAGGGACGGAATGATGGGAAGCTCCCCACCTGGCAGCTGCTGAGGGCTTCGAGGGAGAAGGAGAAAAAGAAAGCCAAACTCCACCCCAAGTAAGTTATCAGCAGGTAAACAGAGTTTGGTATAGGAGAGAGG
The DNA here is from genome assembly GCA_011076525.1 of Nettapus auritus. Lineage (NCBI taxonomy): Eukaryota > Metazoa > Chordata > Aves > Anseriformes > Anatidae > Nettapus > Nettapus auritus. Next base: position 130,478,687 of record CM021766.1, on the reverse strand, counting down.
GGGCCTCAAGCAGGGTCTAGGGCCACCCCGATAGAAATGCTGGTGCCCTCCCCTTCCTAGAAGCTGAGGATAGCAAAGGAGGAGGGCTAGGATAAGGGAAGGAAAGCAGGTTTCTTATCTGGACCCTGCAGGTGAAGTCCACAGAGCCCATGGAAAACATATGGGGAAACAAACTTAAAAAAAAAACAAGACCCATTTACGTCTTATGGGGAGGGGCAGAGCACACTGCACAACAGTAGATAACATGCCTAATCATGGCAACATCGCTGCCATCCACCACCACCCAGTTTTTCAGGAAAAGTACATCCATCCAAGAAAAGATTGAGCAAAAAGACCTGGAAGGAAAGGCAGCACTTGTGCAAACAGCGCTCCAGACTCTAAGTGATGACACCAATGAAGTATACTTCTATGGGCACGAATATGTGTCAGTACAGACATACTTTTTCTCTTCCTACTACTCACAGTGTGTTCATTTCTCTGTGTAATAAAACAGACAACACAAGTTATCCCATGTGTGTGATCCAAACTGTCTCCAACTTGCAGAAGCACTTTTATTTCTGCTTGCATGAACCGGGAGCCAATCTGCACCACAGGAGCAGCGTTTGCATGACTTACGATGCAAATCAGAGGAAAAGCCTTTAAGCCTACTGATGAGCCCATTTGGGGACTTCAAAGGCCGAGAAGATGAAGGAAACCAAGAAATAACCGGGATCCGAAGAGATGTATCTCCTCTTTGCTGCGCAGCTACGCAACTCAGACGACCGACCCCGATGCGTCCCACCGCGGGACAGGAGGGGGACATCACCGGTGGGGTGACCCCGGACCGCCGTGTGTCCGAAAAACAGTCGATAACAGAAATACGTGCCCGCGGCTGCCCCAGCAGAAGAGGCACCGGCAGCCCCAGGGGGGACGGGGCCATACCCAGCCTTCCAGCCCCGCTCCGTCCCCTCTCAGGGGATGCTGCTCGCATCGCTCCCACACCAAATCCCGCCCGCCCCGTCGGAGCGGAGCCCCGGCGACACCTCGAGCTCCCGGCAGCGCTCGCACGGCGCTGCCCGAGACGGCTCCGGGAGCGGAGCCGACCCCCACGACGGCCAGGGTCGCCCGGACGGGAGCCCCTCTGCCCCCGATGGGGGGCTCCGCGCAGCCGCCTCCCTACCGTTGTGCTCGTCGTAGCCCCAGTGCAGCATGGCTCCGGTCTCGGGGCGGCTCGGCACGGCTCGGGTCGGGACGAGACGGGACGGGACGGGACGGGACGGGAGAGGACGGCAACAGCGCCCTCGTCGGCACCGCCGCCCGCTTTGAAGGCGCCGGGCGGCGACGCCCAGATGCCCCGCCGCCGATAAGCGGCCCGCAGCGCTCCGCGCCCGCGCAGCCCGGCCCCGGCACCCCCCGCCCCTCGCCTGGGGCCCCCGTCGGAGCCGCCCGAGGGGCGCGAGGGGCCCGGCGGGTACTCGCCTCCTGCCGGGGCTTCGCTGCGCTGCCCCGGCCCCAGTGCTGCAGGTGCCCGGGGACACGAGGCTTTCATGGAAACCACGCAAAATGATTTTTTTTTTAAAATATAAATTTATTTAATTTTCATGGAATCGTTAAGGTTGGAAGAGACCTTCAAGATCATCTGGACCAACCACCAGTATCACCCACTAAACCACGTCCCTAAGCACCATATCCAACCTCCCCTTGAACAACCCCAGGGACGGTGACTCCACCACCTCCCTGGGCAACCTGTTCCAGTGTCTGACTGCTCTTTCTGAGAAGAAATGTCTCCTAATTTCCAGCCTGAACCTCCCCTGGTACAACTTGAGGCCATTCCCTCTAGTCCTGTCACTGGTTATCTGTGAGAAGAGGCTGATCCCCCAGCTCCTCACACCTTCCTTTCAGGTATCTGTGGAGAGCAATAAGGTCTCCCCTGAGCTTCCTCTTCTCCAGACCAAACAACACCAGTTCCCTCAGCCACTCCTCACATGACTTCTGTTCCAGGCCCTTCACCAGCTTCGTAGCCCTTCTCTGGACGTGCTCCTGGGCCTCAATGTCCTTCTTGCAGTGAGGGGCCCAAAACTGAACACCATAGCAGAGCACAGGGGGACAGTCACCTCCCTGGTCCTGCTGGCGGCAATATTCCTGATAAAAGCCAGGATGCCGTTGGCCTTCTTGACCACATTGGGCACACTGCTAGCTCATGTGCAGGCAGGCATGGACCAACACCCCCAGATCCTTTTCCTCTGCACAGCTTTTGAGCCACTCTGTCCCAAGCCTGTAGCACTGCATGGGGTTGTTGTTGCCAAAATGCAGGACCCAGCACTTAGCAATGTTGAACCTCATCCCAGTGGCCTCTGCTCATTGATCCAACCTGTCCAGGTCCCTCTGCAGGGCCTTCCTACCCTGTGGCAGATCAACACATCTCGCCAGATATAATACTGGCTGATTAACAATTATACAAAAATGGTGAAATTTCACATGCCAGTGGAATTTCAGTTTAACATACCAATGCGTGTATTTTTTTTTTCCTCCCTACAGATAAACATTGAAAATGCTGACAAAGTAAGCAAGATAAATAAAGCATTTACTGAAATTCAGAAAGAGGTACAGCAGCTATCAAAAGGTCCTGTAGTGGAACCTCAGAAGAATAACCAGGTAATTTCTGCTTGTAAAAATCAGGAGGGAAAAGTAAGGGCAGTGTGCGTTCAAAGCATTATATTCTGGCACTAAAACTGCAGGCAATTCTTGCTGTTGCTTTATGGCTATAGACCCAGCTTTATTAATTTTAGTGGTGCATTTTTTTAATGTTGACATCTTTAATTTAATTTTAATGTTGACATTTTTAATGTAGCATATTCAAGTCCTGTGTAACTTCTAAAGTCAACACAGAAGAAGGTGGACAGCTAAGCTGAAGTGTGCTTCTGCAACATGTTTATTTTTAATCTATTAAAAAACAGCTAGATCATTTAAAAGTTAATTCCAGCTCCAAATCCTCGAGACCTGTGTCTTCATATTTACTTATGAGAAGTAACAATATCTGAAACACCAGTTTCTGTACTACAACTTTTGCCTGCAGCACTTGCAGATCAAAACAACATTTTACTCTCTCTTAGCCTAGGCAACAAGGCATGCAGCTTTGAGCATTGACAAGAAATAATTAACCAACTAAATACTGACAGGCTGTGCCTTATGCTGAATTTAAGCTCCTTGTTACAAAATCTTATGCTGATAGTTGCTGGTGCTGCAGGCATGGTTTGGGGGACAGAAAAGGTCGTGGGCCAGTATGAAGTACACAGGTGAATCTGTCCTGGCTATTGGGGAAATAAGAGGAAACTGGATGGAAGATGAGTAGCATTTACTGTGCCTGGGGTCATCAAGTTTCTGTATGGCTGGGAGTGAGAGAATGAGTGCCAAAAACCTCAAGGAGAGGCTGAAAGAAGAAGGAAGCTCAGGTGACAGTGCTGCCAGCACAGTATGAGGCCAGACAAGGACATTGGTGCTGGTGTCCCTAGTCCTGCTAGTTTGCTATTGCTTATGGCTGCAAACTTGGACTGTGCCACTATTCCCATGCTAGCAGGGCTTTACATGACATAGCATTGTATTTGATCACTTCAGCAGTAAGCAACAGTGTTTTCTCCACAGTTTCAAAATTATGCTAGTGAAAGTATTGCCTGAACTAAGAGCTGTGCCTACTTCCATTTGGCCACATACATTACTGGCATGATGCTTTGTCTTTCTCTTGCACTTTGAAGTAGTGGCTGCTTATCTATCAGTGTAATGACGCCTGTAGTTCCCCAAATTATTGAATTCTATGACTGCAAAATTAACCTAAATTAAATATAACAAAGACAAGCTCATCATTTAGGTAATACTGTTTTTTTTTTTTTTAAAAAAAAGTAAATAAAAATCACTTTCTACTTTACACTGAAACCTTTTTTTTTCAGGTTTCTACACATCCAGAAGATGAACCAGCAAATGTGGATGCTGCCACAAGCCTGTTATCACAGTTGTAATAAATTACAAAGGGGTTCCAAGAACTGGAGATCACACAGGCCTTGTTTGTACAATTTTATTAAAAAAATCTTGTTAATATACAAGTATTGGCACACTTTAATACAAACTACAAACAGACCTTTCCTATCATCTAGGAAAGTGGAATGTCAGAAGTCAGTGTGAGAAACTTAAAGTGCTAAAACAGAAGGCACTTCACAAAATTGGTTCACTGAAACAATTAAGCATAACTCAAGTTGATATCCTTCACTTTTCAGCTTGGCAGTGAAAGCTTCAAAATTGTTTGAAAGGTCAAAAAGATATAGAAAGCTTCTTGGCAGTAAAGCTTCAAAGAAAATGCTGATAACTGTGAGCCTAATCATTTTTTAAAAAATGATCAAAAGGCTATAAAGCATTTTCACTTTTCTTACATAAGAAAACTCTGAATCACTGGATTACACAAAGGACACTCAGGTGAAAAAACATGTCACAATTCTGACAAAAGCCCTTTTTTTCTAGTGGTTGAATTTGTTTTGTGAAGTAGTTAAGGGAAGCAAAAGGAAATATACTCCCAGAGTCAGTGAACTAAGAAGTTATACATTCATTATTCAAATACTTAGGTTATGAAGAAGTCTAGAATGTTATAGTTAGAGGTAGATAAGTAGTCTGGTTGACACAATATCTAATAATTTAGTATCTGCACATCAAAGAGATCACAGACTCCTTCATTATCATCCAGGTTAAAGTTGTAGTCATCTCCGGGAGTAGGAGAGAGTCGTAAGAGAGGAAAAACTGTAAAGCAGGAATAGTTTAGTTTAAATTAAAACACTTGGAATATCAGCTCTAGCTCATAATTCAGTATGTCTGTCATCACCAGTGCCGGGTTAGTCTTAATAAGTAAAATATTGTCTTGATAATCTGACAAGGGTGCTAGGATACATACTGTGAATACCTGTATTGCCTTCAAGCTAAGGCAATAAGCGATGTGTCCACATCTTTTTCTTTAGTATTTTACATAAATTTGCTGGGATGGAATGATAGCTGTGGAATACAGACCTAATCTCTGCTTTAGCAGCAAAGGAGCTCCTGAGCAGATTTTGAAATTTTATCAGCTTTCCATCATTTATATTTACACTTCCTTCTGCCTGTTACATTACTGTATGTATCAATCTTCAAATATTTATTATTTTAGATACATAAATAACCATTTTCCCTATTTTACAGATGAAAAATGGAGGCTGTCCATTTCTCTGTGCACTGCATTTCATGTGTGGGCTTGAAGCCATATTTGGGGAATGCCAGAAGAGAAGCCTCAGCCCTCATTCTGTACTGCAGGAACAGTAATCTAATGCAAATGAGCTGGGAACGTGCTACACGCTTTAAAAAAGGAGACTATTTCCATTTTAGCTGTGTATTTTATTAGTACATTCTCATAATCCATTCTTCCCTCATGAACCTTGTAATTGCATGGTTCTTTCTGGGTAAGCCCCAGGTTTGTCTATTTGAAGGGCAGATATTAACACAGGCTGCTCACAGAGCAGCGTAGTTACCGGGGGAGAGGAACAAAGCCAGCTGAGTTCACCTCTGTCTGGCAGCCTGCAGTCTGTGAGATACTGCACGGAGGGAGGCATGGAACAAATGAAATTACTAGCTGTGGCTCAGTTCTGCATTCATATGGCCGTGAAGATGCAAGACCAGAAAAGGGTTAGATTTGTTCAGCCAGTGTACCAGACCAGACCTGGCTATGCATGCGGGCATGTAAGTATCTTATGAAATACCTGATCAAAGCTCCTGGAAGAAGCCTGAGGAAGATTAGTATTAAGCTTTTTTTTTTTTTTTTTAAGGCAGCACTCTAGTCATCAACCTGCTCTTTCTTTGTTCCAAAATTAAGTACTGCTGGGTTACTCATGCATGTAAGTACTTGCTGGATTAAGACTTTCAGATTTTGATTGTTAAATCAAACTGCTGCAGGGAATGGATAGGGGTGCAAGGACAAGAATGACAAGGATAGAGGAGGCAGAACAGGGGAAAGTAGTAGTTTCATACTGACTCTTGGCATGAGACTTAACAGACACTACCAAGAGTGCTGTTCATACAAAAGACATGCTATTACTTTTTTAATAGCCTCAAGTAAAGATACTAAATACTTACCATCAGAAGACATGAGTTCATCAATAATATCCCCACTGATATTTCCTGTGAAAACAGGAGCATGCATTTATGGAAGTCAACAGATTCTCCATATTACAACACTGAATTACAAAGTACAGTATGGCTCGTGCACACTGTAGGAGCTGTGGAGATAGCATGCCATGTATACGTAAAATATCTTTGTATCCCCCAGTTTTTCCTAATAAATATTTCCTGCTCTCCTCATACTGTACAGTTGATCCCTTATAGCCTTAAAGCCATGTAGCTTATTTGGTAACAGCAGAAAATGAGCTTGCTACTCAGAACTGGCTCAATGGCTGCATTAACAGACAAAAGAAGGCCTGTCATCTCTGGGAAAAGTGCTAATCTTTCCCTCTGTGTAGCTCATTGGTAACTTGGTCAAAAAAGAAAAAAAGGCTCAGGAAACAATAAAAACATTTAAATAGCAACTCTTTCTTCCTACCTGTGGGCTCATCCATCTTTGCTATGTCAAATGAGTTTGGCTTGAGAATACAGTTAACGTCCAAAGGGAGCAAACCCTGATAGTCATTTGAGCTAGCTGTAGCTTGGGCGACATCTCCTGAAAGGCTGGGGTACAACACCGAGTCTGGAAGGCTGGAATAAGGAGTTGCAGGAGTTGTACTGTTTTGCTGCAAACTGCTTTCTACAAAGACAGGAAGGCACATTATATAGTCTGTTGTGGTAAAAACAAATATGAAGCACATGCACCTGGCTTTATCTCTTGAGGAAAACAGTGCCAAGGTCTGGGATGAGGTCAGAGGAGTCTACTCTCCATTCCAAACTCAAAGGCACAATTAAATCAGGACCCCTCAGAAATGTAGTCTTGTAATACCGACAGCATTTTCTTAAATATTTCCATACTACCCTGCTATTGATATGAAAGAAGACCTGATATTCAGGGAGTCTCTCACTGTGGCTATGCGAAAGTAGGTAAGTGACCTTGTGGCACAAAAGCTGGAACTGGTGCCTGTATTATGTCTCATTAAAAAGTACACGATCAAATCATATACTCCATCATAGGCTGGCAATTGCGTTCCACACTGCATTCTGGAGAAGCATCTTAGATTAACAAACAGGATCACATTCAAAACCTGTTTGGTATAAGATGATAAGCTACAAGGGGAGAATCTATTTCACTGGATAGAGGACAGAAGAGGAAGAAGCTTTTCTGTCAACCTTCTGAAAGCTGTTAGTAGGCCCTCAGGCTGTTTTCTTAACAGACACCTGCACTTCTACGCAAATTGTAGATCTGCCTTTCATTTATCTATCACCTTTTCTAACAGTTTCTTTTCTACCCCTAGTCCTCCCTCACCCATCTTAATTGGAAAAAACCCACCTGATGGTGTGTCCACAACTGATGTTTGTGGCAACTGTTGTCCCTGGTTAAGACCATGTTGTTCTGGTGGATTTTGAGTAGCTGTAGTAGGTTTAGGGGGAGTCACTGGAGCTGCAGGCTGAGATGGGGTCTGTGCAAGGTCATCGGGTGGAGGAACTGGAAACACCATGGGCTTGGAGGAGCTTGATTCTTTATTTATAAGCAGTACATGAATAGGTCCTGAATTACTCTTAAGATTGATCTGGTATTTCTTCTGTCCATTCTGTCCCTGTAGAGGTAGTATATTAAGAAAGTTACAATTCCTTTAGAACTTCAAACTGCACAAAAATGTAACAGTAACTGCATAGACTTATTTCTTATAGTAACTAATGAAGATGTTTGAACAGAACTCTCAAATTGATGCACCTTTTACCTCCCAGAAAATACAGCACTCTTAGTTAAAACAATAGGAAGAACCAATAATTGGCATAAACTTATCAAATCATACGGAGACAGGAAAAACAAAAATATTTACAACAAATACAAATGATCTAACAGGAAACAGATTATAAACCTGTTACATATTTACCTGACCATAACACAGATACAGAAGACACAGATATATCATCTTTCAAAGTGTTTAAGTTATGAATTCAAATTACATGAAATTTATAGCAAGTCTAAAGTTTAACAGTAACAAAACAGATATGATTTATGTGCATTTAAATTTCTTCCTCTTAAATGGAGCTTCAGAATGATCTTAGCTGGGATCAACCATCCCACAACAGTTAAATATCTCACTCAGACTGAGTGGACAAAGGATCATAAGTCAGCAGAAACAATTCTTAGCTGATTTGCTAGGCCTACTTTGGATAAGTTATTCAAACACTTTAGCTAGGACTATTGCTGTAGTACAGTCTCTGTGAGACCACTGGCTCACAGTGGCTAATCCAGCAAGCAGGTTTTCAGCAAGTATGTTCTAGAAAAAATGAAGATGAAAAAAAGTGAGAAAGGTGCCTGGGGGAGAGGACCCAAAGCAAAACCATCCAATAAGTTGTCAGCGGAAGACTAAAATCAGCTGTTCTTGTCCTCAACAATAAGCCAAAAGAGATACGTCACAACTGCTTTGGTCACACAGAGAACCACACCATTGCTCGAACTGTATTCAGCATCCAAGATCCAGTATCACTGGATGAGCTTCATGGCCCTAGCTTTGGATGTTATTATGATACCAGACTGTGCTTAGCCTTACTAAAAATAGCTTCTAAAACTTATCTTGTGAACTTCACCCTTCTACAAGTACAGTGGCTTTCATGCTTCATACAATGCTCCCTCCCAACTATGTAAGATACCAACCTTATTTAAAACTAAGCCCTACAATAAAAATGATTAAAGATGGATAGAAGTAAGTAATTTGGCCTCCTACTTTAATCCCGCTCATTAAAGCCCCCAGGCTAAAAAAGTCTGCAGTCTGTGTTTCTCTACCCAGTCTAGTACCATTTGACTGACCACAACCTGCATCTAAACTAGAACTACAACTAAACCTAAAAGGCTTTTCTATAACAGATAGGATTTAGCAATACAATAAATGTGAAATTTGACACACAAAAGTCACTGCTAATTAGTTCTGAAGGGGATTCATAACAATTATACATAATTTGAAAAGTTGCAACTTTCCAAATTAAGAGAGAAGAAGAGAGGGGCAAAGAAACCTACTACTGTATCTTGTTTTCAGTAGGAGATGAGTTACCATTAGTCTTTCTTTTGTACACCTAGTCTTACTGTATAAAAATACACTTTGTGCCACCCAGCCCCTCCATTCTCAACTAAGACCAACTTATATGTATTTTTTTCTCTTGCACAGACAGAGAGAAATGCTCAGCTCTAGTGTAGCTCTTCTTCTCCACTGTCTTTCCAGAATACTTAGGTCAACAAGAAATCAGTACATACCATTTCGGGTATCGGTACTTCTAACTGCGTACCACAAGGTGCTTGAATTGCTAGAAGTGTGTCTCCTGGTTAAATAGCAATTTTTAAGAAAGCATTAACTTGTGCATATTTTTCATACATCTTGCATGGTATCTACTTGAATGAGATAGAAAAGTTCTCTAAGGCCTCTTAAAAGACTGCATAATTCCAGCATAAATAATATTGTGATGGGACATGCATAGTCCCTATAAGTTTCAAGATCCAATATTTAACTAGCTCTTTTTTCAGCTAAACCAACTCTCTGACACAGCATGCTTTGGAGGAAAAGTTACACAGGAAAGCCAGAAAATGTTTTAACGATTGCCTTCAGTGCTGGCATTTCCAAGTGTCTAAGCTCAAAACTTCTGCAGCATATACAACTCACATGTAACAGTTGACTATAAAACTCACCTGTGGCTTACTACATGCTTATTGGTTAAAGTTAGGAGATCACAATTACATCAACAGTACTTGCACAACATGCCTTATCTGCACATCAATTCCTCTTCATCCACAACTTGGAATAATGCTCCTTTGCTACCTAAGATATATTTACATGAAGTACAATGTGACTGGTATACTAAATGCCTCCTCCATATTTTGCAATAACTAACTCTTTTCTGCAACAGCTTCTTCTTGTGAAACTCCACAGTAGTCTAAACTTGTATTTTTTATTCAAAAACAAACCCAACCTTCCTTACAGCAAAAAGATGATTTTGAGCACAGCTGGAGGCTGAGCAACAATTTTTCCTTGAGTAACTCAGGATCAGGAAAGGATGTCCAGGGCAAAAATTTCTGCCAGAAGATCTTGGCAATTTGTTCAAACTTCCCATTCTGAAAGAATTTTTTTGATTTAGCCATGTCCCATCTTTGAACTTCAGCTAGCTCCATTTGTATATGAAGAATTCCCTCTGACTGAAGCTGCCACCAGAAACTTTTATGAACTCTGGTAAACTGGACTGCTGTGCCCTCTCCCTGGTTCTGTTAGAGCCAGAGGCAAGCTACTACAAAGTATGAATACAGAAGACAACCAAAAAGAGTACTCTAAAAACAGGTGAACTTCTTTTCCATCCATTTTGTGACTACAACTAGAAAATGCCAGAACTCATTGGTCATGAAGAGTGTGAGAGGTATCTACTTACTACTGATCACTACTGAATACTTATTCTAAATTCAAAATACTCACAGGGAAAAAGCAGGTTAGCAAGTCAGCTTTTAAGAGGAAGATCAGAAAATCCCTCATTTTAAGAAATACAGCTTTGAGAGACAACTCACCATTGAAGCAGTTACAGATATCTTCATGGGTGACATATGAAAATGTAATTTATGTCAAGGAACATTTTTCAAATGCATGATTTGTTACCCTTTAAAAGAAGTTTGTCCAAACTGAACCTAAACTATAAACTTACTACTGTTACTCAGAGCTCTAATCAAGGCATGATTTATGATGTTCAAAATAGCTATTTAAAAAATAACACCATTCTGTACTGTACAAAATAAAAATCTATGTTTGTAAAAAAAATACCAAAAGAAAAGCATCTGAGTAGCTTGAATCAAGAGATTCTTTTTAAACAGAGAACATGTAAAATCTTGTTTTTAAAAATACCGTTTACCTCATCAACTTGACACTATAGAATTCAACAATGTACCAGGATGTCCCAGAGTCACATAAAAATATGCTGGAAGGGACTTGAGACCTGCCCCAAGGTAGGATCAACTATTAAGACATTCCAGACAGATGTTTGCCTCTCCTGTTCTGGAAAACTTCCAGTGATAGATGATATTCCATCACCTCCCTGGGGGTCAATTCCAGTGTTAACTCTCCCAGTAATAAATTTCTTTTCATATCTTACTTAAATATCCTTTCTTACAAAATCCATTTTATAGGTACAGTTTCTATAGAGCAATTGCAAATACCACTGAGTACTTAGCACTGGTACAATCAATAAGAAGGGCATTTTCCCGTTCCAAATCTCAATACTTAGTCAATATTTTACAAGACTGATAAACACATAATTATAAGCAATGTAGGCAGATCTCTCTGCTTATTGAGTATTTACACACAGGATAGTTTTCCACCAAACCAGACAAGCTTCAGGACTTTGTTAATTCAATTTATCTTTGGGTGATAGCTTAATCTTTTCAAGAGAAGGAAGTAACAGGAAAAAAAAAAAAAAAAAGATTCACATAAAGTACCACTAAGAAATATAAATCCAAGTGCCTGAAGGCAATACAATTCATTTTAAACCAGAATTATACTGTGGACTTAAAAATTGCTGCCATACATACAGGCATTATATTATTTTCAGGTTACCTTTCATATAGTCAGAGAGCTTAAAAAGTCATGTAAACACGACTGATACTCTTCTTTTTGAACCAAAACCAGAAAAAAAAAAATATAGACTTTCTTTGTTTCTGGATGAAATGGGTAACAGTGTGCTTTACCCTTTGCCTATGCTGTTTTAATACTAGTTCCAAGATGCACACAATTTGTTGAAAAGGATATTGGTGGTTTGTAGAATCATCCATAACGTTCTTGATGCTTTGCTGTAGCCACAGTTTCTGCTGATCCAATTCTTTTTCTTTCAGCTCTAGATCTTCAATTTCAGATTCAAGATACCTCAGCCTGTCTATTACTTCTTTTGTATTGCAGCCAGCACCTACTCCTCTTAAAAAGTTATAAAGGTTTGTGAAACCACAAGAAACGAAAATCTAAAAGATCATTTCCTAAGTATGCTTCCAATAATTTGAAAATATACTAATATTCAACATAAAAGAGACGAACATTTACTTGCCTGGCAGTGTTTTAACAGAAAGTGAACATTTTTAACTTCAGGTTTAGAATTTCCCTCTACCCAACTTGATTTTCTTTTGGAATGTAGGTTTTTCTCCACTAGAGATGGTTTGCAGATCTCCTTCACCTCCCTCTTAACTCTTCACTTATACTTTCATCTTCAGGAACCAAAGAGAAAATAGGCATGCAATGCACGTGGGCAGGTAGGTGGAAATACTGTCACCCAATACCTTTCCCTGATTCAGCTAGTGTGAATGCTAGTTATAAAGTAGCACTCCAAGTTTCATGCAAGCATCTCTGGTATACCTTTTAAACCTGATTCTATGTATCAAAGATGCAAATTAAATATCAAACAAATAAAGTTAATTTAAAACTTTACTGTCATTCCAAAATGTTGCATTGCTCATTGATGAGCCTAATGTTATTCTGTCTTAACTGGTCAGTGGAAGTGGAAGGAGGCAGTTTTTGTTGCTCTTGAGCATATGAGGAAATGCAGAATTTAAGCTTACTTCCACTGAATGCTGTTTTTTGACTTCTTCTCAATGAGATCAATCCCCTCCAAAACATTAGTGATATCATAGATCCTTCTCTTCTGCCGCACGGCAAGGGTATCAGCAGCCTGTGAAGAGAAGAGCAATGACTATCAGCAACCTGCACGCTGAGGGCAAACAACACACACTGTAAGCCATTCCCCAAAAACATGCCAAATAGTAATTAAGTAATTCTGAAGGGAGACGAGATGGTTCAGCCCTTCAACAGCTGGGTGCTCATAGCATCTCCTTCAAATGGTGGGCAAGAATGGCCTCCTGCGGCTGCAGGGACTGCTGAGAGGGGTCACCTTGGCCAAGGCCCACCCTCGCCGGGCAGGAGAGCTCACGTGAATTGCCAAGACTGCCCTCAGCACCTGCACGACACGCTACCACCCGCACACAGGAGCTCGAAGTGCCCCTTCTACAATGTAGGAAACAGTAGGGAAGGCAGATGGAACACCCTGCAGTGGAACAAGCCTCTGAGGCAAACTGCATGTTAAGTTTATCATCCCCTCTGCTGACACTCTAGATCAATCTGCGTTGGGATATGGAAGGATTTGGGGGTAATTTCCCAAACTGGCTGAAGGAGAGCTGCATGACTGTGAGCCAGCACTGTCCTGTAAGCCACCCTCTCAGGGAACGAGTGATAGAACGGGAAAAAATGGCTTCAAGTTGTGCCAGGGGAGGTTTAAATTGGTATCAGGGAGAATTTCTTCACAGAAAGGGTGCTCAAGGAGGTGGTGGCATCCCCATCCCTGGAGGTATTTAAGAAATGTGTGGGAATGGTGCTTGAGGCCACGTTTCAGTGGTGGGCTTGTTGTGTTAAGCTGATGGCTGGACTTGATGCTCTTATGTTTGTTTGTTTTTTTTTTTCCCCATCCTGATTCTATGATTGTGTAACATTTCACTGAATGAATCCACCCTGTGGGTAGCTGCACGCTCCGCCTGTGGTAGCGCGCACCAAGAGCCGCCTCAGGGCTACCAAAACCCCCAGGCAGCTCAGGCCGATGCTCGCCCCTGACAAAAGTTTCTCTTTTCAGCTAAGGCATGGTGTTTCTACTTGCTGTTACTGCATGTCACAGAAGGCAAAGCACAGTACAAGTCAGAGGAAATAGGCCACTTAATCATCATAATTCTGCCTGTGAGGATTTTTATGTACCAGATGTAAAGGCTTAAGATACAATAAGCAAACCTGAGCTAGTCACGCCTTCCATATCCTCCTCTTTCTGATGCTGCAAAATGCCTCAGGTTCAGTGAGTATTAGACAAAAGCATTAGAAAAGCAAGGAGGAGTTTGACTGCAACTACTCTGGATGCTCAGATATATAAAATATAATTGTATTACATGGATTAAAATTAAAAAAAAAAAAAAAAAAGAGAGAAGGATAGCTGGCAAAGATTTTTGGATTCCAAATATGAACTAATGGGTTAAAGCCAAATAATTTCTTCTATAGGTACACAGAAATTTATTTCAGTTTGTCCAAAAAGCTAATAAATCAACGCTTTTAAGAAAGGAGCCTATATACAACCTGAGACAACAAAAAAGTGGAAGGAAAATCAAATCCATTTTATAGCAGTCTGTTTTACTCCTTTAACAGTATTTTCTGAACCATAAACAAACTCACTAATCTTCCAAAGAAATGACATTTTCCTATTAGAAAGTTAATTACTAGGACATAGTAGTCCAATTTATATTGGTGAATGTTTTGCTAGGGAAGGGAAATTATAGGATAAAAAGGAAGAAGAATGAAGATTAAAAAATATAAAAGTTCTCATAGCCATAATGTATAAATACCATTCCTTCTCCTCAACAGTGACATAACTACTAAACAGTGTTTCTACTGATACTGTTATCAACATTTATCTTTCGTATGGTCTTCTCCAACAATCAGTTAAAAATCTAATAAAACAAAGCACACATAAATGCATATAAAATGCACGCTTTAGTTCTCCAAGGACGCAGGCTCTTCAGCCACTCATATCAGCAGGTATGTGCCTGCAATTTTAGCTGCACACATATATGCTGTTTACAAAGATGGCAAGTAAAGCCTTCAAAATCTAGAAAGTGACTAAATTGATGCTGCTTGTGCAATATTTCATCAACTCCCTCTGTATTTCAGTTTTCAGATGCACAACTTCTTACATTTCTACGAGGTCCCTACATCGATCTGTGCAAATAATGCAGAGCATACACTTAATCACCAGCTATTCAGCATCCTGATTAAACTGACTTTTAAAACTTACAGTTTTTCAGATTATAACAAAAGGTTGAGACAGATCCAATCAGCACAACAGAGGGACATCTACCACGAGGGCTCTGCTGAAATGGTTGGATATAGCTTCCACATACCTTTCTCTGAATAATTTGAATTTGGAATAGCTTCATTAAATCTTTTTAACTCTAAGGTGCTGCACTCTCTTAATTCTTTCTAGTATCTCCTCACACTTTGAATAGGTATGTATCCAAGACCAGTGCTGTATGGCTGTCTCACAGAATGGTTCATGGCAGGGGGGTGGAACTAGATGATCTTTAAGGTCCCTTCCAACCCAAACCATTCTGTGTTTCTGTGATCTGGAAGAAAAACACTTGTCACAGTGCTTGAGATTCTGAGCGTACTCAGATCATGCAACTTTTGCAATACAGATAACGTGCCGTTCAGCACAGTTTGAGTTGCATGTGTGCACACACAAAGCCCTGCCCAGAAATAAGCCAAACAAACAGAAGGAGGATAATAGAGTTGAGGTGCATTCTCATGCACCAACTTCTTTGCTCCCTAGGAGCTGGCAAAAGGCACTGGGCATTACCAGTGAGCACGGCACATTTGCTGTGTTAGAGGAATTTGCCAAAGCACTGGGGCAGAGTCATTACTGAGAAGCTTAACAGCACAGAAGGGTCAGCCAGCAATGCCTGCTCACTCTCCTTGTGCCAAAAGAAAGAAGTGCTGCATCTTACAGACCGTGCCTGCAGCAGATGACAACAGCCTTCTCCCAAAGACGACTGTCGGCAGCTTGGTGGGAGTTTGAAACTGAACAGAGTGTTTGGCAACCTCTCTGTAAAACTTCTGGAGAGCACTGCATGCATAAAGATTAAGGGACTGTAAAATTGAACAAACAGGCTTTTTTTTTTTTTTTTTCTTTTTCTTCTGTGTGATAGGGCAAGTTTAAAGCAGTTGTTACTTGCTCCTGATCAATGCATTGCTAAAGGCAGGTGCATGCCCAGGCTAACTGGGCAGAGTTGATGTCGAGGTTAACAAACAGCTCTGTGTAGCTTGTGGTCTCTAAGGAAGCAACTGCTGCCGAGATACATAAGAGGCCTGTGGCTAGCACAAAAATGAAGTTTAACACGTTACAGTGGCTAAAATGGTAATGGCCTTAAGTCTTTATGAATAGAGATTAGAAATTGTGGAAAACCTAGGGAATTCACCAATGCGGAAGTTCAGTGCCATTCTGGTTCCTACAGAGTAAATATCCAATGCTCTATCAGCTATCAAATGCAATAAAGATAAAATCTGAGGGTACCAGTGCCAGCAGGGAAGGAGACTGGGTAATTGGAGTGTCTTTTCCTGTTTTGTTACCATACGCTCCCCTGACTACATCATCTGAGTGACATAAGAAACTGGCTTCTTAAATCTGCATTTCCTAGGCACCTGACAATTAAATGTGAGTTGTTTTCTTTTTGTTTTCTCTGTATCAGGTAGACACATCAGATATTAAACACTATTAAACACTTAAACAACATATATTTTTTCAGTTTGAAATTTTGTCCCTGGTAGTTTTTGTTGTCCTTCGCTCTTTTTTTTTTTTAAAAAAAAAATTTTTTTTGGCCTGTCTTTATTAATTTGGAATTTCCAGACACGTGAGAGCCTTATCAGAGCATCTGAGAGCATCTGAGCAGTAGCTGAAAATCCAAAATCCCCTACTATTCCCACATTTACAATGTTTTCTGTCTCTTGTAGTGGAACACAATAAAAGTCAGTAGCAACCAAGTATATTTTAGAGTACCTGATGCTTTGCACTGTTGATCAGGAACAATATTTAACCCTGAATGGAGTAGGGATGGCATTTTGCTATAAGCCAAACCTATTTAAGAAATTGAGGCAGAAGCACACTAGTGCTGCTGAAAAGAAGAAATATACTGTGCTCTGGGATGCATTTCAGGTGACTTAGCTCTTACTCATCTTCAGTATTTCTCCCTTCCCTGCAGTTGGTGGGTTGCTGAACACAGGGACTTTACTTTCTTTCCCCTCCATCTCATCTCTTAGTGTTTGAAGCTTTTTTCCTTAACTACATTTGCTTATACTGGGTTATTCAGTGGCTGCTATGCAATTATTCAGGAACAGCTGTTTAATTTAAAGAATGAGAACGCAGAAATGAAGCTCCCAGTAAAGAAAATCCTAACGCATCAGGGGAATGGAAGCAGGGTGTTAGCAGTGAAGAGTCGTCCAGCCCTGAAACGTTTCCGAAGTTCATCAGGCGGAACTCGCAGGGCTCCTTGCACCCAAAGCAAGCAACAGTAAGCACGCACACACAGGACAATGTGCCGCTACCATTTCATAATGGGTCAGCACACGTGCCCCCAGGTATCATTTTACAGTCTGCTTAACCACAGATGTATCCAAAAATCACCAGGAAGCATCCTGTAACACCGCCTTTCATTCTCAATTGCTAAATCACAAAGCTGAAAGTACACTGAATAACTCCAAATTGTATTTTCTTCACAGTGCACTTATGATTTTGCTACAGAAATACTAATCAGCCGCAAGACATCAGATGGTCAATACCTGTAAATAGGATAAGAGACATCTGAAAATGTTCACTGCATTAATCATTTCTTGGAACTCTCTGTTTCATTTCAAGAGCATCCTGTTCTTCGGTTTCCTAAGCATACCAGCATGATACGTTATGTGTGCTGCTGTTCATTTTGTTCCTAGATATGTGACTTATTTATGAGAAATAGCAGGTTACAGAAATGTGTGTTTTGACTGTTTATGAAAGCCCTAACGATTTATTTGCTTCAGTTAGTATTTACTAAAAAAAAATCCCACATATCGTGTAAGTCACAAAACAGTCTCCAGTGAAGGTTCTGAACAGAGCTTTTAAAGGTTTTTGCAATACCCGTTTACTTTTCTAGTGTTACTGAAGTTACTAGCATTTTTACTATCAGCACTACCATTTTCTTTCAATGGAAAAAAATCCCTTTCCTCACAAAAGGCAGCCAGAAACATCAGTCCCATCCAATTACACAGCCCAACTTTATTGTTCAAATCCCCCCTCATCAGCTCTTTCAGCCAAACTTTTTAGCCCTGGGTCTTCCAAACGTGGTGTGTTTTATTGCTTCTCAAACTGACCTGACAGATCTCTCAGCACATGACAGATGAAGTAAGCCACACAACAATCCCCAGTTTGTGGAATGCTTAGTTACATTTTAGTGAAGACAGAGACAAATTAAATAAGTTAATCAATTTCTGTGAACCATCCAAGCCCCCAGCACAGCTAAGCTGGGTTATAGCACCGATCAGCATCTTCCCAGCTCTCTCTGGACAGCTTTACCAGCCACGGGAAGGTTGTTCAAGCACTCGCTCTCTGCACATGGATGTACAAAAAAGCTCCGAGCACATGGACTGCCTCCAAGAGCCCACTAAATCGAACAAACAAATAAATTAAGCTGTCCAGAAAGGACTTCGAGCAACCAGAGCACTGAGCCAGCCCCTTGCAGCACGTTGCTAAGATCCTCAGCGAGGAGCCAGCCAGCCAAACACCGCCTTGCTTCAACCTGTACCTTAACTAGATAAGACTGGGCGATGCGTGCTGCTACTTCTCCTGACACCTCTTCGAGGAAGACCCGAATCTCCCCCACCATCCCGGACGGTGGTGCCAACGCTACGAGGGTAACAGCCTGCCTCGAAACTTTCCCACTGGCCTCAGCATCCCAGCACACCCCTCAGAACCCGAGAAACGGAGAGGGGCCCCCGCCCCGCGGGTGTGTCAGCCGAGCACCCGCCACCTCCGAGCACCGAGGGCCCGCCGCGGGGCGGCCACGTCCCGGAGCCCCGCCGGCGGCCGCCCGGGAGCACGGCGCTGCCCGCCCGCCGCGCACCGCTTTGAGGTCCAGCACGCCGTCCTTGGCCTCCTGCAGCAGCGACACGAACTTGGTGGTCAGCAGCCCCAGGCTCTTCTCGTG
>CM021766.1:130373448-130459359 GCA_011076525.1 Nettapus auritus | reverse complement strand
GGCCGCGCCACGTGTGGCCGCCGCCGCAACGGCCCGAGCCCGGAACGGAGCCGGCCCGGGGGCTGCGGCGGGAGGGGCGGCGCCGCAGGAAGTGACGGTGCCTCCGTTGCCTGGACACCGGCGTGGTGGGGCCCGCGGGGCGGCCCGGCACCAGGACGGGGCCTGGGGGCTGCGTGCGTGGGGGCTGCCGAGGGCTCCCCCCGCTACAGCAGCTTCCGTGCTGCTTGTCCGCGGCGAGGCGGGGCCGCTGGGGTTAGTTACGGGCGCTGGAGCTGCGTCCTTAATGAGCGCGGAATGCACCTCTTCTACAGGAAAAGGCTGAGGGAGCTGGGGGGGTCCCGCCCGGAGAAGAGAAGGCTGAAGAGAAGGCTGCAGGGAGACCTCCTTCAGGCCCTTCAGTACTTAAAGGGAGCTTATAGAAAGATGGAGAAGGACTCTGCGCAATTAGATAGCACAGCACAAGGGGAAATGGTTTTAAACTAAAAGAGGGGAGATTTAGATTAGAGAGTATGAGGAAACTCTTCACTCAGAGGGTAATGAGGCACTGCCACTGGTTGCCCAGAGAGCTGGTGGATGCCCTGTCCCTGGAGGGGGTCAAAAACAGGTTGGATGAGGTCCTGGGCAGTCTGGACTAGTAGGTGGAATCCCTGCTCATGGGAAGGGGGTTGGAATTAGGTGATCTTTAAGGTCCCTTTTAAACTGAGCCATTCAGTGAGAAAGCAGCTGAGAAACTTTGCTCGAAGCCCTTTGCAACCAGCACAGCACTTGTAACCCCCCCAAAACAGCAGCCGTCCCTGGCTCTCAGAACCCAGCTCAGTCCTAGCTGCTGGAGCACTCAGGTGAGACAAGACACAGGGCACAGCGATGCTCCAACCAAAGGCAGGGGCAGTAGGGGATGCTTACCTCATCCCTCACAGTGGCCTCTGTGTCAGGAATCTCCATTCAGATTACAATGTAGAGAAAAACGCTTATGTTAAAAGTAGAGAAGCTTTTGAAATGCAACACTGGATTTTAGAGAAGCCCTTCAAGAAGGAAGTGGTATTGGAAAAGAAAAAAAAAAAAAAAAAAAAAAAAAAAAAAAGAGAGAGGGAAACAATGCCAAAGGGAGAATTAGACCCACGCAAACTAAACAATACAGACACTACTATGGCAGGTATGTACCCAGGTGCTATGGTATGAGATTTCTGAGCCAAGAACAAAGAACATTAGGAATTACGGTGAAAAAGAGTAACTCCTCCATATGACAAAATCAGAAAACAGTTTCAGAATTAAAATTTTGGAGGAAAAAGTCAGAAGCTGACATTAATAAATTAGGGTACAAGGAAGTTCTTTTACCTTTGCTGGCACACCCCCATATTCAATTATTTCACCAGAAGTGTAACCTGGTCAAATAGTAAGAAAAGTGCCCAAAGAAACACTTAAAAATTGTAACAGAGGACACTCTGAAATGCTCCAGAACTGCAACCTTTCTAAGTGACATCCCTGTAACTGTTACTGAAAGTTTTCCAGATTAGTATTTGTTCACATAAAGTGGCTTCTGAAGAAGCCAGCGTACAGAGCACAACCTACGAATGAGAAGACATTTTCTTCTGCGTTTAGGTAGCATTGACATCTTTTTATCAGGGAATCAAGAGATTATTGTGATAGTATGCGACAAATAAATCAAGCTAATTTTAAACTTCACAGCAAGATTTACTAGACTGACAATTGTGTTAGTTCTTGCTCCTTACTGTTACCCCATGTATTCATTTTTACGTATTATCAGTTATTACAGATTCAAAGCAGTCAGCCCTTAACAACTATCATTATGCTTATACATTGGGTAGGAGAGTACAGTACCAGAGAGCGGATGCCTCGTCATTGGTGCTGATGTCTCTCTGCTCCTTGCTGGTCTCAGTGGCCCAATGCCAGAAGTCTTGAACCCAGGGAACCAGAACCAAAGCATCTGTCTTCATTCTGCCTCCTCCCACAAGTCTGGGATCTTCCTCTTTTATAAGGCAGTACACATTGTCTGAACAATTCCCAGCCCTTGACCTCCACCCTTTTTTTCTTCACTGCAGATTCCTTTCTTAAAGCAAAAGCAGTCTTTTCCCATCTCCAAGGTTTTGCTTTTTCAAAGATATCACCAGCTGAGAGCTGCTGGTGGTGCTGCAGCCTCTGCTTCAGTTTGTGTCCGTATTTTCAAGGCCTCTGCTACCATCCCACACTTAAGCTGTGCCTCAAAACAAGAGGCAGCTGATGCCAGCCTCTAGTTCACACAGCAAAGTTCTCATAACAAGTTGATAAGAAGCCCAACAGACCTTGCACAATTAACCAAAGGTCTGTGGCCTTTTATTAGCTATTTTTATTTATTTATTTTTTTAAACAGAATTATTTATACAGTGCTCATTTAGGGGCTCAGAACAAGCTGATAATGAAGTCAGGTTAGTAGCTTCTCTTGTCACTTGTGCTGACTGCTTTAACTACTGTGACTTGCAAGGTGGGAAGAAATAGCTCCACCTGGTGTATCCACAAATATGACATTGTAATTACTACCACAGCACTAAGTACTTTGGGTGATAGTGCAGTAAAATTAACATTTAGGGGCTTCTGAGGATAAGTAAATGAAATAGATAGAGATGTTGAAGTCTCCATCATGTAAAAGTTAGAACAATCATATTAGCATATCGCATAAGGCTTACGACTTGTTTCTATAAAGCCTGGTTAGAAGCCACTTGCTGCAATGAGGACAGATTAAACGTTTTCAGGTAAATTACTGGATCTCTTATTACAAGAATCTCTAGCTAGAAGAAGGAAACCTTCAAGCTTGTCTTCACATATTTTTGTATTCTTGCCTCTAGAAAATCTATTGTTTTTACATTCTTTTGTCTTATTAAGAACATTAATGCCTCATTCATATGATGGCAATCACAGATCTGTTTTGATCTAATTTCACAGAACAGTCAAAAATAACCAAAGGTTAGAAAAAAATATTTATTATGAAAACACTATACAAGTATTTGTCTGACTCCCAAACGTTCAAAATTCTTCACAAAGACTTATTCTCTGGAAGCACTTCAAAGCAAACAAGGAAAAAGTGCCCTGTAGTGCATTTGTTTAAATTAATACACTTTTTAGTGTATATATTAATGGAGGGCAACACTCAAATGTAAGGCATAAAGCTTCAAAGATCCTGCTGAATGTCACTCAGAGCAGATGTAATTCGTCTGATTTTATTTTCCATGTTTTTTTTATTGTTTGCCATTTCCTGTAGAAGCTGACGCATTTCTTCTTCAACGCAGTAAACCTGAAAGCATATACAGATCAAATGTAATTATTGCCTTTCCTTAATACACCAATGAACATATAACTCTGTCAATTTTTAACGCTGATAAGAAATGGAGGAGGTCCATGGTTATGTTAGTAAAGAACTTGTTTTAAACTCTATATTACGGAAAAAATATATTTTTAACTGTAGAAGTAATCATAAATAACAAGTATTTTCTTAAGGAGCTAGATAAAACACCACCAATAAAAACATGACAGGACAAGATTTATGAATCAGAAAAACAACGTCGATGGCATATGGCATCAGACATTTAAATGAGTATTGCTATTTTGCCAGTAAGCAGAATTTGCAGTAGCAGAATTTTGTTTAAAAAAGCATTAATTTACTAGGAGATTGCTAGTAATGTATCAAAACTAAAATATCTACTTGTGTAGAAAAAGTACCAGCTTTCACATCCAGAAAGAATGCAATATATAGCAAGAACAACAACTGTTAACACAGGCGTGGGTGAGTTAAACGGAGTATCTGGTATAATAAACATTCCTTATCTGTACAGGCAAAAATAATGGTAGGGTATTGATTAGTAACAGTTACTCAGTGTGCAAATTTGCTTGAACACAAGCTCATGACAGTACAGTTCTAGCTTTTTCTTACTCTGCAAAGAAGGTTAAAATACAAACAGAATACACATATTAATCTAGTATCAAAATTACTTTTTCATTTGCTGCTTCAATTTGTTTTTGCTTTTCATTTGCCAGCTGCACTAGTTCTGCCTCATGAGCTGCCAACACTGACTCAAGTTGTTTTCTAAAAGCATCATCCATTTCATGAAGCTTTTCCACAGCAATCCTAAAAAATACAAAAATAAAAAGTTACACTCTTGCAAACAACTAAAAATATTAAGTATTTTGCTTTGTCTAATTCTACATTTCATCAAGGATTTAACAACATAGGAACAAAGACAATTATTTCAATATCTAGATTCAGAAGATATCTTGTTTTCTCCAGTGCATGTTCTGGTTTCATGCACCCTATTTAGGGCTTCTGGCATTCTGTTTAGCAGAAGCATTTAATCACCATTAGCTGAAACATTTAATCACTAGCAACAATACAAAAATTTAGACTTGCTACTGTCAACGTGGCTAAGAGCTCCATATGTTTTCAAACATCCAACTTATCATACTTTTGCTTCCTGAGAAAGGAATGACTAGACTATGAGATCGTGTAGACTGCCTGCAGGCCTGAGTTTCACACAAACAAAACAGTGTCTACTTCGCTGACACTCCTTCACGTTTCCTTGATTCCAAGCAAAGTCTGCTTTTAGGCGGTAATTTTAAAATATGCAGTAACAAAGTAAAGCAACTTATTCCACTACAGAATTAATTTATACCAAAATTTTGAAACAAAATAATTATATTGGATAAAATTTCAGTTTCACGACTCATTTCCCAACCATTCCAAAACTACCATTTTAGGTGTAGTTGCCTTTTTTTTTTTTAAATCAGATTTGAGGTATTTTCTTTCATTTATTAATCAGATGACGTTCTTAATTAATGAATGGGTGAATAATAAAAGTATTTAATTTTAAAAGCAAAAAACCTTAGTCATACTAGCTCATTCTTTTAGTAAAATGTGGTTATTATTGCTAGATAAATCCACAGTCTTACTAACTAGCTGGTCTTTTCTTAAGAATAGCTGAGAGGAAAAACAAGAAAAAGGGTGCCAAAGAATAAAGTACAAATCCTACTACCAATCTAAGCTCATAACAGGCAGTGGTCTACCATATTTCTCCATAACGTCAGAAGTATATAAAGCAACTGAGCATTTATGTCCTAGATCATTTTCTGGGGTATGAATATTTGTTTCTCTATCATTTCATATTTACTACTGGTTGCTCAAAAATCATTGACATCACAAGAAGAATAATAAAAGAAATTAAAGCCTATCTCTACTTGTGTGAGAGGAGAATGACAGACAAGTAGCCCATCACAGACTTACTTATTAACATTTACCCTAGTTTGTGCTAAGTATTGAGGATCTGTCCTCAATTTCCTGTGCTGTGCACAAGGTATTTACATCATCCTGCGCAGACATTAATTAGAAATAACCGTGGCCTCTCCCCTACACCCATACCAGCCATAGCTGCCTGGGTTGACCTATGAATCAGTCGACCCTATGCACCCTGGTCATAAGCTAGAAGTTTGTCAGGCTTATCCTCAAATAAATGCTGCTACAGACTGTGAGCCTGTGCCTCAAGAGCACAATCACCTTCACTGCCTGACTCCAGACAGCACACATGATGTCTGTACACAAGCCACTATCGCATAAACTTGATACAGAGCTTCCTCAGAGAGGTAAACCAGTAGTGCTGTGGTACAACCAGGACACTAGGGAGGCAGAAATGTAGGCTCTGCTGGTTTTCAAATCAAATGGGAATATAGCAAAAAAGTATATAGAATAAATGCTGCAATTGAATATTAGATTCCACGTAGTAAAGTCACCTGTATAGCAAGAATTATTTCTATGCGCACCATTTGCTGGAAACGGCCTTACAAAGTACTTAAAAAGGCATTATGCATTCTGTCACTGTATAATAAATATTTTTGTATACTTATTAAGAGTGTAACTCTATAGTAACAGAGCAGTCACAAAATACGCTATTAGTGTTAATGTTTTCACCTCTGAGTTTGAAGACTTTTATTTCTCTCTTCAATCAGCTTCTTCTCTTTGGTATCAAAGCTCTCCTTCATGTGTTTAACTTGCACCTCCAGCTGGCTCAACAGCTCCCCTTTACCTTGCCACTTCTTTTTCAGTGCACTGAAAATAAAATATGTACATTTATAATGAACGCAGATGTCACTTTTTAGGAGGACAGAGAAAGTTTTTCATGTTTCCATTTTTCTCCCTCCCCCCCCGTTTCTGTGGGTTTTAATAGCAAGTTATGAACAAAAAAACCCTTCATGGAACTGTTCTATACAATTTTGATCCCAAATAATTATAGCCAATTATACGCATCACCTGTGTGCTTTCTTAATGTCATCAAGTTCTACTTCTTTGTCTTCTAGTCGTTGCTTTAATTGCTCTTTTCTTTCATTTTGCCTTTCTAATTTTTCCATTAGTTCTTCAAATTCAGCAGTTTTTTCATCTAACTGCACTTGTAAAAGCTTCTGAGCTTTCTTATTTTCTTCATGCTGCTTTCTCATTTGTTGGTCTTTTTCCTGTAAGCCCTTTAAAAGAGAAACATTTCAGAACACAAGAACGCCCTCCATTTCAACTGTTACCCTTTTTTTTCCAAGGGTGTTTAGTCTATGCTAAACAGAACAAAGCAGAATGATGTGATTAATAAACTGAGATTTTAAATCTCTGAATGAGATGAATGCAATAAATGGAGCAAAACATTAGTAGCTGTTCTGTTAAAATACTGACTTACAAAAGCAGAAGAAATATTTATGTTGCAAAATAAACCCGACACAAACTTCATTTTTTTCTAGTAACATACGAAGAACTGTTATCCTAGTCTTTTCCTCTCTCAAAATCATTATCAAGAACAAGGAAGAGAGGAAAAGAGAGTAAAATCTGTACATAACTATCATTCAATGAGAGATTCAAAGAACATTTCCACACATTAAGTTAGTACAAGGCCCTCTCTTCTGCTCCCAGTGAAAACAATTGGCACTGACAGCCTAATCATGCTTTCTGAGTTAGTAAAACTAGGAGTGCGGAGCCAGCTTTCATCAGTCTTTACCATAACTTTCACTGCAAATCTTAATTTTTAATAAGCACATAAATTGTCACACATCCAACTTACTTCTTTTAATCGCCTAATTGTTTCTGTCTGGTCGTCCACTATTTTGTTTTTAATTCTTATAGTATCACTGTCCTGTTCCTTTTGCTTTTTTAATGTCTCAATCTCATTTGTTAAAACCTCAATTTTTGCCTCCAGTTTTCCCCGATCTTGAGAAAGGTGAGCTCCTAGATAAAACACGATATTCATACTACAACACTCTTAACAGGTAACTTCAAGATGTGTTTTCTTAACGCCCCTCCACTGACATTACAATCTTAAACACAATCACTTCGATGTGCAAGCAGAAAATACTTAAAAGGAAACGGAGAACAGAAGGTTGGTATTTTATCCTTTGAAAAACTTGTCTAACAAAAAATGAACAGTAGTTCATACAATCAATCTCAAAGAACCCACAAGATGGTGCTAAGAGTCACGTGAATCTGGGAAAAAAGCCAAAGCCTTTTTTCACCCTGTATTTAATGCAGCATTATTTACTTTTACAAGTACTCTACTGAAATTTTCACATTGGACTTCTGATGGACATGCAGTGTTAACTAATAACACTACAAACACATCCTTTCATAGCTTCATATCTAAAAGTGCTTTGTATAACATTATGGCATTTTGATTTTGACATTGAGGAGATGTGGAATAACTATGTGTATTCACAACTAACACTCCCACAACTGCAGTTAAAGTTCTTATAAACAGCCTGTGTCCTACATAAGATCTAATTTTCCATATCACCTTTACAACTGGATACGATAAACAAGACATCCAGACACCCTCTCATGATTACAAGTATATTAGGATGTTTACTTAAGAAGAATAATACTGAACGCCAGCTTTTTTATTGCAATAGAAAGAAATAATAAAAAAAAAGTTTTACCCTGTTGTGCCAACTCCTGCCCCCATATTTTCCTTTCCATTTTTAATCCATCAATAACAGATTCCTGGGCAGTCAGCTGAGAAATAAGTTTTCCATTTTCCTTCTTCAGAAGTTCCACCTGAACAGCCTTTGCTTTGTCCTGCTCAATCACAGTTTCAAGTTCTTCAGTTCGGTACTGTATGAATATTCATTCACGGAATGGGAAAAGAAAATAAGATCATAAGTATTCAAAATTTCAATCAATGCTAGCCGCTCAGGAAAGTAATACTGTTATACAGCAAATTAAGTTACCTGAGCAATATTCTGCTTGCATGTAACCTTCTACCTGATTTAAAAAAAACCCTCTTCCCATTAATGAGATACAAACATTTGCTTCAAATAGAAACACTTAAATCCTAGAAAACTGTTTATAAATGTTTTCTTAAATAGCCACCTTAAATTATTAATGCCATTATAAAAACCCACTTACACATTGTAAACGTGCAAGTCAGAAACAACTTGTACTTCCACTGGTTCTCTTAAGACACTAAAAAACAATCCAAAAAACAAATGAAGCTGTGATGTTTTGAACTTCCCACGATAAAGATTTATCTTCAATTACACAGGCAATCTTTTGTTTTACATGTTACTTCTGTTTAACATTACTATGGTTGTATTTTGTTTTTCAGCAACAAACACTCATTGGCAGAATCATGTTTTGTTTGGACACCGCAACAGTAATGTGTAGCAAGGAGATTAGAAACAGCTGTGCAGGGGCTGTATGTAGGATTGACTGGATACATATGTGGACTGGACTACACTTAAAAGTTGTTGAACAGTTAGTTACGTTCCTAAGATGCTTAAGGACTATTTGTGGATAACAGTACTGTACTATACTAGGACAGATTAGTAGTATAAGATAAAGCAGCTGTGTCCATGGTTTAAAAACATTAAAATTAGACAATTAGCAGATAACTAATATTGATAATTTTGTTTAACACTCAGATGTATTATGCTGATAACTACACTGGAATATTTACGCAGTTTCGTTTTTACTTCATGTACAGTGTCCACCTACTATTTTAGCTGCAGAATCACATTCCATTACCTCACATTAATACCCCTGACCATTTGTAAATTCAGGTTTTTAAATCCCAGTTTAGAGTCACTACTTGATTACATGTACATCACTAGTGCTCAGAGGGCAAGAACTGCACTGTCTCTGAATACATGAATGACTCTGGATTTTGCTATATGGGTAGCATAGCATTTGTACCTTTACGTTTGCTGTGGCCTCCTGATTTGATTTCATTAATTCTTCAATCTTCGCTTTCTGTTCTTTCACTATACTTGTCAAGTCTTGGATCAGACTTGTCATCTCTTTTTCCTTTTGTTGAAGATGAAAGAGGGCTTGTTGATGTTCAAATAGATCAGCAGCAGCATTTTCAAAATTCTCTTTAACCTAAAATTTGATAAGAACTCCTAATACTAACATTTGAGAAATAGTATGCATACATACATATAAATGAGATCTTATTTTCAAATAAAGGAAGAAAATAAGTTTAGAAACAATAACGTGAAATTAATATCTGAAGTTGGTTTTCATCCAGCTAGTTTGTGATGTTTCAACTCACAAACCTAGTTATGCTCAGCTACAAGTTTGTATGAAACAAAAGAAAAAAAAAAAAAAAAAAATCTAGTCTTCATGGAGGTGTGGGAAGCAGACCAGAAAGTAACAGAGCTCAAGAGACAAAAACACTTAATCATATGAGGTAAAACAACATTAATATCTGTAAAGAAGAATTTACATGGAAAAAACTCAGAATTCCTTTTTAAGAGAAAGATTTGAGGGGTGAAAGAACACTGATTGAAAATGAAGAGAACCCAATTTAATACAAAACATTTGAAGTTGCATTTATTTCACTTATCATTTGAAATAACATCAACACTCGCCATAGAAATAAGTTATCTAAGGAATTTGGTAAACAAATTTTGATTTCAAATTTCAAAAATCAATTTTGAATTCAGTTTTCAGTTTTGAAACACTAAAGAACAGGGAACTTAATTATTAAATACACTAATATACTTATAGCTGTAGCCTTCTTATCAAAAGGCCACAGGAATTTTTAAAATAATATATTCTAACAGAAAAGTAATAACTTTTTTTTAAAAGACTACCAGATAGAAGTTTTTCTAATTTCTTTTCATTAACTTTTATTTAAGAACAAAAAATCATTTTTTGCTGTGTGTATGCTGACATAGCATTTAGTATCTAGGTTTTCCTTACTGATATTTCAAAGTTTACTAGTACTTTTAGAGCAATCCTTGGAACAAACACCTTTAGAATCAAAAGAATGTGACACATTTAAGAGCACTACAGCTCCATCTAGTTTGAGATCAAATGTTCTCGTGATCTTACCTCTTTAAACCTTTTTGCCTCGATAGTTAAAGCTAAACGAAATTCATCTTCTAACTCTGTATACTTCTGGTTTAACATATTAATTTTCTCCTGAAATTCTTTAACACGCTGTTCATGCCTCTGCTCCTCTTTAGCCACTTCTTTTGACAAAGCATCTTGAAATTCGGGTCCATGTAAAGCAACACGGGTTTCGAGTTCTTTCCTGGAGTTACCAAACACATACAAAAACTAGAGAAAAGAACTACAGTATCTTACAACACTACTTCAGTTGGTTTCCTTACTATTTTTAATAATAAAAACTTTATTATATAATTTATCATTTTGTTAGTAAAGGGGATACATTCCTTAGTTTCACTGACAGACTTCAGTATTCTGTGACAGTGGCCTTGGGATGGGAAAAGGTGCATTCCTATGCATACTATTAAAATACCCAGAGAAAGGAAAAACTTTACTTGTTAATTCAAACTTCTGTAGAAATTATTCAATTATTCTTTTGCTGTTACCTAGTATTTGTTTGCTTTGCAGTTAACAACGGACCACAAAGATCTGGGAAAGAAAAATAGAAGTCCGGAAAACCACTGTATACCAGATACCCTCTCCTGCAGTTATTCTCTTCCCTTCTCATGCAGTTATTCTCTTCCCCTTCCTTACCAAAAAATGGTTACTTCCCACTCAGACCCCAGACTTGAAAAGTAACACCAATCTAAACAATAGCAACATAAAGAGCTTCAGTATATACCTGAATGGAAACATCCCCATATGAGAACAATGAAGAATTACCCTGCACTTTAAGACTAGTTTGTTCAATTGCTTTAATCCAAAACCAAAGCCTGCTGTCCTTCACATTAAATCTTTTGGAGATTTATAAGGGAACAATCAAAAGTTCTCAAAGTGTAGCTATCAGATCTTTCCATCTCCCATTACCTTGACATCTGAATACATGTATTCTTGAAGTCTAGCATGTGTTACCAGCTTTTTTTTTTTTAAATAAGTAACCTTCCTCAAGTACTAGTATAGAAAACAGCACTACTTGCTTTAGTTTGTACACATATTTGATTGTATTCGCTCAACAATATAGAACTTCTGCTCAAGTACTCTTCAAAAGAAGCAAACTTTGAAGGGAAAGGGGAAAACA
Source organism: Nettapus auritus (assembly GCA_011076525.1). Taxonomy (NCBI): domain Eukaryota; kingdom Metazoa; phylum Chordata; class Aves; order Anseriformes; family Anatidae; genus Nettapus; species Nettapus auritus. Next base: position 130,447,882 of record CM021766.1, on the reverse strand, counting down.
GCCAGTCAAGCCACCCACCCACCGAAACACAAGATGCTATAGAAGCTGACAATTTGGGGAATGCTTTGTATTACTTAACTATAAGCAGACCTTCAGACAACAATTCAAATGTGATTTTAATTTTTACCTGATTGCTTCCTAGATTAAAGACCGTGTATTTAAAATACAGGAGGGTTGAGCCATATAATAAACCAAGAATATACGAACAGATAGACTGGAAGAACATTTGCCTACATGAACTTGAAAGTCAGAAGTCCAAAAAGCTTTGAAGACATCCTTTAAATAAGCATGAAAATGTGTGGGAAGACATCTACTTCTTTTCTGTTTTAAAGAACATATCTCCCATTAAAAACAAAAAGCCACCCACGCACTTGGGAGAACACATTCAAACAAAACATTTGCAACACTAAACATCTCTATTAACTTGTTGGGAAAATAAAATAGAAGATCCCATACCTTTGTTCTTGTTCTTTTAATATAAGAAGTTCGTGTAGTTGATTTACCTTCTCCCTCTGCTGTCGAAGAGATATTCGAAGTAACTGTACTTCTCTTTCATTTGCTGATGCTTTAAGCTCTGCTTCTTGCACACATTTCATCTGTATAGAATTCATAAAAACAAGAGGAACAAGATTCCTAAAACTATCATCTATTATTTAGATCTTGTGCTAGAATACAAATGAGCAGGTGCTTTAATAAAAGCTGTGTCTACCAAATGTCTACCCAGGCCATTATGTTTACATCATGCTCCAAAACTGACAGTATTTTCACAAGGTTTTATGGAATTTTATTTCGTTACATCCCCAGGAAAAAGCTATTTTTTACTTAATGTACTGTTACATGTGCAGAAATTGAATACTAAATGTTTGAAATCTAAGTTAGCTTTTCTTACTATAAAACAAAAAAGGTCTCATTGTAAAACATTTATAGTTGTATTTGGTATCACTATTTTTCTTTAAACACTCCAAATCCCCAAATCTGCATCTTACAGTTTAAAGTTGCTGAACAGAGCTGCTTTCTAGTGATTTTACACAAAAGGGAAACGCAGTGTAAACAGCGGATGGAATACTCCACTTTTTCCATGAAGCATTCATGAAAAATTCTGTTCTATAATCTGAAGCCTTTTACATAAAAAAAAAATATATATATATTTTCTGTCCCTGCAAGCAGAAAAAAAATAGTTTCATTACTCATGAAATTCAGAATCAAGATGCTTCAGAATTTAGAACATGTAACAGAAACACTGGAGGTGATGTTAACGCTGGTATTCTTACTCCTTAGGACTACTTGAGGAATTCATCTCACTAGTTGTGTGTGTGCTCAAGTGGTGTTAATAACTACCTTGTCAATCTGTCCTCCTAAGCAAAGCAATGGGCTCGCATCTCTCTACAAGTTCTGTACTAGTGCATTTCTAATGTTTGCTTTCAAGAGTAACGAAGCTGTGAAAGGTTAATAGACTACAAGATTACTTTATGCATTAGTTATCTAATGGCACAACTAAATGCAGTCAAGACAACCTAGTTGTTTCCAGCTCTCACCAGAAACAAATAGAAAATCCAACCTCCACAGAACGAGAGGCAAAACAAAATTATGTTCTGAATTCCTTCACAATTCTCCTTTCAACTTCATATTTAACAATCAAAATTAAAAAAAAAATAAATAAAGAAAAGCTACATAGCATATCCTATTGTGTTAGATAAAACATTGCTTCCAGCCGCTGCTGTCTCCCTTAATAACACATAAGTCCTTCTGCATAACTTTCAGTTTGAGAATACCAGAAGTATCTAAAGTTCATATGCTAACTTCAGCTGTATGAATACTACTGTACTATTGTGAGGCATGTGTAAGAAAACAAGTCTCCATGTTCTAAACGCTAAGCCTCTTCATGAGAGCATTTAGATGCAGCCCATTGTATCTCTTGTTTGGTGGGTGAAAAGATGTAATCCCCTCCTAAACTGAAAAATTAAAACAAATATATTCAAATGAGAACACGTGCAAATTTAAACGGTGACAGAAAATAGGGTAAAAATTTAGATGCACAGAATCTTGAATCCTTTAAAGAAATCATCTAGTCATGTTGACTGAAAACCTTATACAGTGACTGCATAGAGCAGTGATAAGTTACCACTGATGGCAGTAAACTTCTTGCTAGGAAGTTAATTACTGTTCTGTACTATAAGAAAGCTAAGAAAGTATTCTAGAATTCATTAATCCTACAGTTGATGAAATAATGAGAAGGTATATTAAATCTCTATGTTTAAAATGAGAATTTGGCTGTCTGCACACTTCTCAGTTCTCTGCTTTCTTTTTGGGTATCTGAGTGACGGAACTTTGAGCACCATGCTGGCAGTTCAGAGACTTTTAAGGATGCATTTATTGAGATTCAGTTTCTGTAAGTGGACACATTCAGAAACACACAAATGAGCTGATATATGAATATGTTCAAACAATAAGAATATAGATACTGAGGGAGCTGCATTTAGCCACTAAAAATTCACCAATGAGTCATCCAGTCAGAAACAGTGGCATGTAAGAAAAAACTATAAGCAAATAAATACCCCAAGCAAACAACGACAAAAAACCATAGGAGTTTTAAAATCAATTCTCAGCAATTATCGCTTTGTTCTGGTTGTGATTAAAAGCATTTAATCGGCAGAACAGAACCATCAGGTTTCTCTCTCACTGGAAGACCTTTATTGATTTCAGCCACATTTTAAAAACCTGTTTTTGCTTCTTTGTATCTTCAGAAAATACCAATTCTTAGTCTTAAGCACATGAGATTTGTTCTCTTTTATCTTAAGAACACGCCACATGACATTTCTATCACTAAAGACATTCATTGACAATTAAATGGATGCTTGTAATTAACTACCACTAACAATTTTTACTGTGGAAAACTAAGACTTCAGTCTAAAGTTGAATTTATTAATACCTAGCAGTATTGTAGCTATCCAGTTTGAGCAATATTTACTCATGAAAAATATTTACCTCTATTGCTCGTTGCTGCAGCCTCTGTGTCTCCATCTTGGATAGTGTTTCTTCTAAAGCTTGCATAGCCTTCTGATGATCTGCTTCTTTATTTTTTGCTTGATTTAACTCATTAGTAAGTCTTTCAGTTTCACCCTTCAGCTGCTGGACATCTGCTTGTAGTCTTGTTTTAGCATCTCTCTCTTTCAATATCAATTCCTTCAACCTGAGAACAAATGCAATTAAGTTGTATGACAAACATTTTTTAATTTAGTTGATTATGGCAACATTTATTAAGTGGTGTAGCACTGCACCTTGCACTTCTTTGCATTACTATACTGAGCTTGATTTTCAATGAGACTTAGCTGAAGACCACCTTGTGAATAAGTTGTTATGGAAATTACATTCCAAATATCACTTTGCTTAATATCTAAGTTGTACCTACAGTATCAATTTCTAATTTGATACTTTTCTTCCAAAAACTTAGCTCTTGTATCAAAAATATTAGAATAGCTAAGGACATTTAAATCTCAGAAGGAATAAAATAATGATCATATCCAAAATGTCAACAAAGAAAAGTGGGAAGGGAACCTGAAGAAACAAGGAGAAAAAAGGGAAATAGAATGAATCATAGAACAATTTGGGTTGGAAGGGACCTTGAAGATCATCTAGTTCCAGCCCCCCTGCCATGGGCAGGGACACCTCCCACCAGATCTGGTTGCTCAAAGCCCCATCCAGCCTGGCCTTCAACACCTCCAGAGATGGGGGATGCACAACCTGTACCAGTGCCTCACCACCTTCATAATAATCACAGTCAATCATGGACGGTAGCTCAGGAAGCATGTGTAAGAAAACATGCCTGATCCATACAGTGCAACTGAGAAAGACAAATGTAAGAGACATCTCTGAACAAAGTGTTGCTTGTTGACAACTACATTAGAAATTCTGAAAAATAGAAGGAAGCTGTTCAGAAATGGAAGGATCAGGATAGCAGTCTATATGAAGACACAATAGACCTGATCTGCACAACATACTGTCTGCTCGTCAACTCTTGCCTACCAGAACTTTCTTTGTCCACGCAGGTGAAAAAAGCCAGCTGTGTGTTTAGGTGGAAAAAAGAGCTTGGGAATTGCAAGCTTCAAGTATGCCGTTAAGACAAAATACAGTTACTAGACCTTCAGCTGAAAGACAATGTACAATTACAACACAGATTAGTTGGAGAGTAGAGGGCTAGAACTGGAGTTAAGTGGAATACTGTTACTATTCTGAGACACGAAGAGGAAAACTTGGGTACTAAGCGCTGACAGAAATTTCTTGTTTCCCCATGTCTTCTTGAGCAAGCATTGACAACCCATCACGTCTTGCCACATACTGGATTTAGAGCAGAGCTGCAGAAAGGAATTTCGTTAGGTAATACAGACAGATGTTCGAACAGAACTTCATGACATTATTTTTCAAGTATAGTCTTTTAAACCTTTTTTCATTTCTTGAGCCTATCAACTGAATTAAAGAAGAAAGTGCATACACTAGAACACTTCATTTCCCTACCTCTCTGTAGTATATACGGCCATACTCTGAATATTCTTTTCTTCTTTTGCATGTTTCTGTAGTTCTTTGACATGCTCTGTTAATTTCTTCTCTGCTTGTTCTGCTTTCCACCTCCTCTCTTTCTCCTGATCCAGTTCCTGAATCAGCGCCTTAGCAAGAACGTGGTAAGCATCAACTTATTTGGAAATACTCAAACGTAGCCAAAAATGATGAACAATATTCAGAACTGTAGAATGAGGTTACTTGGTCTTTCTTGAATCCAGAGAAAAGTACAAGTGATCTGGCCAACCCCCCCTAAAAGTAAATCATTTTGTATATATATTTATATATATATAAAGCGCCTATCACCGTATTGATAAACACTCTTTGGAACCACTCTGACAGCAGGGAAAAGAACAGGAGGCTGTTAGTACCTCAGCACTTCTGTTTCTTACCAGTTAAAAAAAAAAAAAAGCCACAATACTTTGCTGCCAGCCTGGCTGGCTGGTGTTTAATACTGCTTCTCCATCATGTTTGGAGGGAGACCTATTATGAATGGCAACAGGCTATCTACGTGCAATTATTTTTGTCACCTCCAATTTTAGAGTTCCACCAGGAGACATACATTTGACTTCCAGAGAAGACACATTCATACTTGAAATGATGCAAAACATACTCGGTATGTGGATTCCTCTGTGGCATTTGAATTCATTTCATCCACTTTTTCCAAATTGCTCTGTCTTCCGGTTAGTATTTCAGCTCTTCTTCCCACTACTTCCAAATCTGGAGCATCCGATGATGAATTGAAATTAGAGTCTCTCTGATGGGAATGAGGACACTTTGGGGAACTCCTCTCTTCCCTATAATGGCAGAAGATGAAGATATACTTAAGAATATGGAGCGTTTAAATATCTCTTCAAATACCATCATAAAAAGCGCAGGGGATTCAGATACTTAGCTGTAAAAGTATAGAAGCTGAACTATAGAGTTCAAAGCCACCTAGAAAATAATTTATAAGCATGTCATGAAGCAAGCAGCTAAACTCAAACCTTCAGTTGTAAAAATATGGAGTTCTGGTAGATGCTATTGGAAATGTATCTTATGATCAGATAGATAGGAAACACTTTTTGGAGAAGCAGAGCAGCTGACTAATGTAGCCCAACTTACATCATCTTCTGTTCCTCACTCCCGATATATACTATACAATCAAACTATAATATCTTCAGCATCAGCACAAATATGGGCAGTTATATTTTTGATGACTGTTCTGACATCATGATTTCTTTTTAAATTTGACTCGAACAGTGATGCATTTTCATAAATTCTGTTTCCATAATTTAAAAAGATAAAATAAAATATAGATGAAAAAGTAAGCTTTTAGAATTCAGAAAGTGTTTTTCGAATTCTCCGTTCAATTTCCTTTCCACCTGAAGACTCATATGAAATGCTCATATAGTAAAATGACTGAGTGAGTGAAGAATGAACTTCAAAAAATTAAACAACATGTAGGCATCATTTCTATTTAAGTATAAAGATGTGTTACGATTTCAAAATACAAGGCACATAAAAGATTAATACTGAAAAATAAGGATGCAGGAGTTTTTATAAAACAGTCAGACTAAGGAAAAAAAAAAAAGGGGGCTTGGACATTTATCAGCCGGGCAAACATTTATCAGCTGGGCCAGCTAACAAGCATCTCATTTTCTTCCCGCACACCCCAAGAATAAATTTCAGAAATTTGACACAATTGTTTTCCTAACCAACAGATTTGTTGTAAAGCCCCAGTGGCTAATGATTTTTAGGGCATTATTACCAGGAAACTAGTTTATTCAACCTACCACTTTCATAAAGTATTTCAGGACAAACTACATTATCCCTGACAACATTCAGCTTAATTAACTTTTCCTTTATAGGGCAAACATGGACATACCTGTTAGTTACCTTGCTTTTAGGATGATTTGCATGACATCTAGTAGATAAGGTAGTTCTACGGTAAGTAGGGATCTTGCTTCTTTTCATAGACTTTTTATTGCTCTCTTTCCCACTCTCATGATCGCTCTCAGAAGTTGGATCTGTGTCTCTTTTAGCTTTAAGAACACTTGGAGGGGCTTCCCTTCTTGAGGCATCAGATACCTAAGAACAGATCCAAGTTTTATTTGTACATTTTACAGTGTCTAATTAACTAAATTCTAACACTTTTCTAGATGTTATTTTTGGAATGCTTACAAAATAATTTTCATTAGGTAGATAATTGCTTCCAAACTGCCCCTTCCCTCTTTGCTAAAACAATTCAGTAATTTAAACATAAACCCAACAGAACCGCATGCTTGAGAATATGTATCTTTTTGAAATGTCTGAAGTTTTTTAAAAAGTCATTAGGCATAGAAGCTTGGTGCAAGATCTAAAACAGTACAGAAAAAGTAATTACATGTTTGCAAGGCACAGCATAAACTGTTATCAAAATACAGGAAAATAAACATGACAAACATATCAGACCAACTTACTTAGCAAAATAAACTTTCACAAATTCTACAATGCAGCTGTTTTGCTGCATTTCATATTTCACTCTGGTTCAATTACATGTAGTAATGGCTTTGGGGTAAAAAAAAAAAAAACACAAACAAAAAAACAGAAAACAATTTTGTATCTCTTATGTTACGATCAGACAGTTCTTCCAGTCACATATACTAGTTTTTAGTCAATACAAAAGTTTCCCTGATTCAAATTTCAATCTCCAGGTTTAAAGCACGGTTGTTTTTAAAACTTACTCTCAGATTTTCAAGATTACTAGATACATGTTAGTATGAAGTCAGCACAAACATAACCAGTATAGATCATGTCTGTCATGGTGAACTTTTGCAGTATTATAAAGTACATCTCATTTTACGAACAAAACTTTCTGTACAATCATAGAAAAAAAATTACCTTCTGCAGTATTTCTGAAATTTGATCTTCTATTTTTTTAATCCTCATCTCACTCTGTATTTTATCAAGTATGGCCTTCTCTGGTTCTGAAGATGAAACAAGTTCTGTAGAGGAGCTGACAGAACTTTGTGCTGGTATTTTTGTACGCTGACGAAAATATGCTAACGCCTGGTCAATATGCGGTGTCACCACTGGTAACGCAATATTGTTCTGTCAAAAAGAAAGACAACCCCTGTAAAGTTAATGAGTTGCATACAATATAAAAGAAAATTAATAAAGTCTATTTTAAATTCAGTACACACAAACTATGGCACCTGATCTTTGGATGAAGGGGACCCAGGTGAAACCAAACAGTCCAAAATGTCTTCTAAACATTGCAAATTTGAACAATTTCCTTCTGCCAGGTCTACTGGTTCACCATAAATACTTCTTCCATCTAGAACCATCAGATGGGGCAAAGTCTGAAGAACAGTTTCTCTATAACCTTAAGGAAAAGACTGAATTGAAATTAATCTCAAAAAAAAAAGGGGGGGGGGGGGAGAAGGATGTGTAATGTATTTTAGGTACCTTGTCATCATTGCAAAAGTAGTGAGTTATCTACAAGTGTCTCACCAATCCCCTGCCCATAAAGTCTTTCAACAGAGAACACTGCAAAACAAAAGAACTGGGAAGGCACCTGCAGAGCCGTGGTCTACGCTGGGATTTCCCTACCACTATCAGCAGTTGCAAAGACAACTTTGTCATATAGACCTACTGCAGTAGAACAGCTGGTGCAAATACAGCAATACACAAATATAATGAAAAGCAAGATCTGAAAGGACTACCCCAACTTCGTCCTTTTTCAGTGAATGAAAATGCTACTTATATTAACATCTTACATGCAGTGTCTTGCAATCTGTCTGTCACTGCTTACTGATTCTGTGGGAAAAGGAGGAAGGCTTAACAGTACTTAAAACTGATCTTCCTCTTACTGCAGTTTGCTCTTTGTCCACCTCCTGCCTTAAGTAAGAGATAACCTTAAGGCACTTTACGTGCCTTAACCACGTAGAGTTGAACCTTATCAATGCATACAAGATTTATAACTTTGAGAATATACTCTGAGAAAATAAAAGATTTCTCAATGGGAAATTCATTTTGACAGAACTTTTATAGGCTGGCCAGCTTATGAATGAATTTGCAAGCTTCAGAGCCTGGCCAACAATTTACAGAAAATTACTGACCGACAGAGTTAGTAATTATCTACTACAAATCATCTATCTGACGTGAGATCCATACCTGCTGTCTGACAAACCGGATTGGTCTTTCCATTTTTTTCCAGTGTCAGATTGGTCAAACAGTGCAGCCCCTTTATGCAGTGAAGTAAATGATTAATATCGTTGATGCAGTTGCTGTGAAGGTCAATACAGCTAAGCTTATAACTGGTTCCGTGAAGGCACCGGAATCCTGTAGGTTTAAGAAAAAAGTAAGGATTGCTGCTATGATTCTAGACCATGGGAATTAGATCAAATGGCATCTTGTTGAAAAATTTCCATTAAATAATAAATCATAATTTGAAACAATGTACTGACTTCTGTTCCACATTCCTGGCTACTTATATTAAATACTGTACGCTACAACACACAACACTTACGCAACTTCTGAGACCTAACTTCAAAGAAAAAGATCCGTTTCTAACTAATAAGAAGCATGTAAAAATAAATATTTTGCTTGAAGTTCCTTTCAATTACTCAGTTCATTAACAAAGTTGTTACAAACATTATTTTCAATTTTCTATTTTAAGCTCCCTTCACTCCATAGCTTAATATCTTCGAAACAATGACTGACCGTTTTCAACAAAAAGGTTTAAAAATTCTACATCATTCCCAAAATTGCATTTTTGTCCTATAAAAGGAGATGGGAATTTTTTGGAAGCATCTTCCAGGAGTATTGCATTTTTCGCCTTGGAAATAAGTTTGAAATGTTTACTGTACATCGCTGTGAACAGAGCAGGGAGTTCAGTACACTGACAAGGAGTTCTAAATCGTGACACAGATTTGCCAAAATTTTGTGCACATCATATGAAAATAGCCCTATTCATACATTAGATATATGACTATTACTACTATCTCTTTAAATTTTACTTTTCTTGCACATTAAATAAGTAGAATTCTGTTCTCTGTGAAAGGAAAAAGCTCTGCTTTCTTCACCCATTTCACTCACCATACTTTTAATTCAAATAAAGAACGTGAAATCAAAACATTTGTTCATCAAATTAGTAGCTACAGTTACTGGGCCAGATTACAGTTCCAGATTTACTCAGTCCAGACTAGATCATACCACTGAGAAAAATATAACCCAGCTCTTTTTGTAAACCATTACATACTGTTAAAAATAAAACAGTTCTTGATGGGAATTTTACCAAGCTAGATCAGGAGCTCTGAGCAGCTACAATTTATAAACCTACTGTTCAGCAACATCAGATGTTGCAGGCAAGCATTTTTTTGACTGTTCCCATGCAGGTACGGTCAAGTTTACAGACATGAAGTTCAGCCTCGCCAAATGCATTAGAATGAATTCCAGTTTATGAACAACCCAGGACAGAAGAAAATTTAAAGCTGAGAGTAGCAGCAGCTGCCACCTTTAGCAGCATTAGTCAATTGGCTGAACTACTAACAACCTCTGCAAGTACACCTAATCTTTTTTTCTTTACTTGAAGTGATGCAAATACTTTTTATTGCTCTGCACAGGCCCAGGTCACTTACCAGAAAGATCGTGTATACGATTATATGACAAATTCAGTGCAGTTAAGTTAAAGAGCTTTTCCAGTCCTAAACAAAGTGAGGGAAAAAGAGACAGGGAGATTTTCAGTAAAATGCTGCACTTTGTCAAATCAAGACTTACTCTGTAAGTCAGTCTTTTAGAAATCACAGCTACAAGTTATAACAATACACTATAATCATAAAATAAAGGAAAAAGAGTCAGTTCTTCCTTCCAAATGATGTTTACAGACAGTACACACATATATTATAGTTTACACTATATGGATAACAGTTTATATTAACTCAGCAGAGCCTCAGTAGAGACATACTTCCCAGAAGGAAGCTTTACCACAGCTCTCAGAAGAGCTTCCTATGCTACTAAGTGGACTGAAACAAACACTGCCGACCCTCCACTTTCGTTATCAGGTTGCCGGACAAATTCAGGGTGCGCAGGTTCCCCAGAGTGCTCAGCCCCTCGATGCGGCGGATGCGGTTCGAGGACAGGTCCAGGTGCTGCAGGCCCCGCAGGCGGCCGAGCCCCTCGATCCTGGCAATGCGGCGGCGGCTGGCGTCCAGCGTCTGTGGCTCCAAGCCCCGGGCTACGTCCAGGAGGCTGCGGGGAAAGGCACCCGCCGTCAGCCGTGCACGGCCGCGCCCTCCCTTCGCCCCTCAGGGTCCGCACCCCCCGTCAGGGCGCCCCCTTCACCTCTGAGCGACGCTATCCCCGAGGCCAGCCTGCCCGGAGCCGCCCCGTTCCGCCGCCATCCCGCCGCGGAGCTTCGAACTTCCCTCCGCTCTTCACGGCGCCGTTACAACAACCCTGCCGCAAAGCAGCGAACGGCGTCCCCGCAGCAGTCCCTAGCGGCCACTCCCAACGCCGCCGTTACGACAGTCCTGCCTCAAAGCAACACAGCGCCTGTCGCCATGGCCTAGGCGCATAAGGAGAAAGGGTCCAGTGGGCGGGGGCAGTGCGGAGCATGCGCACTGCGGCAGGTGACGCTGCACCTTACTCAGTATAGGGCCGCCATGGAGGCGGGTGCTTGTAGAAACGTAGAAGCCTAGAGACGGCTGGGTTCTCTAAGTCATTCTGTGAGAAAAAGTAGTACAGGGCCTGTTAAAAAAATAAAAAATAAAATAACTATAAGAAATAAAGAAAAGAATCTGGGGACCAGTTCTGGGGACCTGCTGTTTTATACCAAAATTCAAATGATCCACACCTGCCACATATCTCTTTAAGGAGGGGGAAGGCCTAGAGAAAGAAGATGAACTGTATCCTTTTCAAAATCTAGCCCCATCATCTCTGACTCCAGTATTTGCTTTGGCTGCGTCTCAACTATCACATATAAATGCCACTATCCAGATCCTCACTCACCATTCAGGTCAAGGAGTGGGCTGAAAGTTTTGGCTTTAATTTGGTGACATGACTACCTTGCTGCTGTTGTGGTTTAGCCCAGCTGGCAGCTAAGCACCACAGGGCTGTTGGCTCCCTCTCCCCCCTCCCTCTCTGGGACGGGGGAGAGAAATAGGAAAATGAAGCCTGTGGGTTGAGGCAGAGACAGTTTATTAAGACAGGAAAAATGATGATAATAGTACTGCTACTACTAATGTGTACCAAACAAGTGATGCACAATGCAATTGCTCACCACCTGCTGAGCGATGCCCAGCCTATCCCCGAGCAGATGCCCCCCCCCAACCCAGCTAGCGACCCCTATCTATTGTTTGGCATGGTGTCAGACTGCATGGAATAGCCCTTGGCCAGTTTGGGTCAGCTGCCCTGGGTCTGTCCCCTCCCAGGTCCTGCTGCAGCCTTAGCCAGCCCGCTGGCAGGACAGAGCGAGAAGCTGAGAAGTCCTTGCCTTGGTGTAAGCGCTGCTCTGCAACAATTAAAACATCGGTGTGTTATCAACACTCTTTTCATGCTAATCCAAAACAGAGCACCCTACCAGCTACGAGGAGGAAGACGAACTGTATCCTAGCTGAAACCAGACAGCTGTTTTATGGCAGGTTGTGGGAAGAAGATTGGCTGCCTTGGGGGAGCTTATGTCCAGTGGGCTTTTAGACTGCAGCAAAGTGTTCCTCTAGATCTGGAAGTGTGAAGATGGTTACAGTCTCCAAGCTCAGAGCCAAAGAGATATTAGCGCGGCGCAAGAGATTTTTGTGTTCCTTGCACTAGCTGTTCCTTCACCTCCTCTTCAGCTATGAGGGAGGGGGACCAAATCTGGGGACCAGTCCCAGTTAGACTCACTTCAGCTTCCAATACAGTTAGCTGTTGGGATCCTCCTGTCACTCCAGAGATACAGATGGGTTGTGTCCCTTGGTAGCCTGACGGCATTAAGGTACATTGTGCGCTAGTGTCCACTAGAGCTTTGTATTCTTGTGGCTCCGATGTGCCAGGCCATCGGATCCACACAGTCCAATAAATCCGGTTATCCCTCTCCTCTACCTGGCCAGAGGCAGGGCCCTTCTAGTCCTGGCTGGAGCTTCTGCCACTTAATTCTTGCAGATGAGAAGCAGAGGTCCCTTCATCAGAGTCAAAAATAACATCAGCTCTTCTACTGCCTCTGGAGAACATCCCAAAAGAAACAGGAGCAGTATTTTTCTTAGGAGCCCCTCTTCTTGCTGCTGTGTTTCCTTTCAGTTCACATACCCGAGCAGCTAGGGTTGAAGTAGGTACACCATCCCATTTCCTGATATCTTCCCCGTGGTCACACAGATAAAACCACAAGGTGCCACGTGGTGTGCGTCTTAGGTCCTCTCCTCTCTCGAGCAGGAAAATACTGCTTCTTAGTGGCTGAGATATCACTCTGTCTGGATGAGGAGGGATATGCTCGCTCTGTGAGGTGCTCAAGTCTTTCGGACAGTTTCTCCACAACTGAGACACAGGCCTGTACTCGAGCAGAGAGATTGTCTTCATATTTCTTAAGTTGGCAGGACACATTATACACTATTGCTCCCCTCCCCTCATCCCAATTAAATATTGCCAAAGTACTGGCATGTGATGATGGTGCACTCCGCACTGCTAGCCACGTGTATCTATTTTATAGCATTACATCAGACTGTATGGAATAGCCCTTTGACCACTCTGGGTCAGCTGCCTTGGGTCTGTCCCCTCCCAGCTCCTGCTGCATCCTTAGCCTGCCCGCTGGCAGGACAGAGCGAGAAGCTGAAAAGTCCTTGGCTTAGTGACCAGATCTGGGGACCAGACGTGTGTTATCAGCATTATCCTCATTCTAAATCCCAGTCAGTGCACCCTACCCTGTACTAGGATTGAAATTTGCTGTCATAGCTGAATCCAGGACAAACGAAAAAAAAAGAGAAATTAATCTGCCACCACATTTCCCCCAGCCCTTTTTCTCATAGCCACCTGCCCTCCCAGCCCTCCCCACTCCCTGTGAGCTAATGTGAACTAGTGCCTGCAGTCAGTCCATAACAGCATCTCGCTGCCTCTCTGTCATGCTTTTCCCTCCTCCATTGGCCTCTCCATGTGATGCAAGGGAATCTCTGCTCTGCCACTACAGCACCTCCTCCTCTCCTTCTTCAATGACCTTGGTGCTCACACTGCTGTTTCTGTCACTTGTTGTTCCCACTTCTTTTGCCTGTGGAGTGTTTTCTGCCCTTTCTTAAGTATATTTTGCCAGAGGTGCCATCAGTTTCAGTTCCAGGCTCAGCTGTGTCTTGCAGTGGGTCTTTTGGATGTGGCCATGGCACCCACAGAAACCATCTCCACAACCTCTCTTGTTACCAAAACCCTGCCATTTACACCCCAAACAGCTGCTTTTGGGATTAGTGGTATGTCATGAGAGAAGAGACTTTCCTGCAGCCCAAGAGCACCCAGCCAGGACTATTATAGATTTATGCAGTCGTGGAGTATCTGGAGATGGAAGGTACCCTACAGAGGTCATTGAGTCCCTCTCCTGGCTCCACACAGAGCCACCTAAATAATCAGACCATGTGTCAGAGTGTTGTCCAAACACTTCTTGAACTCCAGCAGGGTGGATACTGTGACCATTGCCCTGTAGAGCCTAGTCCAGTGCTTAGTGACAATGATTAGGTCGCCCTTCAGCCTTCTTTAAGCTGTACAAACCAAGTGACTTTAACTGCTCCTTTCATATCTTCCCCTCTAAACCATCTTATTTGCCCTCCTCTGGATGCTCTTTAATAGGTTTAAGCCACAATATTGTGAGTGGCAACCTCACTTGAGGTCGGGCTGCATCAGTGCAGAGCCGAGTGGGACAATAATTTCCCTCAACTGGCTGGTGGTGATGGGCCTGAGGCACCCCAGGGTAGGGTTGGCCCTTCTGGCTGCCAGGGCACACTTGGCTCTTATTCAGGTTACCAACTTGCCATCAAACAGACCCCCCCCAAATCCCTTTACATGGGTCTGCTCTCCAGCCCCTCGTCCACCAGTCTGTACACATATCCAGAATTACCCCACCCTGGTGCAGAATCTAGCACTTGCTGTTGTTAAATTTCATACATTTGGTGATTGCCCAGCCCTCTAATTTTTCGAGATCTTTCTATGTCTTTTCTGCCCTCAAGGGATTCAACAGCTCCTCGTAATTTATCATCTGCAAATTTACTTAGTATGCATTGCATCCTACAACCAGGCCATGTATGAAAACATAGAGGATGAATGGCCCTAAAATGGAGCCTTGTGGAACCCCACTTATGACTGGACTCCATCCTGATGTAATCTCATTTACTGTGACCCTTTGAGTCAGACCCATCAGCCAATTCTTCACCCATCATGTTATGTATTTGTGTAGCTGTGTGCTGGACTGAGATTATAAATCGGAGAGCACTGAATTCTCTTCAGGGGGTGTTTTGGCACTTCAATAATTATTTATTTATTTATTTATAGGACTGATACAGTATTAAGAGTTTACTCCAGTGGTGGCTCAAAGCTCACCACTCACTCAGGCAGGCCTGGATGGCGGCCACTGCTGGGACATGGTGTTTAATGACAGTGTCGTAGTACCCCTTTACAATACTACACTGACATTTAATCATGGATGTTTTTATTCTAAATGGTACTGTAGCATGACTATAAACTCACAGTGCAAAACAGGGCATTTGATGTAGAAAATGCAAACCCGTCCCTCGTACAGGGGGTCAGATTTATCTAACTGTCAAAAAGCAGAAGGAAAATCATCTCCAGTGGGCAGTTAATGCAGCTGTTTGTTCTTGGGATTAATCTTTTCTCATCTCTCACTATATTTTATAGGAGAAGCCTAAGAAAGTTTAGACATTTGATTTTTGAATTGCTGCAGAGGAACAGTTAAGGACTATTCTTGGCCATACTCACCAGCCAGTAATTATAAATACCTTTTGCTGCAAAAAAACACACTGTACTTTTCTTCACACTTTAGAACCCAGTAGAGAGTGTTTATAGTAGACGAACACCTACATATTGGTATTGATATATTGATATATTGACAAACTGCGGAAATACGTTAGAGAAATACACTTCATAGTTAGTATGAACATTTGTATTAAATGAAAGCACAAACATGGTATCATGCAACAAAACTGTGGCTTTTCCTATGTTTTTTGATTTGTCATTAACTAACTGTTATGTGGGGTTTCTTTCTTAATTAGTAGCAAAAGTGGAATTATATGTATGCCAGTAGAACAAATAATTTCATAAGTCTTTCAGTAAAAGGCAAATATATAAAAAATTTGATAGATCGCAGGAAAAAATAATCTTGCTAAGGCTGAAGGTGCAATCCCGTTTTCTAAAGAAAACAGTCATAAAATCATAGAATCATAAAATATCTGTGTTGGAAGGAATCCAGAAGGGTCATCAAGTCTAACTCCTGGGTCCCCAAAGGGCTACCTAAGATAAATAAATAAATAAATAAATAAATAAATAAATAAATAAATAAATAAAAGCAGATTACGTGTTTGAGAGCATTATCGAAATGCTTCTTGAACTCTGGCAGGCTCAGTGCAGTGACCACTGTCCTGGGGAGTTTGTCTCAGGGCCTGACCACCCTCTGGGTGCAGAACCCTTCCCTAACGCCAGCCTGACCCTCCCCTGTCCCAGCTCCATGCCGTTCCCTCGGGTCCTGTCGCTGTCCCCAGAGAGCAGAGCTCAGCGCCTGCCCCTCCGCTCCTGTCATGAGGGAGCTGCAAGCTGCCATGAGGCCTCCCCTCAGCCTACTCTACTCTGGGCTGAACCTCAGCTGCTCCTCATATGTCTTGCCTTCTAGACCCCTCACCAATTTCATTTCCTTCCTTTGGACACCCTCTAACAGTTTTATATCTTTCTTATATTGTGGAGCTCAAAACTGCACACAGTACTCAAACTCAGAGTTCGTGACTACATCATGGGGTCCTGTTTAGAAGTGGTAAACTGGCTTCTGTCTAATACGACTTGCTTGGATAGCTGTTGAGCTCCTTCCAGAAGGCAAGACAAAGAAAACTACTTTAAAATTACATGTTTCTCACAAAAGGTGAGCTAAAGAAGAGTAGGAAGGAAGAATGGATATAAATTATATTTGTCACTCATATTAAACATAAGTCCCTTGATATATGCCAAGAAAAATTAACTATGTTTATTTATTTATTTATTTATTTATTTATTTTCCCTAGAAACTCTCTTCAGTTTTTGCTTTGTTCTTTGCTTCTTTGCTGTGTCAATGTCAGCAGCAGCAAGCTTCTTCAGGGAAAACACAGAAGAATATTCATTGAAAGTTCGCAAGACAAATTAACTTCTAATTTTTGCTCCATCTTCTCCCCTTAAAAGATTTCAGATGATACAGAGCTAAGTCAATACAATGCTGGAAGTGCTGAGAAATTAACTGAAAAGGAACTAAATAATTATTTTAAAATCTTATGTTGTTTAGACAGACAGACTTCTTTCTTGTCCATCTAATTGGTGAGTGGATCGCAGGAAAGACTTAGTGAGTACACACAGAAAATTACAGCAAGAACATTTAGGGCTCCTTATTCAAGTACATTGAAATTCAGTTAATTACAATTAGGAGATAATGCATATCTGTCCAGGCAGCCAAAATGTTCTTCTGTAAATTTTTAGTATTGTTTTCTTTCTTAAATCTGCAGAACTTACAGTCATTAAAAGAGATAAGTCATGATAAGCACTGACATTCATGACAGTGAAAACCTTGACGTTGAAGGCTAAAGGGGTTTGGAAAGTCAGAAAATGCTCAGTGCTAGGAGAAGTAGAAATGAACAGTTGAAGTTTCAGGATCAATCTTAAGTGTTTTATAGCACTCTCTTGACCTCATTTTACTGTCAAAGAGAACTCAGTAGTTGGCACTCACAAGAAATGTGGTTGTTGCCTGTTGAGTATAAAAATTGCGGTACTAAGGCATTTTATTTTGATGATGATATAAACTTTCAGCCTGCTCTAAGTGTCAGAAAATCTCAGTCTTGTCTTACAAACATGTCTAGGTTATTTCAATAATTTATCTTTGCCTTATATTCAGCAGTTAAGTCTCTGTATGTCTCCGAAGTGAGTGTGACCAGGTATCTGATACATAGATGTGTGTGAAGCAGCAGATGCTGACATAAGAGACCTTGAAATAATCATATAGATTGTGGCAATTTATCCTCTCAACCAGAGGGAGATGTTGGACATGTTACAGAAAACCTTGAAAGTGAATATTTATGATGTGCTTCCCAAGACTCTGCCCTTTTATAGTGGAGAAAAAAAAAAAAAAAAAAAAGGGAAAAAAAAAAAAAAAAAAAAAAAAAAAAAAAAAAAAAAAAACAGTTTGGCTGAAGACTATCTGTTGTTGTATAACCAGCTGTGTTTCAGTGAATTCTTTCCTGGTAATGCTCACATGAATATACTCTTTCCAGAACTTCAGCTTTTGTTGGATTTGTAGGAATGTTCTCATTATCTCTGCTCTTATTTACCTTCTCCTATTCTGGCAACAAAACAACAAAATGAAAAACATCCTTTGCATAAATCTCAAAAGCATTCCACTGAAAGTCTAGAAATATTTATCTGAGATAGGCAGAAAGCACACAAGAAAGTAATAATCTCAGTGGGGTTTTCTGAAATCAGTCAGCTTTGTAAGAAGTAAAAAATCCTTATTAATCTGCTTCTTGGGGAGATTCTGCCTCTATTATACCAGAAATTAACATACTTTAGCATGAACAGTGTAACAGTTGCATCTGTACTTTAAGATGCTATTTGATGCATTTATATATTTGGTTTTAGAATAGTAATCTAAATCCAGCTGTATGTGGCATCACCCACAAAATAAAGAGTTTGAAGACTACTGGGAATCAAAAAATGTGTATGTATTCACAGAGAAGGAAGATCAGAAAAGGCAATGAAATAAAACAGTTGTAGGAATTTATATATTTCAGCCTTCTAAAATATTTTTCACAGTTCATTTCCAGTTCCTGAATAGTGATGAATAAATACTTTGAATTATTATGAATTATTCATAGCACATGGTAAATGCATATGTGAACTTAAATATAAGTTGCAATTTATAAATTGAATAAATGCAATTTAAAATATATGCAAATTGTTCTAACTAAAATTTTTGTAGTCTGTATGATGACTTTTTTTCAAAGGTGAAAATATAATGGGCGGTGCAGTGATTTGCAGAAGATGGAAGAATTGTCTTGTTTAAGTGCTATTCTGACCTGTGGATTCTGTCACTGACTATGCTATGTTTCTTTGTGATGATTGACACACACTTTAACCAAGCTTTTCAGTGTTGCTCACCAAAGTGGCATTTAGTTGCCTAAAGCAGGTGGCTAATGCCACTTTAGATGCCCAGCATAGCTTCTAGCTGCCGCTCCAGAAGGGCATGAATATCCTCTAGATCTTGTGTCATCTTTGTCATATTCCCATGGCTGTTTTAGCTAAAGATCTTATACATAATGGAATATTAAATAAACCTAATCTTTCAGAAACATTTTTTATATATGTGACTGCTAAGTCCATATATGTCCAGCTGTTCAGAACCAATCTGAACCATTGTCTCCTTCAAGATGGGCCATGTCAAAGACGTGTTTTGTTCACCGTGTTAATGAGATTTGGCGATTTGGACAAAATTAATTCTGCAGCTTGACTGGCAAAAAATAAGACCTTTGCAGCTTGTAGTTTTGGTACTGTTCCTTAACAGCCCTAAAGGTATGCACTGAACTTATTTCTCAGTTTCCTTCTTTCTTCCTATTTTTCTCTACATCTTCTGAAAAGAAGAAATATGTTTTTCTTGTGGAAATATCTATGACAATGGTCTACACACATCTGATCGAAGAGAAGCTCCTTCTCCATAGTATGAACATAAAATGTGCTGAAGAAATGCTTATGAAAATCAGTGGCCACACCTTAAAAGGCACACTCCAAACTAGTGGGAATTTTCAACCTTAATCTTTTTGTTCCACAGCCCCTATATATACTATGGAAATTAAAACACTGCACCCCACCCTTGCAGTAGTGCTTGAAGATTAGTAGCTGCTTATGACGTTCTTGTGTAGAACTATAATTATGAGTACTCTAGAAAATCTAGGAATAAACTGATAATGCAGAGTTGATAAACTGATAATCTAGAGCAGTGTTTAATAAGTGAAGTATAAACAAGCTTTGGTATACACAGTGACTGATAGGGGTTTGACAAAACATACCGATAGTCACTACTGATCACTGTTCATTTTATATACTGATTGTAGGAAAATACACCTGCCTGTTCAACTCATCTGCATCACTGTCCATAGCATAAAGAGGGCTGATTTTTTAATTTGTTGTGCCATGCCATTTCCCCTTCCCTAGGTCTAATGCAGAGGTGACATTTCCCCACCTCACACAGTTGTCTCTGAAGACGTAAATAATATGGAAAAACTTTGATGAAAATCAGCAGAGAAATGAAAAACATTTCCTAGGTATTATTTGTTATGCCAATTTCCTAAAAACTATCTCCGGACCTTAATAATTTCTGAAGTACATATTAAACCAACATGTCCATGATTTGCCAGCATTCCTTTAAGCATCTGGTTAATCATCTTCACACACAAGACATTCAAACCCAAAGTATGCTCTCCTTTCTGAATGATTAAGCCAGGCTTCCCATAACATTTCACTGTCAAGTAGGGCCATGACAATGAGTTAACAGCAAAGTGAAAGGAAAATACATATAATCTAGCTTCTCAAGTCATAGAATCTGCTCTGAAAAATAAGAAAAAAAAATGGGGAAAGGAAAGAGCGATGATGCCAAAGTGGTGAAAAGAAAAGGAAACACCAAGATGCAACTCAAAAGAAATATAGGTTATTTTGATGGGGTAAGTTTTATTATAGGATCAATAGTAGGGGCAGGGATCTTTGTGTCTCCCACAGGGGTGTTAAAGCATTCCCTGCTTAATGTCGGCGTTGCACTAGTGATCTGGACTGCTTCTGGACTGGTTTCTCTGATGGGTTCCCTCTGCTACGCAGAGCTGGGCACCACTCTGCCATTTTCTGGAGGGGAATACAGCCATATTAAAAGAGGCCTTGGATCCTTGCCTGCCTTCATGTTCATCTGGACGTCGGTGTTCACCAAGCCAGCATCAAATGCTGCTCGAGCCTTGCTGCTTGCTGAATACGCCACTCAGCCCTTCTACGGCATTTGCCCTGCACCAGAAGTGCTGAAGAAGTGCTTGGCCTTGGCCGTCCTCTGGTCCCTGGGGATCCTGAATGGCCGCAGTGTCAAAATGGCTGCCTGGGTGCAGACGGTTTTCACCCTGTTGAAGATGATGGCGTTGTCCGTAATTGCTGTCAGTGGCATAGTCCTCCTTGTCAGTGGGAGAAAGGAGACCCTAACCAGGTTTGAGGACACGTTCAGCTCAGAGATGCCCAATGTGTCACAGATTGCCGAAGCCTTTTTCCAAGGACTGTATGCATACGGCGGTTGGTGGTCCCTCAACTACATGGCAGGTATATCACTCTTTTTTCTTTAGAATTCATTCTACAGTAGCAATGTTTAACATTCCTCAGCTAATGTTAGAAGAATTTGCATCTTCTTCAAGGCAAGATGGTCTGTAAAGATACGTATTTTATGGTGCAAGCTGTCCACCAGTTCTGCGTTTGATGGGGCTGGTAAAAGGCATTGTTCTTTTGTATGGAAGTTCCTTGCCTCTTGTACAGTCTCCAGAATCAAACTGACATTCAAACATGACTGCAAGAGAAATTTAGGAGGTTTATTTAAACTCTCATGTGTCAATAAAATTTTTCATACTTAAAAAAAAATATAAATTTTGAGTTTGTTTGTGTCAGTGCATTTTTAGAAAAGGATGCTTACATTAAGATATCTGTGCCAATCTATTTGTGCACTAAGGACCAAATACAAAAATGTGATTGATTATCAGCTAACATGTATTTAAAAATCTATACCTTCTCTCAGATTGTCCGGTTGATTTGTACATGGACAAATTCATATTAAATTATATTAAAATATAGCAATTCTAAGGGATATATGGGTTAGCTCATCCATGATAGTTCCTTGGGGAAATGCAGTTTTGCACAGGAGGTGAAGAAGAATGTATGGAAAACAGTATAAGTCCTTTCATAAAAATTAGATTCAATATTAAATGTTTAAAAGCTTTTGGAATATTCATTTACTTATTCTCTTCTATATCTGAGGATATGTAACAGTAATAAACAGAGCAGTCTCATGAAAAATGGATAATGCTCATGATATTAGTTATGCAATTCACAATGAATTAAATACATACAGTGTGTTATTGTATCATCAGATTTATAGAATTAAGTTGTAAACAAATGGATGGGGCCATTATATCTTTAACCTTATTCATCCACTGACCTCGACCACATGTAAAACATTAAATAGACCTAATGTGTGAAACGTATAACACAAAGTTAAATGGTGAGAAGAGTGTGAAAATTGGGTTAATGTTTTAAAAAAATGACAGTTATTATTATAATCCAGTAATTCCTGCATTAAGAATATGCTGTAATAAAAAGTGTAAAAAAATTTTTGTCAGAAAATAGAATTTTGAAATCTTAATATTTTCTTAAAGGCAAGCCTTTAACTTTGTAAGCCCAATAAAAAACAAAATCTTTCATATAAGTCCTATTTTCTGAGCAGTTACCAATAGTAATAAATGCAATACACTAATAATAAATACAATACACTAGGCAGCACAGCTGTTTAGACAGATGCAACTATGCATTTTTCCTCTCCTAAACTGAATTTCCAGTTCTTCAGCAAAAACTTTCATTTCTGTGAGCTTCTGCTAAAGAATCAGGTGCCAGCTGGATGGCAGAACTGTAACTAGCAACAAAACAAGTGGAAAGATAAATTCAAAATGGCAATTTGGGTGATTGTCCCCATCTGTGCTCAAAATTATCAAGTGCATTTCCTCCATTTTAAATAAATCCCAAATTAATCTCCAATAGACTGTATCTGTGTTTCCCTGTTGTTCTCAATCAGTCTCTCTGGTCTGTGCACTGCATCCTGGAATGAGGCAGGGTCAAAGCTGATGATCTGGGTAGGAGGCTGAGATAGTATCTGGGGGAGGAAAAAATATTCTTCCTCCTATGCAGAGTTTATGGAAGTTGTACTCTAATTTGAGTTTTTGCTTGGTGAGTTACCTGTTCATAAAGATCAGGAAGTCTTCTGTAATGCTGAGGGAAGTAGGAACAGGAGAGGAAGGGAAAGGGTGAAGGAATGAAAGAGAAGAAATAACCCTTTATCCACCCACAAGCTTCTTTGACTAAGTTGAGGATGAGTTTTTAGGGTTCTGGAAATCAACTCCATCTTTTCTGGGATGATCACAGTTAGGAATGTGTGCCAGCATCTCAGTTGTTCAGATATCAAATTTGGAGTTTTTTCTTACGTAGATAAGAGTAGTTTTAAGCTAAGATACCAGGCTTAGCACTAAACTATTTTTCTACACCAGATTGGCGGTGGAAATGGTAATTATGGCAGAATCCAGCTGGAAATGGCCCTGTTTTAAAGCCACTGCATTACTGCTCTCTTGTCAATGCCTTCAGTCTTTCCTGTTATATTTTCTGTATATCCTGATGTAAGAGCAAATAAATGTTTTGGGTAGGAATAGGAAAATACACTCAAAAATTTTTGCATCAGGACTCATGAAATGATGAAAAAATAAATAACTAACTTTACAGTCTCATATTCAGTCTTCTGATTTAAAAATGTGGCTACTTGAAATTTTCTTAAATATCTGATATTCTGAAGTACAGTCATATATTTGTTTAACCAAACCAGACAAAATTTATCAGTCCTTTTGTCATTTTCTTTTTATCATTTTGTCAAGAGTCTATCTCTCCTTTCTTCCAAGATACTTGATAGCTTAAATGAAATTAAAGGGTAAAAAATATTTTATTTAAGCTTCTTTGATGATAAACTATTTGAAAAGCACTGCATGAGCTCACAAGCAGTGTAGTTTGGGAGTCATGATTAGGGTTGGACCTCCAACCCAGAAGTTGCTGGCTTTATTTTTTTTTTATTTTTATTATTATTATTTTTTTTTGGATTTGTATTTTTTAGAAGAGATGAAAAACCCCAGCAGAAATATCCCCTTAACTGTGATGACTGCTGTTCCTGCAGTAATTGTGTTTTATTTACTGGTGAACATCTCATATCTGACTGTCCTCACACCGAAGGAAATTGTCTCCTCAGGTATGAGTTTGATATTTTTGTTCAAAAGGTGTCGTCCGTTAGCAGACTCATTTGATATCAATGTAGTGGGTTACTTGTGTTCCCTTAACTTCACAGTCAGGAAGGGAAGTGTGGGTTTCAGTCTAAACTTTAATAGAGAATTCCTGTTTAATTTTATTGTAAGGCACAAGTTGCACTGAATTCAGACAAACGATATTAGGTGTTGAAAATATTTGCTTACACCCGCACTGGCTAAAAGGAAGTCAGAAGTCCACTGAAACCTGGAAAATCAAGTGAAGACTGGGTGTCTGTTTAATATAGGCAGGGACTTTGTTTTCCTGTAGTTTTAATCCTCTTTCCTCCTTCCTTCCCTACCTCATGGTGTCTATGGCTGAAGTCCTTACTGTTTAGGAGCTAGACAAGTCATCTGTCAAAGTAACCTGTTGTGATAAATAATATAGAAACGGCTATAGCCATTTGGGGTTGAAGTGTTATTAATGGCATGTATTCTCATTTCTCAGAAGACCCTACAAAAGTCCACCTTCTGTAAAGCTTCTCTCAGGTGCTGTACCAGTAAACTATGCATAAAAAGGGCTGTGAGGAATTGTGCAGTGTAGCTGTCACTCAGCAACCCCATGTTGTCACTCAGCCCACGATCAGGGTGTCTGCCGGGAGAGACGCTTACATTTGCAAATCCATTCTGGAATGAAAGCAGCAACAAACACCAGAACCTCACCGAGCAGCAGCTTCCCTGCTGGCACAAGCAGTTCCTAATGTACCACAGGGGAGCTGTGCTAATTTATGTCAGCTGAGGAGATGACCTTAAAATTATATCTCTCATTTAAAGCTTTGCTATGTATTGTTGCAGTTCTTATTCATTCACTACTTTTTTTGTTTGTTTGTTTATTTTTTCCCCCCCTACACTGATGACTTTTTATGCTGTGCAGATCACTGCAAGACCTATATTTCTTGTGGCATTCTGTTAGAGGCCTGTACACACATTTATGTTGGCAGTGTCCTTGTAATGAGAGGTCATGTCACCACTGTGGTCATGCAGGGGACTAATACCTTCATTTTCTTTCCCCAAACGACCCTGCCCATGCATGCACATTTGTGATGCTTGATGGTGAGATGCAGCTGTACCACTTGCTGCCACTGGGAGTCAGTCCTTTGTTTGGGAGTGGGCCACCACAGCTTCACCCAGTCTCCGGTGGTGGGCAGCAGTCCTCCTTGCTGTCACCCACCTCATGCGAATTTTTAGCTCCTGAGTAAAATATCCATACAATTAGATTAATCCCATCTGATCGTTGCAACTAATGCCAGGCACTCATGATAAATAATAGGTATTTTATGCATTTTAAGTTTCCTTTCTGTTGAGTCTGTTGGTAATTCAGAGCATGGTACCTACACCACTACTGATGCTTTGTTTTCTTGCAGTTGCTGTGGCAGTAACTTGGGCTGATCGAGTGATCCCCTCTGTTGCTTGGATCATTCCTCTCTCTGTTGCTGTCTCAATATTTGGTGCCCTCAACAGCAGCATGTTCACATTAGGTCGATTAAGCTACGCTGGAAGTCAGGAGGGACATTTACCTGTTTTAATCTCCATGCTCAATGTCCACACTTGTACACCAGCTCCAGCCATGATTTTTTCAACCACGATTGCATCCATTTTTATAATCCCCTCTGACCTTCTTACGTTAACAAATTACTTTGGATTTTCTGCCTGGCTTATGATTGGATTGACTTGTGCAAGCCTGATTGTACTTCGATACCGGGAACCTAATCTACATCGACCATACAAAGTAATTGGAAATAAATTATAAAATATTCTTATAGCTTTTTTGAGTTATGGGTAGTGTGCAGAAGTTATAAACAAGTGCAAGACAAAAGTTGATAGTCACTACAAAAATACAAATTGTAATCTTAATGTTTAGTGCCTTATTCATGATCCAGAACAAGTCTACTTCACAGTGAAGAGGGAAAAGGAAGAAACAGATGGTCCTTGCCCCAGAGATACACCTGAAAAGAAAGGATGGATATGTACAGAATGGGGAACAAGGAAGAGGAAACTGTGTGAGCATGGAGCAGTGACAGGAACCATGTGGAATCCTGGCTGGCAGTTCATGGTTAATGAGACCTTGGTCTACCCTCATCTTTCCTGACACAACCACAGCCATTATGGCTAGGTTTGATTTCACAGAATCACAGAATCACAGAATTTCTAGGTTGGAAGAGACCTCAAGATCATCGAGTCCAACCTCTGACCTAACACTAACAGTCCCCACTAAACCATATCCCTAAGCTCTACATCTAAATGTCTTTTAAAGACCTCCAGGGATGGTGACTCCACCACTTCCCTGGGCAGCCCGTTCCAATGTCTAACAACCCTTTCGGTAAAGAAGTTCTTCCTAAGATCCAACCTAAAATTCCTCTGGCGCAACTTAAGCCCATTCCCCCTCATCCTGTTACCAGGCACGTGGGAGAACAGACCAACCCCCACCTCGCTACAGCCTCCTTTGAGGTACCTGTAGAGAGCGATAAGGTCACCCCTGAGACTCCTTTTCTCCAGGCTGAACAATCCCAGCTCCCTCAGCCGCTCCTCGTAGGACTTGTTCTCCAGGCCCCTCACCAGCTTCGTTGCCCTTCTCTGGACTCGCTCGAGCACCTCCATGTCCTTCTTGTAGCGAGGGGCCCAAAACTGAACACAGTATTCGAGGTGCGGCCTCACCAGAGCCGAGTACAGGGGGGCGATCACCTCCCTAGCCCTGCTGGTCACACTGTTTCTTATACAGGCCAGGATGCTGTTGGCCTTCTTGGCCACCTGAGCACACTGCTGGCTCATATTCAGCCGACTATCAACCATCACTCCCAGGTCCTTCTCTGCCTGGCAGCTCTCCAACCACTCAACCATTTCATCTCAATCTAGCTGTCAGAAAGCTGGGTTGGAGGTGTATGCTAATCATCAAGGCTTTTTCTAGGCACCCAACCCTGAATTTATTGTAGTTGGCTGTAATATCAGAAATAGGTGAATGGGTTTCAGGTGCTGCCTACCTCTTCTCCATGACAAGAAAGGACCCTGAACAAGTATTGTAGACAATTTGAGGTCAAATGTGTTAGATACGTCTCATCCTGGGTGAGATTTCAACAGCATGAGAAGGGGTAATATAGTGTTGCATGGAATGCCGAATAATACATGAAATCATAGTTGTTAATTTTATTTCCTAAAACATTTTTTTTCTTTCTCTTGCAGGTGTTTCTACCAGTTCCATTTGTGATGGTGGCAATGTCATTCTTCTTAGTTTTAGCTCCTATAATTTGGTCTCCAAACCTGCAATATGTTTATGCTTTCTTGTTTATGCTGGGGAGTTTTATTGTTTATCTTCCCTTTGTACATTTTAAAATGCATTTTGCATTTCTGGATAAAATTACTTGCCACTTACAGCTACTGCTGGAAGTTTCTCCTGCTGATGGATCTGCAAAGAGCAAACAAAAATAATGGCAAATGTTTAATCCCAGTGCAACTGACAGCCAATAGAGGATTTTCTTTATCTGAGATTGTAGGTCACAAGTTAGATGTTAGGCGTGATACACAGGCATTCATGTGTATACATGTGTGTATATACATAACTTGCATATACATATATTGTATACATATACAAATGTATGTACATACATATATACATATATGCATGTGGGAATAAACATCTAGCTTCATGACTTTATTGTGTATATATATAACTGTGTGTGTATATACATGCATATAAGTAGATATACAAATTTAATAAATGCAAAGAATTTTTTTTTTTTTTGTAAATGGTAAAATCTGTAAAATGATCCCCCTTGCTCCTGAAGGCAACCATTAAAGTTGCATATATAATTTAAATAACATAAATAATACTTAATAATTACAGCACCAATATTTACCAATATTATCATAAATAAATAAATGCATAGTTTTCAACATCATTATATAATACATTTTAGTCTCCAAAGTAAGTTGTCTGGATTATTTCTACTTCTTCATAGTATGTGCATTAGAACTTCTGTTTTTAAAGGCTTAATACTTCTGTTCATCTGCTAACTTTTTTTTTGGTCTGCATTTATTTTTAATAAAAAAAAATGAAGAATGTTGTAGAATTGACTGAGAATTCTTTTTAATCACAAGAAAACTGCATATTGTGTGTGCTGGCTATTTTATACCAACACATACAAATGCAGGGTAAAATAACAGTAAGCATGAAATAAAGAATTAAAGAATAATTATTTATATTGTTCATCATTTCAATAAAATTCTAGATATCTACATTACTTTACTAGATTGTTTAATTAAGCATTAATACTTTTTTTTCCCTTTACCTCTTTTGCTGTGTTACTGAGAGATGAGAGTTTTTGTCCTTCTCCCCTCTTTTTTTTTTTTTTTTTTTTTTTTAATGAAAACAAGTTAGATAAAGTATTGACTTTTTATTTATTATTTCTTTATATTTTTTTAATGTTGAGAATTGGGCCACATTAAGTCCAATGAGTATTTAGACTTAAAAACCAATAACCAGTACACAGGAAACATCACATACTTAAGTGGTTAAGCTATTAATACATGTTGTTGTTTTCCATTTAAAGTGGGATTTCACATCTGTCTGTATAATGCTCACCAGTACAACCAGTAGATGGCTCCAGACCAACATCTTTCTTACACAGGTATATTCTGGTTCTTTGGCTTTTGTATTAGTGAGATAAACGTTTAATAGTGGAATAGAATAGAAGTTTTATAGTAGAACAGAAAAATCCTTGCTAGAAGATTTAATACTCTGATGTATCAAAAATGTAGAGGTCGGAATGACAGATTAGAATTTTAGACAGAGCTACTCAGAGTATAGGGTACCCATCAGTAATGCTGGGATCTGTTTGAAGGCTTAGGAGGATTTGACGTTACATAGCAAGAGGCCCTGAAATGAAAACAAGTACAAGAAGCATGTGGTTCTTCTTACAGTGGGTGATGTACACAGACTGGCAATCTGGGGTAAAAAATAGACCCTTTAAATGCTGTAGGAAGAGAAGCCCATGCATGGTGAGAAGTGAAGTGAATACAGCTGAGCTGGAGGCTGGATCCTGCTGAAAACAAGAGAGGAATCAGTTTACTTTCACACAATAGAGCTATCAGAAAAGCATTTATCTTGCTATTTTAATTAAAAAACAAACAAACAAAAAACAAAACAAAACAAAAACAAAAACAAACAACAACAACAACAACAAAAAACAACAAAACAAGAATAGGCACATTTTTACAGTGTATTTTAAGAACTGAATTCTAGTAAGTATGAAAAAAAAGGGAAGGAATTTACTGCGACTAAAGCATCAATTAGGGATTTTTAGAACCACATTTGGTGCCTTGCAATGCCACTGTTTTTCAACTGACCTTGGTCAAGTTACCTATTTAAACCCATGTTTTAATATGTAAATAAAATTGGAAGCCATAAAGAAAAAACATGTATAGTACAATAATATTCCATTGAGGACCATATGGCCTAAATTGAGGACTTGATTTTTCATAGTGATTAATATGTTCAAAGTGCATATAGTATCCTTGAATTAAGTCCCAAGAATAGTAAAAAAGGAAAGGACAAACCAGTGAAATGTTAAAATACAACTATAAGTTTTGAAATTTCACCAAACCAGGCTGCAAGGATTTGTGTTGCAGTGTAGAAAATAAGAAACACAGAGTTGGTAACTTTATTATTATTATTATTATTATTATTTCCCAATTTTCAGTTAAATAATTTCAATGTGACTTGGGAATTTTATGCTGAAAGAGAAGATCAAATTCTTCTGAGCAATATTAAAACACTTGAATCCAGCAACCCATCTGCAAATGCTACATCATTCACAACATTAATTACATTCCTACAGCAAATGAAGGATTGGGTTCCTCAGACATAGTGTCTTCTTCAACGCAAACCAGTCATTCCCTTATCTGAGAGAGATGGAGGTCTTCTGAAAAATAACCCTTTCATTAAATGTTCCACTGTTTGGAAAGGGACAGAGTCAAGCTGAATTAACTTTATGAAAGCAACCTCCGATATGGTATTTCATATCTTCAGAATACAGATCACTTGATGTGCTCCTCACACAGCCTTCTTTTGCCTGAGTGGTTTGGAATGCTAAATCATGACAAAGCAAATACAGTATTAAATTTGTATGGATTTCTTAGTGTTGCTGGATCATTCCACATTTCCAAGCACTAAGCATAAAGGGTTAGAATTCAAATTTATATCTCATATTAGCTACTCCGGCCAAGAGCAATTCCATATTTTAACATTATAGGCTGTTTTCAGTGACACTAGTTGGTCTCGGCTGCTCTCCTGCTTGAACATATCTCAGAAAATACTATATAGAAGTGTGACTGTTTTAGTACTACACTATACCAGGCGTTTATTTATTTATTTTATTTTACTTTTTTTTTTTTTTTTACCTTTGACTTCATAATTCTTTTAAGATCATGCATACTTGCATGTTTCAGAAGTTCAACTTTACAGCAAATAAACTTAATATGTGGATATTTTATTTTCAATACTGCAGTGGCCCAGTTTGGCATGTAATGACCCTAGCTGTTTTTCTAGGTTCCTAGCACATTTGCATGCATTTCTACATTACGTTTAATCCTGAAATTATTACCATAAAAAGATAAATGAAAAACAATAATCAGTCTTATTTTAAAAATTAAGTGTAGTTTTATACCATGCTAACTATACATCCCCTGACTGCTTAAAATAATATATATATATATATATATATTTTTTTAAAAAAGCACTCAGAGGGAAAATCAACAGCTGTAGAAAAGAAATGAAAGGAAAAAAAATCAACAAATAATTTTTTAGTCCTCTAATAAAAAGCCCAATAAAAAGATAATCGTCTAATAGGATAAAGTAGTACATTTTTGTTTGAACTTTTAATTTGATGTGGTGATTTTTGGTTGGAGCTCTGATTTGTGCAGGATTGGTTCTGTGAGGAGCTGGCCTTAGCTGTCAGGCATGTAGGGGCTCAGACCTCTGATCTTGGGTTTGATACCTTAGGTACACCATGGTTATTGCAAAGGTTATCCATATCTCAGCTTCCACATCTGCTAAAAAAAAAAAAAAAAGATTATCGTGTTTAAAAAACTTTCTGGCCTTGCAGGTCAAGGAGTATTTCCTCGTCCCCCTCTCTTCCTGGTACACAGTCAGGAGTTGCTCCTATCATTGTTCTCTGTGACTTGTTCCAAGTTATTGGGATCCTGGCATATTTTAATGCATTCCCAGCATCTCTTGCTGGCTCTACTTGAAGGCATGAGACCTCTAAGGGCTTTAGAAACTTGGAAGCTGTCTGTGTTCTGTTTGGAACAGGAAATTAAACATTTTTAAATCAGCAGGTTTGTGTCTGACAGGTTTAAAGGCACCATTGAGAAGCCTGAACATTAATGTTGATTTTCAATAACTCTTGCAACACAGGGGAAATTCTGAGGGAGCAAGAGAAAGTTAACGTCAATATTTAAAAAGAATAAAAGAAACGACCCAGGTAATTATAAGCCTGCCAGTGTGACATGGATCCTTGGAAAAATAATGGAACAACTAATACAGGACTGAATTAACAAAGAATTAACAGAGAGTATCATAATTAATGACAATTCATTTGTGTTTATGGAAAATGATCATTTCAAACAAGCTTCCTGTTATTTTTTCTGTAATTTTTTTATTGATTAAAGGATAACAATGTTGATATACAATACTCAAATTCTTTTACCTGAAACAAGGTAAGAAAATCCTTATGAAAAATCTGGAAGATGACAAAGTCACCATGATTCATTAGAAACTGGCAAATGAGATCTCGTTTTAAACTATAAAAAAGTGTCTCCAAAAGCAGCCCCATGGAGTTCAGATCTTGATTCTACCCTATTTCATGTTTCTATCAGTGATCTGTAAAAATGGGATCATCACTGGAAAATTTTACATGACTAAAATGGAAAATGTCCAAAAAAAAAAAAAAAAAAGATGACAGAACACAGAAAATCCAAGAAAATCAGGCTTTGGTGATCAGCTGGGAAGAACAAGGTACACTGCAAATTTTATGGTTGTATGTGTACCAAACTACTGTCCCTTTTTTGGTGGCAGCATTCTGTCAGATCAGTTTTGTTCCTTTTGGCAATGAGAAGTGGTGCTCATTCATGGTGAAATATCCACTGAGCTGAGCTTCAGCAAGATCCTGCTTCTGTGTTGCACTGGCAGAAGTGCCGAGAGTCATCTGAAGAGCTGATTCCAGTTCTCTCCCCACAATAGAAATGGAAATTTTTTGACCAGATTCAGAACAATATATTTCTAGGAGGTTTTTTAATTTAGTTGGTAAAGATAAAGCAAGATCCTGGACCAGAAAGGAATTCAGACTAAATTTAAAACACACATAAACAACATTCTGCTAGGCTCAATCTGTTCATTTGGTCTTGGTTAAAAATAAAAAAAATTCAGGTAACAGGAGAATATATATATATATTTCCCATGTTATTTCTCCTTAATCCCCTTTTTTAGCATTTGACATACTTCCCACCAGAAATTTCTGTCAAATCTTTTCCAGTCAATGTTGAAAATATTCTTTGATACAGCACATTTTGACATTTTAATTGTGTAATCATTTCACTATGTGGACTTGAGATAATTCCAAGACAAAAAGGTTATGGCATCATTTTCAATTTATTTTCAAAAACTGCTGAAGGTAAACAAGACATCTGCCAAAACATTTCAGTTGATTTTGATCACACATATTTCACTCTTCACAAAGTACACCTGTCTTATCTGCAGTTTATCTGAGTTGCTAATAGAGGTTGGACTAGTTTGGCAGAACTGCTGCAACAAGTACATATGAAATACTTGAAAAGTCATCCAAACGTGAAAATCCAAAAGATACTGAACTGTGGTCTTCAGCTTTTTCTGCAGCAGATTTCTATATTTGCTGTCAGAAATTGCATCTCCTCTGTGTGTTCATTGTCATGCAAGTTTACTGCCTCTCATCTTATACTCACTGGTTGATTTAGTTTTTATTTCCATTAGTCAAGACATGGTGATTGCTCTGACATTTAAAAAACATATTTCTAAAAGTATTTTCCTTCTGAATTTGTCTCATTTGACTTTGTGGCCTGGTTTTAGGTCTATCTTTGTTTGCTGTTATTGAATTTCTGTTCATCGTACAGATTTTATTACACTGACCAAATTATTACATAACTTTCTCTGTTCATAGGGGAAAATCTTCAGTAAAATGATTATTATTATTTTTTTTCTTTGTCTTTTTCAGGTTATTTAATGAGGTTGATCGTACAATTCTTTCTCCATTTTCTCTTAAATGCATCAATGAGCATCCTCTGCCAACTCTGGACACTAACTGGGCTTAATATCTGAGAAGCAGTCACACAAATGTTAAAATGTAGGGTTCTGG
Organism: Nettapus auritus; assembly: GCA_011076525.1. Lineage (NCBI taxonomy): Eukaryota > Metazoa > Chordata > Aves > Anseriformes > Anatidae > Nettapus > Nettapus auritus. Next base: position 130,414,671 of record CM021766.1, on the reverse strand, counting down.
TAGGGTGAAAGAGGAGTCTTTACTTGGGCGGTGTAAACAATATTACAAGTCTGGTCACAGTGTCACTCCAAGCAGTTATTCTTAGCTAACTATTTACCAAGGCTTCCAACACCTGCTCCAAAACACTGATTCCCAGGAGACGTTCCCACGTCCTGGAAACCTGATTTATGTTTCTTGTTTTGAGTGGGTGATCTTATGGGTAGGTGGTACTGAAATTTGTCTGCATCCAGGTTATTCAGCATATCTTATAGCAGCAGCTTGTCTTTTCCTTATTTATGATTTCCTCAGCTTTGTCAGACCTGAAGTGTATCAGGTCTGTGTGTATCAGGGATAGCCTTGTGCTTTCCTTCTAGGTTAGCTGAAATATTTTAATGAATTCTTCTTCACCATTACAGTTTGTTATTTCTCAGCTTTTCAGTGGTGTGACAATTTTTTTTTTTTTTTTTTTTAATTAAATTATTTAAAATTTCAAGTAAGACCAGGTGAAATACTTTAAAAAAGTATAAGCTTCTTGCACTATCATTATTACGTATAACTTGAGGGATCCTGTACATATTCCATAATTGCTTTTCCAGTCTAATTGATGAGTAGTACATTGTGGTTTCAGTAACTGATCATGCTTGCAACATTTTGGCTTTATATATTTCAGAGAAAAAGTCTGCTTCTTCTTGATTGCCTTAGTGGCATCCAAACATTTTGTAATGGGCTCTTTCTAGTCTTCTTTCTATTGCCAGGGTAGTGCCTATGTTTTAGTTGGAGGAAATACTAAATATCATCTGCATACTACTCCTTTCAACTTTACAAACTCCAGCATTGCACCCATTTTAAACCTGCACAATGGGAAGAGTCAGTATTTTGTGCATCATCACTATGACCATAATTAATCTTTGGGACTTTATATATAATCAGTAGTAACAAGACACCAGGCTTTTCTGTAAGAGGGAAAAAAAATCAACAACAGTAAAGCTCAGCTTTTTAATTGATATTTTAGCCTTGCAAATCCTCTTTTCCTAAAATGCTTGGCAGCACATGGTTCTTAATGAACTATTCCAAATCAGTCACTCTAATGGAGGCTTGACTTTAAGGACTTTTTTTTTTTTTTTTTTTTTTTTTTTTTTTTTTTCCTGCAATGATGCAGCTTAGCCACCTTCATTCAGGTAGGACGTGTCAACAGGAACGCTAAAAGACAAGGATTATATCAGATCACAGTTCCCTTTTATTTGGTCTAGTGGAAGCACCTCCCTTCTGGTTACCGTAACAGTCTTCAATGCAACACTAGAGTTCTTTCTTCAGAGAAACCCATCAGCAGTAAGGTAAGGGTGGAAAGGAGAGTCACTCTGTCTTTTAGACAGCACTGGAGAAAGAGAAGCCTCTGTCCCTCTCTGATCCCATACATGACTGATTGGAATATTCATTGATTTGTATGTCAGTTTTGCAGCTTTTAGCTGTGCTTTACAAGATCTCGAGATACTGATCTAGGAAAACATACATTTACAGAAACACAGAATCACAGAATAGTTGAGGTTAAAAGAGACATCTGGAAGCCACCTGGTCCAAACCCCTGCTCAAGAAGGTCCATCAAGAGCAGGCTGCCCAGGACCATGTCCTGGTGGCCTTTGAAGATATCTAAGAATGGAGACTCCACAACATCTCTGGGCAACCTGTGTCAGTGCTTGGTCACCTGCACAGTACAGAATTGCCTTCTGGTGTTCAGAGAGAACATTCTGTGTGCCAGTTTGTGCCCATTGCCTCTTGTCCTGGCACTGGACACCAGTGCAAAGAGCCTGGCTCTGATTTCATTGGACATCTCCATTGCTGAGATTCCTCCTGAGCCTTATCTTCTCCAGGATGAATTTCCCTGGTTGTGATCTAACACCAGTTGAGGTGGTCAATTTGGTTGACAAATGAAAGGTCAATTCCCTTAGAGACAGAATGATTTCTGTTCCAGACCCAAGCTGGGTAAGGTGAATTTAGGACAACCTAACAGTACAAAATAGAGATCAGGGACCTGGCAAAGGAATGAGTAGAAATAAAATTGCTCTCAGCCTAAGAGTGATGATGATCAGTGAGCAGTGGGCTGTGAGGTGTTCTGAATTGCATTAAAAGTGAGAAACTAGGAGATGGGCAGCAAAGGAGCATTTATCTGTATCTGCTGAGCTTCAGTACATTTTTTTTAAAAAACAAACAAACAAAACCCACTCAAATAAAAAGTACTGATTTAAGTTTGAAAATCAAACTTTAAATTAAAGTAGGGCTATATCTGAGGCTTGCTGGAGAGAAATCCCAGTGAAACCAATAGAATGACTCCCATTGACACAGCAGGGTTTTATTTCTGTATTGGTTTGAATCATACATAGGATGGAAGGGTCTTGTTTGAACTTTCATTCCACATAAATGTTAATATATTTTTGAACACCCTGCCTACATTTTAACTCCTTGAAGATCCTTTGAGGGTGTTTTTCTTAAGTTTCTAAAATATCCTCATTAAATCCATTAAAATTCATGTCTTAGAGTGTTTTCTTGTATTAAAAGGAACATTTTTCCCTACATGCATTAGTAATCCGAATACCATTGTTTAAAATTAATCTACTGCAGTACTCTCTTTTGACACCAGAATTGCTCTTGAAAATTTTCCTTAGCATACATTTAAAAAGACTAGTTTCTTTCTCTTACTGTACATGCATTTAACATCTCTTCTCTTCAGTCCCTTTGTGCGCTGAAGACCCACACTGTCTGCTGTGGTATTTAGTACTCCTCCACTGCCCTTGCACAACAGTATGTGCTCAGTAACAGCTGTAATCTGCTCTTCTGGATAAATAAGTTTTCAAACATCCTGCATGTGTTCCTAAAACAAGGGGACTACGTGGACAAGTAGGATTCTCAGAAGAGCAATCTGACCTTAAATTGAAAGTCGGTGGTACAAACACACTGATCAACATGCCTGAAAGTAAACAAGGATAAGCTTATTTTATGAAATTTACATGGCCTCTATTACTGTTTCAGCATCCTGAGTTGAAGACAGAGCTGCAGCTTTAACAGCACTTTCCTTTCTTCCAGAATTGTCTGTCTGTTCGGTATAGGCCATAAGCCCCCATTGCAGCTGCTTTGTCCCACTTGATTGCTACAAGCCAGCTGCAAACCTGCTAAGGGACTTGGCACTTCTGCTGACAGATGTGAATCTTCTGTGGAGAAAAGTAGATTTCACAGCTTTTCATCATCCACTCTCTGTCTCTACATCCAGGGTATTTTGGAGGAGAGAATGGAGTGGAAAGCCTCAGTGTGGCTTGTGAAGGCCCCATGCACACTTTTAGGTCTGTCCCAAGGTCACATCTGGAGCTCTGTTCCTGTTTCCAATGCTGGCTCTACTGTGCCTTAGCCTCCATCCTACACATAATTTTCTGTTCAGCAATATCTGGTCCAGAAACACAGTATATTTTCCAAGGCTTTCCTAGCATTTGTCCCTACCTCTGAATCATCAGCATCATCCTTCAATCATAGGATCAAAGAATCACAGAATTGTGGAATCATGGATTGATTTTCATTGGAAGGGACCTTAAAACTCATCTAGTTCCAACCCCTTGCCATGGGCAGGGACACCTCCCACTAGATCAGGTTGCCCAAAAGCCCATCCAGCCTAGCCTTGAGAGAGGAGAAAGGTGTGATAGCATGATGCTTTCCTATGAAAGGAGCCAGACTTGATTTGTGCCACTGGCACCTGAAGCCTCCTACAAGAAAGTACTTTTTTAAATGGTGGCAAAAGGATTCCTTCCAAGAACTGGAAATGAGATGAGTTAAATATTCACCTTTCTGCCCAGAGGCAGCCCTGCCTGGTAGCTCATGGACTGTTGAGGGAGCAGGGGCTACAGGAGACGGAAGGTCCTGATGCCTGTGCAAAACTCATCCCCCTCCCTCTTTAAGTAATCCAATAATTGGCTGCCAAGGTGTGCAGAGGCTTCCACATCATCTCGCTGCTATGTGAGATAACAGAATTAGAGCAAAACGTAAACTACTGGAAAATATATTGAGGTCCATTTCAGTCCCTATTGCATGAAGAAATGGTAGAATTTATCATTTAGATGCATCATTTTGCAATGGCTTTCCTCCGTTTTGCAAAAGCATGAAAACATAAGTAAAATTTTTCTTCTTCCCAGCACCACTTGTTGTATATTTGCTGAAGGATTTGATTTTTATCTGAAAGAAGCCCATGAGTCCAAGGTCACAGTAGAATAGCATCCTATGCTTTCATTTTTATTTAAAAATTTTGTCTTGCTAATATCTGTAGCCTTTTGCATTTCTCACATTTATCTGGTATGCAAACTGTCTGGCTAGTAAAGAGCTAATTTTAAGCTAATGTTGCAGTGTATTTAATAAATTAATTCTGAAATTTCCACTACTTGTTTTCACACCATGAACTTAATTTTAAAAGTTTTATAGTTAAATCAGGTAATGAATGATACTGTACTCAAACAAAACATTAAAATAATCAAAGTTTTTGCTCTTCCTGAAGAGCAAGTTAAAGAGCAATATTTGTAAGAACTTCAGAAAAGTGTTGAAAAAGAAACAAACAATAACAACAACCAACAGAAAAAGATCAGACAGTAAGAAAACAAAACTTTAGTGCACTGACTATGAATTATACTCCTAGCAGTGAAGTGCCATTAAAAGCAAACAGATATGTATTTTCCTTGAAAAATATTTATCTGTTCCGGTCAGTGCAATCATCTTTATTTTTCTCCTTAACATGAACAGCTTTATACTTACAAAACATTTTCTTTTGTAAATTCGTAAAGTTGCACACATTAAATGTGCTTTCCTACTTTAAAGATAGTTATCTTCAAACATATGTTTTGCAGTATTTTCTGTAAAATATATCTATTTTCAAGAGCAAAAAAGACATTATTAAGCTTTACATTTCAGCTGTGCAAAGTTGAGTGCCTCATATAGAAGGTCTGTAGCATAATGTTATTATGATGCTGTTAATGCTTAAATATCATTCACATCCACATACCCAGTGCCACTTTTAAAAACTCTCATCTAATAGTTTGGACTGAAGAGAAGAAAGAAAATATATTCCAGCTTTTTATACCTCTTAGGCTGAGGCTATAAATCAGTGTCTCTTTGGGAACAAATATGTAATCTCTTATATAATCTCCGACACTAATAAGAAGGTAGAACAACCAAAAGCAATTTATTTCATTATAAAGCTGTGAATAACAGTTTTAGAGAACCTGGTGACTCTTGATAGAAGTATATAAAGAAAGGCAGAATTCACAGAGAGATGGACTTTCTGTCATAGGCACAAGAGAAAGCTGCTTTGGATGTTTTCAGAGATGAATTAATAGGATGTGGAACTCATATTTGGAGTCCTGTGCATTTTCTACCAATTACTGACTTCCTCAGAAGAAAACATGTTTCTGTATCGTACACATGGGAAAGCTGTGATCGGGTCTTGCAGTGCAAATCCATACCTTACTTTTGTCTAAGATGCCCCCTTCAGAGAAGAATTGGAAGAGAAGTTTCCAAACCTGGAGATACATTAAAGCAGCTGAGAAATGAGGTTCATACCCCGTGTGAAGCCCTGACTTCAAAATAAACATAGGCAGTCTCAGTATGCTGCACCTACTGTGTCCCTCTGAACTATGTGTTAGTGAGCTATGTTACACTGTGCCAGTTACTGCAAGGGAAGAAATAACTCTATTCTTAATAACATTGCTTTTTATTTTTTTTATTTTTTCCTGCAGGTGAAAAATTTGAATCTTAGGTTTATTTTCAAGTCTAATCCCATATTACTCTGGTCCATGGTTGAATGCAAAGCTGCAATAATTCAAGCTAGATAATGTATACATAGCTAGTGTTTGTTATTGTTGTTTTTGTTTTTATGGTTTTAGTCTAAAAATCCCTTTTCTTTATTTGCTTTCTCCATTCGTGATAAATTCCTGAAGTTGGTGGTCCACATATGATACCCTTTGGTATTCTTTAGCGAACACAGAAAGTTCCCAAATAAAGCATACATTACTGTATGATGCACTGTGAAACCTCTTCAGAAGAAACTTCAAATTGAAGTTGGGTTAACCATTCACTTTTTTCACTGCAATTTAAGCAGAATTCATTTAAACTTGCAGTTGATCTCAGCAAAAGGAAAAGCTGGCCAATGTAGGCCTTTACAGACAATAGAGCTCAAAGCTATTTTAATTTCCAAGTGGTCTTTCTCCCCAGATCCGGTCAGAGGTTATTCAGCAGTTTTGCCCCAAGGTGATGGTTTTGCCTGCTTTCTCCTTCACCTTCGTGGACAGCAGAGAGTAAATCCAGGATTGGCTGCAGGAGAGAAGACAGGTTGGCCAGGGAAGGTTTCAGGGCAAGTAGGCGGCACTAGCAAAGTGACAGAGGATGGAGGTGGGCTGGATTCACAGAGCTCCAGGCAGGTCTGCATGCCTCTTCTTCCTAATATGGAGTTACATGCTCCACTAAGCAGGCATCTCTTCCCAGCCCTTGGCAGCACGCTGTTCAATCTTTTGGCAGCAAGGTGAGGGCAAGGCTGGGAGCTGCCCTTCTTTTCTCCCAAAACAGCAGGGCTGGCAATAGCAGAGGTTGTGCCCGCAACTGAGCCCCTGCCCTCCTCAGGCTTTTAAATTTTCTTGACAGCCACCTATTCCAGGTTTTCTGTCTTTTTTTTCTTTTTTTTTTTTTTTTTTTTTTTTTTTTTTTTTTTTTCAAGAATAAGTGTAATTGCAATGTTTTTCTTGCATTAATCTACAGTATCATTATCCAGAGCAAAAGACAGGATTCAGCAAATATAAATGTTAAAAAGATTTTGGACTTGAGATGGAATTCATGTGAAAATTTGAAAGTTTTAGAAGCAGGGGATTATTTGGTTTTCTTTTCATGAGTGGGCCAGATTCTGATTTTACTTGTAATGATACTAACTCCCAGACTTAAATATTTCTTGCTTATATCTCAAGCAAGTTTATCCCAATAAGATGACACCTAGGAAAGATAAATGCATTGTTTTTGATAGAATTATAATAGGAAAAATAAAAGGTTTGGTAATTTCTTCCTCAAACTCCAGAAATAAATGAAAGGCAATTTTTTCAACTGCTTACATGGCAGGAAATCAAAGCAGTTGTATTTATAACATCACATCAACTAAATTCTGGGAATTTGTTTATGTGTAAATACATCATCTTTAATTCTAAGTCTGTTCAAGTAATTTGGCTTAAATCCATCCCACATGAAAGATGATAAAGCTGTGGTCATAATTTAAAAACCCAACGCATGTTAACGTGTCATTATTCGTAAGAGCTAGATTCAGTTTGGCATCACATAGCTAAACTCATCCATAATATCCAATAGTAATACTAGTTCAAAACTACCGTAAATATTTAAGTCAGTCTATGTAGTTGTGGATAAATCTAAAGAAAATATTTAGGTATTTATTAGAACATATAGAAATGAAAATGCAAATCTGCCATGCCTAGAAAGCTCTCAGCTTGCTGTTGTCTAAGTTAGATCTCCAAGAGAAACAGTGGTTGTTCTCAGAGACAAAAATCAGTCATTGCTTAGCACAACAGTGTAAGTTGCCTTTAGTGCTTAAAGATGTCTCTATATGCTCTGGTGTTTCAGGAAGACTCACACATCATTCAGATTGATGCTGAGTTACACACAACAGCCTTAATTAATAACTGCAATTAGAAGCATGATTAAGTGTTAGAAATTGAATGTACTCTTCTCAACATTTAAAGGTCTTCATTCAGAGCGGTTTTGCTTGGGTTGTTAGCAAGACTGACAGCATTTGTTCAGCTGGTATTCACTTTCTTGATATGTAGTAAATATACTTACTTTTTTCTGCCATTTGATGTAAAACCAGAATACTTCACTTTTAATCATGTACAGCTGTGTTGTCACTATGCTCTTAAATCATTATGATCCATCAAAATAGTGGATGCATTTCACCAGAAAAAAAATGTATCTAAACATGATTAAACACAGAGTTTGTAAAAGCAGTTTGGGATCTTTCATGATGAAACTGCTGTGCTGTAAGTAATTGTAGTGGGTTTACGTGGCAAGGTTTTTGGTAGGAGGGGGGCCATAGGGGTGGCTTCTGTGAGAAGGATCTAGAAGCTACCCCATGTTTGGTAAGGGCCCCACTGCTGACCACAGCTGAGCCATTTTTAAGACAGGGAAAAAAACGCTGCACCACTCAGCAGCTGGGAGGGTGAGAGGAGTGAGAAACAGCCTTGCACGCACCAAGGTCAGTGAAGAAGGAGGGGGAGAGGTGCTCCAGGCACCAGAGCAGAAGTCCCCTGCGGCCTGTGATGAGGACCATGGTGAAGCAGGATGTCCCCCTGCAGCCCATGGAGTACCACGGTGGAGCAGGGTTCCACGCTGCAGCCCGTGGAGGAGACCACGGTGGAGCCTGTGCCCTGACGGAGACTGCGGCCTGTGGAAGACCCCTGCCAGAGCAGATCCGGGCCAGACCTGTAGGCTGTGGAGAGGAGACCACGCAGGAGCAGGTGACCCGGCAGGAGCTGCTACCCGTGGGGGACCCAGGTTGGAGCAGTTTGCTCCCAAGGGATGGACCCCGTGGTACGGACCCATATATGGAGCAGTTCTTGAAGAGCTGCTGCCTGTGGACAGCCCACGCCGGATCAGTTCGGCAAGGACTGCATCCCGTGGGTGGGACCCCACAGCACAGGGGACAAGAGTGACCGAGAAGGAGCGGCAGAGAAGAAGTGCTATAGACTGACCATAATCCCCATTCCCCCGTTCCCCTGCCCCGCTCAGGGGGAAGAGGTGGAAGAGGGTGGGTGGGGTGGGGAAGGTGCTTTTGGTTTCCTTCCTTTGTTTCTCACTTCTCTAGCTTGTTATTAATAAGCAATAGATCGTACTATCTCTCTACGCTGAGTGTTATGCCCGTCATGATAATTATTGCGCGATCTCCTTGTCCTTATCTCAACCCTTGAGCCCCTTTCATCGTATTTTCTCCTCGCTCCTCTTTGAGGAGGGGGAGTGAGAGAGCGGTTGTGGTGGAACTTGGCCGCCCACCCAAGTAAAACCATCACAGTAATATAATTTCTTGTCTGAAGTTCAGCAAGGCTAAGTGCTGGGTCCTTCACCTGGGGGATAACAACCCAGTGCAATGCCTCATGCTGGGGGAAGAATGGCTGGAAAGCTGCCTGGTAAAGAAGGACCTGGGGGTATTAGTCAGTAGCCAGCTGACTGTGAGCCAGTAGTATTCTTAGGTGGCCAAGAAGGCCAACAGTATCCTGTCTTGTATCAGAAATATCATGGTCAGCAGGACTAGGAAAGTGACTGTCCCTCTGTATTTGGCTCTGTTAAGGCCACACCTGGAGTACTGTATTCAGTTTTGGGCCCCTCACTACAAGAAGGACATCGAGGTGCTGGAGCATGTCCAGAGAAGGGAAACAAAGCTGGTGAAAGGTTTAGAGAACAAGTCTTATGAGGAACAGTCTTATGATGGAACTGGGGTTATTTAGCCTAGAGAAAAGGAGGCTGAGTGGAGACCTTATTGTGCTCTACAACTAAGTCAGAGGAGGTTGTAGTGGGGTGGGGTCTCTTCTCCCAGGCAACAAGGGATAACACAAGAAGAAATGGCCTCAGTATCAGGAAAAAAATCATATATTAGGATATTAGGATTTTTTTTTTTTTTTTTTTTTCACTGAAGAGGTGAATTTGTTCAGTGTGAGGCATTGGAACAGGCTGCCCAGGTTGGGTCCCCATCCCTGGAGGTATTCAAAAGATGTGTAGATGTGCTTAGGGACATGGTTTAGTGGTAGCCTTCGCTAGGTTAATGGTTGGACTTGATGATCTTGGAGGTCTTTTCCAATCTAAGTGATTCTATGATTCTATGATTGTGGTTTAATCAGGAAGGCAGCTCAGGGTCCACACAGCTCACTCTCCCCAGGTGGGATATGGGAGGGAACTGGAGAGGTAGTAGTACAAGAACTCATGGGTCAAGACAAGGGCAATTTACTAGCTTGTTGTGGTTTAACCCAGCTGGCCGCTAAACAGCCACAGCTACACAGCTACGCAGCTACACAGCCACACAGCCGTTTGCTCCCCCTCTCCCCCCCTCCCCCCCCACCCCGCCCCAGGATGGGGGAGAGAAATAGGAAAATGAAGCCTGTGGGTTGAGGCAGAGACAGTTTATTAAGACTGGAAAAATATTGATGATAATAGTACTACTACTACTAATGTGTACCAAACAAGTGATGCACAATGCAATTGCTCACCACCTGCTGAGCGATGCCCAGCCTATCCCCGAGCAGATGCCCCCCCCCCACAACCCAGCTAGCCACCCCTATCTATTGTTTGGCATGGTGTCAGACTGCATGGAATAGCCCTTGGCCAGTTTGGGTCAGCTGCCCTGGGTCTGTCCCCTCCCAGGTCCTGCTGCAGCCTTAGCCCGCCCGCTGGCAGGACAGAGCGAGAAGCTGAGTGTAAGCGATTGCCTTGGTGTAAGCGCTGCTCTGCAACAATTAAAACATCGGTATGTTATCAACACTCTTTTTATCCTAATCCAAAACAGAGCACCCTACCAGCTATGAGGAGGAAAATTAACTCTGTCGTACCTGAAACCAGGACATAGCTAAAGCAAAACTGTTACACGTAAAGAAAGCAAAACAGGGAATTAATTCACTACTTCCCATCAGCAGGGAGGTGTTCAGCCACTTCCAGGAAACTGGGGCTTATCACACTTAATGGTTTCTGGGGAAGACAAATGCCATCACTACAAATATTTCCCTCCCCACCCCCTAGCCCCCCTTCTTTACTCCAGCTTTTGGTGCTAAGAATGTCGCCACATGATAAAGAATATCGCTTCTTTCAAATTGGGCTCAGCTGCCCTAGCTGTGTCTCCTCCCAGCTCGTCATGCACCCCCAGCCTCCTTGCTGTCAGGGCAGTGTGAGGAGCTGAAAAGTCCTTGGCTCTGTGTAAGCACAGCTCTGCAACAGCTAAAACATCGGTGTGTTATTACCACTATTTTAATCGAAAATCCAAACACAGCATTATACAAGCCTCTTTGAAAAATAATCACACTGTCCTAGCCCAAACTGTGCAACTGGTCTGTATAAAGATTACTTTTTGATTTGAGGAGCTCAGTGGTACAGCTTGGTTCAGTGGTACAGCTTGGTTGAATAGAGCTTGTACATAAACAAATTTACCCAAACTGATAAGAGACCAAGCACTTTAATTTGAAATCTTTTATCACCTTAAATTAAAAAAGGAAAAAGGAAAAATCCGTGTCTGGATACACACATAGGAGCTCATATTCACTTTACTGTTCAGTTTATACGATGTTTCTTCTGACTAAAGTGGCCTTTTCAGTATTCTTTTGAAAAAATAAAAAGTTTGGAAATTCATATTTTATTGCTTTAGCTTGAATTCCCATGTTTGAAAAGATTGATAACATAAGGCAAACAGTCAGTGCTACACTGCAATATAGAGTGGCCTTTTCCTTTGCCAAAATGCTGATTAAATGAGTTCTGACCTATATTGTTTTTTACATCAGTGCCCTTTCACACACACACAAAAAAATGGAAATAGAGATAATTAACCTCAATGAAGCATGACTTAAAAAAAAGAACCAGATTTTTCTAGGTTCCTAAGTGAAATATTCTATTCCCCTTAAAATCCCTTTGGCTGCTTCTGCATGTTGTACTGTACACCCAAAGGTTCGGGTTGGAGGTTAGATTTAGAGAGATGTTTCTTTCAGAAACAAAGCAGGCAACTGGGGAAATATTTTACCCAGGACCTCCAGATCTATACTTAAAAAGCAAGTGCTTTAAGCTTCTACAGGTAACTTTTCGTACATTTTTTGCCTATATGTATGAGCACACTACAAATGTACTGAAATTATGTCACCATAATAATTTTTTTTACAAATCTGGGAGATGCTGGAGTTTAACTGGAAACCCAATTTACAAATTGTCCTTTAAAAATATATTTAAAGTGAAAAATCTGCACCTGAATCCTACCAAATGTTAGGGCATTACAATTTGAACATGAATTTTGTGGCTTGGATCCAATAACCAATATTTATGGTTGGCTGATGGAAGCACCAGCTGTGAACAATCAAATCTGAATAAGAAATATCTTGTTTCTCTGTTGTGTTGCTGGGGAAGAAGCAGCTTAGTGCAGTCACTTTTGCAGCTGGCCTTTTGTCAGTGTATTTTAAATGAGATGGTTGTGGGAAATTTATGAATCAATCAGTTTTTAGTGTTGGCTCTTGCAGGAAAAATATGTCCACTTAAGAATATATTCCTTTAAAAAAAAAAAAAAAATTAGTCTTCAATCTGCTTGAAAGGGTAACAACAAAATTAACTAGAGACAGATTGATGATTTGGGGTATACCAAAGTGATAGAAAAGATTAGGACTATTGATGTCATGAACATTAACACAATTATGATCATGTTGAAGTTTGCAGTTCAACAAATCATCAACATTTGTAGTTAGATGTGAGGGTGTGTCCAACATTTGGAAAGAAACTAATGTCCCTTCTTGTTGGGACACCAAGTGTAAACAGTCAGCTAAATTTTAATGCAAAAGACAAAGTTGCCTCTATGTATATTGCAAATAGAAAATTAAAATACTGTCAGGAGGTTCTGGGTGAAGTTCATAGAAAGGGTGGCTATGTTTTTTGCTTTTTGTGTGTGTGTGTTGGGGGGGTACCTGTACTCCTTTTCCTTTTGTAACAACAGACTGGGAAATTTTTTTGTGTTACACGGGGATTCCATGAACACCTTCAACAAAGCAAAACAATGGACCTACCAAGGATCAAAGAGAAGTAAGTGTATCAAGAAAAATATAGATCAGTGCTCTTGTTCTCTTCTCATTTCTCTCTTTCTTCCACAAATAAAAAAATTTTTATTTAAAAATAAAAATAAAAAAATCTCTATCTCTGGGCAATGTGGAGAGCTTTTCCTGGGTATCTGTGGAACACATTTTGTAGAAAATAAATTCACATTGTCCTTACTCTTTGTAAGAACATACTGAAGCAGTAAAATGTTCCCAGTAGCTGTTAGTCAAATTTGTTGTACAGGATTTTATTCTGTTTCTCTAACTATCTGTTGATCCCTGCTCTGGTCAGCCTGACAACACAACTCACATTACTCTGTATACCATCACTCTCTAGGGTTAAAGGTGACCTTTCTATGGCTTACTCATTTGAACACCACTGCAACATCAAGAATTAACTTAAATAGCGCTACTCTTTTTAGCTCCTAGTTACTCCTTTTAGTTCCTAGTTTCTCCCTTTTTTTTCCTCTTATAGTTTTATTGTGTTTAAAGAGGAGCTGATTGTATTACTTCAGGAGCCTAAGGACTTCTAAACAAACTTAAGAAGGAGATACACATACATACACATACGTTACACATTCACATACTGAAAGCCCCTTGGTTCTCTTTTCTTGACTTGTCTGGTAAAAGCTTGACTTGTGCTGGATGTCTCCGAACACTCAAAAATAGTGTTGGAATGCAATCTGTATTCACCTCTCCCAAGGAAAGTAGGTCTCTTTGTGACACTTGTTATCTAACATGAACTTTGAGCTCATCAGACAGGATCCACCTTAAATAGATATGGGAGAGAACTTGCGCTTGATCCAACAATATTTCATGGTCAAGTTATTAAGAAGTATGATCAACATCTGTTACTGCAGATGCTGATGCAAAAAAACAAACCTAACCAAAACAAAACAAAAAGTTCTTATTGTTGCATATGAGTTTTGTTTGACTAGTCTTTAATCCAACAGACAAGTTTTAACCAGTCACAATATACTATGACGTATTTTTCATCTTTTAAATTGGTCTTCTTGCAGTGAAGTTTCAAAATCCAGTCACATCTCTAAACACAGTGACATTACTGATCAGTAGATATTGCAATAAAAAAGCTCTTGATAAATACTTAGTATAAGCATATTTTCACAGGTTTAAAGAGTCACAAACTGTCAAGTTAGGAAAAAAAAAAAAAAGCTGTGATCATCTAATCTGACTTGGATAACAGGAATGACAATCTAGACAATTATTTTGGAAAAATTCATTCAAAGCATGAGTTTTTGTTGAAACTTGGGAAATGATTATGTCACTGTTATAAAAACTGCTCCTCAAGAATCACATTTTACTGCTGTATTTTCCAGTTGTGCAGCCAGAATTTCTTTCAGGTCTCATTCCAATTTAAAGAGCAAAGATGGTGACAGAAACTGCTTAGGATAATGAACAAGCTGTCCTGTTAGAACAAGAGGCCAGTTAGCCACTTTCTGGAGTAAGCTCTAGAATGTTCAGGGCAAAATTAGTAGAGACTGAACAGTGAAACCAGGAGAAGTGAAGCATCCAGATCAGCGATGGGCAAGGTTTTAAAAGTAGCAGGAGCCTGATATAGCTGTTGCAGTAGTAAATATCAGAGGAGGAAAACCACAAAGTGTTTTGTCTACTTAAACCCCCATATTCTATAGAGAGTGCAATTTTTACATTGTTTGCATTCTGAGTTATGACATTGTGCTGTCACCGAATTTGAGAAATGATTATTGGGCTTGCAGGATATGCAGTTCCAAGTCTCAGAGCAATACTAAACCCCACCAAACATGATGAGACAGCTTGTCTCTGTTCAGGGGGTTCACCTGCTGAATTTCTTTGTGGAACCCTAAGAAGCATACAGACAATGAGAGTCTGGCCAGACTCCAGCAGAGCAAAATGTTTGCTGGACAGCTCCAACAAGTAACACATACAATGCTCAAAAAGAAGCTCCTGAATGAGCCCTTAATGATCAGCTGAAAGTTAAGAACTGTCTTACTACTTTGTTTTGGTGAAGAGTCTTTAGACGACTTGAATTTTAACAGCTTGGGAAAATGGATGTTGATTTCTTAAGCACTGTGAGATGTTCTGCTTTGGAGTAGAAAAATTAGGAGTAAGCATACATAAGCTTCTCTAATGATATAAAACAAACTGAAATACTTAAATTAAAGGGAGACTAAAACTAAAGAGGAAGAATCTTACATAAAAACAAACATAATAATAATAATAATAAAAACAAACAAAAAAAGCAAAACAATAACACAGCAATGGAGTAACAGATGTTTAGTGAAAGGGTTATAACCTATGGAGTAAGACAGGAGAAGGAAGCTCTTGAAATTATGTGGACAAAAACGTAGGTCCAGAAATATTTAGTTGTATTAAGAGAGGGTGTTGTGTTGACAGAGAAACAGATCTTTTAGGATTCTTAAAAGGACACCAGGATGAAGCAATGTTATATCAGCTTGACTACCTTTTTCAGCCAAACTTGAAAGGTAATTAAACTTCTAGGATTACTTACACAAGGTTTATTGTCTATGAAGCAGAAAAATCAGTTGATAACAGAAACAAAACACAGGAATCAAAATATACTTTTATCAGATCCCCTAATTTCTCTAAACCTAGATTAGTATGTTCTTGAATAGATATTAACTCCTTAATTTTGTTAGACAAAGATCTGTGTTCTCATGTTCCACAAAATCAATTAAATCCACAAGTACAGAATCTCTCTCCTTACTACACAAGGATCTTTCTTTTGTTAAAATACTTATTAAACACTTAACCTTAGTAATCTTTAATCAAGGAAATGAACAACTTTTAAACTGATATTCAAGTCTCATGTTGTAACATAACAACAATAATTCCTTATGTTTATGAGGATTTTAATATAGCATCCAGCTGTTCTACTAACATATGTGCAGTACTGCCTGGTTATTTAATATTTTTATTATGTATGATATGTGACAGTATAGATGACCAAAACAGTTTGCCTAAAATATTCAAATAATTTAATAACTTTTGTTATATATTTGAGATAAACATCTAACATTCTCCATCTGTTTTCTTTAATGGAATTTACTTTGTTCTGCACGTGTTAGCACTTTCCATTGCTAACAGGTTCAGCTGTTTGAACTCCTGTTTGAACTCCTGTCTATTTTATTGTCCTTCTGGTCAATGACTAAAACCAGATAAACTACTGGTAGGATTCTTCAGGTGGCATGCACCTAGTATATACAGCTGTCTATGGGTGGTATTTCTTTCACCTAATTTTTATATGGCAAATATTACTGGGCCGGTAGGAGGTATGTTCGTGGGCCATTTCTGCAATATCTTGTGAGGGATAAGCACCTCCAGAAGAGGTGCCTGAGCAGAGACACCTCATGCAAACTAATGACTGAGACCTGTGGGATAAATCAAGGTCTGTCTTGGAGGGGGTCTACGTGTTGGACTGAGATTGGACACCTGCCTTGTGGATGCTCTTAATGTTTGACACTAAGGGTCTGATATGGGTGCCAAGGCTGCCAGAGCAGGCCAGCAATAAATATTTAGTGAGCTTCTCTTGAGAACTGGCCAAAACTATGCTTTATTTTTATGACTATAAATAGTAGGTTTCTGTAGGATGTATCCATACCAATGTCACACATGCTTCAACTCTCTTCTCCGTCTCTTAGTTCACTCTCTGTTTTAGGAAGCATCTGTTTTAACTTTGGGGCCATGACTTTATGTACCTGGGGATGGTTTGCATCAACACAGAAGCAGCAGTGGCTATGAGCAAAATACACTAAATAATTATTGGATTTTTTTTTTTTTTACTAATAATTTATAGACAGAAAAATCCCTTTAAGCAATGTTCTACACTAAAAGGCAAATCCAGGCATGTATCCAGGAATACAGTTTTGTTCTACAAATAAATGTCACAGCTGTCAATTATACTTTTGCACTGAAGAAATGGTCTTCAAGATGTCGTATATTCTTAGTGACTGAGTTTTTGCTAACATGCTATTCTGAGCGCGTAGATGAGAAAGGATCAGAACAGAAGAGTAATACTTTTAAGAAAGTAATTTAATTTTAATAGCAAACAACTTTTGGATATGAAAACTATTCTTCAGCCTTTGTCTTTCTGAAGGAGGATGTATTTCTTGTAACAGTGCATAATTATATCTTTCTGCTGAAAGCTGAATAAAGCATTTTCATTGACAGCTGAACTTAATTTGGTAGAATAAAATGCACTTTATTTTCTAAAATTTACTGTGAGAGAGAATTATTTCTTAGCTATTATTATTTCTAAATTTTGAAGTGGAGGAAAAAACAGGAAAATTTAGGCAGAAAATTGAATTGTTAACGAGGTTCCTCTTGTAAATTATTTTTGATTTTAGACATTTAATACTAGAACTCCTCACTCAGATTCAGTCTGCTGAAATATTCATTATAGATCCTATGCTTCATGAAATTCTCTTTCTTTTTTATTTAAAATACATTATTTTAAACATTTTTAACTGTTGCTCAAAACTGCAAAAAATATCTGCCAGAATTTACTAGTTAAATAATTACTTCTTGTTTTGCATTATCAGAATACATGCATAGAATGACTTCCATTAATTCAAGAAATATTCACTGAAGTCCACATGGGTTAATGAATATGCTATGACAATATACATTGATATTTTGTCTATCAGTTTTCTTCTGCTGATACCACAAGAACTCTGGCATCTGGTATCAGATTTTGCGTTTTAGGTAGTTTGCCAAATCTGATTTATATTTACCTTCTCCAGCTCTGAAAAATCTAGCATTGTTCCAAAATGCCCATATGTTAGTAATGGACAAAAAAGAAATATTTTATTTATGATCTCTGATTAATGCTATTTTACAGCTTTCACAGATTCTGTATGTTCTGTCATTTATTTTGGTGCATGGAAAATCTGTTTTTTGTTGTTGTTGTTGTTGTTGTTTGTTTGTTTGTTTGTTTGTTTTTCATTGCCAAGGTTGGCTCCCATGCAGTCATGCATTCATGACAGAAAAGTATGCCACATCTTTTGATAAAGAACAAATAATGAAGTGTAATCAGCTTTTGCAATAAATGGCAAACCTCCCAGTGACTGTCAGGATTTGTATTTAGTAGTTATATTTTGTCATGAGCTCAGTTTGCAAAAGCATCATGCAGCTTTTGTTTCTAATCCAGTTCTGGGTTCAGTATTCTTGTAGGCCAAGTTTAGTCCTCTGAGCACCTCTGTTCTCAGTGTTAAGTGTCCTCTCCAGGATTTTAGCTTTGATTGTTCTTTGGTAAAAGACTTCAAATCTACTCTTTTGCACTTTTACATGCCTCCGTTCCTCCTGCAACTTGGTTTGATCATTGCTGTTCAAGAGCTCAAGCCAAGAACTGACATTTTCTTTCAAGAGTACTGAATTAAAAAAAAAAAAAAAAAAAAAAAAAGAGGCCCCCGCCCCCCCCCCAACAAACAAGCAAGCAAACAAACAACAACAAAAAAAACAACATATGGCTTTATGAAGAAAAGGAAGCTCTTCATGAGAAAGATCATGGGATTTTTCAGACTGTCTGGAATAAATAAAAAAATTAAATTGCTATTTTTCCTCTCCCATGTTTGTTCTCTAATTAATTCCCTTTTATTTTCATTTAGGTAAAATTTTGGTGTCTATGGTCAGTATTATTAGGAGAAGTTGATTCCAGCAGTGAGGACCTGGAAGGTGCTGTGCCTGGCCCAAAGCTCTGTAGCTCATTGGTGTGTGCAGAGAAAGCTTGGTCAGTCCCTGAAATCTTCCCGTCTCTACTGATAGCTACACCAATTGGTCAGCTGGAGATATCTCCACTGTCTGACAACAGTTTTCAGGGTTTTCCCAACCTCTTTGATGCCACCAGGTCCATCAGTGATGCCCTCTCACTTTTGCTGCTGTGGAAAGTAGGTGTTTATCATGGTGAAAATTCATATGCTGTTCCAAAAGAGTTGTGCCACAGAATGATTATAAGGAAAACATAAATAAGATAGTTACACTACAAGTTAACTCTGAAAAAAAAATGTTAGAAAAATATGTGCTAAAATTTTATTTTCAGAATTCTAAGATCATGATGGCACATTTAGTTATTTGTCTTATTCAATTATTTAGCCACTGCTTACTTTCTTAATGAACTAGCTTCAATTAAGGTCACCAGGGAGGGTGTTTCTCTGTTGATTCTAATTTTCCAAATAATTCCTGTACTCTGAAATAGTCCAGTTTGTGTTTTACTTTCCTGTGAATTATGAAGGAATAATAATTATATCTAAATAATTATAATATTATGGCTCTACGATGTAGGTTCACATAAAGATTCAATATTCAAGATAATGGCTACAGAAGGCTTTCCTTTTAATACTATGGATGCATGTGTTTATAATACCAGAAATTAAAAATAACAATGATCAATCCTCTTTTCTCTAAGAAAAATTGAAAATAAAACACTACAAATCCTACTCTGTCTGTCACTAACAACAACAACAAAAGTATATTTCTCTCATTCAATGATTTATTCATCTTTCCAGCCTTCCTAAATTTGCTGTCATATTCCCTATACATAAACCAACACTTTTTGTGTTGAACATGACAAATTTAAGGCCCACAGATATCACTAGCATTGTCTCTTGAAAGATTGCTGATTAGCCTTAGTGTTTAGTTGGAGGCATTTTGGTAGCATTTCAAGAATTGAATTTTCTTCCTTGCATGAGCAGTTGGTCACCTGTTCCTTTCTGCATCTCAACAGTTTTAACACATATCAAGGGTTAAGTTACCTTGTGCACATCTTCCTTCTGTGTTTCCTAACCAAATGGGCAACAGATAGGAGTTGGGTAAAGGAAAGGAATTTATATTCCTGTATATGGATATCACAGGAATCTGAAAGCCAGTGTACTGGGCCTGGCTGGGATGTTAACTTTCCCTGCAGCAGCCCATACAATCCCATGCTCTCCACTTGTAGCTGGAACAGCAGTGGTATCACACCAGTGTTGTGTCTGCTGCTGAGCAGTGCTGGCACAGCATCAGGACTTTCTCTAACCCTCCTAGGGGGTGGGCAAAAAAGTGAGAAAGAAACATCACCAGGGCAGCTGACCTAAACCAACCAAAGGGATATTCCATACCGTATGATGTCACACTCATTAATAAAATGTGGAAAAAGGAAGAAGAGGGGTGGGGTGAGCTCTTGTTGCGAAAACATGTGTCCTCCTCCCGAACACTGGTTACGTGCGTTGAGGCCCTGCTTCAAGGACGTGGTCAAGCATTACTCATTTGTGGGAATTAGAGAGTAATTTATTTCCTCTGCACTTCCTCATAGACTTTACTTGCTTTTTGTTTGTTTGTTTTGTTTTGTTTCGTTTTTTCCCCCTCCCTTTTCCCCTTTCTCTTTTTCTCTTAATATTTTTAATATATTTTTTTCCCTTTAATTAAATTATCCTTATCTCAACCCATCATTTGTTCTTTCCTTTACTTCTTCCCCTCCTCATCTGAGGAGGGGGAGTGAGAGAGTGGTTGTGGTGTTCAGATGCCTAGCATGGTAAAACCACCACGGCCAGGCAGAATACAGTAAACAAATTTCATTACTTATGATGGCCTTGGTTAGATAGGATGGCTGAAGTGCTCTGTATGGCTCATGACATTCAGTTTGAACTACCTCTCCCTCTTTGAAGGGTGGTTGAACATTTGCGTGGAAGTGTAGACTCTTCTTAAGTTCCCTGTTCTGCAAGGAGACAGAGATGTCCACCTATCTCCACTGATCCCTCAGACCATTGGGAAGGAATTCTTAAACCACTATCTTCCACTCCCTTTTTCTAACAACAATAATTTTGAACATGTGTTGATTTTGATCAGGGGGCAGATACTGGCAGATTTCTCTCAAAATAACATCTTACTCCATGAGTATCTGTTTATTTCCTTGCTATCCCTTGTGGAATAAGGCACTACTCAGTTAAAGTAACCACATCGTATGGTAATCAACACTGTTATGCCAAGAGACCTTTGGAAATTGTGTTTGTATCCAACATTGTGAAAATAGTGGTAGAGGGGAAGATTTGTTATTCGTTTGAAGAGTGCATTTCATTAAGCATTTCATTTTTGACATTCTTTGGCTGTGTCCTGGATGGCAGATCATAAGGGAATCTGGAGGACCTATATACAAATGCATGTACTGTCCTAAACCTTCATGGATGGTCATGAAGGTGATTGAAGTGCTGGGAAACCTGAAGTGAGGAAAGACAGAAGGAGTTAGGTCTTTTCACCCTGAAGAAGAGAAGGCTTAGCTGGAATCTCATCACAGTTTTCCAGTACATAAAGGATGCCTACAAAGGAGATGACAAGAGGAAACAGGTACAAGTTGAGAGAGGTTTCATCTTGATATAAGAAATAAATTTTCTACAGTGAGAACAATCAGTCAGTGGAACAATTTCCTTAGGCATGTGGTAGAGTCCCCATGACTGGATGTTTTCAAGATGCGACTTGATGGGTGCTAGATCATCTCCTCTCACCACTCTTTTCCACAAAATGTTGGACCAGATGATCTTTCAAGGTCCGTTTCAATCTTGGCTATTCTATGATTCTATGAATCCTGAATTGGTATCAAGGCCAGACCTTTACTGAGCATCAGAACACTTGCTATCCCATGCCAGAGACCAGAAGCCTCAATCATGTAATACATTCATAGGTTCATTGGGTTGAAAGGGACCTTAATGATCATTTAGTTCCAAGCCCCCTGCTGAAGGCAGAGACACCACCCACCAGATCAGGTTGTCCAGGGCCTCGTCCAAACTGGTCTTGAACATCTTGTGGATGGAGCATCCACAGCTTCTCTGGGCAACTTGTTCCAGTGTGTTACCACCCTATGAAAGAAGAATTTCCTCCCAACACCTAATCTAAATCTCCCTTCTTTTAGTTTAAGACCATTCCCCTTGTCCTATCATTGTCTGCCAGAGTAAAAAGTTGCTCTCCATCTTTTTTATAAGTCCGCTTTAAGTACTGCAAAGGTGTGTAGATGTCTCCCTGGAGCCTTCTCTTCTCCAGGCTGAATATCCCAGCTCTCTGCCTTCCTCCAGAAGGAGAGGATCTTCAGCTCTCTCATCATCTTCAGGGCCCTACTCTGGACCTGTTCTAACAGGTCCACATCCTTCTTGTGCTGGGGGCTCCAGACCTGGATGCAGAACTCTAAGTGGGGCCTCACATGGGCAGAGTAGAGGGGGACAATCACCTCCCTCGACCTGCTGGCCACTCCTCTGTTGATGCAGCCCAGGATGCAGTTGGCCTTCTGAGCTGCTGTTGTGCACTTGTGGCTCATGTCAAGCTCTTCATCCACCAGAACCCCCAAGTCCTATTCTGCAAGGCTTCTCTCAATGAGTTCTTCTCCCAGTCTGTACTCATGTCTGGGATTGGCAGGTGCAGCATCAGGTGCAGCATCTTGCACTTAGACTTGTTGAACCTCAATAGGTTTATGTGGGCCCACTTCTCAAGCTTGTTCAATTTCCTTTGAATGGCATCTCTTCCTCCTGTTGTATTAACTGCACTGTTCAGCTAGGTGTCATCTGCAAACTTGCTGAGGGTGCACTCAATCCCGCTGTCTTTGTCGTTGACAAATATATTAAACAGCACTGGTCCCAAGAAAGATCCCTGAGGGACATAGCTTGTCACAGGCCTCCACCTGGACAGAAAGCCATTGACCACAACTGTTTAGGTGCAACCTTCAAGCCAATTCTTTATCCACTGAATGTTCCACCCTTCAAATCCATCTCTCTCCAATTTGCTTTCCCACACAAGCTGAGGTGTTATAGTTTTCACAAAATGGCTAGGATGAATGGACTGACCTATTTAGGAGAATGATAGAGTTCTTATGGGTACAAGACAAGACTTGTAAAATTATGTAATTACAAGAACTCTTTTGGCATTCAAATTTTGATAAGAGCATTTCTCAGGATTCATCTCTAATGTTAGATACATTCGCTAGCTTATCCCTTTGGATATAGGAGGATTCTTCACCTGGAAGAATGGTCTTTCATATATGAAGAATGCATAGGGTTCATAATTTACTGTGGCATAAGCAGTTTTATCAGATTTTAGCCTCCGAAGCCTACAGAATACTGAGTAATTTCTCAAGTCTGTTAGCAGCAAACAGCATATATGATTTTAAAGTAAAGGTATCAACTTGTTTTCTCTTAACTCTTTATGTATTCTTACTGGGATTTAGTATTTAATTTTTAAAAGCTTTGGTAATCTGACTTAATCATCTAAACTTACTGATAAGCTATATGATAATTTTACTGAAACAAGCCTCTTGTATTTAAAATATTCTGGTTAATTTTTTTTTTGGTAATAAATAAGACCATAACCTAGACCTGAAGCATTATGTTCATTAACTTTGAGAAAAAAGGCCTTCTCCAGAATGTTTTAGCTACTGTTGAGAGAGGAATTCAGAAATGTCAGTGTTTAACTTTATTTTTAAAAAAGGCAAGTTAACATAAAATATTTGTCTGCTGTCACTAGATTGTGTTTCATGAGATTGTTTTACTGTATATGAATTTTAATAACATAAGTGTTAGTTTGAACAAGATTTTCAAAAGTCCTCATCAAAATACTTCTGACAAATATCGCTTTACACAGAACCAAATTATAGAGAAGAGAATGACAATTAAACAGAATCATTTAACAGCTGATAAGCACTTTTGACACTAATTCCTAAAATGAAGCTCTACTGACAAAAATGCTTGCAAGCACCGGGAATCATACCTCACTATTTTTTTTCACCAGAAAAGACAGTTTTTTTAGAGATTATGCTTTTAGGGTCTTCATCCAACAACACTGTTTAATCATTATGGTTACAATTAAATGTTTCAGTATCTGTAATATAAAATAATGAAACAAGACTTGTGTCAGCTTAATGCAGCTATTTTTATGTTATTGCTTTCACTCATAAAGTGTCATGAAGACTTAAGGTTTTATGGAAACTGTTATTTAATAGTTGAGGAAAAACCCCAGTCTTCAAAAAAAAAGAATCTTTCTTGTCCTTGGCTCTCTCCTCATCTCTCCCCTCCTCCCCTCACTCCCCTCTCCTATCCTTACCTTTGTTCACGTTTTCTTACTTTTTTTTTTTTTTTTCCCTGAGGCCTTCCTCTAGCCATCAATGTTATACATCAGCACTTGAAACCATTGACCAGAGTACACATCAAAAATCTCAAAACAACTCCGAACAGAAAACAAATGCAGTGTCCATAATGCATTTATTTTTCATGAGTGTTAAGCAGGAGTCCTGCTTATGAATATTTAAGGATGACCTCTTCTTGCATCCCATACTACCTTTCCTCTCTTCACGTGCCCATTCAAATACAAACTGTTTTATTTTTAACTGCCCAAATATGTCCTCCACCTCTCTGCTTGTGTCTTATTGTGTCTTGTGCAATCCCATGTAACATGTACAGAAACTCAGGACCTTACTCAGTTCATACACAGAGACCATGAATTAAGGCTCATCAAAAGCATTCCATCTTCTACTGTGTGCTATGCTTTCCACCCAAGGAGAAGAGAATTACAGAACAGATGTGTAAAAGGGGTGAGACAAATTTCCTAGTTTTCTGCTGAGAGCTGCTTGCATCTCGTGGAGATCAGTTTGGTTAGGACAAACCTAGGACAGAATCTAGTTTTCTATTTCTCATGCTGAGGTCTCTGCACAGTTTCTCAAGTAGGTGTCCAGAGTTTATATGAGGCTCATGATAAGATGGGACCGCACAAACCCCGATTGGAGCAGAGCTCACACAATGCTTGGCTGTGAATCTGAGCTACTTCCTCCACGTGTCAATCTTGGCTGAGAAAGGCTCTGGCCTTTTTGTCTATTCCCAGAACCAACACTCAACAACAGCTGCTTTAATGCACACTGTGGCATCAACATAATGAAATATTTCACCGTCTGCCAGCCACTGCAGAGGTCTCCCGCTTGGAGACCTCAATATAATTGAGCAGTTGCTCAATTGGGGTGCAATGAAACTAGGTTGGAGGTGAAGCTCACAGCCGGCGTGTTGGCTGCTTGCCTGTGCTGGTGAGAGCCCAGGCAGTCCTCCCCACTCCCCACACCCCAGGGACCATGCTTGTGTCAGAAACTGGAGGCAAACATGGATGTTCAAGGAAAAACATGCATAAAACTGAAACACAGTAGGTATTACAAGTCAGTAACAATGAGAAATTTTGTAAAAGTTACTGTTTAGCAGTGAAATTATTTTGTGTGTTTCAAATGGTTTCTCAGTGGGCCAGAGGTCTACTGGCTTCAGTAGCTTTTGGAAGAAGCCTTTGGACATTTCTAATGCTAACTAGGAGCATTTGCTTGTTCAGAACTGTGACACAGACCCAGGCATCTATACCAACGTATGAGCAAACTGCAGGATCAGTTTAAAAGTTACTCTTCTAAAGTAAGGTTATAAGGCATTTGAGTCAGTGATAAAGTAATCTTTTTGTCTGTAAAGGTGATGACTTCTTCTTCTTCTTCTTCTTCTTTTTCCCTGCTATAGGGTAAGCATTTTGATGTTTTGCAATAATTTTATCTGGGCATCAGTTTTGCTTGAGAAACAGAGCAGAGTTTGCTTTGTCCTTGTGAGGTGGAGACTATTTATGTGCATTTGTATGATTTGAGTATTTCATTTTTTTATCACTCTATGGATCATTAAGATGTGATGATGAAAACGAAAATAGTCAGAGCTGATCTTTTAAAAAGGATTCCACTAGTCTAGATTTCTTACTGACCCTCATTCTAACTCATTTTTAGAAGACTACCTTTAGATATGAGAAACAAAGCACACTAAACTAAGAACTATGACAGCTTAACTACATTTAATCTTGACGATGTAGCATAATCATCTTGAGGGAAAAATGAATCTGCCAAATTGTAAGTTTTTCATCCATATTCAGAACTTGAAAACATTTTACAACCTGTTTTTAAACTGTATTTCAATATAATGTTTCCTACAAAAACCAGAAACAGCCTTGGCAAAAAATGTAAGGAAAAAGTCTAACACTGACATCTTGAAATGACAATTCAAAAAATTTCAGTTAAAGCTGGAGGCATTGCAGTCTTAGACTAGTTTTATAAGCTTACAAGTGAAGCTATTTTGCATCACTGCCAACCACCGGCCAGTTAGTTGGTCTGGACTGGTAGTAGAATATCTTTAAATTGAACATAGGGCTTTAAAGTAGAGTTGAAGGGGGAAGGGGATAAAACCAGTCATGCTGGTGATGAGCTAAGGGATTGTGCGCTAGAATCAGAGGGACTGTGTGCCAGTGAGGTCCTTCTGTCAGCCCCACAAGATGCTGCATTTAGGGAGGCTCATCTGAAGTGCTTCTACACAAACACACACAATATGAGGAATGAAATGGATGGGCTTGAAGTCTTGGCCCAATCCCACAGCTACGACATCATCGGAATAACTAAAACCTGCTGGGATGAGTCCTGTGGCTGGTGTGCTACAATAGATGGTTACAGGCTCTTCAGGAGGGACAGGCAGGGTAGGCGAGGTGGTGGGGTGGCGATGTATGTGAAGCATGGGCTAGACTGTGTGGAACTTCAGGTTGGTGATGGCAAAGTTGAGAGCCTCTGGGTAAGGATTAAGGGATGAACAAATAAATAGGATGTCGTTGTGGGAGTCTATTACAGACCACCTGGCCAGGACCACAACGCCGATGAATTATTCTTTGAAGAACTGAGAGATGCCTTGAGATCAACTCCCCTTGTCCTTATGGGGGACTTCAACCTGCCAGATGTCAACGGGGATCACCACACGGCTGACACGAGCAAGTCCAGGAAGTTCATAAAGCACTTTGATGATAACTTCCTGGTGCAGGTGCTAAGGGAGCCAACTAGGAAAGGTGCCCTCCTAGATCTGTTGCTGGAGAACAGAGAAGGTCTTGTGGGAGACGTGGCAATTGGCAGCCGTCTTGGTCATAGTGACCATGAAGTGGTTGAATTTAGAATTTATAGTGACAGAAAGAAAACTGCCACCAAAACTTCAGCCCTGGATATAGGGAGAGCGGACTTCAGGCTGCTCAGGGAACTAGTTGGCAAGGTCCCCTGGGAAACTACATTTGAAGGCATGGGTGTCCATCAGTGCTGGTCAGTCTTTAAGCACTGCCTCCTAAAAGCACAAGATCAGGCAATTCCAGAATATTGGAAGTCAGGAAGGCAGGGCAGGAGGCCAGCCTGTCTGACCAGGGATCTTCTACTGGAGCTTAGGCGAAAAAAGAAAGTGTATGGCTGCTGGAAGGAAGGTCGGGAAATGAGGAAGGACTACATGGATGTTGTTCCTGTTCGTAGGGAGAAAATTTGTGTGGCCAAAGCCCAACTAGAGTTGAAGCTGGCCGTGTCTGTTGGAGACAATAAAAAAGGTTTTTTCAGATATGTAAATAGAAAAAGGAGAACCAAAGAAAAGATAGAGCCTCTGCTTGATGGGGAAGGTCAACTCACAGACAATGACGTAGGCAAAGCAGAGATGTTTAATGCCTTCTTCACCTCTGTCTTCAATGCTGAAGATGGGCTTCGGGGCCCTGGGTGCCCTGTGCTGGAGGACCTTGATGGTGGGAATAACAAACTCCTAACCAACCCTGAACATGTGCAGGATCTGCTGCTCCACCTGGATCTATACAATTCCATGCGTCTGGATGGGATTCATCCTGGGGTGCTTAAAGAGCTGGCTGATGTCATCGCGGGACCTCTCTCCATTATTTTTCAATGATCTTGGGAATCTGGAAAGGTCCCAGTAGACTGGAAGCTGGCAAATGTTGTGCCAACTTTCAAGAAGGGTAAGAAAGAAGACCCTGGCAACTACAGGTCTGTCAGTCTCACGTCAGTGCCTGGTAAAATTATGGAGAAGATGATTCTTGAAGCTATTGAAGCTCACTTGGGGGACAATGTAGTCATTGGTCCCAGCCAACATGGGTTCGTGAGGGGTAGGTCCTGCCTAACAAATTTGATTTCCTTTTACGATAAGATCACCCGTCTAGTCGACCAAGGGAAACCAGCTGATGTGATCTTTTTAGACTTCAGCAAGGTTTTTGACATGGTTTCCCATAGGATCCTACTGCACAAAATGTCCAGCATACAGCTTAACAAAAACATCATACGATGGTTGAGCAATTGGCTGACGGGCAGGGCTCAAAGGGTTGTGGTAAATGGGGCCACATCTGGCTGGTGGAAGGTCTCTAGTGGGGTCCCTCAAGGCTCTATTTTAGGGCCAGTCCTCTTCAATGTCTTTATAAAAGATTTGGATGTAGGACTAGAAGGTGTTTTGAGCAAATTTGCCGATGACACTGTGGTGGTTTTACTTGGATGGGCAGCTGAGCTCCACCACAACTGCTCTCTCACTCCCCGCCTCCTCAAAGAGGAGGGGGAGAAAAAGTCAACACAAAGAGCTCGAGGTTTGAGATGAGAATGATTTAATTAAAGGGAAAGGGAATGGGGAGAGAAAGTAACAACAGAAAGAGCAAGGCCACACGGAAGCACAGAGAGAAAGGAAAAAATATTCTCTACTTCCCATCAACAAGCGATGTTCTGCCACATCCTGGGAAGCAGGGCCTCAAAACGCGTACCGGTTGTTCAGGAGAGAGCGAGCAAGAGAGAGAGAGATCCCTCCCCCACAAGAGCCCCCTTTATTGCTGAGTGTGACATCAGGTGTTATGGAATATTCCTTTGGTCGGTTTAGGTCAGCTGCCCTGGTGATGTCCCCTCCCCATCAATTGCCCACCCCCAGCCTGCTGGCTCCTGGGGCTTGGAGAGAGTCCTGATTCTGTGCCAGCACTATGCAGCAATAGACACAACACTGGAGTGATACCAGTGCTGTTCCAGCTACGAGTGCAGCACTGTGTGGGCTGCAGCAGGGAAAAGTGACTCCATCCCAAACAGACCCAACACAGACACCAAACTTGGAGGAGTTGTAGACTCGAACGAGGGTGGAAAGGCCTTGCAGAGAGATCTGGGCAGGTTGGAGAACTGGGCGATCACCAGCTGCATGAAGTTTAACAAAAGAAAGTGCCGGGTCCTGCACCTGGGATGAGGCAATCCTGGCTATACATACAGACTGGGTGACGAGACGCTGGAGAGTAGCCCCACAGAGAGGGATCTGGGGTTGTGGTTGACAGCAAGTTGAATATGAGCCAGCAGTGTGCCCTGGCAGCCAGGAGGGCCAACCATATCCTGGGGTGCATCAAGCACGGCATCGCTAGCTGAGCGAGGGAAGTGATTGTCCCGCTCTACTCTGTGCTGGCGTGGCCTCACCTTGAGTACTTGTGTGCAGTTCTGGGCATCACAGTACAAAAAGGACATTCAACTGTTGGAGAGTGTCCAGAGGATGGTGACAAAGATCGTGAAGGGCCTGGAGGGGAAGACGTATGAGGAGTGGCTGAGGTCACTAGGCCTGTTCAGCCTGGAGAAGAGGAGGCTGAGGGGAGACCTCATCACTGTCTACAACTTCCTCGCAAGGGGGAGTGGAGAGGCGGGTGACTTATTTTCCATAAACACCAGTGATAAGACCTGCGGGAATGGGGTGAAGCTGAGGCAGGGGAAGTGCAGACTAGATATCAGGCGGAGATTCTTCACTGAGAGGGTGGTTGCGCACTGGAACAGGCTCCCCAGTGAAGCAGTCACTGCAGCAAGCCTGTATGAATTTAAGAAACATTTGGACTGTGCACTTAGTCACATGATCTAAATGTTTGGGTAGACCTGTGCGGTGCAAGGAGTTGGACATGATGATCCTTATGGGTCTCTTCCAACTCGGGATATTCTATAAGTCTCTTCTATGATTCTATGGACTTAGGTCATTTATTGCAATATTGAACCCAAATCTTTTCAAACTACCACAAGCTTTTTTGAAAGTGTTATTTTAAAATTTCTGTAAGGTAAATAACATTTGATGACACACTGATGTGTAAAGGTAGTGGCTACACAATGTGTCTCGATACATTCAAAACAGAAGTGTTCCTTGCAGTTATGAAGCACTCTGGGGAGATTCATAACTGGTGGTTGTTTTAAGAAAGATCTCTTTATAGGATTCTATTTTTAAAAAATTAATTTATTTCTATTTAAAACAAACAAACAAACAAACAAAAAAAACCACAAATGAATATATTTAACACCTTTGCTATGCAGGTGTTTGCTACTTGAAATTAAAAAGGAAATATTCATAAACCTTCATATTTACTAGCTCATTTGACTTGATTTTTTGTTATTAAATATTTTACTGTCAGGATTCTGCACTGAGAAGTTGTAGAAGGGCAACATGAGAAGTACTATAAGATATGGGCACAACAAAAACATTCAAAAAGGAGATATATATATTAATGCACAGTATATACTTCATTTGAAAACATACTACGTACTCATGAACAAGAAATGGCACTGGTTTTTGTTCCTCAGTTAAAACCTTTCCCTTCTCAGAGTGGGAAGAAGAAATAGTATAATTGGGCTTAGGTGATCAATCATAAGCATACATGAGAAAGAGATATTAGCAAGTAAGTTTATCATTTATCCAAGGTATTTGGCAAATACTTTGGAATATCTACTATGTACAGAGAAATCAAGGTGTGCTTATGACTGGCATGTGAACAGAAAAGAAAGTTTGTCAATATATTCATAATCAGACCTGTCATTTTCTATACCTACTTGTTCTATAATTTCCCGTAAACTGCAGTCATGTGTAACACACAATTTGCTGAAAATACTGCTGACCATTAGATCTTAGAAGAATATATCACACAGTCTAATGAAGCATAAAATAACTTTTTCTACTGTTCTGTAGAGAAAAACATGACACAGAAAGTTTAGAAGAAAAAGAAACATGAAAATCCAAATCTCAAGCAACATCTTTTTTTCTATTGTTGTGTAGAGAGAAGCATTAAAAAGAAAAACAAACAGCTAAACCCTAAACAATCTTTTGAACACAACTGTTATAAACTATTGAAAAAGCTAATGAGTTTCAGAGAAAGTCCAAAAAAACTTCTGGCAATATATAAGGTACAACAGAGCAAAGACAATTCACTGATTGTGCTGTTATATTAAGCCTATGTACACATACTACTAAATGTGTATTAATTATACGTATTTTATGAGGAATCATGGCACAAGGGTATTCTTTCACTAAACCTCAAGATCCTCCAGCTTTTTCTTAATGGTCACAGAAAACATTATCAAACTTGATCCTCAAACAGACTTCAGATTACTACAAAGAAATTGAATAAATGAGGAAGGCCTGTGATATTTTCCTAGAGAAACTGCAGCATGTCTGGGAACACTTATTCTTTAACAGCTACATTCCCTAATTCACAGTTATGCAACACACCATTAGTTTCCTTTTATCAATTACATCAAAGACCATGTAAGTAGTTTTATCTAGTGAAGAGCAGAATTTTTTAGCATTTACAGTGAAGATCTGTTGTGCAAAACAACAGACAACCCCAAAGCTTCACTGAACTTTGCAAATAGGCTTAGGCAGCATTCAGTTAAAATTTCAGATGGTTTGCCACCCTCTGTCAGTTCATCTCATTTTTTTGTCCTAATGATCCTTGTTGCACTGCGTGATATTGACAACATTCTAGAGAAATTAAAGTGTCAACTACGAGCCCATAAATGCAGGAAGAAATGTTTACTCCAATTCTTCTATTCCTATAACTGTGTGCCTTGTGGACATAATTAGAGGAACAAAATGTGTCTTAATAGATATTCTGTAGCCCTGATAAGCATGATGATAAAATACATTTGTTATCAAGAGGCAAGAACTGACAATCTCATTTGAAGAAACAAAATTATAGATATGAACATGCTTGTTTCTTTCTACATTTGAAGTAGTCTCTAAATAATTTGAGTTTCCAATGTTCCTGATCTTAAATCTGAAGGGAGAATATTTACCTGCTATGAAGTGAAATTCATGTTAATGTCATTATGGTTTGAAAACTGCCATTTATCACTAGGTTTCTGGTAATGTAGTTTGAAAAGATTAAGACATGAATGATTTTGAGCAATCTGATCTAGTGGGAGGTGTCCCTGCCCATGGCAGGGAGTTTGGAACTAAATGATCATTAAGGCCTCTTCCCACTATTATCAAGGCCAGACTAGATAATTCCTACTCTAAATGCAGTGAGGCTTTGCCTATTCTCAGAAAAAGCAGAGATGAAGGTGCCTGCCAACTCACTGTATTCTGCAGAAAGTTTTTCTTGGTTTCATTTGAACGTAGGATAGAAACACTTTTTGTCCCCACAGTACATCTTTTTTCAATTACAAAACCAAATATTCATGAGACTTGAAATGCAGAACTGATAATAAAGGCATTGACACAGCACAACAGCTAATGACTGGACACCTTATGCAATACAAAATTTGTACACAGAGCACTATTGGTCACTATCAGAGAGTTTGGTCCAAAATTTCTATTCATTTATAATTTAATTCACTTAGCTATTGTGATTTTTTTTTTTTTTTGTTTTTGTTTTTTGACACAAAACGTTTCCTGAAAATTATTTTTAATAGTCTGAAAAAAATTATGGGATTTTCTCTGCTACATGTGTGCTATGTATGATATAATTCAGTACTTGAACACAAGAGTATCCCTATGTCTGTGCAAAGTTTAAGTGAAACTGTATAACTTTCCACTCAAAAGTTTCTCAAATCATTTAGTACCTTCCTTAGAAATAAATATACTGTGGTCTAGAGCTAGTTGAATAATGAAAAAGTTATTCATGGGTAATTATCCTATGAGAAATGGCCAAATTTACAATGGGTTTTATTCACAATAGATTATTTGACCATTCACTGGGGACTGCTGTGAATCAAATTTCCTAAGCAGTCAGACTATTTCCTATATGAAATTCACATCTCAATGCTATTAAATGAAATTAAGCATTTCTGCAATATTATTCATGGTTCACTGTAGCCAAAGAAATACCTTATGCTGTGCAGCAGTTTTATAGTGATATAAAATACTTTGAACACCTTTAAAACTATCAGTGTTGTCTTGGGATTTGTCTGCAGTTAAATACTCTCTTTTCTGCATCACCATTTCTGCATCATTTCAATAGCTGTATTTTACAATACCTTTGTGGTGGCAGTCAATACACTGGCTTCATGAATAAATCATTTATTTACAGACTTTTCTCTGATTAAATGCGTAGGCAAGCTGAAGGGTTTATTGTATTTCAGGTATTGTATTTCAGTAGCATATAGTGGATTTTATTATTTACCTATATCTTTTAACATGTTATTGTATGGAGAGTACTCTGTTTATGGTTAGCAGAGATTGCAGCTAATAAACTATAGGGTCGGCTTTTCAAGAGAAGATAAGTGACCTGAAAGAATAAACTTCAAACTGAGGAGCTCATAGTCCTCTCTTGCTGGAACTCTCCTGAAGATGCCTACACTGGGGCAGGTGGCTCATCTGCAAAAAAGCCACTCTCTGCGCTATATTAGCTCAATATGAAACTTGTGGTAACAGCTGTAAACAAAGTTAGAAACTGCACAGGTGTTTGTTGTTGGAAAATTAAATAGATTCTACTAATGTGGAATAGTTCCTTGAACTACAGTGAAATGTACTAAACACAGGGGAAAAACAAAACAAAACAAAAAAGCTGTTTGCAGTCTTAAGTACAGGTACTCTAGCTGAAATTTCCTTGGATGGTATGATTAAATGCATATTAAGAATAGCAGCATCAAGGTTTCAAGTAGTCAGCGTTACACAGACTACACAGTGTTACACAGACTTAATTTTTTTGTTTATGATAGAAAAGATTACACCCTAAATTTATGATCATAATTATAAAGTCAATTGAAACTTTTTTGTAATCTTTCATAAGGTTCAACAAGGCCAAGTGCCGGGGGGCACAATAACCCCAAGCAGAGCTACAGGCTGGGAGATGTGTGGATAGAAAGCTGCCTGTCAGAGAAGGACCTGGGAGTTTTGGTTGACAGTCGGCTGAATATGAGCCAGCAGTGTGCTCAGGCGGCCAAGAAGGCCAACAGCATCCTGGCTTGCATAAGAAACAGTGTGGCCAGCAGGTCCAGGGAAGTGATTGTCCCCCTGTACTTGGCTCTGGTGAGGCTGCACCTCGAGTACTGTGTTCAGTTTTGGGCCCCTCACTACAAGAAGGACATGGAGGTGCTTGAGCGAGTCCAGAGAAGGGCTACGAAGCTGGTGAGGGGTCTGGAGAACAAGTCTTACGAGGAGCGGCTGAGGGAGCTGGGACTATTTAGCCTGGAGAAGAGGAGGCTCAGGGGTGACCTTATTGCACTCTACAGGTACCTGAAAGGAGGCTGTAGCGAGGTGGCGGTTGGTCTGTTCTCCCTCGTGCCTGGTGACAGGACAAGGGGGAATGGGCTAAAGTTGCGCCAGGGGAGGTTTAGGTTGGATATTAGGAAAAACTTCTTTACTGAATGGGTTGTTAGTCACTGGAGTAGGCTGCCCAGCGAAGTGGTTGAGTCACCATCTGTGGAGGTCTTTAATAGATGTTTAGATGTAGAGCTTAGGGATATGGTTTAGTGGAAGATTTGTTAGTGTTAGGTCAGAGGTTGGACTAGGTGATCTTGGAGGTCTCTTCCAACCTAGACTTTTCTGTGATTCTGTGATAAACTTCAGAAAAATAAAGCAGTTCTTATTATGACTGCACAGATTTCACGTGATATCTGTAGTGAAAAGGACATTAGAAAAGATTACTTGAAAACAGAACACCTGCACATCAACAAAGAAGAAAGTTCATGTTACCCTAAAATGGAAGTTTATATCAAATATTGTTTCCTCACTCCCTCTCCAAATCTCTGTTCTGTTACTTTTAGTTTACTCTTGCCCTTCATTTCCTAATGCATAAATATAGCCTTCTAAATGAGAACATTAACTTAATGTCCCTTATTGTCTGTATTTTGAGTTTTAGTCTCAGAGTTTGCTACAGAAGAGTTCTCAGCACACTGTAGCATCTGATTTTACTTAGAATTTACTACTTTTCCATTTTGCTTAAGAAAAATAAAATAATTTTTTCTGTCTTTGAAAAGGTCACCGTAATAAAATTTCCTAGACCATTGCTTATTCCTTATTTGCCCTTTACCTTCGCAGCCAGCATCACCTCCTGTAGCATCAGAACACTGAATGTGTATAGCTTCTGTGGTGGTTTTACCGTGCTAGGCAGCTGAACACCACAACCGCTCTCTCACTCCCCCTCCTCAGAGGAGGAGGGGAAGAAGTAAAGGAAAGAACAACTCACGGGTTGAGATAAGGATAATTTAATTAAAGAGGAAGGAAAATATATATATATATATATATATAAAGGAAATATTATTAATTAACAATTCAACTAAAGGGAAAAAGGGAAAAAGGAAAGGGGAAAGGGAGGGGGAGAGGGAACAGCAAAACAAAACAAAACAAGTAAAGGCTATATGGAAGTGCAGAGGAAATAAATGATTTTCTACTTCCCACAAATGAGCGATGCCTGACCACGTCCTTGAAGCAGGGCCTCAACGCACGTAGCCGGTGTTCGCGAGGAGGACAGACGTTTTCGCAACGAAAGCCCACCCCTCCTCTCTTCCTCCTTCTTCCACCTTTTATTGCTGAGCGTGACATCATATGTTATGGAATATCTCTTTGGTTGGTTTAGGTCAGCTGCCCTGGTGATGTTTCTTTCTCACTTTTTGCCCACCCCCCAGAAGGGTTAGAGAAAGTCCTGATACTGTGCCAGCACTTCTCAGCAGCAGACACAACACTGGTGTGATAACACTGCTGTTCTAGCTCCAAGTGCGGAGCGTGGCACTGTATGGGCTGCTGCAGGGAAAGTTAACATCCCAGCCAGACCCAGTACAACTTCCACCCCTTATTCCATAACATTTGTGTCACTCTCAGGTCCCCCATACTTTGGCATATCCTCATCACCATTGTTCCTTGTTCTTTAACAAATTGATAGGTAAATACATCTTTACATTCTATAGGTCTTTCTCAGAAAATGTCCATAAGAATTGTTGATGATTTAGTCTTCATCTGCCGAAGTGGTCACTCAGGGCAGGCGGAGTTGGATGCCTGGACGCCAGCACCAGCTTAGCTTAGGACCTTGTTGCACTTGCCCAGTTCCTTGCGAAGTTGACCTGTCGTTGATCTTGCAGCATCTTCCTACAACATATAACTTAGATTATAGATTAGTTTTCTCCCAAAGTCAGATCTCCTTGGGGCACACACCTGATATCCCCATCCTTTTGCATTACCCACCAGGTATACCCTGGCCCTTGGGCAAAGACAATCCCACGAATGGGTTTGCCTTTTCCCGAGACAGGAGTAACCCACACCGCCTTCCCCATCCACTTTCCTACATGCACTGCGGGGACTTTAGTTCCCTTTACCGTGTGTAGGGGTTTTGTTTCAGCAGGACCAGCACGGCTGTCAGACCCCCTGTTATTAACTAGCCAAGTGGCTTCTGGTAGATTTACGTCCCATTGTTTCCATGTCCCAGCACCCAATGCTCTTAACATAGTCTTTTGCAGTCCATTGTACCTTTCAACCTTCCCAGAGGCTTGTGGGTGATAAGGGATGTGATACACCCACTCAATACCATGTCTTTTGGCCCAGGAGGTGACAAGATTATTTCGGAAATGACTTCCATTGTCAGATTCAATTCTCTCTGGTGTACCATGACGCCACAGCACTTGCCTTTCCAGGCCCGAGATAGTGTTTCGGGCGGTGGCATGGTTTACGGCATATGTTTCCAGCCACCCAGTTGTTGCTTCTACTATGGTGAGTATGTACCGTTTGCCTTGGCGGGTTTGTGGGAGTGGTCCGATATAGTCAATTTGCCAGGCCTCACCATATCGAAATCCTAGCCACCTCCCCCTGTTCCAGGGAGATTTTACCTTCATGGCTCTCTTGATTGCAGCACAGATCTCACACTCATGGGTAACCTGTGTGATGGCCTCAATGGTCAGGTCCACCCCTCGATCACGAGCCCATCTATATGTGGCATCCCTCCCCAGATGTCCTGATGTTTCATGGGCCCATCGAGCTACAAATAGCTCGCCCTTACGTTCCCAGTCCAGATCCACCTGAGCCACTTCAATTTTTGAAGCTCGATCCACCTCTTTGTTATTCTGATGTTCTTCAGTAGCGCGGCTCTTGGGCATGTGGGCATCTACATGACGTACTTTTACATCCAGGTTTTCTACCCGGGCAGCAATATCTTGCCACAGAGTAGCAGCCCAGATAGGTTTACCTCTGTGCTGCCAGTTGTTCTGTTTCCATTGCTGCAGCCACCCCCACAGAGCATTTGCCACCATCCATGAGTCAGTGTAGAGATACAGTACTGGCCATTTTTCTCTTTCGGCAATCTCCAGGGCTAGTTGTATGGCTTTTACTTCTGCATACTGACTTGACTCGCCTTCCCCTTCCATGGCCTCCACAACTCGTCGTGTGGGACTCCACACAGCAGCTTTCCATTTCCGATGGCTCCCTACCACACGGCAGGATCCATCAGTGAACAACACATACTGCTTTCTGTCTTCTGGCAACTCATTATATGGTGGTGCTTCTTCAGCACGGGTTACCTCTTCTGTCGGCGCTCCAAAATCTCTGCCTTCTGGCCAATCCATGATCTCTTCCAGGATTCCTGGGCGATTAGGTTTTCCCATTCGAGCCCGCTGTGTGATTAATGCTATCCACTTACTCCACGTAGCATCAGTCGCATGATGTGTAGTGGGGATTTTCCCTTTGAACATCCAATGCAACACAGGTAGCCGTGGTGCCAAGAGGAGCTGTGCTTCTGTACCCACAACTTCTGAAGCAGCTCGAACACCCTCATATGCCGTTAGTATCTCTTTTTCAGTTGGGGTGTAATTGGCTTCTGATCCTCGATAGCCCCGGCTCCAGAAACCCAGAGGTCGACCTCGAGTTTCTTCTGGGGTTTTCTGCCAGAGGCTCCAGGTGAGGCCATGCTCCCCAGCTGCAGTGTAAAGTATGTTTTGCACAGCTGGTCCAGTACGGACAGGCCCAAGGGCTACTGCACGAGCTATTTCCTGTTTGATTTGTTCAAAGGCCTGTTGTTGCTTGGGGCCCCACTCGAAACAGTTTCTCTTTCGAGTCACTCGATATAGAGGACTCACAAGCTGACTATAGCCTGGAACATGCATTCTCCAGAATCCCACAACACCGAGAAAAGCTTGTGTTTCTTTTTTGCTAGTTGGCGGAGACATCGCTGTTATTTTGTTGATCACATCCGTTGGAATATGGCGACGTCCATCCTGCCATTTTACCCCCAGGAACTGAATTTCCTGTGCAGGTCCCTTGACCTTACTTTGTTTAATGGCAAAACCAGCTTTCAGGAGAATTTGGATTACCTTTTTCCCTTTCTCAAAGACTTCTTCTGCTGTGTTGCCCCACACGAGGATGTCATCAATGTACTGCATGTGTTCAGGAGCTCCCCCTTGTTCCAGTGCAGACTGGATCAGTCCATGGCAAATGGTAGGGCTGTGTTTCCACCCCTGGGGCAGTCGATTCCAGGTGTATTGGATGCCCCTCCAAGTGAAGGCGAACTGCGGCCTGCATGCTGCTGCCAAAGGGATGGAGAAAAATGCATTAGCGATATCAATTGTGGCATACCACTTGGCTGCCTTTGACTCTAGTTCATACTGGAGTTCTAGCATGTCCGGCACTGCAGCGCTCAGTGGTGGCGTCACTTCATTCAGGCCACGATAGTCCACTGTTAGTCTCCACTCACCATTAGACTTTCGCACTGGCCATATGGGACTGTTAAAGGGTGAGCGAGTCTTGCTGATCACTCCTTGACTTTCCAGCTGATGAACCAACTCATGGATGGGAATCAGTGAGTCTCGGTTTGTGCGATATTGCCGTCGGTGCACCGTTGTGGTAGCGATTGGTACCTGCTGTTCTTCAACCTTCAGCAATCCTACAACGGAAGGGTCTTTTGAAAGGCCAGGCAGGGTAGACAGCTGCCTAATCTTCTCTGTGCTCAGAGCAGCTATGCCAAAAGCCCACCGGTACCCTTTTGGATCCTTGAAGTACCCTCTCTTGAGGTAGTCTATGCCAAGGATGCACGGAGCCTCTGGGCCAGTCACAATGGGATGCTTTTGCCACTCATTCCCAGTTAGACTCACTTCAGCTTCCAATACAGTTAGCTGTTGGGATCCTCCTGTCACT
This sequence comes from Nettapus auritus, assembly GCA_011076525.1. Lineage (NCBI taxonomy): Eukaryota > Metazoa > Chordata > Aves > Anseriformes > Anatidae > Nettapus > Nettapus auritus. The sequence continues at coordinate 130,375,712 of CM021766.1, read as the reverse complement.
CCAGAGATACAGATGGGTTCTGTCCCTTGGTAGCCTGACGGCATTAAGGTACATTGTGCGCCAGTGTCCACTAGAGCTTTGTATTCTTGTGGCTCCGATGTGCCAGGCCATCGAATCCACACAGTCCAATAAATCCGGTTATCCCTCTCCTCTACCTGGCCAGAGGCAGGGACCCTCTAGTTCTGGCTGGAGCATCCACCACTTAATTCTTGCTCATGAGGATCATAAGCCCATTCATCAATGTTAAAACTAACATCAGCTCTTCTATTGCCTCTGGAGGATGGCCCAACAGAAACCGGAGCAGCATTTTTCTTAGGAGTCCCTCTTCTTGCTGCTGTCTTTCCTTTCAGTTCACGTACCCGAGAAGCTAGGGCTGAAGTAGGTACACCATCCCACTTCCTCATATCTTCCCCGTGGTCACGCAGATAAAACCACAAGGTGCCACGTGGTGTGCGTCTTGGGTACTCTCTCTCTTGAGCAGGAAGATACTGCTTCTTAATGGCTGAGATATCACTCTGTCTGGATGAGGAGGGATATGTTCGTTCTGCGAGGTTCTCAATTCTTTCTGACAGTTTCTCCACAACCGAGACACAGGCCTGTACTCGAGCAGAGAGATTGTCTTCATATTTCTTAAGTTGGCAGGACACATTATACACTGTTGGTCCCATCCCCTCATCCCAATTAAACATTGCCAGCGTACTGGCATGTGATGCTGGTGCACTCCGCACCAATTTACGCCGCATGGATGTTGTACACTGGACTTCATCGGGATCTCTAGGTGTCTGGGCATTGTCCAAATCACTATAAATCATCTCCAGCACAGCTAATTCCCTCAGTTGCTGGAGACCTTTGTCCACAGTGGTCCACTTGTTGACTTGATATACAATGTCTTCCTTATTGGGATACCTTTCTTTCACAGCTGCCAGGAGTCGCCTCCAGAGGCTGAGAATCTGTGTCCCTCTTCCAATTCTTTTGTCAATTACCATTTCTCTAGAGAGGGATCCCAGCTGCTTGGCTTCACTGCCTTCTAATAGTTGGCTACTGGCCCCAGTGTCCCAGCATCGAAGCAGCCAAGTGAGGATGTGTTCACCTGGTTGTCGACCATAGTCCTTTCGTATCTCTCGCAACTCACTTAGGGATAGGGATCGAGTGGTTTCTGATTCATTTACGATTTCCATCTCTTCTTCCTGCTCTTCTTGTGATGGCCCTGCTTTAGAGGTGCCTGCCTTTTCCCCTTCTCCCTCCTTCTTAGGAGAGGCTTCTTCTCTTACTAAGCGAGCTGACTTCCGTTTCCATTGTTTTGACTTGACTACGGGGGCGACTGATACCATAGTCGGTTGGTCCTTTGGGTCAGCCACAGCGCGTGTTATCTGGTCATCACGTTCAGAGACTTCCTCCCCCTCTTCAAAGTGCTGGATGATGTTAAACAGTGTTTGATAGGAGTAAGCCAGGACCCAGCACAATGCTGCAAGCTGTCGTTCTCCAGCATTGTCAGGGTCAGGGCATACGACTCTCAAACATTTTATCAGGTTTTCCGGATTTTGCACTTGTTCAGGGGTGAAGTTCAAAACTATTGGGGGAGACAGCCGTGACAGGTACCTGCCTATATCCTCCCACACACCTTGCCACTCGCCGTAAGACTGTTTCGGGATAGATTGCCAGGTAAGCTTTCTAAACAATCGGCTAATCTTAGAGAGAAGAGAAGCCCCGTTATGCAGAATTAGAAATAGCAATATATGGGTTACACATGGATATTCAAAATACTCAAAAACTGTTGTAATTAGCCCACTGTGAAAGAAGGAGACGGTACCATTCCTGATATCATTCATGAACTGACTACCATTCCTGATATCATTCATAAACTGACTTCCAGATGAGGAAAAGAAGGCAGTGTAATTCTGAATATTCTCTAAAAGATAGTTTCCATGAGACCCAAATGATAACAGGGCAGAGCCTGAATGCCAGATTAAACTCAAGGCCAGTGCTTGGCAGCACAGCGAGTTTAAAAAAACGAACACAGATTGTAGCCCATTCTCGAATCGAATACAGAGGAGAAAAGAGAATATGACACGGATTGCATGACATGCGATTAAACCAACCAATATTAACAGGACGCTGAACATGGTGACTAGCAAGTAAGTGTGTTAGTTGTAGAGTTTTAATCAACTTTATTGTTATCTCAACCCTTCGAGCCCCACGTTGGGCGCCAAAAAGGATTGTGGTGGTTTTACCGTGCTAGGCAGCTGAACACCACAACCGCTCTC
>CM021766.1:130310603-130368448 GCA_011076525.1 Nettapus auritus | reverse complement strand
GGCCAGGTTAAACCACAACAAACAGCTAATCCACTGAACTGCATGTAGGCTTACATTTGATATTTTAAACTGAAAAGAGAGAAATCTTGACTTTGACATATGTTCCTCAAGCCTTTCACAGAGCTGGTAAGTTAGGCAAACTGAAGTGTATATGTTGGAACCTGGATCAATTTGCTCCTTTCCTAGGGCATTTTCTAGCAAAATTACGATTCTATGAGTTAAGCTACTTATAGATGAGTCAAATTACTAGTAAACCTACTTCAGTAGTGGTGTATTCTGCCACTTTACTGTAATCTATCTGCATAGTGGACCATTTATGAATGCATTTATGAAAGCACTTGAATGGAAATGGTAACACATTCAGGCTTCACATGCAAAAAATATTTTAAAATTAAACTCATGAAACTTTTATGTGAAAATGCACGCACTCTTGATAAATCATGGGAGAGGTCTCTGGGAATAAATTCTTCTGAATTATTAGGTATGCACACATGCTGAAAGTTTTATTATAATGCAAATAATTTCAACAGAATTATAGATAATTATAGTGAAGTGTTGTTTGTTTGGGTTTTCTTTCTACCGTAATTGGAGTAATTATCAGAGGTTTCAGTTTTCATCATTTTATCTGGGGTGTTTCATGCTGGGAGTTCATAGGGAGTTCATAGCAGGACTGAAGTAGCAGGCACTGAAGGCATCAGAATAGCTGTCAAAATAGTTCTACAGAGAAAGAGAAGTACCTATGTAAAATTGAATTCTTTTGAAGGTCAGACTGAAAAAGGAAAAGATTGGTATGATTTTGATGTTTTAAAGACCAAAACCACAGAATTTGAGAATGCTGAATCATTACATTTGAAACCTGAACTTTCAAGTAGCTGCCTTGGACTACTTGACTCATAGAGGTTTGTAAATGTGCATGAACCTAGTTAGAAACTGTCTTACTAAGTTTCTTATTAACTGCAAGACATTTCATAATGTGAGAAACTACATGTGAAAACTGGCAGTGTCTTGAGTGCACACTAACCAGGGACCTAGTTTTGTAAAACTCTTGTGTATGCAATTCAGCCTGGTATCCTTGGTGTCATAGTGACTATTCAGTGTAATGGTACTGAACTAGAGATGGGCCCATGAAGAGTGTATAGGGGTCACAGGATGTTGACTTGGGGTACAGCAGACCACAGTTGTTTCCTACAGAATATTTCCAGATTGCAAAGTAATGAATACATATGACTTTAGAGTATTAAGCAGAATAACATATAGTTACCAACCTATATTTGACTAATCAATGTTCCTAATCAATTTTAAATTAATTAGGTTAGTGCAATGTTTTCTGTCAAAACTGGTGTTACGATTCCTACCCTCCTATTACGCTGAAGAAAGTGAGATTACTTTATGATCACAGACATTTTCAGAGTGAGTGTTATTATAAGTTTCCTTAAAAGGTAGTAGCCTCTTTCAGAGAGTCTCAAATAAATCCCAAAATAAGATAATTCAGGCAGCTAATGTGATCTTTTGTTTGTTCTCTCTCTTGTAATGCTCCTTCCCTTCAAACAGTGAGATTTAACTTCAAACAGTGAGAGATTTAACACTGGAAAAAGATAAAATTATAAAAAGTAGTGTTTTCATTATTATGGAGGCATTCTAGTATAAACATAAAGCATAAAATCAGAGAATAATAGGTGCATTCATTCCTTGTCTAAAGACTAACTGCAGCTACTTTCCTCTCAGCTTTACTGGCCTAATGATCCATAAAATTTGCTGCTTCTCCTGATACAGTAAAAATATGAGTATTGTCTTAAAAACTAATTGGAAGCCTTGCAGGATAAAGCCTGATATAATCCTATTTTAAATCTCTTGGCCACGGATGAAATTATGGAGGATTTAGAGAAAGAAAAATTATAAAGAACTTTTTTTCTTTTGAAGCACACTGCAGAATAAGCCTATATCCCTCTATGTCTTTAGTTAAATGTTCAAATCAGTGGCCCTTGAAAAGATTGCTATATGAATCAGGACCTTAGTTTCCTGATAAAGCGTATTACTTATTTCATAGGCCATTTGCTTGTATACAGTTTCAAGTTTACCGACTTCAGCTGATGTAAATCAACATACATCTTGATTCCAGTGATTCCAGGTTACTCACTAACTTGTTAAGGGCATTCTGTTTATGTTCCCAATGTGTGGCTCTGTCATGTTAGAGAAAAAAAGACAACTTTTACTGATTCTATTTGAATCACTGCTAAGGTTCCATAAAATTCAAGAGCCTCTATCAACCTCTTGAACTGTCCAAGAAGAAAATTAGGAGCATGATTTATTGTTAATTTTTTCACTGTTACGTGTACTTCTAACATCTAAAATAGACAGGAAAAGCTTATTTCAGTTAAGGGGCAATCCCTAAATTAGGGGATATACTTCTGTATGGGGAAGACTATCTATGGTACGTCTGCATTATTATTCTAAATCATAAGCATAAAAATTAAACTTAGAAAACACACTGATGATCTTTATTTTGCTCTAGAAAACGTTGATAATGCTTGAAGTATTTAGTTTGTAAAGGAAAAAATAATGAAAGTCTTCAGTAACTTCACTTATTAACTTTAATAACTTACATTATAAAGTGGATAAGACTTCCAAGAGAACATATTTAACAAAATGAATGCTAGCCCACAAAATTAATTATTTCAATTAGCAGAGCAAATAAAACAAACCAAATCAACCAACCAACCAACCAAAAAAAAAACATTAGTAGGGTCCCTTCGAAAATTAAAATTAGAGGGTTATAGCAGAGAAATTAGAAACGTGCTTCAAAGCACAAACCAATGATTGGCAGGTGTCTCCATTAGGAGATTATTCCAGAGCTGTTTACTTTGATGTTTCTTGCGGCTGCCTTTGAAAGAATGAAAGCTGTGTCCAGTGGCGGACAGAGGTTACCACATGGATCATATGAGGGTGCCTCTTTTCCTAAGAATATATCTGCTTGTTCTGATCCCTTTGAGAAAGAACTGTGTCACTTTGTCACAAGATTTATTTCTGTGAGAGCAGAGAAACTATTTCACAGCAGTGAATATACACAGTTTATTTTCTCCACTAAACCATGTTAAAAATGAGAACTGCACACTCAAAGGTATGATTCACCTCAAAGCAGAGAGAAATATCTCTTCTGCTGGGTAATCTCTGAAATCTAAAGAGACATGTTCCCACAGTAGGACATCAGCTCATTAGCTTTTCCTCTCTACAGACACAGCTGGATAGCATTACAGATCCAAAAAAGAGGCTATACCCATCTGATGCTCTCTCTTCCTCTACAAGATTAGACTTACAATAGAGAATTTCAACTGAATTTCTTCCTACACACCTCCTTCTTCTGTGTTCTTCACAGCTGGAAGAGGATTCTGATTCACAAATAATTAAAGAGAAGGAGAAATATTGTAGACCATGGATTTTAAGTGTATCGGTACAGTTGGCTAGTCCAACTTCCCATACTGCACAAACCAGGAAATATTATCCATATTTCATAAAGGTGTTCCTGGGGACTAGAGTGCAGACTGAAAAATGAAAGAAGCAAACTCAAAGACAGAGGTCTCTGCTACTTCTTGCTTTCCTTCTGTTCTTAAAACAAGCTAAAAATCTTCCATGAAGAATGAGCAGGCCTTGCTCCAGGATAACTGATGAGCTGCTGATAGGATCTTCAAGGGAGTCTGCTAAGGCAGAAGCCATCCCAAGGGCAGAGAGGAAGATACAGGAAGGGCAACAGAGCAGTAGCAGGATGTTTGCTCAGTAGACTGGAAGTTTGGGACTTCTGGCAGTAGGAGGAAGGCTTTATTTCTCTTGCAGTTATTTAACCTAAAATTTAGTGACCCTAGCAACAAAGGAAAAATGTGCTGGGGAAATCCTGGGCTACATATATCAGCTTTTACAATTAGGATCAGTGCTACAAAGAGATGAGTGCAGGTGGAAGAGAGATTGCATGAACAGGTGTGGATGAAATGATCTGTTCGGCTTGGACAGGATGGCAAGAAAAGGAGGGCTAATTGCACCTCCTGTTAGAGAGACCCTTGAATGTTGAGAAGTTCCAGTAAGAAACCAGAACTTGGGGGTGAGATTGCACTAACTTTGGTATATTGTGGTGGAGATACGTAATGGATCACTTGGAGCAGAGGAGGTGGTGGATGAATCTTAAAGAGCTATTTCTTGTCATCACAAGAGGGTTTTCATACATCTGGAAAGTGAACACCATGTCACTGAGCAAACCATCAAGCTGAAGTACTCAGCATATCTTTTCTGTCTCAGTCCTTGTAGGCAGAGCCTTCTCTTGAACCTCTGTTTCTATCAAGACAGCTGGGTAGGAGAGAAATAAACAACAGTGGGGGAGCAAAAAGCTCTAAGGGACTATTCGTAGCAGGTGAATGTCTTCAGCTCTGTAGGACTGGATGGGATACACTTGGGGGTACTGAGGAAGTTGGCTGAAGTGATGGTGAGGGATTTATCTATCCTTTAAGAAAAACTGTGGTGCTCAGAAGGGGTTCCTGCTGACTGAAAAAAGGCCATTGTTGCATATGTCTTTGAGAAATGTAAGGAGGAAGTGGAGAATTTCAGCATTCTTACTGTAAGGCTGGGATGATGGAATCTAAGATAGGTGAATGAGAAACTGTAAGCTCACCTAGTAGTCCAGTGTTCTCTGTTGAAAAGGGAATTTGAGAAATTGGAGAAGGATAAGGGGAGGGCTAATGCTGGCCAGAGACACAGCACATGTAGTCTACAAGGAAAGGATGGAAGAGCTGGGTTTGTTTAGTCTGGAAAAGAGATGTTAAGGGGCAGTAGGATAGCAGCCTACTACTAGTTGAGTGGAGGTCAGAAAGATGATAGAACCTGTAGGGAACAAATAATGTAAAAGGGGTAGTAACTAGAAATTGCTGCTTTGAAGGTCAGACTGGATGTTAAGGAAAACCTTTTTAATAGAACAGTACAGCATTTAAATGGGCTTTCCAGAGAGGCTATGAAACCTCTGTTCCTGGATGTTTTCAAGACTCGCATATGACCATAGCTGAACTGATCTAGTGGTTGGAATAGTCCTGCTCTGAGCAGGATGACCTCCAGATGTCCTTCCAACTAATGTTTCTAAGGTTCTGATACTACTACAATATGAAAAGAAAACCAAGACAAAAGATTTATAATGTACTTATGCATGTGCTGGCCAAACAGCTACACTCATGTCATCTAAAACCTATGTCAACGTAGGTTTTGCACCTACTTTAATATATGGGTTCTGATGTATTTTTAAATTAGAGTATTCCCACCAAAGGTACCCACTTCCAATGTCATTTGAATCTATCTTAATGTGAGTGGTATGGAGTCTGTTTAAATAAGAAAAATGTTGTTTTCAATAGTATAATGGAAGATAAGAAGTCCTAGAAAATATTTATTTACATAACCAGCTGCACTGGAAAACTGGATCATATTAATTGTAGAAAAAGTTATCCACATATGATCATTCTGTTTGGTTTAGGCACTTTTATACATCTGGATGACTGGAATTAAATTTATCTGCAGGCTGAAGAAAAGTTTTACCTTTTAAGTGTTTATGGTGTTTATGTGGTACAGAAAAACTTACTTCAGAGAAGATGTTATTCAGTTCAGTAAAATGGCTTTTTATTCTTGCACATCTGAGTTATGGATGTATCTGTAGCCTGCAAGAGTAAATTCAGTCTGCCCTCCAGATAAAGGTATTGACCATACAAAAAAAAAAAAACATATAAATAACTCAAATATCCCCTCTGTAAAAGGTGACCCTGTAGTGTAATTAGGTCAGTAATTGCAACACATATATTATACATAATAGAAAAAAAGAACAATTACTTTTTTTTTTTTTTTTAATATATATTTTTTTAATTATTTGCTGTAAAGTTTCTGGATTCAAATGTACAGTAAAAGAAATAGATTTCAGGGAAATTGAAGGATTTCTTAGAACTTCTGTAATTTTGGTGTCTATCTACATATTTAAATTAAATTTTAGGCTACTGATCAGGAATCCAGTGCCTGTTTTTACAAGACTGAGCATTATGATTGAACTGTATCTGTAATTTTCTGATAATTATTTTATACTGTATTTACTTTGTTAGAAAACAAATATAAGGGTATCCAGCATTAAATGGTATCATGGTAGCAACAGAAATTTGGAATAGAGTCGATGCTGTCCTTCAAAAGCACCTTTCTGGGAATAGGCACGTTGTCCTATAGCAGTAAAACAATTGCTATTTGTGATATATTCTCTGCTTTTTGAGGTGGGTAAGAAGAGATGGAATTTAGGTTCTACAAATACGTATGTAGACAGTAATTTGCTATTGATGGAAGACAGATACATATGATTAGTCTTGCAAAGTCAAGGCCAGAACAACTCTTTCCCCTTATTGTCTCTTGGACTTGGTCTATACCTAAATGATTACAAATAAAAGAAAAACTACTCTTTCATTTCAGACGGATTCAAACATTTTTTTTCTTTTTTCTCTTTTTAAAGTATATATTTAGTGTGATGTGACACTCCACTCATATCTCTCACAAACAAACTGAAACACTGTCCTGGTTTCAGTTAGGACAGTTTTCCTCCTAGTAGCTGATGGAATGCTGTGTTTTGGATTAGGATGGGAAGAATGCTGATAACATGCCGATGTTTTGGTTGTTGCAGAGCAGTGCTTGTACCAAGCCAAGGACTTTTCAGCTCCTCACTCTGCCCTGCCAGCAGGCAGGCTGGGGGTGCAGCAAGAGCTGGGAGGGGACAGACCCAGGACAGCTGACCCAAACTGGCCAAAGGAGTATTCCATACCATCTGACGTCATGCCAAACAATATATAGGGGTGGCTAGCCGGGATGGGGGGGCCAGCTGCTCGGGTTAGACTGGGCATCGGTCAGCGGGTGGTGAGCAATTGCATTGTACATCACTTGTTTCATACACATTATCATTATTATTATTATTATTATTGTTGTTGTTGTTGTTGTTTCCTATCTTAATAAACTGTCTCTATCTCAACTCTCGTTTCACTTTTTCGTTTCTCTCCCCCATCCCAGAGAGGGAGGGGGGAGGGTGAGTGAACGGCTGTGTGGTGTTTAGCTGCCGGCCGGGTTAAACCACAACAAACACCCATTTTTATAGTAGAAGCTTCTCTTCAATCACTGTCTCTTTTTTCATGTGGGATCTGTAGGGATAGTGCAAAGTAATAGAAGAACTGATATATCTCAAGGTCTGTCTCAAAGCCAAGACAGCAAAGCCAAGACTAAAAATGAATTAAAGAAAATCTGTCTGTGTAACATCGGAAACAATGCCATAGATAAAAATACGTTCTGAGAGGAAATGTCTCCTTAGTGTTTTAAATATGCAGCTGTTCAAACAGCATGCCAAGCAAATATTATACTACAATGGTAGTATAATATTGGCAGTATTTTTGTCACTGCACAGACTGGAAGTGATTTGCTAACTGGTGGGAGGTCTGCACACACATTTTGCAGACTGAAGACTACATTGCACAACAAAGTAGTCTGCAAACCACCCAAGGTACCACCATTACTGCATTTCAGCTATTGTGTCAGTTCTACGACATCTCTGCCAACGCAGTGCTTGGCCCCTCTTTCACAAAGATCAGCTCTCAAGAATTCCCTGGTTGTACACTTAGATTAGAGATTTCATGAAAACCAAATGGATTTCACTTCCAAAATTTATTAAAGACCAGTAATTTACTCTCATCTCTTTCCTCCTCTCCAATTATCTTTATTTATTTATTTATTTATTTATCAAGTGATTTCATTCATGAAAGCTGTTTTTTTATTTTATTTTATTTTATTTTATTTTATTTTATTTTATTTTTCTGCTCTGTTCTATATCCTAATACAGAGAAATCTGGGATGGATCTTCAGAGAAGATGGTTTTCATGTTGTGTTGTTATCTTGTATCACTGAAAAGCAAGTACTATGACCAGATAATGAAAAACGAGTAAATTATTATCTGTTCTTCAGTGTATGCTATAAATACCTCTGTCAGAGGAGAAAGCATTCCCATTGAGCCAAAGATTTTAATAAGAAATCTTCATTGTTTTGAGAGAAACAAAAAGCAGTACAAGTAGGGCAGTGGATTTAAATGAAAGTGTGTGTCTTCTCAAGGTCAAGAGTTGTGATATTAATAATTAGGTAGTAATTATTCAACAAGACAGTTAATTTTAAAATATAACTAAATACCTATCTTTTTTAATCATCACACTTTCATTTTTGTCTTCTTCATTATGAGTTTTTTCAAAATCCTAAACAAATGTTATAGAGGACTATTAATTATATTGAAAGGATCATATTACTTTGATATTGTGTGTTTTTGCTACAGAAAGTTAGTCTCACTATTCTGTTCAGAGTTTAAAATGCTTCATTATTTGCAGCTTCTGAAAGCGACATGAAAATATTCCTAGAACTATTTCTCAATAGAATATACCTTTGTTAGAAATTGATAGCTGTGCTGGTTTCTGGTACCAGACATCATTTACTGTCCACTCATTATAGGGACTCAGTGTCACTATAAAACTTTTGCAAAGTCCAGCAACTTATTATAATTTCTAAGTAGTTTGTGAACTACTATCTGACTGGCAACTCAAGATTAACTAGTTCACTCAGCCACCAGACTGAGAACCTCCTTTATATGTTTTAATTTAAGAAGCACCTCTCATGCATATATAGGGGATGCCTAATAGATAAAAATAATAATAAAAAAATTGTTCTTGTTGTCCTGATAATTGAAGAAAAGTGTCCTGAGTTTAGCTGGGATAGAGTTAATTTTCTCCACAGTGTCTGGTATGTTCTGTGTTTTGGATTAAGGGGAAATATGATGCTGACAACATGCTGATATTTTAGTTGTTGCAGAGGAGGGCTTACCCTAAGCCAAGGACTTTTCAGCTTCTCATGCTGCCCTGCCAGTGAAGCTGGGGGTGCACAAGGGGAAGGGACAGAACCAGGACGGCTGACCCGAACTGGCCAAAGGTCTATCCCATACCGTACGGTATTACAAGGGACAATAAAACTGGGAGGGATGACTGAGGGGGGAACTGCTGCCCAGGGTCTGTCTGGGCATTGTTTGGTGGGTGGTGAGCAATCAGACTGTGCATCCCTTGTTCTATATATTAATTATATACATTATATAGTGCATATTATTTTCCCTTCCTTTTCTATCTTATTAAACTCTATCTCAACTCACAAGTTTTTACTTTTTTGTTCTTTTCTTCTGATTCTCTCCCCCATCCCATTAGGGGCAGGGAGTGAGCCATGTGGTGCTGAGCTGCCTGCTGGATTAAACCACAAAACAAGGACACTGAACATTATGGACATGTAGTAATGTACAGGAGCAAAGGAGTTTATGCAGGTATGATAAGTTGATCTGCATGTTTGGAGACAGGCTCACAAATGAGCTATACAACCTACTTAAAAGCAGTCCTATGATATCTTTAGGACTGCAGTTGCTATGCTGATTTTGGGTAATAGCCACACTTTCCTGCATATTCATTGGCCAAAATGTCACTGTGAAACTGCATTGAACTGCTCAAATCAACAAACTCAAACTATGAAGAGGAAAGGAGCTGCGGATATCTGCCTAGAGAGAACTGTCTCTACTTTCTAGGTGTTCTCATGCACAGTTTGGAAAATAAATAACCCAAGTTTGCATCGCCTGCCAAGGCAGCCTTTAAGAAATAATTACCATTCTGTATTTTTAAACTGTAGTTGTAAAGTTGCAGACTATGATCAGGATGCAGGGAAAAACAACAACACCAACAAAAACACAAAAACAACCAAAAAAAAAAGCTCTCAGCACTTGACATAACTGATGGATTGACTAATTCAACTTTCTGGTCTAACAAATCTTTTTCTTAATTCACCTGTTTCCCTATTTCACTAAAGCTAGAAATTTCATACTTTTTAAATACTACTCTTGGCATTTTTCCCCCTTCTTTTACTGTGGTGTTCTTTATGTCTTTCTCTTATATTTAGTCTTTTCCTTTCCCATTCTTTAATTTTTTTTTTTTAATATATATATATATATTTTTCTGTATTCTTTGTTGAATTGAAGAAGGTCACTTTGTAGTTTTTCCTGTTCTGAAGATCTAGAACATATATTGACACCCACAGAGGAAAATAGCAGGAAGAAATCACCCTGCATATAATTTGTATCATTTCAGTTTACCACTAAGTACTACAAGGAAAGAAGAAACAGCAGTGAAGTACCACGAAAGTGCAAAAATTAATTTGCTTCAACAAAATACATTTTGCAGTGAGAATGACTGTAAGATCTTCAACACCATATTTTTGGATTATCATTCTGGTGCTGCACTTTACTCAACATAGTCAGTTGTGGGAGAAGAGACAGCCTGTTAGGGCTTCTGCATGCTTTTCCAGACCTCCATATCATCCCAAATTTACCTGCAAGTAGCCTTGTTTAGGTACTGTTATCACTTGAGCCCAAGTGGAAGAACATGTCCATGGAGGTGCTGTATAGGAATGGAAAAAAAAAGGGACCTGGTGCCAAAGGAAGGGACTGAAACCACCCACCTTTTCTGGAAAACAGGCTTGCTACTCTTTGTTTAATGTTAACACTCTTTTCTTAAAATGTGAAACACTTAGCATGGTAACAATATGGTAACTTTAAAAAGGGAACCATCAGATCTACCAAGTATGTATGAAATAACTTGGGGGGGGAGGGAGGGGGGGTGTGGAACGGGCTGCAAAGAGATTCTTAAAAAATAAGTAGCTCCTTCTACTCCAGCTTTCTACCCTAGAAAAGGTTTCTGGCTTCTAGAACTGCAGTAATCCTTGTACAATTTCCCTTAAGTTTCAGAGATACTTGGATATGAATCTGCTGCATATAAACTGAATGCAGAGTTGTGCCCTTTTCCTGATAGTTTCCCTGAGGCAGACCCCATTGGTTAGCGGTATTTGACTGGATACCTGCCCTAGTGCAGACTTGGAGCTGCAGATACTGAAAATGGGAATAGATATGGGAAATCTATGTCAGAGTAGGGGAGGACATATTCCAGATGATAGATCTGACATGTAGAGACAGGCATATTGGTCATAAGGTTACTGTCAATCTGCAGGTCTCATTACTGAATTCTCCAATACATGAGTAGCAAAATAGGTGGAATTTCTCCATGAAAAAGCCACAGGCAGACATGTTTTTTTGTATTATCTACAACAGCTATGGATTTTTCAACTCAGTTTATTTTCACTAATACAAATGATGGGCAAAACAAAGAAAAGTATCTGTTGTAGAAGAGAGGTAGTTGTGTATGGACAGTCAAACTTTCCAATAAATCAGCTAATTATATATTTCACAAATAATGCTTCAAAATAGCATTTTTCTAAAGACGCTAACATGGTTATAAGTGTGTAATAATAAAATTTCCTTCTCTCATTGCAGAAAGCAGTATGACAACACATTGTTAATACTAAGTAGTGTACATTTACAGAAAGTTTTGCAAGAATATGCAAGCAAATGGAAATGCCATCACACTGCTGACTTCAGAGAATGTTAAAATAATTCTAGGTTGAATTTAGATATACTCTCTGAAAGAGAAGATAACAGTGCAGAAAGAAGCACTGCTGTGTAATATTTTGCCTGGAACCGTATCCTTGACTTCATGCAGCTTGCTCCTTGAGAAACTCATTTCACACTTCTTTGTGGAATAAGTATTTAAAAGGTTACAGATTGAAAGCCCTGGAAAAAGTAGTGATTTATTTATTCCAATAACAACAAGAAGAAATGCATAGCAAGGGAAGAGGGTAAAACTGATTAACATTGTCCTTGTTTCCTTGTGCTGTTACTAGGAGCTGCAGAGAAATTTTTTTCTTCATGTTCCACCAAGTAATACGTGCATGTACCAGGCAGGTCAGGACACCTCCAAAGTTTTAATCTGCAATCAGGTCCAGGTACAAAAATAGTTACACATTCACAGCTCCAGTGACTCTTTGTCCCATCTCATGTGGATATCTCACTGGCACAAAGCGGTACCATGGCCGAACCACTACTGACCGTGCCTGTTTTGGGATCAAGCAGAGTGGCTACATTTCCTGAGCATCCTAACCAAAGCAGCAAATTCTGCTGAGACAAAAAATTCCTCAGCCTGGGCAGAGCATGGTGGTAATGCTGACACACCTTTTCATGCACGCAAGATGTATTACTGAGGTACATAATAGACAGATCACAGTAACTACAAAGGCCCTTCTGAAATAGACAATCAGGTAACACCAGTCTCAAAACAGATGTGACAAGGTGCTTCATGAGTCCCTCAGGTACAGCAGTGACAAAATCTGAGTACACCACATACCACCAAGGACCTGGATCAAAGCAAAGCAGGTAAGTAATCTATACATATATCTCAAAAAAAAAAAAAATTTTTAAAAAATACATGCTTACAAATATTTTAATAATGTGGAAATTCTACTAGGCTTATCTGGTTTGTTTTAGGGAATTCATTAGACTCTCGAAAGCAGCAGAAGCTGGTGATGCAGAAAACATTCCTAGAGATAAAACATGACCACTGAGCTTGCATGCATTTAGAGTGTAGTGTGGAGAACAGAAGGAGAAGGGATATGTTTTCCTTTGTAACACCCTCGGAACATGACTTTGCTGCCTGATTTTTCTAACTGAAGTTGACATTCTTCCTGACAAAACAGCTATCTTATGTTAACGGCAGATGATTAAGATAGATAATCATATCACGAGGACTCTATCAGCAATAGTTGTAAATGTAACTCCACCTGTGACTGAATCTTTATCACTACTAAAGTGAATCTTTATCACTACTTTGATACACGAATCCAGATAATACCTTTTCCATATGGGCCTAAGTGCATGATCAAGGGTCTCAATGGTCTTTTCCCTCACTGCAGGAGAGGGAAAAAAAAAAAAGAAAAAGAAAAAAATAGTATTATTATTATTATTATTATTATTTTTTCTCTAAATGAGACACTTCAAAGACTGTTTCAGATTTTAAATTGTGAACTGGATATGGATATTAAGTGAAAAGAATACTGCAGATAGGAAAGTGTCTGGGACTGAAAGGAGAAATCCAAATATTTTAGAAAATTACCACACATAACTACTTCCCACTATTTAATACTTCCTTTCAAATAGTTTTACTTTGGTCTAAGCAGATTGTAATTCTCAAAGGCATGATATTAAACTTCCACTTGCTATAATTCTTTGCTTAGATAAAAAAGTTTTTTTATTTTGGAAAGAAAGAATTATTCTGCTTTCCTAGTTATAAACTCAGCAGATATTTAGTGATTTCTTTCCACATAAAGTGATGCTCATAAATGCCATTTAGTAGTGTCTTTATATTTGGTGTTTTCAAAGACTGTCAATTTTACAGTAATGGAAAATATATAAACTTCAAGTAGAGTTAAGAAGAGTGAGAGAAAATGAAATTGTATATTGAAAAATCAAGCTGTTCATAAACAACATTCAGTCCTCAGAAATGCCTCACAGGTACCAGAAACCAGTATTAAGGCAATCATGACGATTGCATCAGATATTTTTTTGTTGTTGTTGGTTATCAAAAGGAGAAGGAAATTTAACTGCTTCTAGCAAGTAAATGGGTGCCTGAGAGGAAAGTTTGATCTAAAAAAAAAAAAAAAAAAAAAAAGTAACCCCAAACTGCTTCAGACCTGAGATTTTGTTTAAAGGAACTACAAGAATCAAATGCTCTGACATGTCAGGAGGAATTAACTTGGGAATTAACTTGGGAAGACTAAGGATTAAAAACTGGAAAATCTCTCTAATTGGAAGGTTTACAGATTCTTATAATAAGTGGTCATCTAAATGTCTTAAATAGATGTCTATCTATATTTTTTTTGAATAAGCATAGAATCACAGAATGACTTGGGTTGGAAGGGACCTTAAAGATCATCTAGTTCCAAGACAGGAACTATAGACAGGGACACCACCCACCAGATCAGGTTGTCCAAGGCCCTATCCAGCCTGGCCTTGAACACCTCCAGTGACAGGGTATGCTCAGCTTCTCAGGGCAACCTGTGCCAGTGTCTCACCTCCCTTACAGTGAAGAATTTCCTCCTAAAGTCTAAACTAAATCTATCCTCTTTTAGTTTAAGACCATTCTCCCTTGTCCTATTATCTACCTGAGTAAAGAGTCCTTCTCCATCCTTTTTATAAGACCTCTTTAAGTATTGAAAGGCCACAATGAGGTCTCCCTGGAGCATTCTTTACTCCAGGCTGAACATGCCCAGCTTTCTCAGTCTTTCTTCATAGGAGAAAGCCCTCTGATCATCTTTTAGCCCTCCTCTGGACTCACCTTAACCTGTCCACATCTTTCTTGTGCTGGGAGCCCCAAACCTGGATGCAGTACTCCACATGAGGCCTCATGAGGGCAAAGTAGAATCACTTCTGTCGACCTGCCGTTCACAACTTTTTTGATGCAGCCCAGGGTGCAGTTGGCCTTCTGGGCTGCAAGCAAACACTGCTGGCTCAGGTCTAGCTTTTTGTCCACCAGAACCCCCAAGTATCCCTCTGCAGGTCTTCTTTCAATGAGATCTTCTCCCAATCTGTACTCCTGTCTGGGATTACCCTGACCCAGGTGCAGCACCTTGTACTTGGACTTGAACCTCATGCCATTGACATGGGCCCTCTTCTCCAGCCTGTCCAGGTCCCCTTGAATGACATCTCTTCCTTCTTTGGTATCAACAGCACCATCCAGCTGGGCATCATCTGCAAAATTTCTGATGGTGCACTGAATGCCATTGTCTATGTCACTGATGAAGATATTGAAAAACACCAGTCCCAAGACAGACCCCTGAGGGATACCTGAGGGTCTCTACCTGGACATAGAACCATTGACCACCACTCTCTGGGTGGGGCCTTCTAGTCAATTCCTTTTCCACTGGATGGCCCACCCTTCAAATACATCTCTTTCCAGTTTGGAGATTAGGATGTTGTGTGGGTCCATGTCAAAAGCCTTACAGAAGTCCAAGTAGATGACATCAATTCCCTTGTTGACTGATGCAGTCGCTCCATCATCGAAGGCCACCATATTGGTCCCACATTATTTGCCCATGGTGAAGCCATCCTGTCTGTCCTGGATCACCTCCTTGTCCTGCATGTGCCTTAGCATTTCCTCCAGGAGGATTCTTTCCATGATCTTGCCAGGCACAAAGATGAGACTCACCAGTCTATTGTTCCCCGGCTCTTCTTTCTACCCTTTTTTAAAATGGGAGTGATATTACCCTTTTTTCTGTCACCGAGGACTTTGCCCGCCTGACATGACTTTTCAAATATGATGGGGACTATCTTGGTGACTCTCCTCAGCCGATTCCCTCATATATGGGTGACTACGCTCAGCCTGGAAAAGAGGAGGCTGAGGGGAGACCTCATCACGGTCTACAGCTTCCTCACAAAGAGGAGTGGAAGGGAAAGTGACGATCTATTCTCTTTAGTCACCAGTGTGATAGGACCCACAGGAATAGTGTCAAGCTGAGGCAGGGGAGGTTTAAGCTAGATATCAGGAAGAGGTTCTTCACTGAGAGGGTGGTCACACACTGGAACAGGCTCCCCAGGGAGGTAGTCACTGCACCAAGCCTGTTGGATTTTAAGAAGCATTTGGATTGTGCATTTAGCCACATGGTCTAAACTTTTGGGTAGAACTGTGTGGTGCCGGGAGTTGGACTCGATGATCCTTATGGGCCCCTTCCAACTCGGGATATTCTATGATTCTATGTTTCTATATTTAATATTCCCTCATATTTTGTAAATAGTCAAAGTCATGGCAAAACTACTTCCACATTTGAATATTAAAATACAGACCTACCTGCATTTTTGGTCTAATATTAAGCAGAAGGTGTGCATATGCTTATCTAGTAACTGAAATTAGAAATAATGAATATGAACACTGCTTTTAAAGAACTTGCTTGTCTGTTGTAGTAATAGATCTCTGGTGACATCTCCTTGGTAACAAGTCTAGGAGAACCCAGTGTTTTGAGGTCTGCTCCATGCTGTGCTGTACCCCTGATTACTGGGGAGTTTGCACAACATTAAGAATATTAGTTGAAATTAACCTTGGAAGGAAATTCAAAGCCCTGACAAGTCATCTTCACCTGATGCAAGATCAGATGACTTCCAAAGGGGTTTTCTTGCACTCCTTCCCTTTCCTGGCCTCACAATCCCACCACCTACTTTGTGTCATTGGTTGTGACCATGCAGGTGACGTGACAGCAGCCTGGATATCTGACCTTGCAGACAACCAAGACAATATCTTACCCCCAGAAAATTGGGCATATCTCTCCTTTAGCTCTTCCAAGTTTATTCAATGCACTGCACAAAGTCATAGTGGTGGAGGCAAGCTAGTGGGCAGCGCTGCCACTGCCTGGAACAGTCCTCAGCTGCAGGTCTTCCATCACCTCCAGCTGTCATGCATCTGTTTTTCAACAATAGGTTTGATTTTTACTCTGAAAAAAGAGTAAAACCAACAGTCCTAGCTGCAACCCAGTTCCAGCTCCTCTGTTCTCCTGCTTGTGTAGGTAGCTGACAATGTCCTACCCCAAAAACCTTCAGGAATCTCAAGGACACTGCAAAGACTCCCAGAAGGTGTCTGGTCTGCCTTGTTAGCTCTTTTTATAATCCAGTAGGAAGAGTGAAATTCAAATGTCAAAGAATGTATAAGCAACTGTTTACTTTCTCTTTCTCAGCTTTATATAATTGCAATCTACTTTAGGTCTGTGTGCAGTTTCTCTTCTTGATTAAATTTGTGAATAACTAATTAAATATAGTTCCAACTATTTTAGCTCACAAATAAACTACATTTTATGTAGTTTCTAATGTAAACCGAGTATATCTCTGTCATAAAATGCATTTTGCCAAGATCTGAGTTGTGAGCCTGGTCTTGCAGTACACAACAGATGCACATAACCTTTATGCATATGAATCACCTCTAATTGAAATCTGTCATGATGAATGCATCTCTTCACTGACTGACCTCTGTAATGGATCATAAGTTGTCATACTTCTTATGAGAAGTATGAGCAGCATGAGAAATAACATAAAACATAATCTATAGGAAAATAAAGATTCTGCCGTATAAACCATAACTTTCACAATATAGTGAATTATTTTTAAAAATACTATTTTATACTGAAGTGATTTAAAACAACATATTTTAGCTCAATAATCTGAAATAAATTATGGAGATATGGGCAAGCCATTTTTGATTAAAAAGCAAACACTCTTTGCAAGAAATGCTCACTATTTTCTAAATTTCCCAGCATATCCCATTCCATGACAAGTAAGGATATTTCTACTTTGGATTTTAAGACATACAAGTCCTAAATATATTTAGAGAAATCTCTGAAGCATTAACAGAAATGCTGAAAAATGAATTTTATCCTTGTTATTAAAAAAAAAAATCTGATTTTTTCATCTCTATTTAATAGTCATTTAAAAAAATAAGTAACCCTGGTGCCACCATTCATTAGTATGCTCACTTCAGCAGCTCCTTTGCAATAAACCAGGTTCCCTGCATGTTGTAGTGACTTGGTTTGTTCATGTCAGGGAGAAGCGAGACCATGGATCCATTTAAGATGAGCTGTGAGTATAGAAAGGCATTGCCTTCCCCAATGAAGGCACAGATCCACAGCATCAGGATAGGGTGGTGAGAAGGACAGGGTCCATCAGCAGCCCTGAGCATGGCAAAGTCATGAGTCAAGTCCAGGATGAGCCCAAGTAGTCCCTCTGGGGACTGCAGCAAGGAGAACTGGAGACAAAACTACCTACAGCCTGGATGCAAGGTCTGTCCAGGAAGCCCCCACACCAGGCCCATCTGTCTTCTCCATTCCTGTGCTCCCTATTAGGTGATGATGACTAGAACTAAGTCAATAACTAAAATAAGGATATGATGTAGCCTCAGTTTTGTCATTCATGATAAGAGATTGTAGTATTTTAAAAGTGTTGCAAGCTTCTCTTAAGGAGTATATAATTGTAAAGACTTTATTTGAGGAAAAACTTTCTTTTATATTGAACTGTTGATATACAATCCTCTAACCCCACAAGAAACCATAGAAAGAAGAAACCTATCCAGCTTCTCAAGAATTCTTCCTTTGCCAGGGCTTGTGTATGCAGACTTGCAATATGCAGATCACTAGGGACAGAGAAAAGGTCTGATACTGATTGCTAAGTTAAAGGTTTCATCACTAAATAAATTTAACTCATGAAGTAACTAACAGCTTCCCTTGAAAATTCTCAGAAAATTAGCTTTTTACTCAAAGAGAAAGTGCAGTAAATCTGGGTATGATTTAGTACATTCCTTATACATAATAAATAGGATGAATCATTGCAAAACTGAGTGTGAAACTATGCAGTTTTCAATCAGAAAACTCTCATTTTCATACTGATAATAAAAGCTGTATCACATTACGCCTAATCACAGCAGGCCAGAAGACTCCTTGGTGCACAATTAAATAGCAACATACAGAACAGCTAGGAATTATTACTAGATTAATTGTATGTATATCAAACCAGACAGTAGAGTGCTGTGGTATGGGTAACATGGTCATTCAGCTAAGCCTGAACACATTAGCTACCCTTGTACCTTTTTGTTTTCTAAAGAAGGGAATACTGATATAGGACCTTGATTATGGCATAGCTTCACCTCCTACTAGCAGTAGGAGGTTACTAGCAGTATATTTGCACTTCTCTAAAGCATGAGAAGTGTAAGCTGAAATACTCTCCACTCTGCTGTGAAAGAGTCATTATACTACAGTTTACCACTAAAAAAAAATGTACAGCTGTAAAGTGTGTTTCTCTGCTTTACAACTTTTAAGCCTCACCTTGCTTCCATCAAGTCCTATTACACAGGCTCTGATCATGTTGCACTTTGAAGGTGCAGACAGAGGTGCAAGAAATCCCCAGGTAAACAGTCATGGAATAACCTGTTTCCACCTTCCCTTTGTGCTGTCAGTTAGTGTTTAGTTTATGCATTGGAAGAAAAAAAGATATCCTTCTTAAAAGAAGAAAATCTATTCCTGTATAAATAATCTTGTGGAAGTTTTCATTACCCACAGAATGGCAAATCCCTTTCTGAGCGCTATTCAAGCTCTTGGCTTTTATCATCTCACTCAAAGAGGGAAATAAACAATGTTAGAATTATTATTGAGGGAAGCTGTCTCAGCTACTACAGATCTATCAGGATCTTCAGTTTTAGCCAAGGACACCAGGAAAACTAAGACCTTAGCAATAAATTTAAAGAAATGCAAAAGTTCTATATTTTTTATTAATACATTTACTTTTTACTCAGAATAGAAAGGTGGCCCAGATTCAAAAACTGTCACATCCTTCTCAAAACTGGTGTATCTAATACAGTTTTAGCTGATGCAAGTCTCAGCAGAAGATGTGAGTCAGCCCTTCCTTCTCTACAAACATCTCTGATGGCTTGTGCTGGTTGCTCTTTAGCTAAGTTTGGAGCCAGGTTACAGATCTGCTGTGGTGTAACTTTACTGAGCAAAGTGGCTTTAATTTGATGAACCTGTAATTCAAAGGAAAGAAAGGAAGTCTACACAAATTTCACGTTCATTGCACAGTCCATGGTGAGCAATCACTCTTATTTTTCAAGTTCCTGGAGTGCTAAGACAAGAAAATGGGCCTTTTATTTTAATTATTTTAATGGAGATTTTATTTTAATTAGGATCCCAGCCATATGAAAATGGCATAAGCTGGAGTATATTTTGAAATAGCCTGCTGCAGCTATCACTGTGGCAATAATTGAGTCTAGGTGTAACTGAATAATAGGTGACAGTCTGGTGTTCTTTCATTAGTACTAAAGGATAATTTAACATATGATATATTGAATTTATTTTTATTTATTTATTTTTCACTGTGTAACACCAGATTGATGTTTCAGTTCCTACTTTAGTTAAATGTTAGACTCATCCATAGTTCTGAGTGTTATTGCTGCTAATGTACTTTTTATAAACTTCACCCAAACTTTTTTTTCCCCCTTTTTCAAATGTTCTATGGCTTTCTGTGAGATAGTTCTAAGTTATTTGAGCAGATTTTTGGAAACTGTTGCTGACATGAATGCAAATTATACAGCTTCGGGTTACACTTTGATTCCCTCAGTCAGTTTTTTCCTTGTGTTCCTTGGCCATTCTTACTGGCATATTCCCCCAGTTATTTTATCAAAACCATAGCATTGAAACTGGAGAGCCCATTCAGGAACCTATACAATTTCAAATATCCTGAGTTTCTGAGTCATCCTTGTGGGACTGGTAGGTATGAAGAGGACTGTGTAAGTAATATTCCTTTGTGTATAAATAAGTGGAAACCACAAAGAATATGCAGTGGGTTCTGAAATAACACTAGACACCTGTCTTTAACTTTCTAAATTACTTCCTCGGTACTTCTAATGAAAGGTGCTTGAGGAGTTAAGTGTATGGAATTACCATTGACTCTCATGGGGCTTGTGGACTCCCAGTACTTCTTCAAGTCAAGTCATGAGGACTACAACCACAAAAAAGATGTGTGGTGCATAGATGCATCAATGCCAGTGTGGTGCAATTGCTTAAAGTAACTATGAAAATAAAACTAACTTTCACATCTTAAAGAAAATGTACAGCATTGAAGAGGCTTTCAGGGTAGGGTGCAGCTGCATTATCTGAGTGTTCCCTAGGCTTCCAACCTCAGATGCTATCACGCTGAGGGAACCTGGTGTGCTGGCTCTAAGGAACAGCATGGAGTGTGGAGTGGAGTGGAGACACCACGGCTAGGCTCTGTGATCAGGTGGGGACTCGATTGTTCTTGTGCACACCGAAACCGATAAGCAGCACTTTTTGCTACCCTAAGCCAACAACCTGTCAGGTTTTGACAAATGCTGTACTCTAGTGTACTTTTGCTCATTATAATATCATTATAATACCAAAACACACCTCCATCCCAAAAGCTACCCGCCTCCGAGGTGTGACCACCCCTCACTGAGCATGCGCTCTGAATTTCTCGGAGCCTATTACTTTAAACAGAGACGGGAAAACTTTTCACCAATCATAACTAAGATATGCTTGACTAGAGTCACTCAAGCTCCACCTAAAAGATAGAAAATAATATAAATTGGCCTAAGAGAGACGGGATGTTAGGGAAGATACCATCGTCAGGGAAAACACCATCGTCAGGGAAGATACCATCCCGAGGGAATACATCATCCCGAGGACCTCCTGACTTCTGGGATCAGTCGATGGGCTGAGCCTCTCTTCCCCCCCATTGGGACGCCTTTGGGTGAGATTCAAACACGTGTTTATACTCCTTTTAACGCGTTAATTTCTAGGCTAGCTTGCTTTTGCAGACAGTCACTATTGCCGGCAATCCAAAAGGAACCTGTGTACCTGTTGCTGTAATAAATTGCACTTGATTGTATTGTTCCTAGTCGTGATAGTTCTTATTGAACGCGACTAGAGTAAGAGCGGTTATTCGTTATTGGTGAATCCGTGACCGTGATAGTTCAGTGCTCTGAATCCAACCAGACCCATATCGGTTAATGTGGTATTGGTGAATCTGTGATTGTGATAGTTCAGTATCCTGAATCCGACTGGGCCCATACCGATTAATCAGCGACTAAGTGCTAAGGGTGGTTATACGTTATTGGTGAATCCATGACCGTGTTGTTCAGTGCTAAGAGTGGTTATACGTTATTGGTGAATCCGTGACCATGATAGTTCAGTGCTTGGTGCTCTGAATCTGACTGGACCCATTACAGTTAATCTGCTTTCCTGGATCTGACCGGACCCATAACGGTTAATTAGCTACACCCCTTTAACGCGACAGCCAGCCCTGAATTTTAGTCCTGCTCATGTGGTTTTGTTTCAGGAAGCAAGGAAGTGCTGAATCTGCTAGTAGAGCTCAGGCACATTTCTCTTCTTCTGTAGGGATACCTGGGATGAGTGTTTATCTAATACCAATCTTGTAGCTCTTCTTTGTGCTCTACTTCATTGCCAGGCATAAATACCCCAGATGAGGACTAGGCAGCACTATCTCCCTTCACTGCATCATAGACTTTGAGTCTCTACATCCTACCTTATTTGATGTAGGTATGTAACTGAAGGGATGCAAGACACGGACTCCTGATGGCTCTTGAACAGAAGGCCTTTATTGCTATTTTTCACTCCTACATATACTTTCCCCGTAGCCCCACATACTGTCCACGTGCCTGAATCTGACATACAATTGGTTAGAGACCCTCAGACACGCACCTCGAGCCAGCCAGCAATTGCCTACCACCCAAAGCTCATCCTTAGCACTGTAGCCAATTTTCTTTTTCTCAACCTTGCTCAAGTTTTTGTTTTTTTTGCCACTTGATTCCTCAGTATCTCTAATTCAGGGACATGTGAAACAGTGCGAAGCCACCTGCAAATTCTTTTCCCACGATTTCCCCTTTTTTATTTTCAAACAACCAAACGCTTTCTATAGATTTTCTGTCAATCATTGCAGACATTGCAATAAGCAAAGTACAATAAGCGACAGGGTGAAAATCACATGCAGAATTACAATTGTAAAATAGCATGCCTACTAGAATCTATATCAGTCAACAAGCCACTAAGCGCTAGGGATGTTGCTTCACAGCGATGCTGTTTCTCATTCGCACAAACAATCACACTATCACGCAAAGAGGCCTCTTGCATTTCTCATTCATACCACTCAAGAAAATATCACTCAAAATAATTTGTCTGCGGCTTCAGGAGGTCCTTGTCTACTCCCATGGTGAGCGACTGAGAGTGGAGACCCCTCCGAGGAAAATGCTCAGTGTGCACCTAGGGGCGTCCATTCCACAGTTGATCCCACAGCCAAGCAAAACGGCTCCTGGCACAAGGAATGATGCTATTATAGTTTGCATAATTACAACCAAGAGATGCATCGCTATAAGGAGCGAGTGTGGAATTGATGATTTGTTTCATGGTTTGGTTCTTGCCCATGGAATTGAAAATCACATGCTGTGGCAGTTACACCTCCCAGGATATCTAATTCCTGTGGCTCTAGGGGCGCTCGTGGAAAGTAGACAGTTCAGTCTTTTTTATCTGCCAGGATTTCCCACCAGACATGTTGTAGATGGGTAGTTTCATTGGCTCCACCAGCTCCAGGAACCTCCTCCCATCATCCTGATTGTCCTACCCGAGCCACCTTGTCTGCCTGTGGAGCTTTGTAATATTCAAAATCATAGATGTATTACGTGTCAATAAAGTTAGATGTCCCAAAGTGCAAGGTCCTCCTGCAATATGCCAGGGGACATCCTGCCAGGCCCAGTCACCGCAAATAAGGAACACCCCAGCTGGCAAGGACAGTGGCGCATTTGAGGACCTAGATATGTTAGGGGTGGTATAATTGCACCATTTAGATTCATTCTGGTACACAGATAGACCGGCTGTAATGTTAATTGCAGTGATATTTTTTCCAGTATAATTGAACCTTAAGCAAGCAAGCACATTGACACTCTCCAAGATATCTAGCTCCTGCGGCTCTAATGGGGCTATAGATAAATGGACCACCCAGCCATCCCAGTTGTTCATTGCCTCCCTGGAGGCATTTCCTGTATGTGAGAGGTTCCACCCCCCAGCAAGATGTGGCCCTATCGATGTGCTGTTAACCAAATTTGTCAGATCCTTATCTTCTAGCGGAATCCCAACTAGGCAGGTCGTGAACGGATTTCCTGTGCTGGCCATAGACAGACACATATGGTTTTGTCCAGTCATGTTGGCGAGGGTGACCCAGATGTTCTGTCTGGGCTGGATTGAGACCCAGGGGGCACCAAAGCTGCAGAGGCGGACGAGGATGATGATCCCAACAAGGGTCACACACCGCGAGCCAGCACCCTTTGTGGTCCTTGCCCTGTGGGAACACAAGCATACCCTCGCCCCAGGTTATTAAGGGATATGGTCCTTCCCACCCCCCCAGTATCCAGATTTTTCATCATAACCATCACTTTTCCTGTTGGGACGGACGTTAGTCCTGATTTCATTGATTTAAAATGCCTGACTATAGGTGGTATTTCTTCATGTTGAAAAGGCAGTGTCAAATGATTCATGACATAAACCACTTTATGTAATCTATTCTGCGGGGTCTCCTGTGTCTCCCCCTTTTTTTGTTTTTCCAATAAGTCCTTTAATGTGCGGTGAGCACACTCTACTATTGCTTGTCCCATAGGCGAGTGTGGGATACCTGAATCTGACATACAATTGTTTAGAGACCCTCAGACACGCACCTCGAGCCAGCCAGCAATTGCCTACCACCCAAAGCTCATCCTTAGCACTGTAGCCAATTTTCTTTTTCTCAACCTTGCTCAAGTTTTTGTTTTTTGCCACTTGATTCCTCATTATCTCTAATTCAGGGACGTGTGAAACAGCGCAAAGCCACCTGCAAATTCTTTTCCCACATGTAACAAACGGAATTTCCTCAGATGAGACTTTTTGATTCTTTCCAGCTGAAACTGTTGCAAGAACTACATATTACTTGACTACGAAAGAATATTAATCTTGAACAGTATGAGAGAGAGCAAGCTGAGCACTACTTTCGCAGCTGCAAGACTCAACTGGGAAGTTTCCTGATTCAGTAAGAGATCATGTTGAGAATATGTTTTATTTTCTGTGTTTGTGAGAGATGCTTATGGTAAGTAATATATATGATGGGTTACGTGCTGATTCTGGCATGCTCCCTGTGCAGCATCAGTATTTTTTTAATGTACACTTTATGTGTGTCATTTTACTGTAACAGAATGATAAAATCGCAGAATAGTTGAAGTAGCAAGGGACCTCTAGAAATTGTGTAGTCCAGTCACACTATGTGACACTGAGGCACACCTATGGAAATTTCAGGCCCTCCTTTGCACCATTGGGAGGCACAGTAAAAATTGCAAGCCAGGACAAACATACCTTCTCCTGGAAATCACTGTAGATGTATAGGTACTGCATGGTACTCACATGATTATACTGATTCTAGGTCTCATTTGAATGTGGAATAATTGCTGGAGGTGACTTATTGAGAGCAAAAGTTTTTCTACATCTTAAGAGAAGCTTCAGCGTTGAGGAAACTTCCAGGGTGAGATGTGGCAGATATGCAAGAAATCTGTTCCATTATAGTCCTCTTGCAACACAACGTTCAAACTTAGGTATTTGTAATACCTGGGGAGCTTAGTTTGCTGACTCTAAAAGAAATCTCATGGAGTGAAGACGCTGTGGCCAGACTCTGTCGTACCACTGCAGGGATGGGGAACTTGACAGTACTTTGGAACTGATAGACTGCATGGCATGAGATGAACTGATAACAAATTCATGTCCTCTGGGTGAACTTTGCTCATTATAACCTCATTATGATTCCAAAACACACCTCCATCCCAGGGGTTACCCACCTCCAATATGCAACTACCCCTCACTGAGCATACGCTCTGAATTTCTCTGAGCCTATACCTTCAAAGCAAAGGCAAGAAAATTTTATATCAATCATAATGAAGGTATATACGATTAGAGTCACTCAAGCTTCACCCAAAGGTGAGAAAGTAGCATAAAAATGTCTCAAGTGAAGAAAAATATTATGGAAGATACAATTGCAGACAAGTTGGGAGGACATCGCTGATTTCTGGGAGCAGTTGATGGGCTGAAACTCTCTCTCCCCTCCCCTCCCCTCCCCCCCACCCCCCACGGATGCCTATTGGGTGAGATCCAAACCCTTGTTTATAGTCAAAGTTCAAATTAAAGACTTTGTCCAAAAGATTCCATAAAAACTAAAGCTGTAAAAGGTATAGTTTGGTGATAAAGAATCAAGAAGATATTTTCAGAATTATAAAGAATCCTAATGTTACATAAAAGCAGACTAATTAATTTTTTTGCATTGCAGGAAGTAGTAGCAAGAATTCTGAATTCTGTGTTATGCTGGTGACCAGTTAATTATAATGCTTCCTTTTGTCCTTGAAATATATAAAGTTTCCTGCCCCATCCACCCACCCTCCCAAAAAATCACATAATCACAGAATGATCGTCCAGTCCAATCCCCCTGTCGGAGCAGGAGCACCTGTATCAGGTCACACAGGTATGTGTCCAGGTGGGTTTTGAATGTCTCCAGAGAAGGAGACTCCACAAGTCCCCTGGGCAGCCTGTTACAGTGTCCTGCCACCCTCACCATGAAAAAGTTGTCTCACATTTAAGTGGAACCTCCTATGAACCAGCTTGCACCCATTGTCCCTTATCCTATCATTAGATGTCACTGAGAAGAGCCTGTCTCTGTCCTCCTGACTTTTTACACATTTATAAACATTAATAAGGTCACCCCACAGTCTCCTCCAAGCTAAAGAGACACAGCTCCCTCAGCCTTTCCTCGTAAGGGAGATGGTAACATGCCCTTAATCATCCTCGTGGCTCTGCTCTGGACTCTCTCAAGCAGTTCCCTGTCCATCTTGAACTGAGGGGTCAAGAACTGGATGCAATATTCCAGTTGCAGTCTCACCAAGGCAGAGCACAGGGGGAAGAGAACCTCTCGCTACGTACTAACCACACCCTTTCTGATAAACTCCAGGATGTCATTGGCCTTCATGGCCACAAGGGCACAGTGCTGGCTCATGGTCATCCTGCTGACAAACATAAAACATTTCATGAAGATGCTCTGTAGACAGCTAGGAGCAGCCTCAAAGCCCTGGTCCTCAGGGCGGACCTCAACCGCTGATATCTGTTGGAGGGACAACACAGCAGAGCTTAGGCAATCTGTGAGATTCCTGGAATGCATTGATGATAACTTCCTTCTCCAAGTGATAGAAAAGCCAACAAAGAAAGGTGCTGTTCTGGATCTCATTCTCACCAACAAGAAAGGGCTGGTGGGGATTGTGAAGCTCAAGGGCAGTCTTGGCTGCAGTGACCATGAAATGGTGCAGTTTAGGATCCGGAGGGCAGCAAGAAGGTTGTACAGCAAACTCACTACCCTGGACTTCAGGGATCTGCTTGGTAGAGTGCCATTGGACAAAGACCTGGAGGGAAGAGGGGTCCAAGAAAGCTGCTTAATGTTCAAAGATCACCTCCTCCAAGCTCAGGAGCTATGCATCCCAACAAAGAGGATGTCAGACAAAAATGCCAGGATACCTGCATGGATGAACAAGGATGACAAAACTCAGGCAGGAAAAGGGGGAAGCATGTGAGGAATACAGAGAAATCATCCAAGCAGGCAGGGATCAGGTTAGGAAAGCTAAAGCCCTATTATTGGATAAATTTGGCTAGGGATGTCAAGGGCAACAAGAAAAGTTTATATAGGTATGTCAGTGATGAAAGGAAGATCAGGGAAATTGTAGACCCTCTCCATAATGTAATGGGAGACCTGGTTACCCAGGATATGGAAAAAGCTGAGGTACTGAATGACTTCTTTTGCCTCAGTTTTCACTGTCAATTTCTCTAGCCACATAGGCCAAGTTCCCGAAGGCAAAGGCAGGAATTAGTAGACTGATGAACTTTGCACTGTAGGAGAAGATCAGGTCTGAGACCATCTAAGGAACTTAAAGGTATAGAAGTCCATAGGACTTGATGAAATACATCCATCGGTTCTAAGGGAACAGGTGGGAGAAGTTGCTAAGCCACTATATTTGAGAAGTTGTGGCAGTGTGGTAAAGTTCCCCCTGACTGGAAGAGGGGAAACATAACCCACTTTTTAAAAAGAGAAAAAAATAAGACCTGGGGAACTACAAGCCAGTCAGTCTCAAGTCTGTGCCTGGTGAGATCATGGAGCAGATCCTCCTGGAAAGTATGCTAAGTCACGTGGGAAATAAGGGGGTGATTCATGACAGCCAACATGTCTTCACTAACAGCAGATCATGCCTGAAAATTCTGGAGGCTTTCTATGACAGGGTTATAGCATTGGTAGGTATACAGGGGAAGAGCAACTGACATTATCTACATGGGCTTGTGCAAAGTATTTGACACTGTCCTGTACAACATTATTGTCTCTAAATTGAAAAGACATGGATTTGACAGATGGACCACTTGGTGGGGAAGGGAACTTGCTAGATGGCTGCACTCAAAGAGTTGCATTCAACAGCTCAATGTCCTGTTGGATATCTGTAATGAGCGGTGTTCCTCAGGGTCTGCTATTGAGATTGGCGCTGTTTAACATCTTTGTCAGTGACATGGACTGTGGTATTAAGTACACCTTCAGCAAGTTTGCTGATGACACCAAGCTGTGTGGTGTGGTCAACACACTGGAGGGAAGGGATGCCATAGAGAGGGACCTTGACAGGCTTGAGAGAGAGTGGTGGGCCTGTGTGAACCTTGTGAATTTCAACAAGGCCAAGAGAAAGGTTCTGCACCTGTGATAGGGCAAGGACATGGACCAATTAGAATGAGTCCAGAGGACGGCCATGAGGATGATCAGGGGACTGGAACAGCTCTCCTATGAAGGCAAGCTGAGGCAGGTGGGGTTCAGTCTAGAGAAAAGGAGGCCCCAGGGAGACCTTATGAGAACCTTACAGTACCAAAAGGGAGCCTACAGGAAAGCCGGGGAGTGACTCTTTATCGGGGATTGTAGTGATTGGACAAGGGGTAACAGTTTTAAATTAAAAAATAATAGATATGGATTAGGTATTAGTAAGGATTAGATATTAGATATCCTTCAGTATGAGAGTGAGGCACTAGAAGAGGTTGTGCAGAGAAGCTGTGGATGCCCCATCCCTGGAAGTGCTCAAGACCAGGTTGGATTGGTCTTTAGGAAACCTGGTCAAGTATGTGTCCCTGCCCATGGCAGGGCAGATAGAACTACGTAAAGGTCCCTTAAGGGTCCCTTCCAATCCAAACCATTCTATGGTTCTATAAGTTTTTAGGCCCAAACCTGTCTGGCAAATTTCTGGCCTCAAGTGATTTGAAGTTCATTATTTATTAATGTGTACCATGTTGACTAGCATACAAGAACAAACATAGCAAAATCATTATTTTAGCAAGTTTTATATTTGTTTGAATCAAAAATGTCTTTGAAGAATACAAAAGTTGGGATATTTTTTCAAAGACAACATGCTACAGTAGCGTGATCCTTTCCCAGTCATGATGATTCATGGTAATTAAACCCTATTATTTTCAATGGCAAATGTTAGTTTTCTCAGCAGTCCTGAAAACCAAGCCTTATGGGGACACATAATGTTATGCATTTCTATATTTGCTGTTGCATACATTCCTGGCTTTCTAATTTTTCATCTGCATATCTATGGAGACTACTAAAATTTGATTATCATTGGCAAAGGAAATACTCAATATCACCTTAGCTTGTAAAGATTACATAATTTTGCTTTCACATACTATTTTGCTCCAAAACATGATTAACAATTTGGCAACTTAGAACCACCCTGACTGGAATATTTTGCTGGAAAGTGAGATATAATTTATGACTTAGTCTCCATTATAATATTGATTATTCACATCTGTAAAAATTTATATCCAGCATGATGTGGGATATTTAGTTTTAGATCTCTGTCCATAAAGAGAAAGATCTGATCTAGTGTAGTACCAAAGAGTCTTTTAATCAGTAACAGTTTTACCAGATCTAGGTCCTGTTTAATCCTCTGTCATTCTTGATATTACCAACTGAAATAAACTTTGTGAGCCAGCTAAATGGCCTTCCAGTGCCCATGAGTCCCTGTCTATAGCCAGGAAAGGATTTAAACTTCTGAGACTGCTTGAAGTCTGCATATAAAAATGTTTTTAAAGAAGAGCTTGTAAGCTCTGTGAGAGTTTTAATCCTCCAAATTCAGCCTGTTGCTACCTCACTGCAGATAGGGAGGATTCACACTCCTCAAGCAGTTTTCTCTGAGCAGTGGGGATGGAAAAGCATCTCTTTCATCTGAAGGTCCAAGGGCTGTGCATATTGTGTGCACACATACCTACTCACACATACCATACTCACTCACTTTATTCCTAGGAAACCACTTAATTGCATTTTTCTTCTCTGAAAAAGTATGTAGTTTAACAAATGGGACAAAATGCACCCAAAGTGGAGATGGAGGTGATAGAAAAAAGTTTCAATTTATCCACTGTAGAAAGAAACCTTTCAAAAGTGCTGTCTGAGGAAGCTGCTGGAAATCTAATATCTGCTCAGAACCTTTGTTCGCTTGAGTAGGCAGCAGAAGCTCTCTCTTTGTAGCTCTGCATTGCGTGGAGTTCCACAGAGTTTCTCTTGTGCTTGAAGTCCATGTCTGATAGAGCAGTCAGCAATGTCATCTGTCTACATGGCTACCCGCATGCAATTCCATGGGCAGTGATTTTTGCAATTTTTCTTATTGTCATTATTGTCTCTTGCTATCATGCTATATTGTGACATGCCTTGGATCTTCCCAAACCATCTTGGAACAAATTGTTCAAAATGAGTCACATTTAGCCCTCCTGAATTACAGTTTTTCTACCTTGTTGTCTTACTGCAAAAAGCACTCAGAACATGCAATTCATTTATGAATGGTCCACATATAAATGGAGAAATATCAAAATCTGAAAGGTCACTCATCCTTGAAATCATCACAATTGATTTTATATAGCTTGCTGTCAAAAAAACACTTTTGTGTTCCTGAGACACGGCATGACATTTGCTCTCTGAGTCCTGCTTCCTTGAATAATAGCACTCAGTGAATAGATTTGTAAAACACCATTGCACGCACTGATACATTAATCACAAATAATGCAATGTGTCACCAAAAAACCAGTAAATCTCATGGCATATACCACTGAAAGTTGTCCTTTAAAAATTAAGGAAAAAAATGTCTAGGCATTTATTTGCCTGTTACCACACATTGCATAAAACTTACTTCTCCTGTGTTAAGTAGAGTACTGATAGAGGACAGAATATGAGAGACAACAACTTGTTATGTCTGTTGCCAAAACCAAAACCAAAACAACCCTAAATTAATTGTTTCATACCCTTATTTATATATATATATATTGTGCAAAAAGGTTTGTGTAACTAATAGGTAAATCAGAATTTTGAATGACTAGAAATATGAGTAGTGGTATAGCTCCATCTCTGATGAGAACATTTCAAATTTGATTTGCTTCAATAACAGTGTTGTTATTGAAGGTAGGATGTTCAAACCATATAAGTTTGGTCTAAGGGTAAATCAGAAAAAAATCAAATAAATTTACACACCTGAAAGCTCTCCTATTTTTATATATTCTACTTTTTAATCTAAAAAAATGCCATTCTACTGTTTTCATAATTTCTTTGTGTTTATGAATTAAAAACTTTTTACAAATAATTTCTGAATGTCATATTTGTTAAAAGTTGATTTTTTGATAATTCTGTGGGAGTTTTTGTTTAGCACAGTAGAAAGTCAGAAAAATTATGTTAGAATAAGTTGTTTTAAAAGCTTAAAAGCAGATATTTTGAAAATAAATATTTGTGGTCTTCCTGTACTCATTAGAGGTAGTAAACTACTTATCCTGGAAATGAATGAATTAAATAACTAAAACTGAAATAACTTTACAAAAAAATAAGCCAGATTCTATGCTGATATAACTTAGTGCTACCTCATTTACCTGAACCGTTTTACCTATTTTTCACAATGAAAACTATTTTGAAAAACTATAAAAGCACTTACCTGTGGAGAAAGCTAATACAATGTAAAGCATCCAGTTGCCTCTCACATAAAATCAGCCATTTAGTGGATGTGGTTAGAGTCTGGGCTGCTGTCTAGATAATTTTTCTACTGTTAGTGTCCAGTTACCATATTTGATATATTACATGGACCTTTCCTTCACAGAAGCAGGGAAAATTTTATTGGAGTTTGACATTTAGATTGTGTCAGAAACTTTGGTATCCCACCCACAGTTTCATCATCAAGGGAAGCACACTGCTAATGTAACCACTCAAGTAAACAAACCTTCGTTAAATCACTATCCCATAAAGTGATTAAACACGGCCAAAATTCTGAAAGTAGTTAACTTTCCATGTACTTTTCTTTCTGGAGAAATTATTTCTTAGGAATTTCAATCATAATCACCCCAACATTTGGAGGCTTAGCGCCTGAAAATATAATATCGGCATCACATATAGAGACGTGAAAATTAATAGTCACTAAACATGTTGAGCAAGCAATGTGAGGGGTATTTCTTTAAAGTCAAAGTGAATGCCACATCCTCTTTCATTTATTTTCTGTTATTCACAGGTAAACCACTTCATTCGGGTCACTATCCAACCATGCTGTGTATCGTCTCTTCCTCTACTGTGGTCTGTGAAATACAGGGAAGAAAGCTACGCTTCTGGACTTGATATGTACTGCAGCAGGAGCAATACCAGCAATTGCAATCTACATTATCATATATATATATATATATTTCTTTAAATAACATGCTAACTGTTGCTGTAATTCCTTACAGAGTGAGCACCAATTACATTTTCTGCTTAAGAATCCAGTGAGGGTAAGCACTGAATGTACTCACTTAATGACCGATATCAGCAGTTACCCTCGGGATGACTTCAATTCTTATTTTCCACAACATTAGCTGTCTCTAGTTGAGGAGAAAAATTTCTAATTATGCAAAGCACAAAGCAATGGAGGAATATATATAAATATATTTCCTATATACAAAGCTATACATCATAGACATTCACATATAGTAATACACCACTAAGTGGTCACACAAAGCTTCTCGTTACCTTAGCTGTTAAGTATACCTAGCTGGATAGTATTAGAAAGTTTTAAATGTAACCATTAGAAATACTTTTTATTGGTAAGCTGGATTTATATGGGATGACATGGGAACTAGTTTTTCGGATAAACGTGTTGTGATAATTGTGGATGTCCTGGTTTCAGTTAAGACAGTTTTCCTCCTAGTAGCTGGTAGAGTGCTGTGTTTTGGATTAGGATGAGAAAAATGCTGATAACATGCCGATGTTTTGGTTGTTGCAGAGCAGTGCTTGTACCAAGCCAAGGACTTTTCAGCTCCTCGCTCTGCCCTGCCAGCGGGCAGGCTGGGGGTGCAGCAAGAGCTGGGAGGGGACAGACCCAGGACAGCTGACCCAAACTGGCCAAAGGAGTATCCCATACCATCTGACGTCATGCTAAACAATATATAGGGGTGGCTAGCCGGGATGGGGGGGCCAGCTGCTCAGGATAGACTGGGCATTGGTCAGCGGGTGGTGAGCAATTGCATTGTGCATCACTTGTTTCATACACACTATTATTATTATTATTATTATTATTATTATTATTATTATTATTATTATTATTTCCTATCTTAATAAACTGTCTCTATCTCAACTCTCGTTTCACTTTTCCGTTTCTCTCCCCCATTCCAGAGAGGGAGGGGGGAGGGTGAGCGAATGGCTGTGTAGTGTTTAGCTGCCGGCCAGGTTAAACCACAACAGTGGATTAATCCTATTTACAGAAGTGTGGAACAGCAACCACAATTCTTTTGGTTAACCAAATGAATTCTCACTATAGCAACCCCAAAATATGTATCAATGTAAAACATCAATCCATTTTGTCTCTAATGAGTTAATAACCCCACCATCAAAAAACAATAACTGATTACTTTCTATAGCATTCTGAGATTTTTCTAAGCACTTTTCTTATCAGTTTTCCAGCAATGTTCCTTGTAATGGCTGTAAATGCTGTATGCACATGCCTTTACTTTCTCTCTCATCCCCATGCCCAAACATTTCACTGCCGAGAAATGCTCAGAGCAAAGGCACTAACTTGTCAAATTGTGCTGGGGTGCTGGGTTTACTTAGTGTACAGAATCTTTCCTGAAACTTTAGTCATATCCTTGGCTAGACTTTCTTTTCTCTAGGAATAGACAATCCTTAGTCAGGTCTGTCCTTAGCTGATTCAAGAATGGCACTCAGTGACCAAATCAGACATTTTTTCATGTAGCTTAGGTTGTCCCAATGTTTTTAGCTTCACCACATATATCATCCATTCTCTTGTGTGGTAGCCTATCTGTATAGAGATTTTTTTTTTTTTTTTTCCTAATCTGAGTCTGCTGGATCTGAGTGGGTGACTTTGGGGAAATCTTACTATGGAGAAATCCTACATGCCTATTTCAGGGATAATAAAAGCCTCAAGTTACGTTGACATGGAACAAGGTTACTGTCTCAAAGGGAAGATTTTTTTGTGAGAAGAAAATCTTTTCAACACTGCTTTAGAGCCATCCTGTAGGACTCTTAAAGAAGAGACCTTAATGGAAAACTCTAACCACTCCTCTAATAATTTTTATAGTGGTTTTCCCAACAAGTTCAAAACTAAGAAATATTTTTCTTTGTCCTTAGAGTCATTGAGTCTCAGAATGGTCCTGGGTCCATAAAGTAGTAAAGTTGTTTGACTTATCCATCTAACATGCATGGATGGATGCCTTCATTTCAGCAAGAATTGCCTTCATGCCCAGTATCATCCAATGCATAATTTAAGATTAACAGAGTAAATTTTCTTGATGGTGTCAATTACATAAAATCGTGACAAGCAATTCCAAAAAAAAAAAAAAAAAAAAAAAAAAAAAAAAAGAATTTATTTTAGTGTATTATCCATTTTCCTCTCAAATCAGATATATTACTGATTTAAATTTTCTAGACCACTAAGGATTTTTCTGAAAATGATCACATTTGATTACAAAATGATTACATTAGAAACTTATGGGAATGGAGGTATTCAGACTTTCTTTTCCACTATAAAGGATTTTGAAATTATTTTAATCAGCTACTATTTAATTTGTAGCAGTGTTTTTTTCTGAATTAGGAAATGGCCTTGTACCCAATATAATAACATTAAAATGTCTATAAATTTAATGAAATTTGTGGAAAATCTGGCATAGTTGTAACAATAAGGATGACACATTTGCAAAAGTGAAAATTAAATATATAAATCATACATGTTTCTTGACACCCTTGGTTCTCATCCATTCCAGTATCATTTAAAAAACTTTCTCATAGACTTCACAGACCAATTTTCCTTAGTTTCTGAATAACAGAACCTTGTGAATGAAATTATAATCAAATAAAAAAAAGTTTGAATACTGAACAGAAAAATATTAATGATTCTTTACATGTTTTTCATAAGTTATATTCATGCTGTTTTGATAACATATGATTCAAAGATGAATAAAACACATTCTTCATTTCTATAAATTTAGTGCAATTCCTGTGAAACTTACTGGACCTTGCTCTCCCTCTCCCTCCAGTCTCCCATCAAATCCTCTTTTCAGGAAGGTTGTCACATTTCTTCTCAGACTTTGTTAGGAATGGTCTTTAAGATTTTTAAAACAATTAAAATGGTACCAGCATTTACCACATTTTTATCCTATTTTTTTTAAGAATAACACTTGCTACTATGGATTTCTGTTTGTTATTACTGCTTGGAAAGTCTGTGAAGCACCGTATTATCTCAGAACTTTAAATGTTATTTTTCCATGAGAGAAACATATTTTTCCTGGAAAGTTCCTTAGAGTCACAGTTCAGCAGAAGAAATTACAAAATTGAATTAGTGCATAAATCAGAGAAAATATTTATTTACAGAAATGTAAAAATTATGTTACAGCATTTTAAAGAAAACTGTAATGACACATTAATCTGCTCTACATGGGCAAACCCTGAATGTTTTATTTCTGACTTGCAGTTGTATTGATTAAAAACATGACTGCTTACAATATTGCAGTTATCTACATAGTTTAATTACAATGGTTTTTTTTGCTTGTTTATTTGTTTGTTTTTTCAGAATGAAAAGTGGATCTACAGAGAAAAATAATAAGAACAGCAACAATATATGAGTTTACAAAAGTAAAAATATTTTTTATTGATGGATCCAAACTTTAAAGCTTTTTTAGTAAATATTTTCCATTCATGCAGCTACACAGTCTTGAAACAAATATCTGAAATACACAGACCATGTATGTCTCTGTAAAAAATAAATTTATATAATTCAGGACTGCCCATAAAGCATTTTATATGACTGTTGACTAGCCAAGCTTCTTGACAAGATCCTTTATGTTTCCTATTATTCTATATTGAAAATTATGAGCAATATTAAAAAAATAAAAATAAACAAAAAAAGGCAACAAAAAACAAAACTAACAAAACCAATGTAAAGATGTACCATTCATGTATTAATTTCAAACAACATTGAGCATACTGCATACATGACAAGAATAGAACTATCAACCTCTGTTGAAGCTACTAGCATCCTTTGTGGTGATTTGAAGCAAACATGCCATTAAGAGACTTTGCTAGTAATAGACTGCCTGGCACAACAAGCTTCTGTGTTGCAAATGAAACAGTGCCTTATGATGATCTTATCAAAGGCTTCTTTTTGTGTTTGAAATACATTCTGAACTTAAACTGTAGTGTGAGAAAAGGTTGATATTAAGACTGTGAAATCATTTCTGTGAATATATACTCTAAAAATAATGTTTGGAAAGATGTTTGTAAAAATCTAAGGGTGTTTTTTACAGATTATTAGATCACTTACAATGGAGGTGGTAAACACACCTGTTTCCCATATGCAATTATTAACACCAGTATCAAAACTGATCTACTTCTTGGATGACATTCTTTGTCTTTCAGAATCAGCCAGCAGTTTAAGTAACTCAAATGGGCAAAATGCCCATTCAAATGCTAAGATTTGGACTTATTTTAACTGTCAGCCAAAGATGGAGATCCCAAAGTGCCAATTTTTTTTTTTTTTTTTTTTTCTTTTCATTTTTTTGCCATTAAAAATGATCATAACCTATACTATGCAGAGAAGTAGTGGAGAAAGTGGATAAATATTTCACCTTTTGAGTTGACCTAACATTTCACTTACACAGAAGTAATATCTCTTCTTTTTACTTCTCTGGGACTGTCACCCTTGGCATATTCTGAGTTTGCAATTGCTAATGTTCATGTATAACTACTTACATTATTCTTTCCTTAATTAAGTAGCTAGATACTACTCAGCTCTCTGGTAAACTCAGGTAAATCTACAGACAATATACAAGCTAAAGATAAGATACACAAACGTAAGTGAGAGTGGTATGTTACATCATCTGGTGAAGTAAATTCCCACTCATTTATAGATGATTAATTCACATATGTGCTCTTCTTCCAAATATTTGAAGAATATCACTCCTTCTGTGATGATGGTTCCCATGCTGGAAATCTGACAAGAGTCCTTGAGCTCCCACCTCCTCATAACCCCACATTTTGGTGGTGAACCTAGCATCTCACAAACAGCTGTTTTTTATAGAAATTGAAAGTTTTATCTATTATAGTATTTCTCTGATTCCTTCCTTCCTTCCTTCCTTCCTTCCTGCCTTCCCTCTTCCCCTCTTCCCCTCTTCCTCTCTTTTTCTTTTAGCATACAGGGTGAGGCTAAGGTTCATCTCTGTGGTGTTGGATGAAACCAAACACCAGATACCCTGACAAAGGATATCAGTCAGGGCTGATAAGCTCCAGACTGCCACAAAACTGAGGTCTGAGCTTCATTTGACTGGGAAGGGTATTTACATAGTGTAAATATGTAAATGATGTCTCATCTATCATCTTCCAAGACGTCTCTCGTTCTTGGAAGGCTGTTGCTATTAAATTATTTTTTCCTCCTTTAATTACTTTAAAGACATGTCTCTTTCTATAGGAGTATATATCATGTAAGAATGTAAATCAATATCCCTTCCTCATTTAATATCATCTGCAGCACTGAGGAGGACTAGCTTTGGGATGGTGAACAAGTTGCTACTCAGAGAAGACCTTGTACCCATATCATACATGCTATGATACTCTTAATACCTCAGTAATGCAAGAGAAATCATCCATCCATTCTGTTTGAAAGAAAATATTTATTCAGAAACTCTATGCTGAGATTACCCCTACAACATTTGTAATAATTAATTATTCCAACTTCAGGCTTGTAGAAAGGTGTTAGGAGTTT
This sequence comes from Nettapus auritus, assembly GCA_011076525.1. Classification (NCBI taxonomy): domain Eukaryota; kingdom Metazoa; phylum Chordata; class Aves; order Anseriformes; family Anatidae; genus Nettapus; species Nettapus auritus. The sequence continues at coordinate 130,330,559 of CM021766.1, read as the reverse complement.
GAGAGTGGAAAGACTACCGCCAAGAAATAACCAATAAAACAATCAGTAAGACAACTTAGGCTGTCAGGTATTGACAGCCTGTACGTAATGTACCTGGCTAAACAGGAAATTGGCTCCCATGTAAACTTCTCAAATGGTAACCAAAAAATGCCTTTAAAGATTTGCAGATACAGCTGTAAAAACTGCTTAGTGAGTGGCATCACATAAAGCACTTATCTGATTAAAGGGCTTAACAAGTGGATCCAATTTACAGTTTATCAAGGATTGCTCTCATATTTTGTCATTTTTACTTTTTATCAGCTATCTCTATTAGTAAACATGATTATTTTAAATGACAAATATAATAAATAAAATAATGGAAAATACCATACAATGTATTTAAGTGTGACACTGATTATAATGGTCTTGTTTGAATTAAGCTGTAAACAAAGAAGTGCAATATCACCTGACTCTAAATATGGTAAAACATGCTAATCATAAAAATAGCTTTTAGAAATATACATTTGTATACAGTGTTTCTCACACCTGTTAAATATGTCCTTCATATTATTATGATACAGTACATTGCCTTTAAGACACCTAAATTAAAAAAATAATACCAATAATTAGCCAGAGAAAAACACATTTACAATCTAAACCATAAAAATCTGACAATTGTACAGCTTAGAACATATAAGAAATGGAATTTCTAATATTTTAACAGTAATGTCCTTTTTAATAAGTAAATTGCATTTTTGTACAAATTGAATCAAAGGTCTTGCTAGCCAGTAAGAAACCATGGTTCACAATTTTCTGTCAGAGTTTCTCTTCTCAGCCTTCAGGGGATTCACACATGGCATCTCATCACTTTATCTGTAGAAACTGAGAAATAAGAAATGTTTCCTTTAGTTTGAAGGCAGAGAATTTATTTATTTCAGCATATCCTCAAAAGGAAGCCAAGACTACAGGGAAAAGAAGTTTTTTTTTTTTTTTTTTTTTTTTTTTCACCAATCAGTGAAATATCAAAATCCATCAGACTTTCACACCTTAAAACTTTGAGGGTTAAAGGGCAGATCATGGACCCACAGCAGTGGACAACCAGGACTGTGCAGCAGTCCTAAATTAGACCACATGGCCCAAAATAACCACAATGAATAAAGCAAGAGCTGTTGAGGCTGAAGTAAGTTTCCCCTCAGTAATGCTATGTGAACAACTGTTGGATACTTTCTCTTTTAGCAGCAGAAAATATAAGAACACTTCTTAGACACTTTGCAATGAAATGTTTTATTTGCATAATAACCTTCAATCTAAATAAATTGCATGTAAGATTCTTTGCTCGGTCCCATTGCACTATTTATACATCTCATTCTGCACCATTTACATAGAGTGTGTGCTTTCAGCAATGTTTATTGTTACCAGGTTGATGAGTCTTTCCTCAATGGCTTTAACATTGTCTATTTTATTATTATTTCTGCGTACATGTTCTAGGCTTTAATTGCATATTCTTTTATTTCTTTTTTTGTTTTGCCAGCCACAGTGTGAAACTGCAAAAATCCATCGTCAGCAATGCTTCTGAGGCTCACTCAGAGGCCTGAGACAGATCACATCTAAAAATCTCCATCCTGCTATGGGACCCACAAATGGTACCAGCTTCAGCTGGTCATGCAGCAATTCTACACAGAAGCACCAGACATACCAGCACCACCTACCCACAGGAAAACTGACAATGCTTTCCCAGTCACATATGTTTGGAAAACTAACAGTAGAAAAAGTTAACAGGAACAGAGGGTTTCTTTTTTTAAAGTGAAATATTCAACGTAAGGTTTTATTATTATTTTTAAATTATTATTATTGTTATTTTACTTTTGACAGGGAAAAAAAAATCTTGTTACCAATTTCTTTTCCCTTTTCCATTTTTTTTCCCCTGTAACGCTTATATAATTTTCTATAAGCGAAGCAAAACAGCTAACACAACCTGGCGCACCTCTGATAAAAATCTGAAAATTTTCCGGATAGTCTTTTCAACCAATTTCCCCTTCCTCCACTGTATTTTAAGTCTGCCTTTTTCTTCCCCAGAAAAAAAGGGGGATGATTTATGTTAAAAACTCAGTTTACTGACAACCTATTTTTCCAAAGTAAAAGGTTTCATCAGAAATATCGAGGTCCCTTCAGGACTGGTCTTCTTCTCTTTGAAGCAGTCAGTCATCAGATTTCCCCCTTGTTAAAAAGACAGTGCCAGATTTCTGGTTGTACCCTTTCCAGGTAAACACGATTAGGGTGAAAGCTCATGTGAGAGATCCCAGAACTTTTTTCTTTCAGTTAAAATGTTCTGAAATTATTTTTCTCTACTTGTACAGAGAAAAATCTTGGTCTTCCTCTATTTTTAGCTGCTGATCCCTGGACAGACTAACTGCATGAAAAAGACTTTTAGATGCTCTCCCTAAGTCTTCAAGAGTTGGTTGTTAAGTAGATATTCATCTTACAAGAAGTAAGAAGAAGCCTGTGGTTATGTTGTATATCCACTTAGCTCTAGAGAGAGTTCCTCTTTTCTCACTGTTTTGTCACCTATGCTTTGCTGTACAATTAATGTTATAACAATTATGTTATTATAAAAAGCAATAATTATGCAAGTAAGAAGAGAGATAGAGTTTCAAGTTATTTATCGGAGCTTTTCCCCTGCCATAAACCTTTCAAACATTTACCTGTCACCAGCATTAAAAGCTTCATTAGATTACTGTTTTGAAGCGTTACTGCTAACCATCTGGATCCAAGTCACCTATGCTGCTTTGCTGTCATTTAGAAACAATGATAAAAATTTACCAACCCCACCGGCCCAAAATCCCATGTTTTTGTTTCAATACATGGGCTGGTTATTTGCTTCTTAAGGCAAATAATCTTAAAAGCTGAGAACAAACTTTACAATCTGAAATAGTCAAGCTTTTATTTTCCTTAGAATGACAGTAACCCAGTGTTATGATTAATCTAGTGCAATATAATACTAATTCTATTCTATTTATTTCTTCTGAGTAACATGCAATTTATCAGCTTTATGGTAGTCCTGATGACATTAAAAAAAACCCACGATGAATAATATATTTTTTAACCTTTTCATTTCCTTCCAGTTACATATATATAAAACATCCTACACAACAAGGATAACTGAATTAAATTTAAGCTAACAATATGGTTTTAATTTGATTTAGTTCTAACAGAAAAAACAAACAAACAAACAAAAAAAACAAAAACAAAAACAAAAAACTTTAAAAAGCGTGATTCGAATGTACTGCATTTAATGAACTGAATATCCCAACAGAACATAGAGTCCTGGTAGCTATAGACAATATCAAAGGAAGAGTACATACCATCCTAATTGCCATCATAATCTCTGAAAAAAGCTGGAGATAGGTTATAGAATATTTATTTCATTTTCTACCTGAAATTATTTGAAAGGCTGTTTCTCACTCCTCTCACCCTCCCAGCTGCTGAGTTCATTTGAAATAACCCGTGTACAGCTCTGTTCATTTGAGATAATCTGTGCACTTTGTCCCTTGTTTAAAGCATAAAATCACTTATTAAGTAACAGAATTCATAGAATGTCCTGAGTTGGAAGGGGCTCACAGGGATCATCAAGTCCAACTCCTGGGTCCACACAGAATTACCCGAAAATCATATCATGGCTGAGAGCATTGTTCAAAGGCTTCTTGAACTCCATCAGGCTCAGTGCCGTGCCCACTGCCTTGAGGAGGCTGTCCCTGTGCCCGACCACCCTCTCAGCGAGGAACCTTTTCCTAACACACAGCCTGACCCTCCCCTGTCCCAGCTCCATGACATTTCCTCGGGTCCTGTCGCTGTCCCCAGAGAGCAGAGGTCAGTGTGTGCCCCTCCGCTCCCCTCGTGAGGGAGCTGCAGGCTGCCATGAGGCCTCCCGCAGCCTCCTCTGCTCTGGGGTGAGCAAATCAAGAGACCTCAGCCGCTCTTCATGTGCTTTCCCCTCCAGACCCCCCACCATCTTCGTAGTCTTCCTTTGGGCATGATCTAATAGTTTTATGTACTTATACTGTGGCACCAAAACCTGCATGCAGTACTATGCAGAGCAGGACAATCCCTTCCCTCGAGTGGCTGGTAGTGCTGTATCTTAGGGAACTCCAGGTACAGTTGGGCCTTTGGACTGCCAGGACACACTGCTGACTCATATTCAATTTGCCATTTATCAAAAACAGAATCATAGAATATCCTGAGTGATATAGGTGATTTAGTATATGACTCTGTATGAAACATAAATGCTCAGTTTAGTAGATGTTACTAGTGGGATATGAATATGTATCATGGGTTTGCTAGTGTCATTTGTAAGACTATGCAAAACCAGACAGACAAAATTATGGCACTAAACCAAATTTTTTATAATGAGAAATGATAGAATAGTCACTGCATATAAAAATGGACAGAATTACAATTCAGTTAATATTAATAAAGAATAATTAAATGAAACAGTTGCACCTTCTTTAAATCATCCTTAAAATGTTGAAAACTAATCATTATCTATTGTACTCTGTCAATCATACTTTAATTGCTGAAAACTCTACAGAATCATTTTTCTGCTCAGTGAACAGTTTAATTGCTTTGAAGTGTTAGTACTTATGTGAGTACATGTGAGAACGACTGTTTTACTCAGCAATGAAAACAAACTCCCATCCTTTGTGTTGAAATGCTCTATTTCACTTGCTTGCCCTATAAAAGTCATCAGGAAGAATGAGAAGCCCTATCAAACACTCATTTTTCCGTGGACCAATATACCTTTTATTTCTCAGAGCACTGTGTGGGCAGATTTGTGATAAATATGGTTGAATTTAATGGTGGAGACAAGATCTAATACTTTGAGAGTGCCAATGAGGACATGCTGCAGTTTTGATGATGGCCAGATGTGAGGCTGAAGGAATGACTTTGGGTTAGAGTTCCCATGGTCATTTTAGGGATTTGTTGAGAGATGTGGGCACCAAGGAGATGGAGGAAAAAACCTTAGTTTACTCTGTGAGTTTGCCTCACACTCCACTTTTTTTTTTTTTTTTTTCCCAGCTATTTTCCTCTCACTTTTAGGAGAAGACACAGGGACCAGCAGTATAGTTTCTGGTGACAGTAGGAAGGGTCTGAAGCTGGGGAAATTGGACCTTCTGTAGAGCCTGGGGTAGGCTACAGGGTTGCCAGGTCGGGGAAGGTAGAAAAGATAGAAAGGTGGGATATCATGCATTTACAGACCTTGTTGCCCAGAAGTCTTTGAGCGCAATTCAATATATTCATGTGTTTTGGTGACAAATATAGCAAAGGGGAAATGTCCCACTTTCCTTTGAATGTGGGGGTATATTCATATCAAATTCCCAGAGATATGACTCAAGACTGCTAGGTGTTCTCTGCTTCTTGAGAGTGGGTTATTTCCATGAGAAACAAGTCTAAATGAGTCCTAGTAGGATGCATGGTAAGCTTTGGTCTTGGTCTTGCTGAACACTACAGAAACATGGTTTTAGGATATGGAGTACTGTCAAAAAGTTATAGAATAAAATTCCTACTAATTTAGCCTCTGATTAATGTGAGGAGCAGGGATTTCCCAGTGTGATATGGTGATTCAATAAGCATTAATGCCGAAGGCAGTAGTTCCCATTTTACCAATTCCAAGATGCGGGTTTGAATACACAGTTTAGTGTATAAAGGAACTATTAAAACTTGTACCCTGAGGACACTCACTATGTCTACACTTTATGTAGTATTTCCTTTTAATATGTGCACGTAAGAGCTTATGAAGTACTAGAACTACCTTAAGTCAATTACACAGAAATAACTTCTCAGCTTTCTCAGTATAGCCAAATTAGATTTTAGACAGGTGTCAAAGAATGCAGTGCACCCATGTGGGAAAAAATAAATTGTAAGGAATGATGGTAATGAGTTCAAGAATATCCTATCCAATCAACAGCAGATTTTTCAGTTATTTGAGGCAGAGGTTTTAGTCAACATAGAGAGATGAGAGAGGTAAAAAACAAATTAACAGAGAAGGAACAGGGAGCAGAGCTCACTGGAGGAAGGAGCTGAAACCATTTAGCATGAGATGTCAGAAGTACCACAGAACCTTGGAGAAAAATGTAGGAAGGAGGAGACGAATGAGGTTAACAATGACACCCAACAGATACTTAAATAGTGACAATACTGTATTGAATCAAATAAACATATAGGAAGTAGAGTTACCTGCAAAGCACTATTACCCACAGTGGTCTACATGGAAATGACAATAAAACCTGGTCATATTTTAAACAGCTTTTGCTTGATATTTTCCTGCATAACGCTTATTTAAATGTGAAGTGTGTAGGAGTGCATAACGTTGTTTTGTGAGGATTTCAAGAGAAGTGCCTTTAAAAGTAAAAATTACAAAATAAATAAATAGCGGACTACGGTTATTTTATAGTCTGGAAATGCTGCGTAATTATCTAATAGCTGAGAAAGGATCAGCATAACTCTGCAAAGAAGAAGCAGAAGAGAATTTAGCCTTTTGATTCTCTGTCTATTAGTCCAGAACACAATTTACTCATTCTGAAAGAAATTATAACATTGTATTATACTTTTAGTAATGAATCACAACAACAAATCCAGATACACATATCAGCATAACAGGCTGGCTAAGATGGCATTTGATTAACTTCCAAATCTTCTTTTTGGCAGACTGAGCTTGTTTTATTCCTCACCGGTTACTTTTTTTGTTGAAATGGCAATTACAGTCCTATCACCTAAATAGCTTCCCTTTTCTGAAGTCCATAAATGCCTATGTACAGATAAATTCAATCTGCCTTTCATGTTTTTGATATTAATCATGCAGAAAATCTTCTTAGTAACATATTTATATTTTGTCAAAAAACAAAACAAAACAAAACAAAACAAAAAAAAACAGAGACCTTTTGGAATAATTGGGTCACTAACTGCAGAGGCTTTGCAATTTGTATGGAAAAAAAAAATAAAACACTTAAAATTTGTGTCTTTTTATATGGAAAAAATAAAAATATTTTGGCTTTTCAGTGCTTACTCCTGTTTACTTGCATGAAATCTCTTTGGTTTGCAGATGAGTTTTGATAGAAAAATGTTTCCTCTGGGGATTTTTCATTCAGCATTCCTGAGGCTCAAGCATACTGATAAAGCCTGTGAAATGAGTGTTTTCTAGGGGAAGTAAAGCTATTTACTTTCAAAGACTGACACACCAGGAAAAAAAAATGAGTGATGCATGGCAATTGCTCAGTTTCAGTTATATCTAAGAATTTGAGGTTTATGCTGATAGACTCAAATCCATAGTCAAACACAGACCCAATGGCTGGCTTGAGTACTTGTGGAGGATTTCAATGTGCTAATGAGAACCTGGAAAACACCACTGTTCCTTTCCCCATCTCCCACCAATTTCCCACTGTACCTTGTACTGCTGTTGTGGTATTCATGCTAGATCACTATTTGGATGCCTGTTCTGCCTACACAGGACTGGGGAATGTTGGTCATAAGAGACCCAAAATCAATCCAACATCTCTCACAAGTTGCCAGCATTACATTGGTAAAAGTAGTCAAGGGCAGAAACTGAAATCAGTGTTCATATTTAAAGTGAGTTACTTAAATTAAAAATGGTGTTTCTGTACAAGCCCCAAATGATCTTTTTTAATTAGCCAGTCCCACTCCCCCTTGAAAGGGGATCCAGGTTTGCTTCTGAGAGGCTGTCCTTGTTTCCATAGTGCACTTAAATACTGACTCGAAGCTGTTGTGAATTTTAGGTTATCTAGACAATATCTGTGGAAATAATTCTGATTTATTTAAATAGAATAAACACAATCAGACCACTAGTACTAAATATTAAGGACAATTAATTTATATCAGAGAGGAATTCAGCTCATTTAGGTAAGTATTTTGTTTACATGTCTGAGATTATTTTTGTCCTGGTCTGACAGCATTATTTGTCTCTGAATCAATTCACAAATTATTATTATTAGTAATATTTGGAAATAAGTGGAGGTAAAATATTTGGTTTTGACAGTTGAAGCTGACTCATTAAAATTAAATATTTTGATGTCTTAAAACCGTCAAGTACTGTAACTAACTTATTTTTACCTAACAGCTTAAGATAAAGATAAAGCCCTGCCAAAAACAAAATAAAACAAACAAAAAATCAAAAAAGCAGAAAAACAAACAAACAAAAACCACACAAAAAAACACATCCCAAACCTAAAACAAACAAACAAAACCAAACAATAAAACAAACTAAAGTAAAATGAACAATAATTACCTGATAATGGGTAAATCTACTGTCAGTCAATGCACTGGGTCAGTGAGCAGCAGAGTCCACTTCCCCCAAAATATAGAAAGCATATGAGCTACCTTTTCAAAACACCAGTCCACAGGAAGCTGGCACATGAACTTAGTGGTGCAGCAATAACAAAAATCTTTTACATATTGTCAAGATGTAACACATGCTTGTGTTTCCAAATAAACATATTGCCCAAGTTATGGGAGGCTGTAAACACCTACTGGTATGTACCAGTCAGTGTTCTGTATTGAGAGGCTTTTCAGCTTACTTTGAGTTTTGAGTTTACTTAGGACTTTTGAGTTCTGTGAGCTTTTGAGTTTAGTTAGGACTAGTCTCTCACAGCAATGAGCTGTAACCAGCCATTACTTCCATTTGCCTAGGGTAGGCTAAATACCACAATTCTGTGATCAGTCCTTACAATGTTTTTGAGGAAGTAAAGCAAACAAAACCCCCTTGATTTAATATTTATACACATTTATTGTCTCAGAATTGGTGCACCCCATTTAAACAAAACTGTTGTGCATAAATGCAATTCAGTGGGGTGGACAGGATGTAGAACATCAACCTGCAAGATTTCCTGCTCTTGCTGTATGTTCCTTGAAAGCTGCTGGCAGGGTTTATTAATGTTCACTCTGATGGACCTGAAGAGACCTGTCTGTAATTACCTTGCATACCTCAAAAAAAGAGGTTGTGTTAATAATTTTTAACAGAAAATGCTGGAAGATAAATGATTGAAACTTCACTCGCATAAGGACTGATACCAGGGTGCAATGGAAAAGTGAAGCAAATTTATTGAGGAAATTGAAATTGAGAAATAAAATGTGTAATTTTCTTGACTGGAAAGCATATAGTCTTTATTAGCTTATAGTATATCTTTTGGGAATGTTTCTTTCCCACTTTTTCATTGTATGGCTGAAGGCATGCATTGATCTGAGCTCAGAAAGAGGGTCTGAGTCTACATGTACATTCTGTCTGCTGAACTACAGTGGTAAAGCTGAGAATGAGACCCAAACTTCTTGATTCCCCATCTTTTTGTTTAAAAAGAGATAAACAGAAAAAAAACAAAAACAAAAACAAAAACACTGCTTTCAAGCTGTTTTGCCTCAGCACTGTAAGATTCTAATTGTTGTAATTAAATTATATTATTTGCATTATAAATGTTTTAAAAGCTTTTTTAAATTATTATTTTAGTTGAGAACTAAATAATATAGAGGAAATGCAGAAGAATAGATATGAAAGATGAGGAAATTGTTTTGCTTATTCATTTTACAAATATGCAATTGCAGGCTGGAAATTCTAGTAGAAAGAGACACAAAGTGTGTTATAACAGTGTTTGCATTCTCTGTGGCTACTCATGTGATATCTAGGGGATATGATGTAAATACTAATTTAAAGAAATATCACGTGGTCATTCAGGAGCTACCTGGTTAAAACCCTGAACACCACTTAGGTAGTCTTCCTCTGAGAAATCTACTGCCAGAAAAAATGGGAAGGAGGAGCTAGTGGCAAGGCCTATCCAAAGACTCATTCATACAACAGTGCATGAACAACAAACAAGTCTACTGTGATATTGCATATATTAAATGTAACAAAAGGGCATGTCTGGAAGTTTCTTACAATTTTTGATTTCATGACATGCTTTTATTACTTTCTCAATTTTTTCAGTCACAGGTTATTAGATTTACTGCAGCTTTGGAAGGTACAACACATTAGTATCTGTCAGGTATGCTGCCCCTAATGACTTTCTTAGCTTGCTCAAGTACAAACATCTTACACTGATATTTATCAAGTGAATACAATCTTTTACCTATTCATTTGTCTCAGGAATGAAGAACTTTTTTTCCCCTGATACTGAAAGCAAGCTTTCAATGAAGTCCAATATGTTCAGTGCACCAGAAAAAAAAAAAAAAAAAAAAAAAAAAAAAAAAAAAAAAAAATTCTTGGTGGCAATAATAATATTTAAAGTAATCTAAACAAGATTTTTGGCATGATCTTCTTCAACCATTAACATTATATATATATATATATATATTTCCCTAATTAGTGCTTTATATAACTGCATTCATCATGTTGCTTATTACTAGAAAAGCTGTTGATCTTTTTGACATGCTTAATCAGCCTAATTCTACTGAAAACAGAAGACCAAGTTTGGCCTGCTCTGATGCTATTGCCAAAAAATAAAAATAAAAATAAGATCCAGGAAATGAAAAATCCAATATGTTTACAATAATAAATTAAATACTATCAACTCCTTCAAACAGTCCTGTATTTGGTCAACCTTGTTATTTGAGATATGAAAAATAGGATTTAAACTACATTATTAGTTAAAGTTTTATTTCTTTTCTGTAGTTCTTATTCGACTCTGCTGAATATTTTCAAGAATTCTCATGTTAGGAAACGGAATTAAAGGAAGCTTTACTGTTTCAAACAAATTTGCTACTAAATTACTTTATTTTCCTTTAAATACTTTTAGGAGGGAAAATGTTTTTGAAGAGGTTTAGCCAAAGTACTAGTTGCTTCCATAGATTTAAATGGATTTTGCATCAATTCGCATAAGAAATGTGGCTATTATACCACAACATTTTCATTTTTGCATAATGAAACTCAGTAGAGGAAGAGGATTATCATTATTTTTTATTTTATTTTATTTATTTTTTATTTTTTTTCACTGTGGCTGTTTCTAATAGTTATGTTTGAAACATGATTCTCTATCAGTCTATTGAAACAAATTTGATATAGATTGAAAACATGAAGTGCATTGGTGGGAAAAAGGACAGGAATAAGAAATGTAATGTCTATGAGAAACAAATGTAACTGAAGTGTTGTTACAAGAAAGGGAACTATAATTGATGTTGAAATAATGGCAGTAAATCTGCATTGTGACCAGAAGTGGGCTCTGTACATTTTGTTTCTGATATAATTTAATATAAAAGCCTCTCGAGACTTCTTATTAGAGATGACTAATTAATGTGGAACTCCAATCTAATGCCTGTGGAGCTTCATAATCTTTAATGTAACCACACCAGCATAAAATCACGATGTTGCAAATGTGAATATATCCTTCAAATTCCAGTCAAGTACTAACCAGAGTCTGCTCTAAATTATGACACCATAAATCTACTGTATTTGAAATCAGTGGAATCATGTGGGTCCACAAGAAAATGCTGTTTGCTCTACTGAATGCTTAACTACTGAACCACCACTGTACAATTATTATTATAGTTATTTATTATGAAAGGCTAACAGTTTGATAGAAAATATTATTCTTTGAAATGTTATATGGATATGGGTGCCTTTGTATTTTTCATTCCAATTAATTGGTTTGTTAGTATTTTATTAACCATTATCTGGAATTGATTTATTATTTTTTTTTTTTTTTCCCAAATCTACAATAATTTAGGCTTTCAGCTAATTAATCAGATGCCACCTTTATTATTTACAAAGGTGTTGGGGTAATAAGTTATAGTTTATTTTGAGCCAGTGGTTCCCTGATGATTGATTAGTGCCATTTGAAACAAGTTCAGAGCAGTTATATGAAATGGTCTGGGCCAGCTGCTAAATCCCCAGACTAAGGAAACCACCATGTAAGCTAATTCACTCTTTTCCCACATGTTGTCCATCATGCCATATACTGCTAATGTTAATTGTAGTGAGGAAAAGGAACTTGTTTTATGGGTGCTGAGGCCAGCTACTCCTCAAATATCAAAATGGGTGTTGGACTATGCTACAGTCGTAACATTTCTGATCTATTCTGTCCAACCACAGGAATAAGAAGAGGTTACTGGTTTTCCTTCCTACCCCTTACAATTAAAAGCTGTGCTAGGCACCTAAAAACTGCTTGGTATCACTGTATTCCCATGATTTGCTGCCTATTTGTGATCTGTGTGTGAGGGAATTTTTGGAAATGTGAAGATCCTTTTTCTTTAAGGCAAGACTGGAAACTACAAAGATGTCTTGCTCTCTTCACAGGGATGTTGAGGAAAGGTTTAGCTAAAAAGCACTTAGAAAGGATGTGTTCTTACTAGAAAGGGAAGCAAAGGTTTTTAATTCACAGCAACTAGAAGCTGTTTGCCTTAGTGAGAGGAGTATAAAGCTTCATGCACAGGTCTGGTAAAGTCTTGGATAAACAATTGCTTGTTTTTTTGTCTAAAAGGAGCAAAGGAAACAGATATGAAATTTCCATTGACTTCAGCTATTTCTGATGGCTAGTTAAGTGACATGAATTGTAAAGTAACCTCAGGATCTACATTCCAAGTTAGTGATTATTTCATATATATGAAGCCACAATGTATTATTGCATGCCCTTGTGCAAGAGGCAGTGGAATGTCAACATGCAAGAGCATGTGGGTGAAAAGTATATTATGGTCTTTCACTGAGCAGTTTGAAGTACACTCTTTGACTCAATTTCTGGCAGCCTACCTATACATAGCTGGGTCATGTATCTGAAATCACCATTTAAAAAACTCTTCAGTATGTTAATATATCAAAACTAATAGGAATTATTTTAAAAGATCCTCAAGCTGGAGTGTCTGCAGTTTTGGAGACACTTACTGAGACATATTTGTGGGCAAAGAGTTAATACAACAGGAACTTTCCCAAGAAGTGATGTTTGATGGCTATAGAAGGTATTCAAAAAAGGCACGTCTTGAGTTAGAGTTCAGATGGGCAATCAAGTTATTGTGGCATAACAAATTTTCACACTTCAGCTGAGCTGTTTTGGAGTGTGTCTTTAGTCCACAGAAAATGATAATTCAGGGATGAACTACATTCTGATCTGAATGCTGGATGAGAAAGGTGTACAGTTGTTGAACGTGTTGTGTTTTATATGTGTAGTGAGGTGGGAAAATTAAGAGGCTAAAGCCTCCTTAAATCCATGCCTGACTTAACTCAGACTGCAGGCTGAACTACTCCACATTTCTTTACAGTTGATCTAGGCTGAAAGCAGGTATGAAGACAGCTGCCATCACTCAGTAATATGCAGTAACCTGTTCCTCCAAATAAATGTAGTGAAAAGTAGTAGATCCTACCACCTAAACCCACAGCATACATCCTGTGAGAGTGCTAGGCAAGTAAAAATTTTTACTCTTTGCAACTAAAAATTAGAAGTTGGGAAATAAATATACTTTTGATTCCTCTGGCCCAAAGATGCCGACCTACACACACAGATTCAGAGATTCCAGTCTGGCTGCATCTGGACTCTGGTGGTGGGATTGTCCTTCTTGAACTTGCTTTTGCTGACAGCCTTAGGGCTGTTCGCAGGGATATATACAAGGGAGAAATGTGTTTGGCAAAAGGAGTCCTGCTGTAGGATATTGGCAAATTGTTTGGTATGAGATTCTCAGCTAAATAAATTTGCACCATTGGAAAAAAAAAAAAAAAAAAAAAAAAAAAAAAAAAAAAAAGAGATCTAATTTAAGTCAAGTTGCTCTCTTTCTCTAATACTATTTCTGAGACTAGTGGACTCATAACCGATTTTTGATACTGAACTGATTTCAGAACACTAGCTATGTCTATTATAAATGTTTTTCTATTTGCTCTGTTGGTCTTAATGCAGAAAGATTTTTTTCATCATCATCCTAAATACCTTTATCTTAATATTTGAGAAAGATTATATATTTCATTAAAAATGCCCTTTGGAAGAGTATTTCTTATTCTGTGTCTAAGGTTACGTTTTCACACATGGAAAGTTTATCTTATTTGTTTCACATTTAACATTTTCCATGCTATAAAAAACTTATTTTTTCTCAAATAAATTGGAACTGGATTCATTCCAAAAAGACACATTTTCTATTAGTCAGCTCTTCTATATTCCTGAACAACTTAGTTTTCATGAAACAGGAGAAAAACATCTGTTAGGACTTCATGTTTTGTAACAAACATGCTTTACTATCTGCTTTACTTCTTACAAAACAGAGAATATTGCTAGATAAAAAGGCCCAGAAAATTTTCAAGCAGAGTGAAGTCCCACATTTTCTTACTGGGTATTCATTATATATTGGATAGCTTTTTTACTGAATTTCTGGTTATTCATCTATCGATGATTGGAGTGGTAAATAAAAGTTCTAGGCATTGGCCATTATATCTACAGGAGTATATGTAAGTCTACTGGAAAACAGATTAAATTAAAACATACATCTTATCCTACCAACTTCATATCATAACAATATTGATGAGTACTGCCAAGTATCTGGGTAAAAACTATAGGGGAAATGCACAGTTCAGTTTATAGTTATGCCTCCATACAAAACACCCATTGCCTGAGATTTCTTTGAATTCTCCATAGAGAATTTTTTTCTCATCAATAACGTTTATTCATTCACTGGTCTTCCTAGACTTTAAAAATAAAAATAAAAATAAAATAAATAAATAAATAAATGCTATTATGCCATCATAGCAGGAAGAAAAACTAATGCAAAGTGGCCTCTTCCAAAGCTTAAGGAAAATGGCAAAGGAGCATGAAAAGCACAAGGACTTCATATCAATGGCAATCTGGATTCTAAGTTTTGAAGTGTGAAATGCTGACTCTTCTCAGCTATATGTCCTGGTGCTGGGATGGTGGAAGATGAGGCTGCTTGGCTGTTGCTGCCTTGGCACTGGAATGGGCTGCACCTGACTGAGATGATGCAAATAAACCATCTTCGCTGGCTTCCATTCTATCACTGTACCAGGGTTGGGGGAACATTCACGAATGCTAAGGCACAAAATGAAGGATGCTGCTCTCCATATACAGCCAGCCAACTCCACCATGCTCAGTGCCATTAAAGGACTAAGTAACAGCATACAGAGAAAGTAGAGCTGGTTCCCTCCCTGCCTTAGATATGTGGTTCAGACCTCTGAGATGGCTTTGGGGCAACATGTTGCATTTCCACTAATGCCAGAATGTAAAGCAGGGAAAGGTTTTTAACTTGGAAGAAGCAGTTTGCAAGCGTGGCTATGCCAATTCCAGACTTCACTGCTAAAGAAGTCTTCCTGTGCTTCTTGCTTTTTAGAAACTTTTCTGCCTAAACCTTTGCTAGATTAATAATTTCTTCTGCATCATGTTTCATTTTATAGTGTAGATATGCTAAATATGCTATACTCACAGAGTGAAATGACAGCACTGAACCATCAGAGGCTAATATGCTGTACATTTCCTTCTCTATTTATTTGTCTGCAGTAGGGAGTCTGACAATTAATGCAAAACATACCAGTCTTCCTTAGCTGTGGTCACCCAACTGTTAATGTCACTTTAGCTGATCAGATATTAGACATAGTGGAATGTTATATTTACAACTATTCATTCATTATAAAATTTCTACTTCCTACAAATTCATAATGGCAACTACTTATGGAGGCCCCTAATACTTGTAGAGTATAACCTGTTCCTTTGAGAAGTGATAATATCATCTATTCTTCATTGCACATTAAAAGACGAGGAGATTCGTATTGGATTATTTTCTCCTTGGAATAATGATATTCAAGAGTCATACAATCAAGAGGGTCCTGTATTGGCTAAAGGAACACAAACACTCAAATTAGTGGTAGGTTAAATTTGTGTTTGTAGTAAGCAGTACAAAATGCTGGTTATTTACTTGCACTCTTACTTACACTTGGTGTTGGTTCAGCAGGGCCCCTTTCTGACTGGCTTCTTTTAGCATTGCTGAATTATTATTTTTATTGTAGACATGATAAAATGTGTGTTAAAAAGCAATCAGCAAAAGTGGCTTTGAGTAACAGAAGTGATTTCTGCTCAAAGCAGAAGAATATGAAAGTGTAGAAGAGAGTGAGATAGAAAATCCAGTGTTATGGAGTCCTGGAGTCTAAAACAATGTGACCAATCTGTTCTTATTTGTAATGAAGAAAAAATTATAAATCTGACTCTCAAAGTACTTGTTAATATTTCTTTAGAACTTAGAAGTTTAACATCATGATGGGCATTTCATGATGTTACTCAAATGTAGGTTCATGCTGGAAACTCTTCAGCCAGACATTTATTAGGGCAAAATCCTTCCATAAAAAAAATCTGTAGTTATCAGTGGAGCCTGCAGTAGATACACATAGAAGACAGAGACTGGGGATTACTGAAGACCACATAGTTATTAATGAGAAAGTTCTCCATTCTAGAATCTTATTTTTGAAATGCTCCAGTTAAAAGCAAACCACTGCAAAGCAGAACAATACCTATGCTTTCCTTTCTCACCTACATTTCATTAAATGTGCAATCATAAATTAAAATAAAATTTTAAAAGAACATTTAATTTCCTTTTTCAAATCACCAAGTGTAGTAAAATATATTTTTCATGTTTATCCTCAGAGGTTTCCTTGCTTTACAGATACTGCAGTGTATGAAGAATGTAGGGCTAGGTACTTCTTACAGAATATCACACCTTTTTTGGTGTGACCTTATGACCTTTTTTGTTAACCAAGACCCTTGGTTCTCTGTAGTTACATGTAGCAACTGTATAGACAGACATGGCATGGTTATTCCTTACCAGCTCATTGCTGCCATCCTCATAAAAATCCTCCTCTATCCCATCAGTCATCTCTTCTCCATCTCCATCTGCATCTGGCCCTCCTTCAATAGGCTCTTCTGTAGAGTTATCTGCATTCTCTGATACGCATTCCTCTTGAATCAAATCAGCATTATCTTCCATTTGTTTCTTTCGAGCTTCTGTAAGGAAAACATACTCTGTAGAGACTCAGTACCTTGCCTATTGGTGGCAAAGAAAAGTGCTGTGAGGAAGAAACCTGTTTCCCATCTCCAGATGAGCACGTTTTGTTGAAATCAGTGTGTCAATATCTACCAGACAAATATGATAAATAACCTTGTTTTTAAAAAAATAATGCATACATCAAAGTACCAACATGCTCATTCATCCCATGCAGTGGATGAAGGTTTGCTTTACCAATAGATACAGCTTTTTGATTTTCTGGACTCTGCTTTGTCTTGGGAATCCAGTTGGCATAATCACTATTAATCATAATCACTATATAATCATAATATATTTGTTTATCTGCTGCCAATGAGAAGTGCACAGATCTCTGTGCCTTGAGAAATGAATGGCTGTTAATTGCCAATAAGTAAACAAGGATTTGCAGAGACAGACTGGTTGCTAGAATGGTCGGAGGGATCACAGTTGTATTCGTATGCATATCAGGAGTTTAGATGAAAAGGTTAATATACTCAGAGTGAACAGGGGCCAGAGAATTAACTGCATGTAGCTGGACTACCAATGTCTTTTCAGTCTGAAGGTGACAATACCCATCAATGATTAAATTTCTAGAACAGCACTATTTTTTCTTTATGAGATTTGGTTGTTCTATAACTCTAGCTAGTGTATTACCTATCTCTTCTGGGACAACCAATGAATCTGCAAATTGCTTATGAAGCTCTATATCTTTCAGCTCCATTAATATATTATTATTTTATTTTAAATTGTTACCTGCAACATACAATATTCAAATCTCCTCACACTTTTCTGGATCATAGTCTTAAGCCTTAAGTTGTTTTTCTTCTACCTCTGCACATTTATTTTACAACTTACTTTCATTTCCTCAGTCTTTTTAAATCTCTAATCCCTCATTTTCAAATTAATTCACTGAATATAGAGAATAATGAAGAATTTATCCCTTCATTGCATACTTTCTACAGGATTGTTGTAAATAAATAATAAGTCATCTTAGATAACTGTTTTGAGAATAGAGTGGTCATACATATCAGTAGACGATTCATCCCAGAGTTTTACCTTCTATGGTGATATATATATACAATACTGTGCTAGCTTCCTTATTGCAGAAGGAAATGTGGGTTAAATCAGCTACATCTACTACGTCTTTCCCTGTTATGTTCTGAGATTAATCTGTCTGTGGTAGTGACAACTAAATCAATTTTCGTCAAGGGCTTCAAAAAGGGTTACTGAAAGTTTGGACTTTATACATTTTAATGGGAAATATTTAGGGGACAACTGCTAAAAAATTTGGTCAATCTAATCATATGAATAAGAATATAGACTGTGGTCTTCAGAGGAGATTAAAATGCCAGATCATCAACTAAGTCTTTTATGCTCTTCTGAGAAACTAAATTTAAGATTTTACTTTTCAGCACCCACTTTTAAAAATCTTAATCTCTGATATTACAGGGAGAATATTCACCTCTATTTTATCATGTCAGAACAGTTTCTTATCCCTGTCTTTCTGATTGAGAATTTTACAAAGGAGCTATTCCTACAGATTCCCTATGTAAAGGATTGATTTTCAGATTCCTTACATATTAGTTGTCAGTATAATTTGAGTACACAGATTTTCTTTTTTAAACTGTTAACATAGGTTTTTTTTTTTTTTTTTCCTCATTAATGTCAAATGAGCAATATTTTACTGTTAATTTCTCTTTGCTATATTCATGCTATTGAAATTTTCAGTGATAGTAATAAAAGACAGAACATCTACAATTACTATATAGAGATGCAGATGTGGAACAGTGACTGAAGTATGCAATGAGATTGTTCAGTGTGCCTGTTTAACCTGTCACATTCCTCCAGGTGTCTAACTTCTAAGATTAACAATTACTTTTCTTGCAAGTGATGCAAACTTCAAACAAACAAACAAACAAACAAACAAAAAATCAAAAAGCAGTACAAGATGATGGCTTGATTTTTTTCTTTTGTGTGTTTCTCTTAACTAAATATAGGTCCTCTCTGATCCCAGGCTTAGTGAGGCCATACCTTTTGTCACAGAAAAGTAAGAAAAAAAATTGCTAAACCATAGAGAAGGAAAAAAGTAATCTCACATCTGATGCTGTAAATGAAATTGTTCAGCTACTGATGAAGCTTTATCTTACACAAGGCTTTTAGCCAAAGAAACAATCATCTGTGGACTCATCCCACAGGCTACACAGCTTTCTTCAGCTCAGGAGACTTAAATCGGGATCGTGGTATCTCTGATGTGTTTTTCCTCCTCATCCCCCTCCATCCCCCTCCTGAGATGCAAGGAACATGGGAGACAGCTTTTGCACCTGATGTTTTAAAACATTAACAATTTGAAAAAATATTTTAATTTCTGAGGAGATTATTCATTGCTTGTCTTCAAAAGGCATGAGTATGATTCAATACAAATCAACGTTTTCCTCTTTGAGATGATTTCTATTTAAATGAGTTCACTATAGTCCTTTAGCAAAAGTGAAAATTGCATATCAAAGTACAATGACATGCAGGTTGTTTTGCATAGTAATGGGTTTTATAAAAAAGCTCTCTGAAGTAGTGATCCGCCACCTCAGAGCATTTCAGTGCATAAGTGATTCAATGTATTGCCTTGCAATCACAACTTCACTGATTACACCAACTTTTATATAACTTGCATAAAATACAAAATAGAATGTAATGAATACATATTATGTACAGTTCTCCTAAAAAAGGTAATCAGGCTCTATACTGATGGTTTACTTTAGACTTCGAAAAAAGCACTCAAAATATTTTGTGGGGTAAAATATAACAGCTGACACATTGGTCCTGGTTAACTTAGAAAATGATCATAAATAAAAAGTTAGATTTTTAAGATCTGTTTTTGTTGCTTTAGGTCCTTTTCCTTTCCTTTCCTTTCCTTTCCTTTCCTTTCCTTTCCTTTCCTTTCCTTTCCTTTCCTTTCCTTTCCTTTCCTTTCCTTTCCTTTCCTTTCCTTTCCTTTCC
>CM021766.1:130267333-130305332 GCA_011076525.1 Nettapus auritus | reverse complement strand
CTTTCTTTCTTTCTTTCTTTCTTTCTTTCTTTCTTTCTTTCTTTCTTCTTTCTTTCTTTCTCTCTTTTTTTCTTTCTCTCTCTGTCTCTTTCTTTCTTTCTCTCTCTTTCTCTCTCTCTCCTTCTCTCTCCTTCTCTCTCCTTCTCTTTCTTTCTCTCTTTCTTTCTTTCTTCTTTCCTTCCCTTCTTTCTCTCTCTTCCCCTCAGACTATAGAAAACAATTATTGAAATGATGTTGCATAATGTTTTGGAGAATGTTGATTTTCCCTCCCAATAATTCTACCTGATAGTTAATTTACCTTGCTTTAGACCCTCCATTATGTACAAAAATTTCTGGAAGTCTTCCATTCTCTCTCTTACCCATTTCCTTGTCTGATAAATAAGCTCTGACTTAATTCGTGGAACTAAATATTGTTTTCACCTACCTGCTTCAGCTTTTTGCTGCTTTTCAATCTTTTCCAGTCTCCCTAGCAAGGAGTCAATTTTTGATTTGATTTGGGTTAATTCCTTCTTGATTGTTTGCAACTCATCTGATTTCACTGTGGAAAAAGAGCAAAGATGCAATACATGAAATAAATTATATCTGCACACCCCATGAACAAAACGTTATTTTTTTATTTTCTTTTGTTTTAGTATGAAGACTACTTAATTTCTCACACAATTTTTAGATATTTAACTTTTAAATCTATCATTGTTAGTTAATAATGCTGAATCCAAGGAAATCACAAGGATACTAAGACAAGAGATTATGTGAGGGGTATTCTCTGTAATAAGCATTTCAGGCAAAACATTTCCATGGTAGTCTCAGTAAATTGAAATAACTTTTACTGAAAAGCAGCTTATAGTGAAAGAATGATTCAAATAAGACTGACCATTAACAGTCTTGCAATGATATTTTGCTGGACTATTTTGTAGTAATAACAACAATAATGGCAATAATAATAATAAGATCCCTCACTGAAGCGGTAGGTATTTTTCAACAAGATTGAATGGCAACATAAATGTCAGGGCAGCCAGGAATGCACTGTTATGTTCCAGTCAACTTCATTGCAATAGAAGGTGTTAAGTATCATTGCTTTAAAAAAAATCAGTCCTGGATAATTTCTTGTACTTTTTCCAGCTGTAGGTAGCACATGGAAATATTTCTTTTTATGATCCCAGCTAGGGACATGGAGGAAACTCAAGTAAATTAAGAGCTGAAATTTCCAAATGTACGTTGCAATGCATTATTCTTCATTTCTGTGCATTATTGCACTCCTGTAGTCTTACTTAAGAAGGGGTGTTTTGAAAGTGTTTTGGCTTCGGAAGAAACAGCGTTACAACACTCAGGAATGAGCTTATGCTCAGAAAATAAGTCCTAACAGATCACTGGTCCCATTGGTGCTTAGATATCATGTTGAAAAAGCCAAGTGGGAAAGACGAAACCCCGGCGCTAGCAAGGAAGAATAAAGCCATTATAAAGGTCAAGAGTAGCTAACACAACTGTCAGTCTCACAGCTCCTGTAGGAAGAAACTGACCACCATCTTAAACTGTGAGGAACTGGCAATGGAAGAGAAGTGACTGGTATTACCACTTCCCGCCTTATCTTTGCTGAAGGAGGAAGTGTAGTACTTTTGGGGTTTGTATTTGGATTAACTGGAGGGTCCTTAGATAGCCTGTGAAAGGGGATGTTCTGCAATGGATAAGAACTTGTTCTTTTTTTTTTTTTTTTTTTTTTTTTTTTTTTTTTTTTTTTTTTTTTTATATATAAAGGGTCTCTCCTGGCTACATCCTGTCTGTTCAGTCCCATTCACTGACTCTTTGGCATGTATCTCATCATAGTGTATCACGGGTATTTTTTATTGGACAGTTAAAATCTGCTGATGAAGTGTGCAGACAAGTTGCTGTCTACTTCAGTGGTACTAAATGCCTACTTCTATACCAATCTTAATGCAAGTTTGGAGCACATTCACTGAGGTACCAATGTATAATGTGTTATGGTTTGGGCCTTTATAGTTACAAGTCAACTAAAATGACTATGCTGCTATATGCAGTAATGAACTTGTTTAACCATGTGCTTATGTTGAGGATTTGTATACCTCACAATATCATAGGCTGAAACCTCTGATCTCACATTGAATGAGTATCAGGCCTTAGAGAACAAAGATTAGAAGTAAAGTTTATGATGGGTTCCTATATGATATACAGTATTTGAAGGAATTGTTCAGTATACTTATAAAGCAAGGCCTTAAAAGTGCTCTTAGAGAAATAATGCGTCACTGTCCAGTCCTCCCAGATCTGTAACAAAACATTAAGATTTTGACATCTGTTTATTTAGAAGGTTACTGCTTCCCTTGGGGAGCTGAAATTTTTCCATGCTGGAGTAGCAAAGCAGACTACAAGGTGAAATGGTGTGAATCTGTCCAGTAGGGACACTGCAGCAGCCCACTATGAAGACAGTTGGCAACAGATCCCATGTGGTCAAGATGTTAGGTTAAGAGTTTTTTCCTTGACTAGAAATCAGTAGGCAAAAATATCAAAAGTCAGAAGAGGCACCACAAGGTCCTAATTATATTTGTTCCCAGTATACAAAAGCAGAAAACTTTTGCATTTCTGAGTCTGGCAAGGAAAAAGGCATATAGGTAGGACTATTGTGCAATTCCAGCCAAACCTTCTGTTTCACAGGGACTTCCCTGAGGTGTTTCCGATATAAATCAGTTTGAGAAGAACTATGCTAGAGGGAACACAGATGCAGTAGCGGGGATTCAACAATAAATGAAGATGTTAAAAACTCCAGAGGAGCATTATTGCCACCACTTTTTTCCTGCAAGATTCCCCTAATGCCAAAAGTATTTGCATAAATTCTGGACACTGAATCTACAACTTATTTTTTACATTAAACAAGGTTATTAAATAGGAGATTCCATTATACAGTGAATCACTTCAAGTTAATGTTAAAAAAGGACTGAAAGAAAAAAGGGGACAGATTTTCAAGAAATCCATACCAAGTTCTAAGTGTTCACCCCATTCCAACTTTACAATGTGAATGCAGTTATTCGAGTGACTTATCCTCTTAATTTTCAGGGAACTGTGCAAATCTTCAAAATCATTCTCCAAGAGAAATTCCACTCTCAGTTACATTGCACTGGGTATTTCTGTAGTAAACAGAGATTACTAAAGACAAATTCTGAGGAACTTTAAGGTCTGGGTGGACACCAAGTTATCATTAGCCAGCAATGCACCTTTGTGCCAAAGAAGGCCATTAATATCCTTGGATACACTAGCAGGAGTGTTGCTAACAGGCTGAGGGAGGTGATCCTTCCCCTCTGCTCAGCACTGATAAGGCCAAATTTGGAGGCCAGTTCTGGGCTCCCCAGTGCAAGAGAAAATGAAGAAGGAGACAGACTTTTCACATTTCTGCTGTACTGACAAAGATCATTGGCACAAATTAAAACACATGACATATCCTCTACACACACACACACAAAAAAAAAAAAAAAAAAAAAAAAAAAAATCCTCCGCCCATCTTTCTTTTTATGTTTTATTTATTTATTTATTTATTTAAATAGTTTGTTAGTTTTGCTGTGGGAATGGTCAGATACCAGCAGAGGTTGTGGAGCCTCCATCCTTGAAGATCATCAAAAGTAATATGGACATGGTCCTGAGCAACCTGCTCTAAGTGGCCCTGCTTGAGCAGGAGGTTTGAACCAGATGACCTTCAGAGGTCCCTTCCAACCTCAGCCTTTCTGTGATTCTGTGTCTCTGTGATTCTGTGATATAGAGCTTGAGAATAATTGTGAAGTCTTTAAGCACAGTGTTACAACACAGGCAAAATCTAAAGACTGTAAATACTGTATCTCAGGTGTCTTGCTTTGAGTATGGAAATTATCCATTAAACTTTAACTGATTTCCTTATTCTTTTCTTTTCTTTTCTTTTTTCTTTTCTTTTCTTTTCTTTTCTTTTCTTTTCTTTTCTTTTCTTTTCTCTTTTCTTTTTTTTTTTTCACACTGATCTCATGCAAGAAGTGGGTCATAAACATAAGAACAGAGATTCATATATTTAAAATATTTGCTCATCTGCTTTTTAGTTAAAGTACAGGAAAATAAAGGAGCTTACATTTGTTTCTATATGAGCAGATAAGCAGTGGTCAGCAGATGACAAAAATGCATGTATTGAAAGGGAAAAATATATTGATGCAATTCCTCAAGCACTGACATCAGAATAGCTAAAAATCTTCAAGCAAGTGAAGAAAAAAATATAATTTGCTGATGACTTGAAATTGGAAGATATCTATTCAGAGTAAACTGGAAGAAGGAATAAGGTGATTTTAAGGAATGCTACAGTAGAAAAAAATGAAATTCAATTGCACTGAAATAAATCTGCAGTTGATTGACTAACAGTGGAACTCTTGCTCTTAACATGAAAAATCATCAACTGAAAAAGACAGTGACAGAATTAACCTTGGGTATAGTTGTAATCTCAGGTTGACAGTAGGCTATCTTAAGGCAGCCATGAAAAAGAAAACGCAATACTAGGATATGTAAAACAATGTGTTTCTAAAGATTGGAAAATATCAATGCTTTTGTAGACATGGTGAGAGCTTATCTGGAATACCATATACAGACTGAAACACTGAATTCTAGCAGATATGTGGGGAGAAGGCCTATGAAGATGACTGTAGGAATGGAAAACCTGTAATGAGACAGAACTTTGTGCGTTTGCCCAAGACAGAAGAATATGAAAGAAAAATAAAACTTTTAAGCTAAGACAGTGCTGGCACAGCACATGGATATGAACAAATGAGAAACAAATTTAAGCTGGAAGTGAGAAGAAACAGCAATAGAAAAACCCAAACCCCACCTGTCTTTAAGGTGAAGCTTAATTTGTTTGGAAAGATGGTGTGGTTTCTTAGAAAAGCAAGTAAGTTACTTCAGTAGCCCTTTCTAGTCCTCTGCTATACGAGTTTTCTAGAATGCATCTTTCATTTAAAGATCTTGCACTAAAAGAGACAAGCTGCACCCAGCTCAAAGAGATTTAAAATTGAGGTCAGTTATATTTTCAGAAATGAAAGTGCTCCTGTTGAATTACAGCAATATTTGTGATTTTTTTTTTTTTTTTTTTTGACATTACAAAAATTGATTCACCCAGAAAGCATGATTCAGTTTTCTTTGGAAAGAAATGTCATATATCTTTATCTGAGCTCTTCAAGTTTAATATAAAATGCTTTATCGTATAATATAACTTCAGATTTCACTGAAAAATGGGTTAGTTGATGAAGTTAAACATAAACTATAAAAGTCAAAATGAATTAATTTTAAGGAATAATTCAGCACATATTGTAACCTTTTCTGTACCTACTCCTTAGTCTCATGCACAAAGGTGATAACAAAAAAAAATACTATTGTTTTCCTCTTGTTTTCAGGTGCATGAAAAGAAAGTTTATACTCCAGGAGCATCAGTTTCTATGTTGTCAGGAAAAGTGAGCATTCTTTTGAGTGCTAACTATCTTAATCTCTTGTTTCATACCACTTATTTGAAAAACTACCGCATGTAGTTTCCACACCAGTGTGTTTTACTTTATGAGTTTCTTCTGATAATGTGAAAAGGTTGATTTGTTTATTCTTTTTTTTTTTTTTTTTTTTTTTCTATTTTTGGAGTTAAAAAGAAATGTTGTCAACCAATCCTATAACAACTGTAGATTCAAAAATGAAATCAAATCCTCCTAACTTATTTTGTGTTTTGGAAGCAAACTCAGCACACATATTGTCCCTTCTTGGTAGAAAAAGAATTTACTGCACTGGCAGACATTATTTTTGCAGATGTTCTTAGTGAAAAAGGAATTTTTTGGTATTATACTTTCGTAAGATCTTTGCTGTATTGGCAACAAACTTCTGTCTTTGGACTGCTGGTTTTCAGAAATAAGTCATTCTAATTCTGCTAATTTCACAGAGGGGTCCACTGTGTTCTGACCTTTACATAAATGGGTTCATTTTCTGGATCCAGCTTGAGTGTGGAAAACAGCTATGCCTATGAGATTGCTACTCAAACCTGAAAACTCTATTAAGGCATGTGATCTCATGAGCGTTTTGCTATTTTGGGGTGAAATCTTTCAAGCAAACACAACACCATTTTGACATAGGAATGTGTCATTAATTTGGATTTGGCTTTGAATGTCATTAAAGCCAAAAATAGCTTCCTTTCCACAAACTACATTTATTCTTATCAAAGAGATACTTTATTTATTTAGCAATAAATTACAATTAGAATCAACAGTGCATTAGTTCAAGGGGTTCATATTAGCACTGTAGAGTAAGAGGAAAAAAAAAAAACAAAAAAAAAAAACTGCTTCATCCCACAATTCAGTATAAACTTTTCTTATAAATGGCATGCATTCTCTGCTTTCTGGTTTGAAGCCTCTCAGGGAATAGCTTGGTTATTTCTCTGATAAACGTCTTACAATAAGCTGATTACATTCTTGCCCAAGTCAACAAAATCGTGTTTCTACCTTTAAGATAGTTTGGTTGGACTTGACAAACAGTGATATAATTCTA
Source organism: Nettapus auritus (assembly GCA_011076525.1). Classification (NCBI taxonomy): domain Eukaryota; kingdom Metazoa; phylum Chordata; class Aves; order Anseriformes; family Anatidae; genus Nettapus; species Nettapus auritus. The sequence goes on along the minus strand of CM021766.1, from coordinate 130,298,801 downwards.
TGGGGAAATCAAGCATGAAATTTAGTATACTGTGAGCCTTACTTTGCTTAAAAAAAATAATAATAAAAATAAAAATAAAAAAAATCAGGTGTGCTGCATGCAAGAAGAGCATTTTCTTTCATTAAGTGCAGCAAAATAAATGTTCTCTGCAGTTGTGTTCCAATTGCCATTGTAAAGAACTGAGGGTGAACTCATTAAGGGTCAAAATGAAGGCCCATGTTTTTAGTGATGCAACTTGCAGCTCTCCTTTCAGTGTTAAAAGCCGTATACAAAGATGATCTTGTCACTTGGAGCTGTAAGACTGACAAAATTCACATAACACCTGCATACACGAAAGGTTACTTTCACTGAAGCACAACAGTGCCTGCTGGGATACCCAAACTCCTGATTGCAATCAACATCTGTCATATTGCACAGATGACATCTGGGAGTTTTCACAGGAAGTAGCTTGCACTAAGGTTGAATACTGCAATCTGCAGTAAGCATTACTTAATCCCTGACATAGGACTATGAAATATTTTCTGAAATGCAGGATGAGTAATAAAACAAATTTGATTATTATTCTCAGGAGCGGATAGCAGCAGTTAATGTAAAATGCTGTGTCACATTCATTACAATGAAAATCCAGATTTGTTGGTGAGACATTTCTGTGATATCTCTTGATATACACTAAGGTCTTTGGCTCTCTAGAAGTATCCTGTAGTTATTCTTGTTCTAGACAACAAGGGAAAAAATATATAAAAAAAATCTGAACATAATTCATCTTTGAGACAAAGTTTGTGCAAAAAGACCATTCTTATTAGACAACCCTTTAGTACAAGTACTGAATTAAATGCATTGATACTACTAACTTTTCATGTGGATGAAACATTGGTAAAAAATGAACAAAGGAGTTGTAATGAGTGAATCTATAACTGTATATACTTACTAAAGCTTTGATTCACTCTGGAAAAAGCCAAAGAGTAAAGGTGTGGAAAAGACTAGCAAAATAATTAAAATTTTATAGCTACTAAAGTGAAGATCTTGAGTTGTATGTTTTCATTTAAATTGATATTAGGAATCATATTTCAGTATTTGAAGAATGAAAAAGAGTGTAAATTAACAAGTGGATTCATTCAAGATGTGTATGAAAATGATCTAGACATATGTTCATTCTCCAGAGAACAAAGGAAGTGTTACTACTCACAGACAACCTCTTAGGGTGCGAGTGAGCTTCATAATACAACACCTAGATTTATGTTTTCCTGCATGCTACGTGTCAAAGCTCCCACTGTTGGTAACAGACAACTAGCTAGTTCATTCCCTAGAGACTTGTGTGTGATTCAACTGTCAAGACAACATATCCTCTTTCCCAGAACATCATCCCTTCCAAGATGTGGCCTGAGCTCCTTGTTCCCAGTGTACAGCATCATCTTTTTCTCTTATTCTTTCTCTGCTTATCCATTCCTTCCACTAATTCCGCCACATGCATATTTATTACATGTTTTATTTCAAGGTTTTCAATATCATCAGTTCATACAACAGAATCAAGAAAAATCCTAGTGGACTCACTGGAGTTCTGTTTTCCTTGTTAGATGTTAGTGTGTGAGATTAGGTTATTCAAGCAGAGTATATAATTATCTCATCTTGATGCCATAATCATCGCCTTTTCCATAAAGGTGTACTGTTGGTGGATTCACTTTATGTTTGTGTGTAAAACAGCATGACACATTGTTTTGTAGTGTTTGGGCAGTTTGGTACTGCAAGTGTCTTATTGAAGTCCCTTCATTCTTTCTAATATCTGATCCCTACCTGATCTTTCTCTTCCTCTTCCAGTGACGCTTCCAAGGGCAGTATCACTCCACATAAGGGGCAGGGGAAGACAGGTGGGTGCTGAAAGATGCACGGAGAGGAAAATGAAGTTCCTGAGAGATACTACAGGGTGGGGAGGTAGGTGAGTATGTAGGAGGGAATGCCTGCTGTTCAACAGCTCTTCTAAGTCCAACTCACCAAGAAGGGGTTGAATAACCCTAAATTGCCAACCTTATTTTGCACTCCCTTGTAGAACAGGAAAATACATCTTGCCTTTTCTACCTTCAAAGGAAACACTGGGAAAATAAAGGTAGAACCCAACCTCCCTCCCTTGCCTGCCCCAGGCCACCCTCCACACCTCTCATATGAGTGGAAACAACCCTCAAGTCTCAACAGAAAACAGCGTGCTTCGGTCTGTCTATAACAAGATTATTAGCTTTGCTTTATGTTCATCTGTTCACAAGATCTCATGGTACATAAACAATCAGGATTATAGATCTTAAACAGGCTTCTTCTGGGGCCAAGTAAGCCAGGCTAAGGCTCACATGTTTTTGACAGGATTTCCTTCAAAAGTTACCCTAATGTTTTCTTTTACTTGCAGGAAAGGTGGGGCACCTTTGGTAATTAAACAAGTTTTTCAAGCTAAATGCTAAGGCTAAGAAATAACTACAAAAAATGCTACATATTGGAAGCATTCTGCCTGCACAAATTAATATGATCAATAAAATCCAACTCATGAACAACTCACATTTGGATCCTGAGGAAGAAGCCCCACTTGAGGTGGATCGTGATGCTCCTTTCATGGAGAAAACCCCTTTGCCTCTGCGAGTTGTCACAGCGACACGAGGACGCTTCAGTGGTATCACTGCACGGGGTGGGGGAGGGACACGGCCATGATAATCAAACAACCTAGAAAAGATGAAGTGAGCAGGACTCCATAAAACATGTGATTTCATGTCATGGAAGCCCTGTCAATTAAATTTTCTTATTATCTTTGAGAAAATTACCCTTTAAGTTCATAATCACTTTATATCACAGTCAAACTAGATTTCAAGGACCTATGCACTTTAACTGCCGTATTCATATTTTAGTCACAGCCCAGTGCATAGCTCCAATTTTGCATCATTTAAATGAAGGGTACTGTATGGGACTCTGTTATTTGCCCTATGGAAAATCCATAACCTGCTTTCCACAGGTCCAAATCATTTCATCACACACAACTAACAGCAGCACACTTTGTTGTCGTGACATTTCAGCTCCTTTATTACTTGCATGTCTTGGGTTCTACTTTTCTATCTCTCTGCTGTCCTTACAGATTAAAAAATAAATTAACTTTTTGGAAGTTGACTATAACCATAAAGAAATATCCTGTAATTTCTAGTGAGGGAACTGTATATCCATTAGAATTGACAGAAATGAAGGCCCATCGTCTTCTCTTTATTGAATAATGAATTGATCTAGAATCACTGAAATACTAAGCACAGCTAATAATAACTAAAAAGTTAGTTTTGTTCAAATGAAAACCACTGTAGTAAATACGTATTCAGAGAATTACCACTACAGTCACTAGAAGATGCTCTATAACCAATATCAAATAGTGTTCCCAAGCAGAATGGGAACCCAGTCCTGAAAACATGGTTATCAACAGCTGTTGATTAGTCTGCACAGAAGAAAACCATTAAATCTACAGATTTGTTTAGAACACAAATGATGAACAGAAATCAGGAGAAAAAAGTTAGAATATGAACTTTTACAATTCTGAAACTATAGTAGAAGGACAAGCAATATGCTCAGGAAATATCTTGTTTTCTGTTCACAGATTTATAACTGTATGGTTAATATTCACATTTCTAAACACTGTCCCCCTGCTGGGTGGATAGATACAATAAAAACACATTTGAAAACAAACACATAAGATACAGTAATTCTCTCTAGCATATGGACCAAGAAGAAAAATCAAGTCTTCTAGCCCTTTTTCAGTCAAGTAAACACCTATTTTTTTAAATCCCAAGAACCTTTCAGTTGCCTGTATCATAATCCTGCAGACAGTATAAAATCTCTTTTTTCACATAGCTACTTACAACATGTCATAAAGGTCCTATCTCTCCCACTGAACTTGAACTTCATGGCCTTGAATATTCTGACTAAATAAGCAGTTTCTAGCTATTGCAAGCATAACTAAACAATTCTGTTTGAATATGAACACTTGAACACTTTTTTTTTTTTTTTTTTTTTTTTTTTTTTTTAAGAAATGCTATGGTTTGCTGTCACTCATATTTTTTATTATATTGGATCATCTGCAGGTTGGTCACAGTCTCTTGTCTGACATGTTTGGAACAAATTATTTCAGAAGAAATATAAGTTCACAGAATCACAGAATCACAGAATCACAGAAAGTCTAGGTTGGAAGAAACCTACAAGACCACCGAGCCCAACCTCTGACCTAACACTAACAAATCACCCCCTAAACCATATCCCTAAGCTCTACATCTAAATGTCTTTTAAAGACCTCCAGGGATGGTGACTCAACCACTTCCCTGGGCAGCCTATTCCAGTGACTAACAAGCCTTTCAGTAAAGAAGTTCTTCCTAATATCCAACCTAAACCTCCCCTGGGGCAACTTTAGCCCATTCTCCCTCGTCCTGTCACCAGGCATGTGGGAGAACAGACCAACCGCCACCTTGCTACAGCCTCCTTTCAGGTACCTGTAGAGCGCGATAAGGTCGCCCCTGAACCTCCTCTTCTCCAGGCTAAAAGTTATCTGGGCTTAAAGTTATCATGCAATAAATCATTATGCAATTATTTGTACAAATATGATCTTTCTAGCTTTCAATAGTTCATGTTTAGATAATGCAATGCAATGAAAAACTGTTTCCTTTTTGAAATGTGAAAAAGGACTGTTATCTAGTATTACTATTATGACTTTTATTTTGAAGTTATGCAAAGCTTTTGGTCTTGGTATTTTGTTGTGTGAAGTTCTACATATTTCAGTGATATGTTCTCTTTAAAAAGATCATGTTATCAGTTTTGAAGTACACTGCCTGCTCTTGTGCTTGTAATATGAGAAAAGATTAACAGAAATGCTCATTTCTGGATGGGGAGCATGCCTACAGGAAACATGGGGAGGGACTCTTTTTCAGAGAGTGGAGTGACAGGTCAAAAGGCTTTTTAATGGCCATTCTGACCCAAACCACTCTGTGATCCTGTGATTCTGTGATTCAGTTCAAAAATTATACTTTGTCCCAATAATCACTGATATGCATACAAAATGTCTGTTCTCCCCCCACCTTCTGAATTGTGCAGTCCTGATCTTGTCTGTCTTCATACAGATTGTATTTCACAACAGCAACCAGGTTTGCCACCCTTTTCTGACCTGAAGGGTCCCACCTTGGGGAAAGTAAACACAAGCCTGTGGAAGTTAACTTTCTTTGGGAGAGGAGCTTCTCCTACTGTTAAGGCTGGACTCAGCAGGATTAAATGGAATTGATCACTTTTACTCCATGTGAAAATGTAGTGGGTTTACGTGGCAAGGTTTTGGTAGCAGGGGGGGCATAGGGGTGGCTTCTGTGAGAAGGATCTAGAAGCTGCCCCATGTTTGGTAAGGGCCCCACTGCTGACCAGAGCTGAGCCAATAAGCGATGTTGTTTTGTGCCTCTGTGAGAGCATAATTAAGACAGGGAAAAAAACTGCTGCACCACTCAGCAGCTGGGAGGGTGAGAGGAGTGAGAAACAACCTTGCAGGTGCCAAGGTCAGTGAAGAAGGAGGGGGAGAGGTGCTCCAGGTGCAGGAGCTGAAGTCCCCTGCAGCCTGTGATGAGGACCATGGTGAAGCAGGATGTCCCCCTGTAGCCCATGGAGTACCATGGTGGAGGAGGGTTCCATGCTGCAGCCTGTGGAGGACACCACGGTGGAGCAGGTGGACCTGCCCCGACGGAGACTGCGGCCTGTGGAAGACCCCTGCCGGAGCAGATTCTCGGCTGGACCTGTAGGCCATGGAGAGGAGACCACGCAGGAGCAGGTGACCCAGCAGGAGCTGCTGCCAGTGGTACGGACCCATATCTGGAGCAGTTCTTGAAGAGCTGCTGCCTGTGGACAGCCCGTGCTGGATCAGTTCGGCAAGCACTGCATCCCATGGGTGGGACCTCACAGCACAGGGGATGAGAGTGACCGAGAAGGAGCGGCAGAGAAGTGCTATAGACTGACCATAATCCCCATTCCCCCATTCCCCTGCGCCGCTCGGGGGGAGGAGGTGGAAGAGGGTGGATGGGGGGGGGAAGGTGCTTTCGGTTTCTTTCCTTTGTTTCTCACTTCTCTAGCTTGTTAGCAATAGGTAACAAATCTTACTTTCTCTCTATGCTGAGTCTGTTTTGCCCGTCACGATAATTATTGCGCGATCTCCTCGTTTTTATCTCAACCCTTGAGCCCCTTTCATCGTATTTTCTCCTCGCTCCACTTTGAGGAGGGGGAGTGAGAGAGCGGTTGTGGTGGAACTCAGCCGTTCACCCAAGTAAAACCATCACAGTAAAAAAAAAAAAAAAAAAAAAAAAGCTCACTGTTTAGCTCTGTCCATGGTGAGCACAGCTATTTATCCAAGAAAATGAATCAAGTGGCTTGAATTAAAATAAATCCCAGGAATAATAAATAAACAAACAAAAATATATTGTTTCTGTACTTTTTCTACCATGTTTCTAAGGAGAAAGCACACGACAGCTTAATTTGGTGTGAAGGTATGCAAACCTCTACTCTGCTGTTGTCTGCTGCTACGTATAAAAGAAATCTCAGATTTCAGGTTGGTGGAGCAATGCTGTATTGTCCTCCAACTCGTTTGGCCTATGCTAAACCAGGCTACTGTAATGCAGAGATGCATTACAACATTGCTGGATCAGGAGTGGGTTATCTGTGACTGTGCATGTTAAACCTCTGTTCTGATGATCCTGCTATATCTGAATGAATAACTTACTATTTCTACAGCGCTGAGCTAGGCTGTGTGAACACACTCAAAGCACAAGTCTCCAATTGCTCAGGTATCCACACTCCTTTTTCTCCTATAGAAATATGCTGTTCAACTTGTGGTCTGACTACCCTCAAGGACATTCCAGAATTCTAAACATTCTTGGATGATGCTTGAAAAAACACATATTTCAGAAGACAATCTACGTCTTTTCATACACATGGATGAAAGAAAAAGACATGAGAGTCAATACTGACAAATTTTACAGCTGTTATATGCTCCAGGGAAAGGCAGCCTGGAAGAATTCTGTAGGAAGAAACAGTACGCAATTAAGCTATCATTAATTTTTTTCAGCACAGAAAATCCCCCAGAATCTCTCAGAGAAAGCTAATACCAAAAGAACTATTTAATGAGCAGACTTTGGGTGGTAATCTTCTCTGTTTGTCGTATATTCAGATAATTTTCTTCTGATACAAAATAGAAATGATGAAATGAATAATCTGTAAAATCAAAACAGACCTACCTAACCAAATGATGTGATTACATTATAAACAAACAGTAGAAATGGTGTGGGATGTACAAAAATATAACCACACATACCGATTGTAGAAATCGTCTCTGTAGTAATCATAATCAAAGACATAACCCCTGTGGAAAAACATAGAAAAACAAGAATGGACTGACTTATAGAAAAATATGCATTGGTTAAAACATTTGTGGTAATGGCCTAATCTTACATTCCAAGTCATTTTTCAAAGTCCTTTCACTTTTCCTCAACCGAACACTGTGCATTATGTTTGCCAATGCTGTTGTCTATGTATGGAAATGTGGAGTCTGGGGCAAGCAGAACAGTGAAAACAATTGACAGAACATATAGAAAGGATTTAACACAGCACAAAGCTCTGTAATTAGAGGATCATTACAGTGTAATTTTCTTAGTAATCAAGTGAAGTGAGCACTCTAATACTGAAGCCCTCTTTTTTTTTCTGGGCTAACATAGCATTAATCAATGGTGTAGGAAGATTGTCAAATATGTGCAAGATTGGTAAGAGTGAGTAGGTGAGGACAGAGATTAAACAATGCATTTGATTCATAAAAACCATTAAAATGGTTGGACTACCGATCCTTGAGTTCACCAAATCTTTCATCTGTGAAGATTTGAACAATTATAAAAAGAAAAGGAAAAAAGTTAGGAAAATGAATGATGCAAGCAAAAAATTTGAGAGACACCTTTCCTCATGTTCAGAGGTAATACACATACCAATCTGGGTAAAAAAGGCACCTTCAAGGTAAACAGATATAGGTAGGAAATTGGAAAAGTCCAGAGGAATTTTTTTATATATATATATATATTTGGATTGTCAATTGCAAAGTCGATCCTGCATTATTCTTCCTATGTTTGCATTCCATTATCCACTTTCTCCCTTTATGGTAAAGAAACAGCAATGAAGTTTATCTCACACAAGCAAAAAGAGAATTAAAAATAATAAATGGTCTGCACTGAAAAGTCACAAGAGATTTGTACTTTGCCTGATTAAGGAGTAGGAACAGAAACCATGTTTTTCACTTGCTTGAGTAAGACAATTATGAATATTAAGGCATGAGAGGCATGAAGAAAGAAAATATCACAAAAAAAGGTCAAAATTTAAATAAGAAAGCAGAAAGGTAGAAAGGAGAGAGGAAGGAAGGACAAAGAAAGGAAAACATTCACTGAAAATAAAGGGAGATGAATGGTGGTAGCTACATATTAACTGTGTCTTCAGATGGAATGGACTTCTGGTTAATTTCTTCTCTTCAATATTGAACAAGATGTCTTCAACTTTTTTTTGTGTGTGTGTGTGTGTGTGTGCGCGCGCACAATGTAAGGTATAGGTCAAGAATTCTGAAGTTCTCTGGGTTTATTTTCCCTCAAACATAAATTTTCTTTCCCCTTTGCTATGTCCCAGAGGCTGACTGCTTAAAAATGGAAAAAAAATAGTTTTCAGGCTTAAATTACCACAGTTACTACTTCATCTTGGGGTTGTCTTGTCTGAAACTCAAAAAAAAAACACCCGCCAAAGAAGCAAGATGTGAGCAGCAATTTCCACCTCCATCTTGGATGCAGGTGCCCAAGCCTCTAATGATAGGGTAAGTCATGCTGTCTACCCACATAATGCTGGACCAGCACTGAAGATCATCACACTCATCAGATGAGAAGTTGACTGTAGTCCTGTCAGTAAATCATTTGAGAAAGAAAAACCCTACATGCATTTTACATGAAATATTCACTAAATTAAACAGCCTTGGGAAACTAGAACCTAGAAGGTAAATTGAATGTCGTGAAGAAACTAAAATAACATTAAGTAATAGTTTTTAGATCTTGTATAACAACCAAATTTATGTATTTTACCTTAAAACAACTGTAGCAAAATTTTCCCTAAACTATGCAACAGTTCTTATTTTGTCTTTCACCCTACAGCCTGTCCACATGGAACTAAGAGGTAGTAAAGCTACGATTTTATTTATGTCTATTCACAGTTTGCTAATGTTTTTCTTTAGCTACAATTCCTGTACTTGATATTCAGTTTCTATTTTTAAGTAGGAGAGGACAGACAGTTTGCAGAAAAAAAAAAAAAGATTAAATTTAAAAGTCATGTTATATGAAACCTTTAACCTGGAGTGATGTTAATTTTATTTGCATAAAAATGAAATAAATTCAGATTTTCAAGGTTAAAGACCATGAAGCCAATGAACAATAATTCACTCTTACCATCTGATGTAAGGCTGAAGGGCAGCTATACTTTTCTGTGTAAACTCAGCCCTGGGCTGTAGGACAGAATAAGACTGGCCTTTCACTTGGCTTTCATAGTATTTCATTTTTCGTATGCAAAATGCCATGACAGAGAAGTTTCAAAGTCTCCCATTCCTGGGAACGGTGGCACTGGAGGGACATGGCAGGGTGGGAGGTCTTAGGCAGAGATCTAAGTGGGCTAGGAAAAAAGTCAATAGGCTTGAGAGGGGGTAGAGTGATTGGGGAAAGTTCACAGATGAGAGTAGATAGTGGAAATTTTGGATGCTGTTGTCTGGGTATTTTAATTAGAGAAGATGCAGGAAGGAGTTTCTGGTATGGTAACCAAATGTTTCTCTCCTTCCTTACCTCCTCCTGCTCACACTCTGCCCACTAGGAGATCCTGTCATAGAGTATTCCTCACATACCGTATTTTTATATTGAAATATGTGGCTTAGAACATTTTATTTTTTAATTTAATATAAAATCTTAAATAATACTTCTCTTTTGAGAGAAGCAGTTTTGCACATCAATCAGCCCCTAAGAATTTTGCTCTTTTGTCCTGTTCCCTGTTCAGGTAACTTCTGCCTTGAAAATCAACCCCTTTATGTTCTTTCAGCTCTACCAGTGACAATTTTAACCCATCATTCTCTAAATGGTCTATTGTTATCTGTGGGACCAGAAAAAAATGTAGCACTTTATGGAAACTGATTATCACATGGCAATGTAATCCATGAAATTTTGCAAACTTTCATGGGTTGCCTATATCCATTGCCTTCTAAAAATATTCCATTGCTTCACAAGCTTCTGATACTGTTATAATGTTTGCCCAGAGACATGCTACTTATTAATGTTCATTGTGTGATAAAAACTTTTAAAGGCTGCAACAAATGTGGAAGAGGAGGATTGCAATTATGTTTTTATTTTTCATATGCAGAAACCCCAGCAGTTTTAAGTGTTTTACAGGAGAAGCTATCTAAATGACTGTAATACAGATGCTGCCTCTAAATTTAAAGTTAAGCTGCTCTGAATTTTTGCATCGTTTATTTTAGTAGCATTCATTTCTACTAAGATAAGAAGTAACTGTAGGTTTTCTGAATGTTGCATGGCGGTAAATCTCTGAAATGAGCATACCCATGTCTTCAGCTGCAGCAAACGTTATCCAATTTGTTTATCCTTTTTCATCTTTCTGCCAAAAAATTAGTGATCCTGTGACTGGGATATGGAATTCAAACATATTGTGGCTTATAACAGTGTGACCTACTAGCCCAGTTAACAGGCTAACAGGTGTTGGTTTCATTCCTTTTCTCATTTGAGTTTATTGTAAGTGAAATCTCCTTCACAATTCAAGGAGTCCCTGCTGATTAAATTCCATGTCTCACAACATGGGTGTGGGGACTCTAGTAGGAGGTGGGAAGGGATTTTCTGCTTTTCCCACAGGTCACTCAGGATCTCTTTGCATTGGCAAAAGAAATTTCTGTGTGGAAAAGCTGTTCATGTGGAGCAGGAAAGAGCCAGTTCTGCATACAAAGTGACTCCTTAACTGGGACTGCTGGCAAAGTTGTGGCACCAGCTTCTTCACCCTCAAGGTGAATTCACATATCAGATGTGAATGGACTACTGTGAGCTCTCAAGAGAGCAAAAGTCTCACTTCTTTCTTTCCCTTTCTGATTAATTCTCTTAAAGAAAGGCGGCTGAATTTGTCATGGAGATAAGACATTTATCCTTCCATGCTATCTATTAAAATAATGGAAGGAGAATAGCACTGTAGAAACTAATCTGTAAGTGCTGGTCCTTCTGGATTAAGACAGGTAAAGGAGGGTAGGCCCAGAGCTTTGGAAAATCTTGTGAATCCTTCATTATATCCATGGCCTGGATCTGTTTCTCCCTCTCTGAAACTTTGCCTGCAGAAGCGGCAGCATAGGCAACGCAGCAGCAGCGTTAACTGGGATTAAGTGTCCTTTGCTTTGACTGCTGGGTTAACAGCCCATGGATACAAGACATCATGTGAAACTGCTAGACGTATGGGGTTTTATAAAAGCAACTCCTAGTGCTCTTCATTGTGAAGCAGTTTTCTTGCATGTGTACTGTAAAGGCTGTGAGCCAGAGACAAAGAAAAGAACCCCAAATGGATGACCTAGAAGAAATAAATCTCTTCTGATTTTCAAACCAATAACAATGTCCTTTTAATTTTTTATTTTATTTATTATTATTAAGTTGAATGATGATGCTTCACTTGTAATAATATGCTGAAGAAATCACACTGTGAAAGCAAGTAGTACATCTCTCTATGTACAGCTGCAATTATTTGCACTTACATATGCCAAGGGATAGACATAAGCTTTGGTCAGTGCTGTGTTATAAAAAACGAAGTAGAAAATTAGCACAGATAATTGCGGGCACTGAGATGAAGGTGACTGCAAGCCTTTTAACCTCTTGAGAGTTATTCCTTAGCAACCCACCAACCTGCGTTACAGAGGCTGCAGGAAATCACTCGTGCAGTGTGAAATACCAAACACTCAGCAAATCGGAAGCAGAGAAAGGTTTAAATGAGCCTGTGAACTGGTGGAGTCAGCAGTTTCATAATGGTGCTGTAAACAGGCAGATTACTTATCGACAAACATATGCCACCTCTGCAGCTTTAGCAGCAGACCTGTGTGCATGCTGCTACTGTTAAGGCAGAAGACAGTAAGGCATCCTAATGCTCACACTGAGGCAAGGAAAAGTCATCTATAAAATGTGTTTCTGTTAAGGAAAAGTCATAGTAGCTTTTTCTGACCCAGTGTCAACAAGACAATCTTGTACAAGTTGTCCCTTTTAGCTTCATCTCACTGAACTATTAGTCTGCTTTAAATTCAGTGTGCCTGAAAAATAAAGCATTCCCCAAAGACCAGATTTTCAGAGCTATAATTCTGTATAAATTCAGCTGTCCTATGCACATCTGCAGTTGCATATGTCAGTTAGGCAAATGCAAAATTACGCTTTTGCATGACTGAAATAAACTTCTAGATGTTATGTCTTTATTTGATGATATCGTGTATTGAAAATATATTGTCACAGTATAACCTTTCTTGCATTCTTTGTTGTATTCCCACGGTAGATGTGTATAAACTAACAGTCACACCCTGTTTTAATTTACTTTGCTCCCAGCACTAGTTAGTGAAACTAACTGCAATGAAGTTATTCTGATTTTAGAAGAGTTAATGCAGAAAAGCAGAAAGAGCTTATGCTATTTTCACGGCAACAAGATATTTTGTCTTGCATGTGAGTCACCCTTAGCTAATATCACTTTTTCTTTCCACAGGTACAGAGATGTATTTGTAAATCATAAATGTTGACAAACCAGGCATAATGTATCTTAATTCAATTGACAGTACTATCACCATTTATACTGTCAATTGCTTCTCTGTTGTCAGGGCTGGATAAAAATATTAAATACAAAAGCAATATTCCTTCAATCAAATTCTTTTTAGGAGACACATATCAATGTTGAAACTAGTATTCCAGTCACTTGTAAAATCATTTCTCTTATCATGTAAAAAGACTGCTAGAAATCGCTCCTGTTGAGTGTAAAAGAGAATTAGTCTAACCTGGCATGATATTAAAAAAAATAAAAAAAAAAAAAAAAAAAAAAAGTTGAAGACAACGTAATTAGATGAGATGATTTGGGGAATAAGCAATGGGAGATGGAAAGTTTTCCTGTAAGAAAATCAGTCAGATGGCAATGACTTCAGTGAGCCATCACTGAAGTTCAGATAAACTCACTACTTTTCCAAAGCTAGGGAAAAATGTGGGCTGAATCCCACCTTTAATTTATTAATTATCCAATCTTAATTTTAGTTAAGGCTGAAGATGCTGGTAGAATTGAAAGGACATTTTGTTTTGCAGTTTAGGTTGTATATTCTGCAGAGAAAGACAGTAGTCTCCAGTCTGCTTTTTGGTGACAAATTTTGTCAGTGATTCCTTCAGCTAAAAAAAAAAAAAAAGAAAGAGGAAGCCAGAGGAGGACAAGTAATTACAGAAAAGTATTTTATGTTCATTTCCATATTGCGGTTATGATAGCAAATAGGTATGGTTAAAAACAACAACAACAAAATACCACCTAAACCCCTAAACACTTGTCCCAAAATGCCAAATAATTGTATATAACCTACTATTTTCATATTTTGTTTACAGATCAATCTTCATAATAGTTTTGTAAAGATAAGTTAATAAAATATCATTCTTATCCCGTGTGTTCATTCAATTAATAATTACAAGGTAGTATCTGTTTTCTTTTGTTGTTGCTTTGGATTTTTTGTTTATTTATTTACCTTTCTGAGGTGGGAAGATGTTGAATCAGATATTAAAAAGTACAGAAAGGAATTTAGTACCTTAAATTGAGATTATTATTATTATTATTTTCTTTTCTGCAAAACTGAGAATCTGTTGGGAAATCTTAGTCCAAAGAGGTACATTTTGCCCAGGCAAGACTTGTGTATGTAAAGTAGTTTGGCTAACATACAGTACTTCATTTCCTGTACCCATCAAAGTTTAATTCTGGAGACAGTAGGCAGAATTTATCTGCAATATGATTAGGTTGTATTTTTTTCATCTTCAGATACTTCCCTTCTTTATGCTTGTCCTCTCTCCCCCAGACTATTTTCCCAATGAAATTTATTGTGGGGAAATTTCTGAACTTACTCTGCAACCTGAATTTGAGGCAAAACCTGGGCTCAAAACAGCCTATGCACAATCAAGTAATTTAGTCATTTAGACATTTCCCTGTAGAGGATTAAGGAAAGCTTGTGAAGCACATGATAGTGAAGACATCAAGATTAATATTCAGACTCTGGAGATCATCTGGTATGGGAGTGATTCATGGTAGCCAAATAGCATGAGTGATACCGGAATTTCAAGATGAAATTTATCCCAAACAGTTTTCTGTACTCCTAAGGGCTCAGTATTACTCCTAACAAAAACTACTTCTTGTGCCTGCAGGGACAGTCCATACTTAACATTGTTAGCCTGATGCTTTCTAGAAACAAAATACTGCATTGTAGCTTTTCTACAGAAAGAAACCTGAATAAATCTACTTAATGTTTCCCTGTCCTTTCTCCTCTGGCTGTTAAACTATTTTCTGTCATCTAAAGTAATCTCCAATTACTTATGTTTCTCATGGGAACATATTATACTAAGGTAATGAAAAAGCTTTCCACCAGTGTCAAGTGACTGAACCATTTCCCAAGGTGTCCTTTAATTGTATAGATTGACTAGGAAATTCTTGATGCCCATATGTTTTTTTTTTTTTTTAATTTTATTTTATTTTCCTTTTTTTTTTTTTTTTTTCCCTTTTTTTCCTAGTACAAGAATAATGAGTCTTGCTACTTAAAAATGCATTTTAAATTCAGTGTATTCAAGGTACTACTGTCAAACCGTGCACATGTGATTGATTATCCAATTTATTAGCAATATTGTATACATTGCAGGAGTGTGCATTGCAAACCATTTCACTTGGTTTGACAAGTACAGAAGACTGTCATTGACAGGTGTAGGAATAAATGATGGGTTTAGGCTTTGAAGTGTTTCTACAGCATTCCACTGAACAGCAGATTGATAAATTAAAATCACACTGGTAGCACTGGAGCTGAAAGACTAACCACTTAAGATTACAAAAACAGATCTCTGGAAACTTTATGTACTCTCCAGAGAAGCAGTCTTAGAAGCATTGAATGAAGCAGAAAGGCACAGTTCACAAAAGATTAATCAATTACATTGTGACAATGTCAGAGTTTATATAAGAAAAAAAAAAGTATTGCTAGAAAAATATAACATGCTTTTCTCTCCTCCCCTTCTCTGTAAAAAAGGTTTAAATGAAATTTAATTCTGTTCTCATTTACAGTAAATTTACAGACATAGGTCATTTTTAAATTACTATTATTATTGTTTATTTTTTTGATTGAATAACTCAAGGTTTAAAACAACAAAATAAAAATAACTGTCAGTGTCCTGAGTATGGCTTGTAAAAACAAGATGTACTGGCTATTTTTATTGTCCATTCCAAGAGTACATTTTGCAAATGAAGTTACAAAGTACATGGAAATAACAGATACCATGAATCTGTGAAAGCATTCTTGTACTTCTGACTAGTTGTGCTATAATTTCCATGGTAAATGGACAAGGAAAGGGCATATGGTAAACAGGATGTTCTTCTCTACCTCAGCACAGGACCAGACTCAATTCCAGCCTCCACAGAGATGAGTGGAAGCGTGACTGTGCATCACACAACTAGTTGTGTATCCTCTAGACCAGTGCTAACAGTGTTGCCTACACTTTCCTTGCTTCCTAACAAATCTGTGCTTCTTAATACTTCGGTGTTCTGGAAAGACATGTCTATTCACTTTCTATATACACAGTGAAGAAAGCAAGATTTATTTTCTATAAAGGAATAAAAAGATCTCAAGCTAAGGAATTTCTGGAATAACAGTGCAAAGACCTTTTGAGTTACAGAAGAGAACTCAAAGGTCACCACTCTAAACTACTTCACAGTAAATCCATAATAAAGCTGTGGAAATCAAGGGATCAGATATAACTATTATCCTAAATATACGTATGGATTTTTTAATATGCATTTGCATAAGGGAAATAATTTTTTGTGTCCCAGATGATACATCCAGGTCTGATGTGTGGCAAAACAGCCTGGCGAGTTCTCATGCTTTTGGTATTGTTTTTTCCTTATACAACTTTGGACATGAATTAGAGCTTCTGATTTCTTGTCACACAGACATGACTTGAATATGACTCATCTAGTTGAAAACTTTCTACATATTTTTTTCTAACTTGCAGAGAATTACAGATTAGGTACAGATATGGCAAGGGTAGCCAAAAGACCTTGTTCACCTTAGAGAAGCTTCATAATTTTCTATTTTTTTTAGCATGTTCTAGCATCAACTGACTTTCAAGGCTCACCCTTTGGCTTATCAACCCTCTACTGCAGAGCTGGGCTATATATGATGGAAAAGAACTGAAGTTCCATGCCTTTTTTTAAGAAAAAAATATATGAACTGGAATGTCTTTCCAGCTTAGGGAAGGGTCTTAAGTTTTCTAATACAGTTGTGCTTCTGCCTTCTGGTTATATGGGGAAGACAGTGCAAGCTGTGTACTGCTTTACTCTAAGTGGTTCATTTCTTTCTAGCTACTTCCACTCAGTAAGGGCTTGTTCTGCTCTAGGATTTACCTCGAAGGCACCTGACCACCTGACATGATATTATATTTTTCATTTTTTCCTAATTCAAGAATTTTTGATTCACATATCTGGTGATGAGTTTAATCAGGTTATGTATCTGGCTTCAGATTTAATCTTTTTTTTTTTTTTTTTTTTTTTTTTTTTTTTTTTTTTTTTCCCAACTCTAAGCTCTTTAGAATACGGTCATCACCTTTTGTAAATCATGCTTCTCTCACATATTTTTGTAGCATAACTGAAGTCTAATTAATTATTTATAATTTGACAGTTATATTAAAAAAAAAAATTAGAATGGGGAGTTCAGTATTTATTTTATGAGAACATCTCTCCACCTTCTCCCTTCCACTCCCTGGATGTTGCAAGACCTTCATATGAGTCTTAAGCTCCAAAGAAACAGTTGCTCAGATTCACATTTTGGCAAACTCCCTCCAACAGTAGATCAGTTTCATTAGCTAATTGTTATTGTCTGTTAAGAACATAATACCAATATTTGTGCATAAGACATGACATTTAATGAGTCACATTCAATGGCCACAACATGAGAATTTAGAATATATTCTAATCCTGTTTGAGTAGAACATTTATGAATTCTTGTTTAGTCTTACCAACCTTGGCAAAAATGATTGTATGTATATAAAAATTAAAAATAGGACTCTCATTTTAAAAGACACATCACTTTTAAGTAGTTATCATTGATCTTATACAATTACTTGTACATTCATATTTTTCTTTTCCATACGGGTTAGCTTCTTAGATATTAAGAAAATAACTTCACAAAATAGGTCTCAAGGGGTTTTATGCTTCTATTGTTGCCATTTTCTGTAGCATTTGTAACAGTCCCTGAGCTGAGTGGTTTTCCATGTCATATTAGGGCTGTTCTTGCACTGGTATGCATCAGTGCTAGTAAACATTTATAGAAAGTTTCATTTTAAGTGTTTTATCACTTTGGGAAATGTACATTAGAGGTTAACAGTACAGACACATCTTAGACTAATTTTGGTTTTATATAGTCTATTGAATTAAGCTACCATAACAATTTAGTTCTCAGAATTGCCTCCAGCATCTCTTGCCAAACCACAAGACTGTGAAGGAATTGAAACTGTTAATGTTTCTCTCTCGCCTCCTTCTTGTTTCTTGCTAAACTCCTCTCAAATATTTTTTCCCTTCTTCCTGCAAAACCACATTACCATTATTCACCCTTATATGACTTACATGACTAGAATGTTATTTTTCTATGAATGCTCTACACAGCAAGACAGTTTTATAGCCTATAAAATATCAGCCAGAACATGAAATACACCTAACTACTGACATCTAGACAAGGTCTTCTTGAAACCAAATGGTATTTGATTCTAGATTTAAAGTGTAATCATGATTAATATGTGTACATGCATGCGTGTGTATAAAAAGATTAGTTTTGCAAGGAAACAAAGCCCTATTCAACACCTCTCTGGTACTTCAATCTCTACTAAAGAAATGTGAACACTTTGGCACAATACTGCTACATAAGTTGCATTAACAACCTTCAGTTTTGTTTCACTAATTTCACTGCCTCAGAAGATATAATTTGCATATCCTCCTGTACATCATATATGTACAGCATATAGTAGGCATAGCTCTGCAGTAAGAATTACATTACTTGAGAAATGCTTCATTTTTCCTCCTGTATGTATTGATCCTAATTTCTGTGAAAGGCGTTCACTATTTTCAGGTAGTCAACAAATAGTTCATAGAAAAGATGCCATCTGAATACTGGTTATTTTTCATTTTGACTAATTGTTGTTCATAGTGTTCCTGAAAACCCATAAGCATTTTCTGTCCCTCAATTTAAGTGGAAAGAGAAAAAATGAGGCCAATAGTAGTAGGTACCTTTTTGGTAAATGACTGCTTTTGATAAAAAATCTAATTTTCTGTGATTTACAAGTACTTTCTATCTCTCTAACTATGAAAATATTTGACACTAGTACTATGGGACAACAGCTGATTCAGCTGTCAGCCAGAGTGGCCTGTAAATGTGGTCTGATTTGTCTGGATTCTCAGGTTAAGCTAAATTTGTAGAAAACTATGAAATGACTTGTCAACTGAAATTTTACCTTGTATCTTATTGCCTTGTAACATATTCTGATCTTGTTTTATTTCAAAGTAGGGGTATACTGTGGCATGCTAATGTTTATCTGGGCAATGCAATAAGGCAAGCTGTGTTTTATCATTCTTTAGGATCATACACAAGGCCACTGATGGAACAACGCTTCTAGCTTGAAGCTTAATAACTTTTAAGAACATGTAACAAATATGAGAGGGAAGTATGAGCTCCAATTTGTTCTGTTAACAATGCACCTCTCTGATGTGCCTCTTTCTGCACTGCTTCTCCTCTAAATAAACTTAATACATTGGAATGATGGGCCACTCTTCTGATCTTACAGAGGAGAGTCTGAAGCTGAAAGTGTCACTGCATGCTGCCGTGTGTCCAATAGCTCACATGCCTTCCCTGCCTATTCTTAGAGCTGGAAGGCACTTCCAGATTATTCCTAGTCCAGCCTCCTGCCCAAAGCGGAACTATATCCAGGGTTAGACCAGGTGCACTTGAAAACCTCAGTAGATGGGGACACAAGAGCCTCTCTGGAGGACATCTTCCATTTCTTCCACCATGAACTCTGGTGGTGCAGTTTTTACACAACACTGTAGTGAAATTATCAAAGGTAAAACCAGTATAGAATTAAGAAAAAAAATCTTCCTCTCTTCCTATCACTGTTCACATCAATAACGTTCATTCTTAGGGTCTTACTTTTTCCCTCAACACAACCTCTGCAGCAGGGAAGAGAAAAGATGATCCTCTTTATACTCAAAATGGTAGTTATATACTGTAGTGAGAACATATGAAAAGAAGGGAGAACATGACCTTTTTAAAATATTTCAGAATTTTATATTGCAAAGAAAAATTGTGTTAGAAAAACCTCTAGGTAATACTGTCTTCTTTCTTCTGCCTCCCTAATTTTCTCCTTTCTTACTCAGCCTTGCCAATTGGCAAGAAAAGTTAGCACTGTTTGACATGTGTCTTGTTTTTTTGGTATATTTGTTTTTAAACAGAAGGGTAAGAAGAGATAAAATATAAATTAGGATCTTTAGAAGTGCTCTTAATAGGGCTTCTTAAGAGAATGTCAAGGTTTAAAGCAAGGTTTAAAGCATTTTTGAAAGAAAGCGTAGATAGAGACTGGTCTAGAGCAATAACTTTTGAAGTAAGACCACCTGCTGTTTGCTATTATGATCATGGGTTGTCAACCTCTAAAGAACATCTCTTTGGAGATGTTCTCTCAAGGAGATGAACATAATATTTTTGGTGAAAGCTGTGGGGCTGATTCTGATAGAAAAGGCAAAAAAGTTAACGGCATGTCAGGTAGAAGGACAAATCTCAGATCTCACTTGCTATTAAAAAAAATAAGCTGATTTCAAACATTGAATTGCAGGGATCAGCCATCAGAAATTCTCTGAATAATTGTACAAAGCCTGGAATTTAATTTTAAGAAAGGTTTCAATTGTTAGTGTTATACAAAAATAGTAAAAGCAGTGCAGGGTGAACAGCAATGGGCAACTACAGGTCAACTGATTTGAACAGCATCACAGAACTCAATACATCAAACCTCAAAGTTATTGCATTTTTCAGTACATTTATCAAGGGAAAGGTATTGAATTAGAGTTTCTTCAAAATGATCAGGAAAGCTGTGAAAATAAAGAAAGCCTGCAATAGCTGTACTAAGGATGAAAAACTGTCCTAGTAATTTTCAGAAGTGTTCTTGTGAGTAGGGAGTTAGGTCTTCTTTATGAAATCATTTAATGTGCCTGCTAGCCTGCCAGGGTCAGCTGTGTGTATTTGCAGCAGCCCATAGAGACCGGTGGGCAAACGGGCAGTGCTGATACCTGAGAAATAGGAAGGGATAGTACTGTGCTAACCCACAACTCTCCACGCTGAATTAGCAGTTCCTAGAGCAGTGACTACTCTTTGTGTAAAATAAAACAAAAAACAAACCACACCAACCAACCAACCAACCAAAACAAACAAACAAAATAATAACATGTTTGAAGTAAATAGTGCTGTTGCACAGTAAGACTTCATACTCTGAAAATATTGTCCTTCCTTCCTTCCCTCCTTCCCTCCTTCTTTCCTTCCTTCCTTCCTTCCTTCCTTCCTTCCTTCCTTCCTTCCTTCCTTCCTTCCTTCCTTCCTTCCTTCCTTCCTTCCTTCCTTCTCTCTCTCCCGCCGTCTTTCCCTCCTTCTCTCCTTCCCTCCTCCATTTTCCATTGTAAGAATACAATAAGAAAGTAAGAAAATAAGAAGTAAGAAAACAAATTTATTAAGGTTTGTATTTTTTTGTGTTTGTTTCTAATATAAGTTAATAGAATTAAGAATGTACTTTTTTTTTTTTTTTTTTTTTTTTTTTTTTCAATTATATTAGTATATTTCTACGTGATATATATATATATTTGTGTGTGTGTGAATGTAGAAATGAAGTAGAATGAAAAAGGTCAGGAAAATAGAGGGACCAAAGAACAATTTTTTGGATTACAGATGAATAGAAAAACATAATCTGGAATCTTTAAACACTGAGCAATGACAGCTGCTGTGATAGATTTTCTAACATCGCATGTCTTAAATTAAAGTCTAGATGTTATTTCTACATATAGTTGCAATTAGAAACAAACAAGAAGTAATTCAAAAAATTGCGACTGTGTAAGAAGGTTACAAAATAATTATGATCTCTCTTGACAACGTAATACTATTACAAGTTTTGTAAGACACTACAGTAGCTCTATCCTACCAAATGTGTTTTGAATATTAGGGATCAGACTGATGATCAATTACAAATCTGCATGCAGTATTATCTGGAATTTATCAGGGGCTAAACTTACACATGCAGATAGTTACCAGGAATCAGCTTCCACGAAATAACTACTTGAATGCTTAGGAACTGGATTATTAATATAATCATCTAGATATTATCCCTTGTTAAAGGGTTAATTGTACTTCATTATTATTAAAAACAACTCCTAAATATGGAGAGCAAATGTGTGTCATTTTAAAATTGTTGGCAGGTGACTCTTCTTACTGTGCAGGTGACTGAGCAATGGCACAGGTTGCCCAGAGAGGGTCTCCTTGGAAATCTTCAGAAGCTGTCTGGACATGGTCCAGGGCAACGTGGTCTAAGTATCCTTGCTTGAGTCCATGGGTAACCTCCAGACACCTCTTTCAACCTCAACCATTCTGTGATTCTGTGATTTTAATTTTTTTTTTTATTTTCCTACTTCTTGACTTTCTTGGTTTATCTAGGTCTGACTCTTTCAAAGAGTAGTGCATGAAGTTAATTAGATGCATTGTTAGCACTCTTCATTTTGATGGAACTGGTTTCTAACCTAAAAACAAATTAATGTTTTAATGGAAAAGTTGTCTCTGATGGCAAATTCTTTCAGGCAAGAATTCTTCTGGTTATTTGCACAAATTCTTTTTTATTCTAACCCTACATGAGCATAAGAGGAAAAAACAACAACACTCCAGACAATTTTTTATCTTGCTCCTTAAGGTGGAATAAGGACACAAAACTGTAGAAGTGTGGAAATAATACAGGTGGGGAGAAGCATGCTCTGCTCCTATAGATTAACACTTAGCCTTCAGAACTATTGAGAGAGGTTTCAGCATTTCCTAAGGATTTTGTTTTAACCTTTAAGAGACAAAGGAAGACATTGTGTACCTTAAATTCAACTTTGTATTCTAGCCCAAAATCAAATCACTGAATTCAGATACTTGTATATGAATAGATCACATACTCCATGATTTTTTACTCCTGATTTCTACCATTAGAGATCTATATTAAAGAAGTTACTGCTATTTCAGTGCAAAATTATTCCCTCCTTTGGTACAGGTAGTGAAGGAACATGGGGGTGGTGATTTCACACCAAGAATTAGCTCAGCTCCACCATGCTGCTCTCTTATTTTTCCTCCTCAAAAGGACAGGGGAGAAAATAGCATGAAAAAAAAGTTTTCTAGGTTGGAATTAGGACTGGGAGATCACTCACCAATTACTGTCATGGGCAAAACAAACTAATCACAGGGAGATTAATGTAATTTATTGTGGAGATCTGCTCCACCATGGTACCCCATGGGCTGAAGGAAGACAGACTGCTCCACCATAAGCTGCTCCACAGGCCACAGGGGAACTTTGGCTCTGGTTCCTGGAGCACCTCCTGCCCTCCTTCTGCACTGACCTTGGTCTCTGCAAGCCTGTTTCTCTCTCTCTTCTCTCCCAGCTGCTGTTGTTCAGCAGTTTTTTAATTTAATTTAATTTAATTTATTATTTTTTATTATTATTTATTTTTTCCCTTTCTTCAGTCTTCTCTCCCAGAGGTCAAACCAGTGTCTCTCACTGGCTGGGCTCTGACCAGCAGCAGGTCCCATTGGAGCTGGCTGGCTCTGATCTGACAGGGGGCAGCTGCTGTGCTCTGCTCACAAGAGACCCCTGGAGTTCCCCTCACTACCAAAACATTGCCATGTAAGCCTAATACAATGGGGTTTTCTTCTTTGCTATGTCCTTTGCACAGAAAGAGGGATAAATGCAATTTCCTTTACTGAGGGAGTACAGGAGGTGTTGTCTTCTTGCATTTGAGAGACAAACCACAACAGTGACAGGTGAGGTCTACTTGTCTCTGTCTGCTTTCTGAGAGGGGGGAAACAGTGAACCATTTTATGAATCACTTTTTCTTTGTGGGATCTCTTAAGGGAAGGTTGTAGTCCAGCACATGCATCAAGAGCTCAGGTAAAGTGTGTCAGTCTCAACCTAAGTTTCCACACTTCACGTTCCCTTCCCCTACCAAAAGAAATAACAATGGAAAAGCACTAGAAAGTCATTATTTTAGGCCTGGCAAAATGAAAAAGTACAATTAGCCCCTCCAGGCAGCACAATGAAAATGTGGAAACAAGTCTTTTCGCAGAAGGGAAATAAATGAAAGGCTGGTTTGCAGGACTAAGTAATCTGTAAGCAACCAAAAGTAATTTAGATTGTTATTTTTACCAGTTCTGGTTCCAAGAGGCATTAAGGGCCCCAATATGTTAGTGTGAGGCAGAGTCAGCATTTTTTTCTGCAAATGCTCTGCTTTAAAAGCCTGATTGTTGCAGTTGTTAGTGTGGGCTAAAACCTTAGATACAGGTCTCAACATGATAGCACATACCCAGAAAAAAATGAATCCCTAAATTACTGTGGGACTAGAAGGAGCATCTCTCTGACTCGGTACCAAGAAGATGTATGTTTGCTGAGGCCCTTCCTCAGGGCATATTGCTCTTAGTCTTTGGTAAAGTCTTTCTTTGGTGTGGAGAAAATGGAGTTGTGAAAGGCAAAAGTAGCACAGAGGTGGGGACTAATTTTTATATTTTCAATCATTATGATTTTAGAAAAATAATTCATATACATTAGAGGAAAACTTCTGGGAAATTCTGTGAAGAGACTAAGTCTGCTCAAATTAGAATCCGGAGAGGAATCCAGTTTATCAGTAAAGTCACATACAATGACTATGTGAAGGTAACATGCATTTACAACATGGCCACCACCTCTCTCATCTGGAGACAAACCCAAATCTAAAACATAATATTTCCTCCTAGGTCCTCATCCGCAAGTATCTTAAAGTTACCAACAAATTCTTAAAATCATGGCACAAGCTACAAAATACAGATTAATTATTTTGTGATAATAACTATTAATATAGTTATTACTACTAACACAACCATTTTCTTTTATATGCTTCCTGTTTTTTTATATACTTTCAAGTTGCTCTTCAGCCACATTGACATGTTTTTTTTTTTTTTAATTAATCTTAAAAGTTGAGAATTTCAGTTAATTACTTCATTATAGGAGTGGAGATATCAAAATAATTGGTCCATAATATGAGATGCATAGTGGAATAGCAAAAAGGAAATAATAACTGAAGTGACTGAATTTGGTAATGAATTTGGCCATTTCAAAGCATGCAAAACATGAGGAGCATCTCCTCATCCCTCCCCATGCTCCACATTCCCCCCATATCTGATCTTACTTCACTTAATTTTCAATGATTTTGTGCTGATAGAAAGTGGAAATGGCAAGCAATTAATTTAAAATGTGCTTAGACAAGCCAAAGTTACTTTATGCTACAAAAACGGGGATATATCCCAATCTTGCATATACTGATATGTTGTTTCTGTGTTCATAATGGATATGCTTTTTCACTATTTTTAATTCAGACTTCAGAACCTGTAGCTGTTTTTTGATCTGCAATTATTACTGCAATTTGGAAGCTAGTGATGATTACTTGGTAAAATTAACTACCATTAACTAAACATTAATTAAAATGGCTATTTTGCACTGGCATATTTTATCTGCAGTTTATGTTCTTGGTAGCATGAAATATACGGTGTTGTGAACCAAGAAAATGGAGAATGAAGAGAAGTGGTACAGTTTTGAAGAACAATGAAATGGTAATGAAACATTAGGAAACAGGAAAGATTTAAAGGAAGAAGCTAAACAGAAAATAGTAAATAAAAAGTGAACTTCAAACTCAGAAGTAAAATATGGATACTTACCTTTAGTATATCTACATAATGAACTATATTTTTTAAAATAATTATACGTTTTTAGAATATCCCACTTTAACAAACACGTTTTTACAAAGATGAGTTAATTACTTTACTGTGGACACTATATAACTGTTTACATGGCTATGCAACTATGGAGTTAATAGCTGTAATAGGTAAATCATTGTAAATATGATCTATAATTAAACTAATATATATTTTTCTCTTTGACATTTTTTCCCCCTGTTACTAAAGAACTAATGAATTTTTATTTTAAAATAAAGTATCAAATCCTCAGTCATTGGCTTAGATAAGTCATATATATAACATTTGAAATGGTTTCTGACTGAAAGATCAGTGAAAACAAGATAATAATAATAATAAAAAAATAATAATAATAATAAAAGAGTTTTTGATGCAACATTCATATCTTATATTTTTGTGTTTTGTATCAATTTTGATTAGTGAAAACATGATTTTTAGTAATTTTTTCATAAGGAAGATATCCACAACTGCTGTTTTAAGGATTGATAGCTACATTTTCTATGATTAGGTATAGTAAATAAATGAAATGTTGAAAAGAATGTTTATGATCTATGTTATTCCATAAATTATACAGTATGATAGTTGATTATATAAATAACCATTGAAATATACAGATTCCCACTTACCCAACGGACAGAAAAGGCTCCTTTGATTCAAGTCTGTCAAGCAAACAACATAAGTTTAATATATAAATATTTATTGTATATCAGAACATTTATATGATGAATTTAAAACGAACACTTTCAGTATCAAATTTACTTGGTGACCAATACACAGTCTGAAAACAAAGAAAGGGCCTGATCTGTTATGCTAGGAGCTTGACTTGAAAGAAGTCCCATGTAGCTAACTGAACTTTGGTTTAAGAATCAAATATTTACAATGCAGCATACTTGAGCCATTTAAATATCACAGATTCAGATGATTTGTGTATCCATTAACATGGAAAGGCTAGAATGAATGAATAATTTTTTTTTCTTCTTTCTAGATTTTTCATATATATATATTTTTCTTGACAACAATTCAAGGAAGATACTGTTTTTTTTTTTTTTTTTTTTTTTTTTTTTTTTTTTTTTTTTTTTTTTTAAGAAAACAAAACTGTAAATGTAAAATTTAGTACAGATTTAGGCATCTTCCTGATTTGTTGTCTTTCACACCCACTTTTTGTTTTGTTTTGTTTGTATTTTTGTTTTTCATTATTGTCTGTTTGTAGAATATGGTCACTTCTTCATTGTGAAAACTTGTGGCAGATCTGCCATAACCAGCCTTACACTGGAACTGGATACCACCAGTTTGGTAGACCCAGAATTATGCCCAGTTCTAAAATCTGTTGTCGAAGGTGCCATTTTTGAAAGCCCTGCTGCTGCTGTTTCTGTGAGAAGCTGCACCACTTGCATCAGAAGACTCTTCTACTAGTAGTTTCCACCCAACCAGAATGAATTTAAAAATCAGGTTTACAAAGCACAGCAGTTGTGATGCTCACCTCCCACCCAGCAAAGGGCCGAGGTTGCAGGTTTGAGCCCAGCTCTGGGAGGCCCCATTAGCGTCCTTTATGTTTTTATTGGAGAACTGGGTAATCACCAACCACATGAAGTTTAACAAGAACAAGTTTTTCCTGCACCTGGGAAGGGGCAACCCTGGCTCTGTGTACAGACTGGGTGATGAGACACTGGAGAGCAGTCCTGCAGAGAGGGATCTGGGGGTTTGGTGATAGCAAGTTGAATGAGAGACAGCAGTGTGCCTTGGCAGCTGGGAGGGCCAACTGTATCCTGGGGTGAATCAAGCACAACACTGCTAGTTGGTCGAGGAAAGTGATAGTCCTGCTTACTCTGCACTGGTGTGGCCTCACCTTAGGTACTGTGTGCTGTTCTGGGCACCACAGTACAAAAAAGGATGTGTCCTGAAAAGGGCTACTAAGATGATGAAGGGCCTAGAGGGGAAGACATACGAGAAGCGGCTGAGGTAATTTGGCCTGTTCAGCCTGAAAAAGAGAAGGCTGAGGGGAGACCTCATCATGGTCTACTGCTTCCTCACGAGGGGGAGTGGAGGAGCAACTGCCAATCTATTCTCTTAAGTGACCAGTGAGAGGACCAGAGGGAGTGGTGTCAAGCTGTGACAGGGGAGGTTCGGGCTGGATATCAAGAAGAGGTTCTTCATGGAGAGGGTTGTTGCACACTGGAACAGGCTCTCCAGGGAGGTAGTCACTGCACCAAGGCTTTCGGAGTTTAAGAAGCATTTGGACTGTGCTCTTAGTCATATGGTTTGAATTTTTGGGTAGACCTGTGTGGTGCAAGGAGTTGGACTTGATGATCCTTATGGGTTCCTTCCAACTTGGGATACTCTATGATTCTATGATTCTACTTATTAGGATCATTAACGTGAGTTTATATTCCTTTATAAAGATATTAAAAGCTAATTTCTGACTAAATTGTTTTGAGAAGTTGTGACACACAAGCAATACAAAAGTTCTGTATTATACTAAGCTTTGCTGAGAGTACTGTGTTAAGAACAGCAAATAAATCATAAAAGGTACACAATGGATCTCCATAGCCTTTAAGAAAAAGTATTTATTTGAAACAGAACTGTAAGCAACTGTATGCAACAAGTGTTCTCTGAAACAGAACTGTAAGCAACAAGACTAACCATAAACAAGAGGACTGTAAATAATGTATTTGTCAATGTTTTAAGAGTAAGCCTTTCCTGCAAGTGTTCTTTTGTAGAGAAACCAACAGCTATATTTGCTATTATTATTCAAACAGCAAAGGTTTTGTCCAGAAAGCTCACAAACTAGTTTAGATATTTATTGTTATCTGTCCAGAAGGGTATTTCCAAGGATGCATTTGTCATTGTACTTTTTAAAGAATTATATGATTTTGTCTTTTAATTAAAAAATATTGCAGGTCAGTTTTTGTGAAGCATTTGCTTTTTAAAAAGACATTTTCCAGAATCACTACTAGAAATAAAAGTATCTCTTCATTTACAATGTTGGCTTCTGATGTACTTTAAAATGTATTTTCCTGGGGTTAGATCTCCAGTGATGGTAAGGGTGACTCATTTAAGGCTGGGGGAGAGGGCAAAATGTATCCAAAAAACGAGTAACTTTTCTGTTTTCCTTATGGTTATACCTGGCTTTTCCATTTCTTTCTGGTATTGCAATCCACATGGAAGTAAGAGAATAGAGGAGGGGTCACTTATCCAGGGTTTGTCTCAAGGGATTAACTATAAGTAGAATGAGCAAAAACGAAAAGCCAAGAACATATTTTCATGCATCATAACAAAGAAACTTTGTAATGAAGAGAGACCTGGCACTGTCCTGATGGAGGAGATTCTCGTGGATTTTACTTGCGTACAACAGGCATGTGATAGAATGCCCTGCAGACAAAATACTACAATTAAAAATCTATTTGAAATCCATTCGCAAGATGGAATTCAATTTGATTTAAATAGTGCTGCCCTAGGTTTGACCCCTCTCTAATATATTTGACTAAATGGTTTTAGATAATTTGCTGCATTACTTGAAATTAGTTCAAGTGTTCCCATAATAAAGGAATATAATTATCTGCTGGCCTTTTATTTAAATTGGTAATTCTGTATAAGACAAATTAATATAAAGGTTTTAAAACTGCAACACCATATAAAATAATATATTTTATCATCTTTTCTGGTGACATTTATAAATATATATTATAGTTTTTTTACCTTTATTTTCTAGCCTGCACTATACCAAATTCTCTAGAGTTCTGAAGAAATTTCAGTTGATTAAATGCAGTATCTCAAAAAGAATAATCCTGATAAGTAGTGATAGAAATGCTGTTATATACCTTCAGGAATATGTGTTAAAACATTTTTTTTTTTTTTTTTTTTTTTTTTTTTTTTTCAAAAATGTATTCAGCCTGCACTAAATAGTAGACTGGGCAGTAAACAAAGGGAATAATGTTTTACTTATGTAGGAATGGTAATGAATCTGGAGTAATCAGGACTTCCTTATATGGTTTTCCCATCAGAAAACTTGAGCTTGTCCAAATATCAAGGCAATATATCAGGACTATATAGCAGGACTGGGAGGCTGTGGTTCCTTTTGATTCTGAGCTAAGATTTTCTCAAAAAGGTAGCTTTCTTACATATATGTATGTATAATGGATAAATGTTTGCAGGAGACAAAAGATTTTTAAACAATGTAAGTTGTTCAAGTAAATGTGAACCACTGTAAATCAAACATGCATAGAAATCAATTTACAACCATTAATATGCTACAGTACTGTCACACTATGAGTTTAAGATAAGGACACAAGAAATTTCCCATTTAGAATTTTATGCCCTGCAGCCTGCCCTTGTCTTGAGATATTTTACAAGATGTGATTTTTAAAATTCTGTATTTCATTATTTTCTTTGCTGCTAACTTTGATATGTTAATAACAATTATCTAAATCCCATCTTTGACATGGACAGGTGAAGACATTTTTCAGGTATTTCAGGCAAACATACAATGAAATGTGACTAGACTAAGAGCATATGAACTCCTCTGCAGTCTGTAAACAAATAATATAAGGACAGGAAGATCACAGTTAACTCCATTTTACTTGTATAATCGTCCTATTAAGATTACAGGCAAGATGTTTTTTTTTTTTTTATCTCAGGCCTGACCAAAGATACATAAATCAATATCATTTCTTGTTAAAGAATTCTTGCTTCTCTTTTCCAAAACCTATTTACAGGAAAAAATGGATAACATTACTAACAATATCAGTACTGTGCACAAGCAAAGAGATTTTAGCCAAGCATTCTCCAAGATAACTTATTATAAATCAATATTTTCTTCCAAGTGGTATTCATATAAAACTATCTCTAGGGAGCAAGTAGGAAAAATATGTGAAATTTAAGTCATTTGTTAATCATACTCTGATTTTTAGTGTAATAAAATTGTCTATCTTGAATCAGGAAAAGCAATGGTCAGGAACTAAAACTTTCATAGAAAAACCATTTTGGGTTGCAATCTTCAAACCAGATTTCATGAGCATAACCTGATGTCATACACTTTCTTGTTTGAAAATGGCTATGGTTCTTAGGGATACAGAAAGAGTTAATACTTCTAACAGGAATCCAGAGGACTTGAGCTTTTCATTCAAGCAGAGTAGGAAAGTCAGGCAAGCTAAAAGGCATTTTGGCATTTTAGATAGATTGGATGAATAGTGTTAATGTATATTTTGAGCAATTGCTGTAGTTGACTTGTTTACCTGTCAAGCATGTCTATCCTTTTGCCCTGTAGAGCTTTAGGAAATGAAGCAAAAATATATTTGAAGTCAAAGAATATTCAAATTTACAGCTCACCCTGTTTGCCCATCAATTCAATTTTAAAATCATAACCAAGGACAATCCAAGGGACCTGTGAGGCTAAGGCACTACTGGCTCATCTGGGCTCAGCTCTGTCCATTGAAGCAATCCGAGCCCAGGTGAGCCATGGGTCCGAGTGTGGCAGACTTGGTGCATCTTGGCAGAGCCACCCAGGGGCTTTTGCCCATGGTTTTACTTCAGGGGACACAGAGCTGTGCAGGTATCTGGTGAATTCCTTAGGGAAGGCTGGTGGTAGCCCTGCTTTTTCTTCCTGGGGACCTGGCATACAGGCCCAGCTGGGGCACCTCGGAAGGCTTGAAACCGGGACTGTATAATCCTTAAAGGACAAGTTGTGTGACTGGGAGCCGGACCTGGGTTTAAGGTCACCATCTACCTCCCACCACATCCCTCACCTCAATCCTTAACTTCACCGTGTTGCAGGGGGTTGATTTGTTATGTGGCTTTTTACACAGAGCTAGGTTATTTGGAGCGAATGTTCCTGTAACTGGTTTCCCCGGTTTCTCAGATTTTTTTTTTCCTGGTTTCTCAGATTTTGGGGTTGTCCTGTGTGAAGCCAGGAGTTGGACTCAATGACTCTTGCGGGTCCCTTCCAACTTGGGATACTGTTCGATTCTGTGACCTTTCAAAAGAAATTCTGAGGTTATCTGCCATTCAGAGTGATCAACTGAGCATCAAAAGTGAAAACTGCATTTCCCTTCCTTCCTTCCTTCCTTCCTTCCTTCCTTCCTTCCTTCCTTCCTTCCTTCCTTCCTT
>CM021766.1:130252548-130267323 GCA_011076525.1 Nettapus auritus | reverse complement strand
CTTCCTTCCTTCCTTCCTTCCTTCCTTCCTTCCTTCCTTCCTTCCTTTCTTCCTTCCTTCCTTCCTCCCAGTTATAGTAGGTTCTGTAACTTTAAATACTTTAAATCTAAGATAATTTTTTCCAGACATCAGTAAATGTTGTCAGATAGAATTAGGGAACAATATTTTTATATCTTCTGAAATTTCCATAAATAGCTTTATAAATATTGGCAGTTTTTTTTTAAAGGTCCACTGTCATATTCCGGGTTAAATAAATATGAGACCTGCTGTATAGAAAATCTCATCTGTCACAAGTGTTTCAAAAGCAAAGGGCGTGGAAGAATAATTTACAGCTTTATGTCCCAGTGTTCTTAATAAATTTAGTAAATTCCACTTTCAACAGGTGGCTGACATTTCAAGTGTTGACAAAGTTTGGAAAAACAACACATACTCTGTTGTTTTCCTGACTATTGTTTAATATTAAATACTGTGTTAATATAAAAGTGTAAAAGTACCCAGAGAAGCCCTTTTCCACAAAGCTAAGGGCTTCTACAATTTATTGAAATATAAAGCTTCTAGTACAAAATAAAATACATCCCTCAAACCATGGACTAAAACTAAAATACTGCAAACTCAAAATGCTTTTTTTCAGTGCAGACTCTCTACTTTCCACTGACTCAGTGGGTAAAAGGAGACAGATAATTGATAAGACTAAGCCAGATTTTTAAATCCTTTGGTATCACCATATATGAGTCTCAGACAAACTGGAAATTAGGCTAATTATCTTAGTGTAAATATACATTAAGCCAACCAACCAAAAACCACATCCATGCACAAAGAATTATGCCAAATGGGAAAGGTGCACACCTTAAATAGTTGGAACACTCAGGTCTATGATTTGTTCAGTCTTGGTTTTCATTAATGATATGAACAACAAATGGAGATTATACTTATACATATACTGTATGATTTTTCCTGTCATGAAGAAATGAAGATTCTTGCAATAAGAACTAATTTTCCTTCAGGTAAGAACTCTCATGACTCTGATCTCCTTCCCCAGCTGAAAACAAGCTCAGTTTGGTACCTTTGTTCAAGTCAGCAAAGGAAACAAACTCTGGAGAATGAAAGTAACTCCATGCCACTGCTGTCAATTTTAATTTACTTTTTCTTGTGATATGCTAATAGTTGCTACATTTTGCAAAAATCTATGCTTCCAACAAAAGAAATATTTTTTTTTTTTGAAAAAAATAATAATAATAAAAAGAAGTAGTGGTATACTTAACTTTCTACCTTAGAGTCCTCTTTCTGACAGCTTTAATCAGTGTTTGCATGAAGCTGATGTCACCTAACCCTTTTCTGCTCTGAATCAGAGTAAGAACATTCAAGTCAATAAGTTCAGGTCTAAAAACATCTGGAATGAGTTCATCCGGGTGGGCTGAACAAAACAATGTTGACTGATCTAATGCATGCAATCAATACTACTTTACTGCATGGCTATTTGTAGTCACAAATAGATGAAGGTTAATGTAGGCATTGCCTTTGAGGATCCCAAGGGTAGAGGTTTAATCTCCTTTTCCCTCAATGACACTACTAACACTTGAAAGTAGTTACTGGAAGGGGACTGCTCTGACAGTGTGTGATTCATGTTTGTCATGCTGTTTCCTAGAGTAATATCACTCTTGCAAGGCTGAAAAATGCAACATACATTTTTCTGTCAGTAGATATTATAAATTGCTCATTGATTACGACTCATAATGAATTCACTCACATTTATGAATATGTTGTTACTTTTCAGTAAAATAGCCAGTGCTTTTTTCAAAACTTCTGGGAAAAACAGCAACCATAATCTACCAGTAAAGCATGCAATTTGTAACATATTCCTTAAAAAATAAAATTTCTTTTGGAATTATGTACCATCTGCTGTATCTAAATATCAGTCCTAGCAAGCTAGATAACATGCTTTCAGAGTACTCCATGACTGGCACATTCACCAAAAAATAAATGTTGCTGTTTTCCCTCCGTGCTCTACACAGCATAGCCATTTATGCTATTTGTAATCTTATTCTCTTAAAATAAGCAAACTTTAAACTTTCTTTTTTTTTTTTTTTTTTCTGATATCATTCATAAGACTAAAATGCAGCCTCTCATTTTCCAAACTTCCTTATATACTCACAGAAAGCTAAATATATAATCCAGCATCATATTTCTATTGAATGTGGAAAAATGACCATAGTGTCTGTTTCTAATTTATCTTTTCCTGATGTTTCTTTTCCTGATTTTTTTTTTTTTTTTTTAGCTAACAAGCACAACTGAGTATCTACAGAAGCAGAAGACATTGTATTTTCTGCTAGTATGCAATGAATCCAAATTCTGATTATTTCTTAAATTGAATATAAGAAGCCATGAAGTATTAAAGGATAGAAATCTCACATATAAGAAGCGATAGGAACTAGGCTCAAACTGACAAGATTTAAACAGAATGGATGACAAAATGCACTGATTCTATTTGCCTGCAGGCAAAACTATCAGTGATCTGGATCTTTCAGGCATTTGCTTTTTGAGTTATAAACATTTTTTTTTTTTTTTTTTTTTTTCATTTTTATTAGTAACACAAATTCTTGGATGAGAAAAGAGTCTTAGTAATTCTCAATGTCACCAAAAAGTAGTGGATATATTTTCTGTTTCACTTAGATGTAAACAGTGAGAAAAAAAAAATATTAAAAAAAATAAGATGGTTTTACAGTTAGTTACTTTTGCTAAGATATACTGCTTCAGGTTTCATGAAGATTAAAGACCAGGAAAAAAAAAAAAAAAAAAAAAAGCAATAATAACAGAACTGAGTATTCTTCTCCAAACTTGCTAAACTCTGAGCATGAGTGTGGTTACGGTGTCTGGGCTTTTGTGGAAGAAAACAACATCAGCCATGTGATACCATATATCATCTTCTGCAAGAGGACAAGTACTGGAATAGGAAAACAGGATGCACATCCTCTGCAGATATGTGTAAATTGGCATCATTTTTTCCTTTTAAGAAAAGGAAAAAATAAATTGAAAAAAAAAATGTTGAAGTCTAAAGAATAACTTGAGGGGAGACAGGAAAAAAAGAAATTGCTAGTCTTACTGTCTATGCAGGACCATCCTTGAAGTGAAGACCATATTTAGAATTTCTGGTGAAAATGAATACACAGAAAAGTGAGAACAATTTAAGATTTAGTATATACTGATAAGTGGAGATATTTACTGATATCTGCCCCCAGTCATTAAAGATAGCTTCTAAAATGGAGTAAGTAATATTTAAAATAGTGAAGGGGAAAAAAAAGAAAAAAAAAAGAAAGGTTTTGTCCTTTTTGTTCTTGAAGCTATCACATACATTAGAAATAGTATGACTGAATGAACAAATCAAGATGACAAGTGCATCTGATATATTTAGATCTCTTGATCTTTCTCTCTATCTGTGATTTGTTTTCAGAAATGAAGGTTTTTCTGGGTGTTACTAAGGATCCTCCTGTTTTCATCTCTGTAAAGTTATTGGGTGTTTAATGTTCATGCTCTGGATCATGTAAAAGGCCAAACTTGTGTCCCTGGCTGGTTCTCCCAATCCCTCTGAGCATATGGATTTGTTCTTTCAACAGCTGTGGGAGCAAACTAACTGCAGTTACACTGACATAATTGACTAATGCATGTGTTGCCTTCCATTAGTAGAGATTTATTTTTATTTTTAATTTCATTTTAATAACAGCTAATTGACACAAGGCTTTTTCTTTGAAAATAATCAAAAATTCATACCAAATGAAATTACTGGAACTGCTGTAGCTTCAAAAGTGAACATTGAGGACACTATTTGAAGAAATGAAAATAAAATATATTTTATAGCACTTAAAATTATCTTGGTTTAAGCATGTCTAGAGCTGTTTTATGGAAGATGGGTCTTTTTTGTTTAATTAATTAATTAATTAATTATTTTTTTTTTTAAGAACTGTAGAGAGCAACAATCATCTTAGATTTATCCCATTGCACTGAAATAAAGTAGCTTATTTCAGGAAGGAAGGCAATCAAAGGCACCAAGAAAATACATTTCTGTAAAAATGAAGTACTTTGCTTTTATTCAAAAGAAATATGAAAATATGCAATCTGAATATGATGCATTCATCATAAGATTATGTTCCATAAGCATATATATATATTTATTCAGTATGAAAAAAAAAAGAGAAAGCCATAATAACATTGTAATTTAAGTGTAAATTATCAGAAAATAATTGATTTTTTTTTTTCTTTTTTTTTTCTTTTTTTTCTCTTGGTTGGACTATGGTTCTAGGTTCTTATAGGCCAACAATAAAAGTGAATGCACAAATGCAATAAGAGAAAGAAGGAACAAAGAATGTTATAAGAAAACTAGAACAATATTCAATCAAGAAAAGTCCTTATGCCTGCAATTATTTTTGTTATATGCCAGTATATTACAGCATATTGCTAATATACTGACAATGCTACAGCATGGATTATGCAAAATACTGCAGTATTCAAATAGAATAACAGTGTTTGAGTTTATATTATCTTTTCAAAGGGAAGGAATGAAACTTCCTAACCTGGAGGAAATTATCAGGTTGCCCATCACTGTGTCCTTCACACTTTTTCCTGAAAAAAAGAATGCCTGGGAGTCCTCAGGACAACAACTCAAAATAATGACTGTGTGGATTGAGAGGCATACCAAGTCACACCAAAATCTATAAACAATATCCTAATACAAATCTGAAAAGCGTAGCACAAGTAGGGAAAGAGTGTAAAAAAATTTTTAAGACTTCACTATGAAATAAAGATGCAAAATGAAAGAAAATGAAAGATGTGTAGCTTAATCCAATCAGTTCTGTGTTGGACATCATAAAATATGTCCTCAGGAAAATAACAGTGTTTTTTTTTCAAAAAACAAACTAATAATAATAATAATAATAATAATAATAAAAAACCACCCAGACTTTAATATATAAACATAATAACATACCGTAAATATAAAGCTATTTCTTTTCAGTATAGTAATATTAGACTTCTGAATAAAATAATTTCCTCCAGAGGCCACAAGACTTATGAAACTGTAAAGGTTGTTTTATATGACTAATTAGTGGCATGTGAGATTAAACATGCTGAATACAAATTTCAATTCCAATAAATAGAGAAGAGATTGGGAAAGTGAAATAACTGTGAAGTTTAATACCACTCGGAGAGAGCTGAACCATAAGCCTGAAACTTCAGAGAACAGCATAGAGTGCTTGCCCTCCGGGGACACCTTCGCCATTGCTACAACAGATGGGTAGTGCCATGGGAATCCAACCAGAACAGGGTGGTGGTCAGGCCAGCTGAGGCAACATGAGACAATCTCACTTGGCATTTCATGGTTTTGTTAATCCATCAACTGCTATTTGTCTCACTTCAGGGCATGCCTCAGCTTGATAGATCCCAGACTCAAAGGCTTCATGCCCAGCCAGCAATGGGAATATTAGGGCAGGGGCTGTAATAATTCCTCACTGGGCCTTCAAGATGTGGTTCAGAAGCAAAACCAGTTTTGCTTATGTGGCTTTGTAAGGAAGCCACATTTGTAAGACCACCTTGAACTATGTCACAGGTGAAAATAACTCACATGAGGAGGGGGAACTTGTAGAATGACTCTTTATATATTCTCAGCTAAATAAGTCTTAGAAATCTTTGTTGGTCACCTAGAATATTAAATGGTGTTGAGCAAGGTGAGTGAACAGACACCTCTGCAGTGCTGAGTAACTCACCCAATTAAGTTTCAAATCCTAGTCCCCTGCTTCCTTACATTATACTAACATTAATTCACTACTTGCTGGGGTTGTTTGGGGCACACAAATTATTTTTCTCAACAAGCAGGCTAGGATGATATCTGGGACAGTTTGCACCTAATTCCTTCCCAACAGTACAGGTAACATCACAGTAGATATGGCTCCCTGTACCTTGCACAATCTCCAGCACGTCCCACCTCTCATCTCACACACTGGGGCCTGGAGCAGCCATATATATTTTCACGCTGCTAAAGCTTTCAGACTATATATTTAACAACTTGTAAAACATGGTGGTGGATTGAAATGAAAAATAAATAGTTTAAAAATTATTTTATGATGTAGAGAAATGGAGTACTAGTCTATTAGATTATTTGTGTTTAATTCAACATTGGTATATTGGGGCATATATATGTAGAAAAAAAAAAATAAAAAAACCAGTATATGTACTTCCATATGCTGACACATAACTGCTTTAGTGAACTACTGACCAAAACACCAGTAAATTAAAAAGACATAGTCTGGTCCTTTATTTTTTTCATGAAAAAAAAAGCAAAGAAAAAAAAAGCTTCCAAACACTGATATATGTGTCAGCACCTTTAATCTTCACTTTGTGTTTCAAAGACATGAAGATTAGCTAGTAAAATTAACTTCTGCTTAAGGGTAGACCCAAATAAAATACTGTAAAATAATTTTAAAACACAGATTTGTCAAGCTTCTGGTTTTCTGCAGAAGTGTTGTGCTAAAAAAAGGAAACTCAACAATTTTGAACCTTCTGGGATTTAGGTTCCCCCTCAAGTACTGAACAGCATTGCAAATCAGGAGGAATAATGTTAAAAATTATATTAGATTTAATCAGATCCCTGAACACTACCCTAAGCATATCTAGTTTTTCAGAGAGTATGCTTAACACTAATAATGCGTTAAACCACTTTCTGAAGCAAAATCCACATTTTTCTCTTTTCCAAGTATCGGTGAACACTGGCCTGCCCCCACAGTGCTCTGATCACATCCTGGCAGGCCTGGACAACATCTCTGTACTCCTCCTACATCACCTGTTGCTACTTCCACCTATTGTATGCCTCTTTTTATATGTTTTAATTCAGCTGTTTCTTGCTTGTCCATGCAGACCACCTGCCAACTTTTCTTGATTTCTAGTTTGTCAGGATGAACCAATTTGAAGGAGGTGATCCCCAGAAATCAGGCAGCTCTCCTGGACACCTCCTCATGTTGGGACTGTCTCTCATGGGATTGTTCCAAGCAGGCCAAATCTGCTTTCTGGAAGTCAAAGCCTGTGAATAATGGGATCTTCAACTGATAGGAGCTAGGTTTTTAAATTACATTTAAGAGAGAAGATGTGGAATTAAATTCTAGTCCAACTGAAGTGAATTGCAAAATTTTCTGCTGATTTTATTAGGTCCATGATGTCTTTTAAATTCTAAGTATCACTCTTAATTTTGTCCTCTGTGTGTGCGTGTGCGTGTGTGTGTATGTGAGGAATGCTAGCATCAAATAGATGTAAAAAGTATAAGTGAAATGAGAAAGAATGAGGAGTTTGGGTATATGAATAAGCTTATGTATAAGTCAAAGAAGAAAGGATATACACTTATCTGTCTTTACTGGCTGCTCTTGGCTTGGATTGGTGCACGCTTCGTTGGGTTAGAAACCGGCTGGATGGCCGGGCCCAAAGAGTTGTGGTAAATGGAGTCAAATCCAGTTGGAGGCCAGTCGCTAGTGGCGTTCCCCAGGGCTCGGTGCTGGGGCCGGTCCTCTTTAATATCTTCATCAATGATCTGGATGAGGGGATCGAGTGCACCCTCAGTAAGTTTGCAGATGACACCAAGTTAGGTGCGTGTGTCGATCTGCTCGAGGGTAGGAAGACTCTGCAGGAGGATGTGGATAGGCTGCACCGATGGGCTGAGGTCAACTGCATGAAGTTCAACAAGGCCAAGTGCCGGGTCCTCCACCTGGGACGCAATAACCCCAAGCAGAGCTACAGGCTGGGAGATGAGTGGTTGGAGAGCTGCCTGTCAGAGAAGGACCTAGGAGTGATGGTTGATAGTCGGCTGAATATGAGCCAGCAGTGTGCTCAGGTGGCCATGAAGGCCAACAGCATCCTGGCCTGTATAAGAAACAGTGTGACCAGCAGGGCTAGGGAGGTGATCGTCCCCCTGAACTCGGCTCTGGTGAGGCCGCACCTCGAATACTGTGTTCAGTTTTGGGCCCCTCGCTACAAGAAGGACATCGAGGTGCTTGAGCGAGTTCAGAGAAGAGCGACGAAGCTGGTGAGGGGCCTGGAGAACAAGCCCTACGAGGAGCGGCTGAGGGAGCTGGGATTGTTCAGCCTGGAGAAAAGGAGGCTCAGGGGTGACCTTATCGCTCTCTACAGGTACCTCAAAGGAGGCTGTAGCGAGGTGGCAGTTGGTCTGTTCTCCCACGTGCCTGGTGACAGGATGAGGGGGAATGGGCTTAAGTTGTGCCAGGGGAATTTTAGGTTGGATCTTAGGAAGAACTTCTTTACCGAAAGGGTTGTTAGACATTGGAACGGGCTGCCCAGGGAAGTGGTGGAGTCACCATCCCTGGAGGTCTTTAAAAGACGTTTAGATGTAGAGCTTAGGGATATGGTTTAGTGGGGACTGTTAGTGTTAGGTCAGAGGTTGGACTCGATGATCTTGAGGTCTCTTCCAACCTAGAAATTCTGTGATTCTGTGATTCTGTCTTGAATCTAATTATCCCAATAGCTAAAAAAATGTATGTCTGACATTTAGGCTCATGTTAAAGTTTACGTAGGTGAGACTGAATTAAATTATTCCCACACAAATTGTAAAACTAGAAAGGATAAAATGAGAATTTAGTTCCCGAACTGAGGCACAATGAAGTTTTCTGATACCATTCCTAACAGAAGTGGATCTAATGACCCAGATACATAAACAAGTTGTATTATATAACACATTATAGGGCATCACACAACTGGGAATACCACACAGCTGATACAAACACATCTAGGAAATTCCTAAAGCACATTGATGATAACTTTTTGGTACAGGTGAAAGGCTCTTGGTAGACAGATGTCTAGGAAAGGTTCCCTTCTAGGTTTGTTGCTTGTGAATAGAGAGGGTCTTGTGGGTGAAGTAGTGATAGGTAGGCATCTTGGCCACAGTGACCATGAAGTAGTTGAATTTAGAAACTTTGGTGATGGAAGGAAAACTGCCAGAAAAATTTTGACCCTGAATAAGGGGAGACAAATCTTCAGGTTGCTCGGGGAACTAATTAGTAAGGTCCCCTGGGATTCTGCTTTTGAAAGCATTGGGATCCATCAATGCTGTTCACTTTTAAGTACCACCTCTTAAGAGAACAGGAGTAGGCCACTCCAAAGTGTCAGAAGTCAAGCAAATGGAGCAGAAGGCTGACTTGGCTGAGCAGGGATTTTATTCTGGAGCCTAAGTGGAAAAGGAAGGTGTATGGACAGTGGAAGCAAGGTCAGGTGACATGGGATAACTACAGAGATGCTGTTTGCCATTGTAGGGAGATCATTCATGCAGCCAAAGCTCAGATTATAGTTGAAACTAGCCAGTATTGTGGGAGAAAATAAAAAGGGCTTAAAAAATGTATCAGCAGCAAAAGAGGGACCAGAGATAACATTGGTTCATTACTTGATGTGGACAGTCACTTCACAAATATGGATGTAGACAAAGAAAAGATGTTTAATGCATTCTTTGCCTCTGTCTTTAACACTGATGATGGGCCCTGGGGCCCCACAACCATGAGTTGGAGGACTGTGATTGGGGAAATGATAAACTTCCAGCCAACTCCAGATTCGTGTGGGATGTGCTGCTCCAGCTAAATGTATCTAACTCTATAGGATCTGATGGGATTCGTCCCAAGGTACTCAAAGAGCTGGCTGATGTCTTTGTGAGACCTCTTTCAATTATTGTTCAGCAGTGTTGGGAATCTGGAGAGGTCTCTGTCAACTGGATGCTGGCAAACATTTTTCCAGTTTTTGGGTAGGGAAGCAAAGAAGACTCTGGTAAATACAGGCCTGTTGGTCTCACTTCAGTGCCCAATAAAATTATGGGGAAGTTTATTCTGGGAGTTATTGGAAAAAAAAAACTTGAAAAACATTGTTTGACAGCAAGTTGAATATGAGTCAACATTGTGTCCTGATAGTCAGAAAGGCCAACTATACCCTGGAATGCATCAAGCATGGCATTGGTAGCAGGCTGAGGGAAAGGATTGTCCCACTCTGCTCTGCACAGGTGTGGCCTCACCTCGCATACTGTGTGCTGTTTGAAGCACCACAACATAGGAAGGACATAAAAATATTAAAGTGTCCAGAGAAGGGCTAAAGAGATGGTAAAGGCTCTGGAGGGGAAGATAAATAAGGAGCAGCTGAGTTCACTGGGTTTGTTCAGCCCAGAGAAGAGGAGACTGAGGGGAGGCCTGATGGTGGCCTGAAGCTTCCTCAAGAGGGGAGTGGAAGGGCAGGTGCTGATCTCTTTTCTCCGGTGACGAGTGATAGGACCTTAGGGAATGGCATGAAGTTGATTTAGACTGGATGTAAGGAAAAGGTTCTTCACCAATGGGGTGGTTGGGCATTGGAAGAGGCTCTCCAAGGAAGTGGTCACAGCACCAAACCTTCCAGAGTTCAAGAAGTATTTGGACAATTCTCAGACATATGAATAGTTTTTTGGGCAATTCCCAAATTTTGGTGATTTGATATGATTGGTTTTTGGGTGCAGACCTGGGAGCTGGACTTGATGATCCTCATGGATCTCTTCCAACTAGGGATATTCTATGGTTCTATAATTGGTTGCCCTGTATTAGTTATTCATGCAACATATTCTGCTATAAATGTAAAGCAGCTTTCTCATCAGAGGCACAGAGTACTTTGAATGTGTTTGAACCCTGAAACACTTAATAAATAAAATCATGAAACCCTGTGCAGTACTGATGCTTGCTGACCTTAAAATTGTTCTTCAACGTCTTCAACATCCTAAAATACTCTTTAAAAATCTGTAACAAAGGAGACTGAACAAAGAACAGTTTTTAATACTTAATACTATGTTGTACACTCTTTTTTTTTTGTACACAGTCACTCTTTTTCCAACCTTTTGTATGTCTAGCATAAGAACTTTCTTCTGTCCATGTTTTCTGAACATGCTTATGAAAACAGCATATAAGGTCAGTGCCAAAGCTTGTTTAAATAACAGTATAGCACATCTACTGTTTTTTTTTTTTGCCCACTAAATCAGATGTCTCATTAAAGAAGGAAAATATATTAGTTCAACATAATTTACTATTCATAATGTTATGATCAATTTTTTTTACCAACTTACTATCTTCTAGATGTTGATAAATTAATTTTTTTTTTTTTTCTAGTACATTTCTGGGAATCAAAGCTGGGCTGCTCCTTTCAACCTTAACCATTCTGTGAAGGTGTGATAATTTTCTGTTTTCTCCTCTTCTTAAAAATAAGTATGTGCCTGCTCACACCCACCACTTTTCGACTTTGTGTGACCTCTGTTAAGCTTTTGAAAGCAATTAGTAATTGTTCACACACAGATTCAACCAGTTCTTTAAATGCTCTAGGGTGAATTTCATCATAACATTTCCACTGAATTTACATTCATAAACTGGTTAGCCACTTCTTTTATTCCATCCTTCTGGATAAAACTGATTTTCTTAAATAGCTGGTCAGCTAACCTCTTTTGCTAATGCAGAAGAAACCTTTTCTACATCATCTAATTTTCTATATCATTTGCTATCCTTTCTTTGAAGCATGGTAAGAAGTAACACAATTATAAAAAAGTAGAGGAAGTTACTCTAACAATCTTTTCGTTTCCACTTATACTGCTATGTGCCTTAGCCTTTCTGGTTTCCTGATGGATGATTTTGCTGTTCTTTTCCACCCATATTTAGTCATATGGTTTTGTTTCCAAATTTTGTTTAATTCC
Organism: Nettapus auritus; assembly: GCA_011076525.1. Classification (NCBI taxonomy): domain Eukaryota; kingdom Metazoa; phylum Chordata; class Aves; order Anseriformes; family Anatidae; genus Nettapus; species Nettapus auritus. The sequence goes on along the minus strand of CM021766.1, from coordinate 130,255,598 downwards.
TTTTCACTTTTCAAAATGTTAAAAAACCTTAATGCTGCCATATTGTTCTTTATTCTACTCCTTCTGTCTCAGGAGATTTTTTGCTGTTGTTGTTGCTGTTCTATCTTAAGCACAGTATATGCAATTTTTATGCACTCTGTTTGTTCCCGGTACAAAAAAGACAGGGTTCTCCTGGAAAGAGTCTAGCAGAGGACCATGAAGATTATACGGGGCCTGGAGCATCTTCCCTATGAGGGAAGGCTGAGAGACCTGGGTCTGTTCAGCTTTGAGAGGAGAAGACTGAGAGTTATTAATGTTTATAAATACCTGAAGTGTGGGAGACAGAGGGATTAGGCCAACCTCTTTTCGGTGGCTTGTGGGGACAGTACAAGGGGCAATGGCCACAAAATGGATCACAGGACGTTCTGAAACAATATGCAAAAGAACTTCTTCATGGTGAGGGTGATGGAGCACTGGAACAGGCTGCCCAGGGAGGTTGTGGAGTCTCCTTCTCTGGAGATATTCAAGACCCATCTAGATAGCCTTCCTGGGCAACTTGCTCTAGCGAACCTGCTTTGGCATATGGGTTGGACCCGATGATCTCTTGAGGTCCCTTCCAAACACTACAATTCTGTGATTTTGTGATTCTAAAATTTATTTCCAAGATATACTACTTATCAGCTCCTTTGAGTTCATTGAAGTCTGTCCTTTTTGAAATCCATTATCTTAGCTCGGATGTGGAAGAGGATATAAATGCCAGAAACCACAGAACATCTTTAAAAATCTTTTGAAATATTCACACAGAAACACAGTAATCCCATGGCTACTAGTAACACCTACAGAGATTAACAGGTTGCAGTTGAGAGTACTGATAAAGCAGAGACTCTCTTCTCCAAAAGTAATATTCCTATCACTTCTGCGAAGTGCAGCTATGTGCTAAAACTTCACACAGATTCAGATCTAAAATGCTCATTTCTGTCTCGTTCTGATATCTCACTCTTGAATTTCCATCTGATGCTTTCACACCAGGCCAGGCTCAAGCGTCTCTGATTTCACTGCTGAGTTGCCATTCTCAGAGCCTGTGTATTTGCATTTCATCCTGAGCAGAAATCAGCCCTAACTCCTCTCATGGACTTGGAATGTGAACTCTATAGTACTTTTAAAGGAAATGGGGTTTAGTGAGCAGCAGTGCGTGTATGCATGTCTATCTCTCAATCATCCTAACAATGTTTAACTAATTGATTTTTATTAAAAAAAGAAAAAAAAAAAAAAGTGTTTCTTCAGGTTTGCAGATGTATGAAAAAGACATCTGGGAATAGAAGAAACACAGCCAGGGGTTTTGAATACCTATCAATGTTGTCCCGAACACCTAAGGATGAACTCTAGTCTTGTTAGATATTGATTCACACCCTTTACATAAAAATCAATAAGAAACCAGTTCTTTTGCTCTGAAATTATGAACCATTTCACTGAATCCTGCAAATACAAACTAAAAAGAACTAGGCCATAGTCAGGCAATAAAGCATAAAGTATTCAAAATTGAAATAGCTCTGGTAAATATATGTATATATATATATATAAAAGAGCAAAATAAATTATTTATTGTAGTTGCAGAAGTGTAGACATTAATAAACAGTTCACAAATCACCACAGTGGCCTTTTTTGTCAGTAGGTTTTGTAAATAAGAGATTTATAATTTTATTGTGTACATAATTATAATGTGAAATGCTGCATTTTTATATGGGGCTAAAGTCTTCTGTTCTCCATTGCTGCCATTTTTCCTTCAGAAAAAGTAAAGAGAGACAGGGAAAGAAAAATTATATTACCAGTGCATACACAAATAAATACAATGTATATATATTTTATAATATATCACATTGTAAAATTCAAAGCTTGAGTTTTAGACTGAACATTTGGGTGTGGTCTTACAGCACTAAATGTTAACTGCGCACAATGCTGATGTCATCACTGTCCCTAGAAGAAAACCTGTGCAAGGTGACTGCATTCTGCTACTTCATCCTAAAGGACTGTCACTGTCAAATATCTTTTCAAATAGCATTTTAATATATCAGTACTCTATGTATAATACTTCTCAACAGTTTAAAGCTGCAGCTCCTTCTTCTGGATAGTTCTTGCATTGACAAACATCTGTGGAGTGAATACTGGGGATGAAGAGACAAGGTTTTGTGCCTCCATGAAATGGAAGGTATTTTCACTAAGAAATAAAATCCTGATATGACTGATTTTTTATCTATTCTTCTGAATGTGTGCATTAAAATTTAGACAACCAAGTATTTTTTTTTGTCTTTTTTATTTTTTTTTATTTTTTTTTTATTTTTTCCAGCAAATAGAAGTTGTGCTTTTGCTGTTGTTTTTCCCCAAGAAAAAGAGGGGCATTATTTGCATATGGTGATCATTTCATATAAGAATTGATGAAGGATTTTGTCTTCAGGGCTTATTCCTAGCTGGTGCCATTTTTTTTTTATTTTTTATTTTTTATTTTTTTCTGCTATGAACATCATACAGCCAGTCTTTATCTCTGTAAGTTAGACCATGGCTCTGGATGCATTCTGTAAGATAAACATAGTGTCAGACACTTCTGTCCTGGCTCTTTTATTCACATTCATAAACATTTAGTGTATACAAGAGCTTGATTCTATTTCACATGAATGTCAAACCATAAATGGGGAAAAATCATTTGTCTAGCTCATGTGCTACACAGCGACACTGTTGGATATATTTGGAAAACAAAACTAAACATTGCAGATTACCATTGTTTTTTGAATAATTTTGTTTCATAGTAAGTTAAAATGAAATCTAACTTACCTGTAAAGTGCTGAAAGTGGCCGCTTGTTGCCAGGTTTTGGTCTGTATGGTTTTGGTTCTCCTGCCATGTTGATATCTGAAATCAAACATTTGAAACTCATAAGCTAAAGTTTTGGAACTTAGTCTTAACAAAGGCACCTTAAAGACATTGAAAATGAGCAATAGGCAGTGAAAATGGACAGCATTTCTTTCTTTTCTTTTCTTTCTTTCTTTCTTTCTTTCTTTCTTTCTTTCTTTCTTTCTTT
>CM021766.1:130199896-130252538 GCA_011076525.1 Nettapus auritus | reverse complement strand
TTTCTTTCTTTCTTTCTTTCTTTCTTTCTTTCTTTCTTTCTTTCTTTCTTTCTTTCTTTCTTTCCTTCTTCCTTCCTTCCTTCCTTCCTTTTCTTTCTCTCTACCTTTCTCTTTCCCTTCCTTTCTCTATCTCTCCCTCTCCCTTCCTTTCTCTCTCTCTCCCTCTCTCTCCCTTCTCCCCCTTGCTTTCTCTCTCTCCCTCTCTCTCTCTTTCTCTCCACTTTCTCTTCCCCCCTCCCCTCCCTCCCTTTTCGTTCTCTAGTTCTCTCTCTCCCCCCTCACTTTATCCCTCCCTTCCTCTCTTTCTTTCTTTTTCTCTCTCTTCCCTCTTTCTCTCTCTTTCTCCCTTTCCCTCTTTCTTATTCCTTTCTTTTCTTTTCTTTTTTTTTTTTTTAAACAACAACAACAACTGTATTTATTTTTCTTAAATTAAAGTACATTATGCCCATCTATTTATTATTGGAATGTAAAAATATATGAAGCTTATACACACATTAGTCATTCTGGATCTCAAATTCTTCCCCGTGTTTGAACCATACTCAGAAACACACCAGGAAATGCACATCCATCATTTTGAATGCTAGTAACAGTTACCCATGAAGAAAGAAACACAGGTAGGGCCTTCTGTGGAGAATGCCTTTCCTGAGATTGGAAAGTTGTCAGTCTAAACATAAAATTATATTAAAAACACCCAAACTGGTTGTTGTACAGTTAGCTTTACAACATATCTCATGGATAAAGTAGAACAATTTCATGCCATTTGAGTGATTCTGAAGCTACAGCTCTGCTTGCTTTCACTAACAGACAAAAAGATAATATTCAACAAAATCAGGAAATCAGCAGATATTTCACTGTTAAATTTCTGTAAGAGAACAATATATTTCATTTACCATAGAATCACTTAGTGAGCAAGACTTTTGAGGAAGTACGTGTTCTTAGTAAAGCCTGTGTTTAATCTGAAATTTAAAACAGTGGAAGAAAAAGTGAAGTAGAAAGTTGAGTTACAGAATCACAGAATGTCTAGGTTGGAAGAGACCTACGAGACCGCCAAGTCCAACCTCTGACCTAACACTAACAAATCATCCACTAAACCATATCCCTAAGCTCTACATCTAAATGTCTTTTAAAGACCTCCAGGGATGGTGACTCAACCACTTCCCTGGGCAGCCTATTCCAGTGACTAACAAGCCTTTCAGTAAAGAAGTTCTTCCTAATATCCAACCTAAACCTCCCCTGGCACAACTTTAGCCCATTCTCCCTCGTCCTGTCACCAGGCATGTGGGAGAACAGACCAACCGCCACCTCGCTACAGCCTCCTTTCAGGTACCTGTAGAGTGCGATAAGATCGCCCCTGAGCCTCCTCTTCTCCAGGCTAAATAGTCCCAGCTCCCTCAGCTGCTCCTTGTAAGACTTGTTCTCCAGACCCTTCACCAGCTTCGTAGCCCTTCTCTGGACTCACTCGAGCACCTCCATGTCCTTCTTGTAGTGAGGGGCCCAAAACTGAACACAGTACTCAAGATGCGGCCTCACCAGAGCCGAGTACAGGGGGACAATCACTTCCCTGGACCTGCTGGCCACACTGTTTCTTATGCAAGCCAGGATGCTGTTGGCCTTCTTGGCCGCCTGAGCACACTGCTGGCTCAAATTCAGCTGACTGTCAACCAAAACTCCCAGGTCCTTCTCTGACAGGCAGCTTTCTATCCACACATTTCCCAGCCTGTAGCTCTGTTTGGGGTTGTTGTGCCCCAGTTGCAAAACCCGGCACTTGGCCTTGTTGAATTTCATACCGTTGGCCTCGGCCCATCAGTCCAGCCTATCCAGATCATCTTGCAGAGTCTTCCTACCCTCGAGCAGGTCGACACACAAACCTACTGAGGGTGCACTCGATCCCCTCATCCAAATCATTGATGAAGATGTTAAAGAGGATTGGCCCCAGTACCGAGCCCTGTCGGACTCCACTAGTGACTGGCCTCCAACTGGATTTGATTTCATTCACTAAGACTCTCTGGGCCCGGCCATTCAGCCAGCTCTTAAACCAACAAAGCGTGCTCCAGTCCAAGCCATGAACATCCAGTTTCTTGAGGAGAATGCTGTGGGGAACAGTGTTAAAAGCATTACTGAATTCATGGTAGACCACGTCCACAGCCTTTCCCTCATCCACTAAGTGCATCACCTTGTCATAGAAGGAGATCAGGTTCGTCAAGCAGGACCTGCCCTTCATAAACCCATGCTGACTGGGCCTGATCACCTGCTTGCCCTGCAACTGCCGCATGATGACGCTCAAGATAATCTGCTCCATAAGCTTCCCTGGCACTGAGATCAAACTAACAGGCCTATAGTTCCCGGGGTATACCCTCCATCCCTTCTTGTAGATGAGAGTCACATTTGCTATCTACCAGTTGAGTGGAACCTCCCCTGATAGCTAGGACTGCTGATAAATGATGGAAAGTGGCTTGGACATTTCTTCCACCAGTTCTCTCAGTACCCTTGAGTGGATTGAATCCAGCCCCATCAACTTGCGTACATCCAAATGCTGTAGCAGGTCGCCAACCGTTTCCTCATGGATTGTGGAGGCCACATTCTGCTCCCCATCCCCTTCCACCAGCTTAGGGTACTGGGCTTGTTGTTGGAGAAGTTGAATGAAGAGTTGAATGAGTTGAATGAAGAAGCACTACTACACAGTGTAGTGATACTAAAAGACTAGACATTTTTATTCACATTATTTTCTATGTCAAAAGCTGCAGTCAAAGCCTGAGACTGATGGATACTATTTTGGACAATGTAGGAAAAAAGTTCCTCTGTCTTTTTTTAGTAAGCAGAAACACTGAAATACGTTCATCAGAATTTTCGAAAGGAGAGATTTTTCCATTGGAAATTTTATGCTTCAAACATTAAAATAATTGTAATAATATTTTCCATTTAATTTCAATATTTTGAGATAAAATAACACTTATTTAATGTTGAAATGAATTTTGCTTTGCATAGGCATATTTTCTGATATATATATATATATATTTTTTTTTTTTGGTAAAATCTTCTCTATAAGAAGCAGTTTGGAATTAATTCTGATTGTCCTTCATTCTACTGTATTGTAGAACGTATTCCTTAAGAATGTACTTTTAAATCATAGTTTTTCATAACATATTAAATTTCTTTTAATAAATAATAATAAATAAAATAATTAATAAATAATAATAAATAATAATTTATTTCTTTTACTTATCTCTCTGAATTTAGATGAATTTTGGAGACAGTTGTCATGCTTTGTTGAAATACTCCTCTGCCCTTAATTTTAAACATATGTTTTATTAAATATATATTAATCTTACTCTTCCATAGTTGTTAATCATTCAGCAATTATTTCTTTATTTAAAAGAATATTATTTCTAATAATGTTGACCCAACAAAGTAAACATCAAGCATTTGTTGAAAATGATTTTGGAATTTTGATTGGTGTTTTGAATCTCCATTGGCTCCTACAAATAACAAAATTGGAATGATTTTTTTTTTTTTTTTGAATTATTATTATTATTATTTTTTTTTAATCCTGTGACCTTTACAATAATTAGACCTTTCCCCACTCTTTTAATATGTCAGCTTTACGGCCATTGGCTTTAATGACTTTCACCATCTCCTACTAGGTCAGATTTTAGAAGAAAAATAAATAAATTAATAAATAAATGGTAGAATTATAATTTGTTCTTGTGAGAATCTTGAGGCTAAGGGATTCATGTTCACATATTTTTCATGTCTAAAATATCTTCTTTTTCAGAGCCACAGCCCAGGTCACCATTCTTAGGTATATGAACAGTAAAGGGCTTTCAGAACATGTTCACATCCTTCTAGAACAAATCATTTGCAGGTCTTGTACCTACTTTTAACAAAGATGTGTTGTATAGAAGACCTTGGTCTGTTTGCTATGTGTTCAATTTATTTTAATCAAATACTGTCAAAAGATATCGTTATAAGAAAACACAGAATCAGTTAAGATTCCCTGGCACATAAATAAATCTCTAAATGTGTAAGCAGAAAACAGTAAACTATGTTACACAGACAGTAATAGCCAGAATTTCTTTTTAACACAGGAAATATTTCATAGTAAAACTGTACACATGGGATTTTTGTCTTAATATAAAACTGGTTGAATAGCTCTGCAACTCTTTAAGAACCTTGTAGTAAGTTAAGAATGTACGTAAGAAACGGTTTGAAAAGTTAGAACAGATTTTCATCCCATTATTTTTCAGCACTATCTACACCAACCTCAATTTTGTAACTAAGATTAGAAGTGAATCTGTCAACATTTTACAGGATAGATTATTTCTAGCCCAACTGGAAATCTTGTGAGATAACTTGTTCTCTTCCTTCATCCATCATTAGTTTCACAGCAGATATTTACATCCAGTAGGTCATAAACCGTGTGTCAAATAAATTTGTTGGCTGCAGCATGGAGATTTACCTGTACTAATGATCCCACCCTGAGGAATGCAGAGAGGTGTCACTCCTTACGGTGTAAAATTAGCAACTACGCTTGTTCAGGAATATGAACTAGGCAACTTGATGAAGCACATAGAGGGTAGAGGAGTGTGGGAACTCACATTATTTTCTCTGATCATATGCTATAAATGTTCTCTTACAGATCAACATTAAGATAAATTCAACATTGAAATTCTAAATATTAAGGGATCAATATGAATAGGAAAGTGACTGAGCAAACAATTGCGATGTAGCAGTCTGCTCCTTATGTATTTTCAAAATCAAATAAGATTACTTTCCATATTAAATGAAATGCTTGTATCTGTTCCTTTTAGCATAGGAAAGGTGAAGGCATTAGAGCTACGTTTCATAAAATTGTGTGTCATCAGCAGAAATTTAAAACAGTGTTTTTATTTCTAATTATACTGAAAAATGCCTAGCAATTAATGAGAAAAAAAAAAAAAAAGACTTAAGAAAAAGAAAATGTAAGCCATTTAGAGAGAATAGTACTTGTATTCAGGGCTACATAAACTGGTCTGAAAAAGCAACTCAGCACAGCATGATTCTCTTATCACTCATTCCTACTACTGACAGCCTACCTCCTCTAGGAGTAATATAGTAACTGTATAGTAATATAGTAATGACCAAAAAGGCTATGGTGCATAAACTCGCCATTTTTGGAGAGGCTGTATTAGCCAGCCTTGAGGCTTTGCTCACAGATTTGCTGCTTAAGCCATTTGACAATTCAGTCCTGAGGCAAATGCATAAATGCACTTTTAAACAAGCTTTGCAAATGTAAGCAATGATACCAAAAATGTTGTATTCACACACTGGGAGTATTTCAGTCCTCAGTATAAATATCCTTCAGATTCTTTAAAAAGTTTTATTTGTAGGGAAAAAAAACAAAACAAAAAAAAAAAAAAAAAAAAAACAAAACTGTAACTAAAGCCCATCTATCACTTTGACTCACAAAAACAAATGTTGTAAACTAGCAGATTCAACAGGCACAGGCTCAACACATGAAAACTGGGAGTTCCAGGATTTCTCCTATAAATCCAGGACTAATTTCTCAGGCTTGTTTACTATAAAATTAAATATTCCTATTCCCAGGCACTAGAACTTATTTATCTATTGTATTGAATTGTTAGAGTGGTTCCTGGTAAGACTTTTAGCCTGAGGCAACAAAGACCTCTCTTGTGCAATTTCTAGATATAGGCAGAGACTTGAAATGAACTAGGGAACATTGCTAATTGGCACTTTAGTTGTGGCCTCTTTGCTTTTCAAGGTAAGGCCAAGTGACAAAGAATGGTCACAGATATCTATAATTGAGTATTACATGCATTGTTCTGAGTGTGGGCTCCATGTCAGAGGGGCTGCAAACCAAGACCTGGAACTAAGGAAAATATAAAGGCCTTTGTAGCCTAACAGCTAATTTCCTAAAATATATTTCATCAGATGTTCTTCCACCCATTCCTGTGAATGACTGAGGAGATATTCCTTGAAAACTCCCACAGTTTCTTGACTTAATATGTTGGTTGGAAAAGGATATCTTTGTATACTTCCAGACTAACTCTGTGTTAGACCAATCTTTCACTGAAGTGTTAGAAGACACAACTTTGTACAAAACTGGACACTTTTCAAAACAGTAATTAAAGTTGAGATAAGAGAAAGCATTCACATGATGAACGTAAAATCTATATCCAGATAGATATGGGTATAGAGAAAATGAAATACACTTTCTCTCTTTTTTTTTTTTTTTTTTTTTTTTTTTTTTCCACATGGCCCAAAGTATATAGGACAAAAGAGAAAGACCAAGAGGTAGATGCAATTTAAATAAGCCTCTTGTCATGTGATTTATAAAATAAGTGAACATCAGCAAAACTAAAGCTGAACTGTCTTTCTTTTATGTTCTTTCCTTTGCCAGTCCTATAAATATCCTCCCTGCTGCACACTGAAGGAATTTTAATGAAGTCATATGACATTTTTTACATCACAGACTTTTTTAATATATGTTACATTAATTGTGTGTTATCTCCTCTCTTTTCCCCATCTCTAGCAATAAAATGTGAAAAATGCAGAGGGGAAAACATAGTTCTCAGTTCTGTTCAATTCTGTGCCAAAATTGTGCAGCTGTAAAGAAGAAACTTCCCTGAAAATTGAACACAAACTCAAATTAACTTTCATGGTTAGTAAAATATTAAATGAAAGTCTGGGTCACACATTTCCCTTTTCCATAATAATATTAAAAATAATTTGCTTCTGGGGCTTTCAGCTGCATTTGGATTTTCTCTTAGGCTTGTAGTAATTGGAAGTGGATTTATTTTTTATTTTTTTTATTTTTTTATTTTTTGGTACAAAGATGACAGCAGCTATTAATGCTTCACACAGAAAGAGATGCTGTTTGAATAGTATATGAAATTGCTTTGTTCAGTCATCTCTTCTTTCAGTAAATTCTGGTAGAATGAAATGAGTTTATAGGATTATATAAGTTATCATTCTTAACACCATTCAGTAACAGAAGTGTCAAGCACTGCTTTGCCAGAAAGTCGCTTTCCACAGAGAACCAGGTTGGTGTGAGGACAGGCAATGGCTAAAATGGGACATCCTGTCCTATCTATCCAGCCATTGCAAATAGTTCCTTCAGGGTTCTAGTGCAGCAACCTCTCCCATAGTTGCAGAACAGATGTTGATGTGCTTCACAGCTGATGCAGACCATTGGTCTGTCTTGATTTTTGTCTGCCTGCTTCCATCTCTGTCCTCCCAGCCCTACTACAGTCACTGGGCAGCACTTTCTGTTGAGTGTGCAACCTGCAGCAGTCTATATCATGTCTAGGGAGAGATATCACGGCCTGAGGAAGGGGAGAACACTAATTTTGCAGCCTCTTGAAGACTCCCCATGGACTTTGCTGAGATTGCAAAGGCTGCAGCTGAGACTTCTCAAACCGCTTCTCTGCCACTGCTTGAATCCCAGTAGATCAAGTCCTGTGGTGGGTCGGGAGTCACTCTGGAGTACTGGGCAGTGGCAGAAGGGACACCACAAGAAAGGGGCATGTCTTGTGAAGGGACATGTCTTGAGGAAGCCATGTTGGTGACAATCCTCCTCACTCTTCCTCCTTTTTAGCACTAGATGACAGGCTCCTCTACAGGAAGATCCACACTGCTGTTTTACAGGTGGATGAGATCCAGACTGGTCTGCTGGGGACTATTTGGACATAGCCACTTCTCTTCAGATCAGCTCTAAGGGCTACAATAATTTAAGTGTTAACTGTGGAAACCATTACTTTGGTTTGTGTTATGGTGACCATGAAGCTAGCAGTCATATGAGTGCTTCACCCCAAAAGTGACAAAATCTAGAAGCAGGCAAGTGTAGTCTTCGTCATGCAAGAAGGCTCTTTTAATTTAACCAAGTTTTCAGCTGCCCTGTTACCCACCCAAAGAACAAGATTTCTACCTGCCTGTGCTTGTTTAACACATGGACTAGCTAATTCTGCACAGGTAGAAGACTGACATTGCCATAAATATATAGGAAACCCATAGAAAAGCACATCAGGAACTTTCTGCTACCTTCAGGAAAACAACAACAACAACAAAATTAAAAAAAGAAAATAACAAAATGTTTTAATGAGTTTAGCTAGCCAAAAGAAAATTTCAGGCAGCATCTTATATGATACTAGTACCTGCTCACACTGTAACATCTCATTGTTGCCATTAAGGGAAAAAAAATGTTCTTTGAGCTGCAACTTTTTCACTGTCATTGTTGCTATTAATGGGAAACAACTGGTCCTTGAGTTACAGATTTTTCCAGACAGTGAGGTGTGCAAGGAGCACCTTTCTCTCTTTGGTTTCTCTTTATCATAATAAAGATACTGTTTACAAAAAGAAAACAGAGCACCTGTCTTCATTCAGATCAAGCACAGTCATTAAAGGGCAGAAGCCAACAAACTGTCTGCTGCTTTTCTTTGGTAACAAAAGATAGTTATTACCATGAGACTTAGACAAAGTTTAATGTTGACTAGATGTCTGAGTTTCTCAGCACTGCAATTAGCCTCAAGCAGCAACATTATGCAGCATAGTGGGGATACAGTATGAAACTTTGTCTAACTCTTTCATATTTCAAGTGGGATTTTTTTCCCCCTAAGGAACATGCCCTGAACTTCAGTAATTTTAAATTTTTCCTCAAAATATTTTTTTTGTCTAACTGTCTTACTAATGTTAGCTTCATGCTCCAAGCAATAGTTTTTCATGAAAATTGAAATCTGTTGAATACAGAAGAATTCAGTCCCCATTGCCTCAATCCTTTTGTCTTTCTCACTATTTATCTTGCAGATTGATAACTTTATTAATGCAAACATAAAAAAAAGCTATTTTTTCCTAAAATAACCGTAACCATAGCAACAACAATATTTTCCCCCAAATTACTGACATCATTTTATTTGCATTTATCATTGATATTTCTTGGACTTTGTAACAAATTTTGCCTAATTTTGAAGTGTTTTTCTCCATAATTTTGAATGGTGAACTTTTCCAATGCTTTCGCGGTGGTGCAAAAACTATTGTTTCCAGGGCAGTGCTTTCTAAAGTTCAACTCAGGGGTACTTTCGAGGTGCTAAGAGGTGGGAGGACAAAGCATGATTATCTGAAATTCTGTCTGGCATAATTGCTTCTGCCTCTAGGCTCTGTTGGCATAACAGGTGTTATTGAGAGATCAGTGTGTTTTTCATACCCTGAACATTGTTGTCAAAGCCTTCAAAGGCATCTCTGAACCACCCCAAAATTAAACCATATGTCTGAGAACACTGTCAAAATGCTTCTTGAACTGCAGCGGGCTTGGTGCTGTGACCACTTACCTGGGGAGCCTGTTCCAGTGCCTGACCACCCCCTTGATGAAGAACCTTTTCCTAACACCCAGACTGACCCTCCCCTGTCCCAGCTCCATGCCATTTCCTTGGGTCCTGTCACTGTCCCCAGAGAGCAGAGCTCAGTGTCTGCCCTTCTGCTCCCCATGTGAGGCCGCCATGAGGCCACTCAAGCCTCCTCTTCTCTGGCCTGAGCAAACCAAGTGAACTCAGCTGCTACTTACATATACTCCCCTCTAGAACAACCATCATCTTTGTCGGCCTCCTTCAAACACTCTGTAATTGTTTTATATTATTTTTATACTGTGGTGCCCCAAATTACACACAGCAGCCCAAAACTGCACGTGGTACTCCTCCCCCTCCTCCCCCCCCCCCTCCCCCCCGCCATCTGATTCTATCCTTGTTCATTATCCCCAAATCCTTCCTCTCTACTCCACTGTTCTCCTCTTTACAGTGACGTTGTCTTTCATCTTGGTCTCCCCTCACTTCAATAAGTCCCCTACCTCAAACAAATAAGGAAATCACCATGTGATGGTGATTTCTCAACCACTTTCTGAAGTTCTATATACACAGAGTCTTTCTGTCTACTATCTTCATGTTCCAGGCTTATCTAGATTCAGGGGTCTATGAAAGAGGTTCTTTTCAAATTCCAAATACAATTTGGAGTCACATAGCACATCTTACATCATTTCCCTGGAGATATAGTATTTTATTTTGTGCCAAACTTATGGAAATTTGTGATCCAAATATCTCATATTAGAGTTCTGAAAAGTTTCATCTTTGTAACAAAACCATTATAAAACTGATGATGGATAGCCAGAGAATTAGCTCATATGTTTTCATGTAATAACATCAAAATTTTGTTTTCCTTGCACAATATAACTGTATTAGTATTGCAAAGTAATATAGCAGTGCTACAAAGGAATATACTGTGACACTCACTATTCTGAAGTCTACCATTTTTATTAACAGCTCAGGATTGGATAAAATGACAGCAGAAGTGGAGATAATTCCAGTGAAATTTGGCACATGGGAGGAAGCATTGTTGTGGAGGGGATTTACAAAATAAACAATATGCCAAATCTAATATTTCTGTATAAGCAAAGCTCTGGTTCTAACGATGTTTTAACACTTTCATTGCCAGTCATGCATTTCTCCAGTGGATCCAATTTATATTAACAACCAAACTGCAGCAGCATAGAAGCTTACTGCAAAAGCAGAACATATAACAATTGGAAATACTGACAAGCTTTAAAATGAATGATATACAATGTTCTTTTATTCAGCTTTCTTTGGCATTCCTGCAAACAAAATATAAAAATGGTTGATAGGAATAGAGAAAATATAATATCTTGTCAGATTGATGGTTCATATACTCTACTTTTCTGCCTCCAGCTGTCCTAGATGTTTTAGAAGGAGACATTAAGAGCCTCAGACTAGTTAGATAGAAGATTATTTTCCCTTCATTCTCTTATCAGTCCAGCATGATTCTTCTCCTAAAATTCTAAATAGTTAAGGATTAGCCTAGAACCTAGAGCATGATGGTCTTTCCTCCTATAATGATTTTGTTAAGTAGAACTGGAAATCAGTAATACTCCAAGTAGCCTTTCTAACCACATACATGTCCAATCACTCTGTTATTCTTAATAATTTATCTTTTTTTTTTTTTTTTAGAAAAAAAATGTTTCTCATAAACAAACAAGATTTACGATCCCAACATCTTTCATCCTCTTAACCCCTTCTTCAACTACTATTCCTTTTAACTACTGCAATAACCAAAATCTTGTCAGAAATCTTTTCTCTAATCATCTTTCTCTCTTCAATTTATTTAACTTCTACTCTCTGCTTCTGTAAATTTATGTTTGGTCTTGCATTTAGATACACTTTATATGCTGCTTCAGAAATTCTTTGGCAAGTAGTTTCAGGTGTGCTTCATATTATTAATGATGTCAATTTACATATATTTCAAATCACTAACGGGAGGCATTGTAGTAGGTTACTAAAAATAATTTTAGCAAAAAGTAACTATTATGAGACTCATTAAACCTAGTCCAAATATCAAAAACACTACAAAAAAGACCACTCAAGACAATAAAATTTTAATTAAAAAAAAAAAAAAAAGAAGAAGATTAAATTATCATGCATATTAATACACAGTGCTAGTAAAGTTCTCAATTGGGTAAATCATGAAGCTCTTACACACTGTTCTATGCTTTCCAGTATCATTTTCTGCCTACTTTAGTTTTGTTGTACAAAAAATAGGTCTCTATTACTCACAAGGAAAATACATGATTTTGGCTCAGGCAATCACAGAATCACAGAATCACAGAATTTCTAGGTTGGAAGAGACCTCAAGATCATCGAGTCCAACCTCTGACCTAACACTAACAGTCCCCACTAAACCATATCCCTAAGCTCTACATCTAAACGTCTTTTAAAGACCTCCAGGGATGGTGACTCCACCACTTCCCTGGGCAGCGCGTTCCAATGTCTAACAACCCTTTCGGTAAAGAAGTTCTTCCTAAGATCCAACCTAAAATTCCCCTGGCGCAACTTAAGCCCATTCCCCCTCGTCCTGTCACCAGGCACATGGGAGAACAGACCAACCCCCACCTCGCTACAGCCTCCTTTGAGGTACCTGTAGAGAGCGTTAAGGTCACCCCTGAGCCTCCTTTTCTCCAGGCTGAACAATCCCAGCTCCCTCAGCCGCTCCTCGTAGGGCTTGTTCTCCAGGCCCCTCACCAGCTTCGTCGCTCTTCTCTGAACTCGCTCAAGCACCTCGATGTCCTTCTTGTAGCGAGGGGCCCAAAACTGAACACAGTATTCGAGGTGCGGCCTCACCAGAGCCGAGTACAGGGGGACGATCACCTCCCTAGCCCTGCTGGTCACACTGCTTCTTATACAGGCCAGGATGCTGTTGGCCTTCATGGCCACCTGAGCACACTGCTGGCTCATATTCAGCCGACTATCAACCATCACTCCCAGGTCCTTCTCTGACAGGCAGCTCTCCAACCACTCATCTCCCAGCCTGTAGCTCTGCTTGGGGTTATTGCGTCCCAGGTGGAGGACCCGGCACTTGGCCTTGTTGAACTTCATGCAGTTGACCTCAGCCCATCGGTGCAGCCTATCCAGATCCTCCTGCAGAGTCTTCCTACCCTCGAGCAGATCGACACACGCACCTAACTTGGTGTCATCTGCAAACTTACTGAGGGTGCACTCGATCCCCTCATCCAGATCATTGATGAAGATATTAAAGAGGACCGGCCCCAGCACCGAGCCCTGGGGAACACCACTAGCGACCGGCCTCCAACTGGATTTGACTCCATTTACCACAACTCTTTGGGCCCAGCCATCCAGCCAGTTTCTAACCCAACGAAGCGTGCGCCAATCCAAGCCAAGAGCAGCCAGTTTCCTGAGGAGAATGCTGTGGGAAACGGTGTCAAAGCCTTGCTGAAGTCAAGGTAGACCACATCCACAGCCTTTCCCTCGTCCACCCAGCGCGTCACTTTGTCATAGAAGGAGATCAGGTTTGTCAAGCAGGACCTGCCCTTCATAAACCCATGCTGACTGGGCCTGATCGCCTGCTTGCCCTGCAAGTGCTGTGTGATGACTCTCAAGATAATCTGCTCCATGAGCTTCCCTGGCACTGAGGTCAAACTGACAGGCCTGTAGTTTCCCGGGTCAGTCCTCCGGCCCTTCTTGTAGATGGGCGTCACGTTTGCTAGCCGCCAGTCAACTGGGATCTCCCCCGATAGCCAGGACTGTTGATAAATGATGGTAAGCGGCTTGGCCAGCTCCTCTGCCAGTTCTCTCAGTACCCTCGGGTGGATCCCGTCCGGCCCCATCTACTTGTGCACTTCCAAGTGCCGTACCAGGTCACCAACCATTTCTTCGTGTATAGTGAGGGCCACATCCTGCTCCCCATCCCCTTCTACCAGTTCAGGGAATTGGGTATCCAGAGAACAACCGGTACTGCCGCTAAAGACTGAGGCGAAGAAGGCATTAAGCACCTCCACCTTTTCCTCATCTCTTGTAACTAAGTTTCCCCCCGCATCCAGTAAAGGATGGAGATTCTCCTCAGTCCTCCTTTTTGTGTTGATGTATTTATAAAAACATTTTCTGTTATCTTTAACGGCAGTAGCCAGATTGAGCTCCAGTTGAGCTTTGGCTTTTCTAATTTTGTCCCTGCACAGCTTCGCAACATCCTTATAGTCCTCCTTAGTGGCGTGCCCACTTTTCCAAAGATTATAAACCCTCCTTTTCCTCCTAAGCTCAAGCCACAATTCTCTGTTTAGCCAGGCTGGTCTTCTGCCCCGCCAGCTCGTCTTTGGGCACGTGGGGACAGACCGTTCCTGCGCCATTAAGATTTCCCTCTTGAAGAGCGCCCAGCCTTCCTGGACTCCTCTGCCCTTCAGTACCGCCTCCCAAGGGACTCTGCCAACCAGTGTCCTCAGCAGCTCAAAGTCAGCCCTCCGGAAGTCCAAGACAGCGGTTTTACTGGTCCCCTTCCTGGCCTCGCCAAGAATAGAGAACTCTAATTTTAACTGTTAAATTTCTGCAATGTAGGAATGAAGAACTCTGTCACTCTGACTTACTTCTTTTCACCAGAAATTTGTGGGCCCATGAGATTTTCAATTCATTTCTTCAGAACACATGATTTGATCAAACCACACATACATACACACAGAGCACAAATATTTGTTAAAAAGGCTTCAGAAACTAATCTCTACTTCAGCTTGAAAAAAAAAAAAAAAAAAAGAAAGAAAAGAAAAAGGGAAAGAAAAATGTATAGAGAGAGCTAGACAAGGTGATACACAATGGGCATTCTCTGCCTTGAAGGTTTTTCAGATCATTCCAGGAGTTCAGAATCCTTATTTTTACAAAGGTCTCATTGGAAGCAAGACTGTTTCTTCTGTGGCTTGGTCACAAAGTTAAATTAGATTAATTTAAAGATTAAAATTTTCACCCAGGTTCATAACCTCTATTGAAGCTTCCTATGTTTACCTTTCCCTCCCTATGTTTATGCATGTATGTTTGCATATGAACATATTCACAATATAAGCACGCATTTTCAACTAGATTTTTTTTTAAGTTCTGTAGTTCATCTTTATCACAGAGTTTCTGAAAATAGAAAGTTGGAAAGGAACACTGAGAGTATTGAATTTCTGAAGCTGGATTTAAATTACTGCTGTTAAGTGGATGCTGGAATCAGTTGCTTTAATATAGCAAACAAAACATTCTTTATTCTCAGAAATGTCACATCTAAAATTGTTATCTATTGTTATTGTTAAAAGAAGACTGGTGGCATAGACCTATCCGAAACCTCAGTACACAGTACCTGAAGTTTTAGAACTTTTTATTATTATTATTATTATTTTTTAAATCCCCCAACACAATTTCAGTGGCTGATCAAATTAAACAACTCTCTAAGCTCACCTAGAACTACATACTGTATAAACCACTAATGTCAAGCCTGTCATTTAAAATGAGGAAGTGAATATAAGCAAAGATGCAGGCAGACTTTTTAAAGCTTTACCATCCTTATTTTAAAAGTCTAAAAGGAGATCCCTAAATCTTGCATTGCAACAAACAAAAATGGCCAGAGAAAAGTACTAGGCTGAATGATCCCCCTGAATAAAAATGAATGTGATTCAACACAACATTACCTCAGCATAGTGTCTCCTAATCTTTCACTTGTTAATGTTCATCTCCTTATCAGACGCTGCTGTTAACATCATGACATATTTTTTGCTTGAAAGCATAGCCAGAGACACAACTAAACCTTAAAAATATTTATGCTGTCCCGATGCACATTGGCCCAACAGCCTAAATCTGACTGTGCATACCTGCACACTGCTGTAACCTCATCATTACAATCCTTTCCAATAATATTTGATGCTATTCATCAATCCTTTTATTTGAAATTCTGTATTTAAAAATATTTCTACTTATTTTTTCCAATAAATTAGGTCAAAATGGAAAAGTAGTGCTCATGTAAGAAAGGTAACAACTTTGGAAGAGGCTTTTGAAAGCTCTCTGTTAGTGTAGGTTTCCATTTAAATCTGTGGTAACATCAGATTTAGGTTAGTACTGTTATTCTTCACAGCTGAATCATATATTGTGTGATAATCATAAGATATATATGTGTAGGTATATATATTAAACTTACTAAGGTGGAATCTAGTAAAGTCCCATAAGAAGGAAGAACACCCTGGCCTTTTTATCTTTAACTCTTGCTCACTCACATCATCATTGTCATCTACCTTATTTTGGAGAAAAATACATCCAGCAACAAAACTTCCCATGAACTTAGGATGTAACTGCCTGTAATGAAGGGGTTCCAGAAGAGATAACAGGAAATTCTAGATGTTTCCATCATGGTTGCAGCTGGGTTTATGGGGGAAAAAAATGTTATATAGAGAATGGCTGTGTACTTCAGTGCATGGCATTGTGTGATGTGTACTGTCCAGTCAGCATGCCACACACAAGACCTCAGAGCAGCTGCCCTTCAGTCCCAGCATATTTTGTTTTTATAGAGTGATTCACAAATAAATTAAAACATTGTAAAACAATAAATTGCAGTAAATGTGTTCATTACTTCATTTTATGCCATTCTCTAGGATACTGAGCCACCTTCATAATGGCTCCAGGGTCAATAATGGCAATTAACTCTTCTTGTATGCACATTTTTTTTCCTTTATTTTTGTGTTGTTTCCCAAATGTTTTTGTTTCACACTTTAAAAATTTCTGAAGACTGAGGTTAATAGAAAATCACGAACCAGAAACATGGAGATGTTTTTTTCAGCTTCAGCTCATATAACCCTGCCATAATCAAGCATCGGTAACCTACCAGAAAACCAGAGCTCTCTTCAAGGTATTTCCAAGTATTCAAACCTACTGCACTCATGAGATCACAGCTCCCCAAGCCCTGTTCAAATACTTAAAGTATATAAATTCTTCTCTCCAAGACGTACAAAATAAACATGCTGACAAGTTATTACATTGAGTAATTAGTGTCTGTCTGTGCTCTCTAAATTAAAACTTGTGTGTTTTGTTTTTCTGATGGCATTGCAGTTTTGAGAAGGTGGCTAGTACAGCTGACTATGAAGAACTATGCCCAAGGGAGAATGAAATTCACTTGGAAATAATAGTGGTTGAGTCACCATCCCTGGAGGTCTTTAAAAGATGTTTAGTGTAGAGCCTAGGGATATGGTTTAGTGGAAGATTTGTTAGCGTTAGGTCAGAGGTTGGACTAGGTGATCTTGGAGGTCTCTTCCAACCTAGACTATTCTGTGATTCTGTGATCTTTTAAAGACCTCCAGGGATGGTGACTAAACCACTTCCCTCAGCAGCCTATTCCAGTGACTAACAACCCTTTCGGTAAAGAAGTTTTTCCTAATATCCAACGTAAACCTCCCCTGGTACAACTTAAGCCCATTCCCCCCCCACACCCCTCACCCCCCCATGGTAGAATAGACCAATAATTTCTTACAGGCTATCTGTATAATGAAGACTGAACACACTCTTCCCTGTAAGGACCTGTATCCAAGGTTGTATTACAAGATGAGCTTTCACATTTATTGTGCCAACTGGAAATGAATGGTGCTAATTCGGTATGAATGGGATTCCGTCTTTCATACCCCACATTAATTTGTCATGACAGCACTCAAGACACATGGACTTCGAGGCCCACACACATTGCATCCAACTGTATTACACCATGTTAAATCAGGGAACACACTAAGGAGGTGTAGTGTGTTCACACAACCAGGAACAGTTCATACAGTTTCCTCCAATGTTAATGGAAGCATTGACTTTATCACTGCATGATATGGCTCAGTAGTAAAAGCAGTATTTTTCTCACAAATCAACAGCACCAACTTCCTTTTACTGAAGTAGCCATACCTGAGTTACAATCCCACCCCCCAAAAAGAAAAAGATATGAAATAGTAAACTGTTTTAAGTATGAATAGCAATGGTGTTATTGCTCTAAACCTGGTCTGTAACTTTGCCAAAATTATAAATAATTTTGGCCAAAATTTGCCAAAATTAAAAATTTTGGCCGTGTCAAAATTTCTGTTGACTCTAACGGTTTCACCCACAGAGCAACTGAAAACTACAACCTACAATTTAATTTGTTTGTTCATCTTTAAACCAATTCCTCCCAAAAGGCAAATTTCCAAACTACTAAAAACCAATTGTTTAAAATATATTAAATCACATTCTACATTCCAAACTCTCCTTTGTGGTTCCACACGGAATTGGAAAAGTAATTGCTCCAAACTTGAATATTACAAAGGAAACTGATGAACAAGCACTGCTATATGGTAGCACAGATACGGTCAACATAGGTTTGTAAAAAATTCAAGGAGGCTTTTGTCCCTGCAGAGTACCTGCAGCAAGCCTGTTGCTGCCAGATGGAAACTGGCTAATCCAAACAAGTTACAGCACAAAGCCAACTAGCAAGGGATACTGCAATGGATAGCTGAAGCCCAGTTGTTTTAGTTCAACTTCCAGTCCACACTGGGAGTGGGAAGGATGTCCATGGAGCTGCTCCTACTGTCCATTTCCAAATCTTGTGGCCACTTCCCTTCAATTCTCTGGCATAAGTGAAAGGTGCCATGTGGCCTTATTCCTGCAAATGTATCCAGGCGCCAGATTTTCTTTCTTCAGCTTGAACTCCACTGAAAGGAAATTGATTATTATTGCTACTTGAATTTTTTTTGGATTATGACTGAACCAATAATGGATTCCAGAAAAAAAAAAAAAAAGTTAAATCTGTAAACTCTTTGGGAAGAAAATGGCAACTGGGATTTGGAGTTTAATGAATAACAATGAGGAATTTGTTTTATATTCAATTTAAATTTCTCATGTATATATAATTTCCTGAAACAGCATTTTGCTCTCTCTGCCATTTTAGTTAGGACCACAAAGTTAGGGCTTTGTTATCTTTCTTCACGGAAGGCACTGAAGAAAAGCTCACTGCAGTGAAATCTCCAATCAAATGCTGGTCTTTATTTGGATATCAAAACTCTTAAAGTATGACCTATGTGAGCCTTTCTGCCATTTTGAAATAAATTAGAAACAAGATATAAAGAAGCCTTGTAAGCAGGAGATTAAGAATGAAATGCAGGGAACTTCCTGCTTATTGTTTCCCTTCTAATCATGAGCAGCCTTTCACTGTCAGTAATTACTTTCCCCATTTTTAACAGCAGTGGTCTCTGAATTCCATCCTGAACATACTTTTTATTTACCCATAACCTTAGATAATAATTATTAGCATTGTGGCCAAAGGAAAAGCCAGAATCTTCCCAAATGGTACACAGAAAGTATCAGAAGCCTCAAATTATAGACCTTTGCATTTGAAAAATCACATATATTAAATACTGTAAAAGCTAAAGGGAAAATCCATTTGGCATAGGAAGTGTGAGTACTGGAACATATCATTTAGTCATGCTAGGAGCAGAATTATTTCAAAAGAAAAGAACTCTTTCTTGGTTTATTCTTGACATCTAAAATGCTTGTATTTATGAAACAGAAATAAAGCTCAGAGACTTTTGCCATTGCTTGATTTTATCAAGCTAAGCATTTATTCATGTGTTAAGACTTCCACTTAAAAAAAAATGACTGTGAGTAGAATTGTAAAACTGACACAGTATTAAGAATATTTTTACTCAAAGTACCAAGAAAGAGGGAAAAAAAGCAGCAAGATCTAGAAGCTGTATAGAGCTGATGAGAAGAAACAGAAACAGTCAAGAGTGGAAATTTAAATGTAAACTCATCCAGACTACTAAATGCACAAGACAATGAATACCACAAAAATTATCCTATAAAGTCTGATCAAAAGCCCAAATTTAGCTACAGTTTTACATGATGTAAAATATCATCTTTCATGAACATTAAAAGTTCATGTTTATAAATTAATAGCCTTTCTGTACTTGGTATACCTGCTGTCTTGTCAAATCCTTAAATATGTAAGTATTATGCTAAATCATAAAGACAAATTACACCTATACACTGCACTGGTTACCTCTTTTTACAATCTCAGCAGTGGAGGAGCTTGCTGTAACAGGAAGTGAGAAATACCACAAGAACTAAGAAACTGGTATTTCCTAATCATTCCCTAGAAGGAAAACCTCAACACAGATATTACAAACATTGTAATTTGTCAACAAGTGTTTAAGTAAGGATTTTTCAGCTCAGAGCTTAGTGATACAGTATATTTGACTGGTATCACTTTTTCTAAATGTCGTCTTTTCACACTCTGGCATTGCACCCAGCCCTGTCAGTCCCACTTACATCATGTTCATGCTGAGTTCTCTGCATGTTCCTCCTGACTGCACTGATGCTCCTTGTGCTATGACTTAGCACATTTAACAGCTGATCTCCTTTTAGTAGCCTTCAAGATAAAGTCACTGACATGCACAAAACAAAAGTGACTTATATTCTCCTAAGTGCAATGTCATAAGTTAATATATTGCCCCGCAATCTTCTGCTAGTAAATATATAATTATTTACTCAATAAATACTTTTATTTATTATTTACTGCAATCTCAAACCTATTACTAGTTAAGATAGTAAGATTTCAACATAGCTGCACAAATACATCTAAGAATTGCATATTTCACTTTGTACATTAAAAATATAATATTTAAAAATATGACATGCATATAAAAATCATTACCAAAAATCTGGTTTGTATTAATTTATTTTCTTCAGTTTTTCTTGAAAAATATTTACATGTTAATTAATTTTCTCAGGTTTAGTACCTGCCCTTGTGCATATTTCAATAAATACAAATGCAGCAGATTTATATCCATCTCTGATTCATATACAATTTAAAGTAAGAGAAAGTGAAGATGATATAAGAAAAAATCATGTCTTTTTTCATTCTAAAAATGGTTCATTGGGGTTAACACTTATCTTCAGCTATCCCTGATATAACTACTAGCAAATTATGAAAATTTGGAATAAATAAGTGGTCTGACTATTTTTGCAGGAAATTATTATTTGCAAAATATTTAAGGTACAGGTAAGATCATAGAGCCTAAACTAGGAGGTTTTAAGCAAGAAACAAGGGAAGGTCTGAGTTAATCAGTCTTCACGTGGATATTTAATAAAACGGGACAAGTGACCTTATACAGAGGCAGAGAATACCCCGATACATTTCAGGTAGCTTGGATCGTTGTAACATGGTTGTAATATTGATATGACCTTGACTGAAAGGATTACAATTCTGTAGTCTGTCTACTATACAAAGTGATGATGAGTGAGAAGGAAATTTGAAGGAAAAAAATGAAACAAGAAAGAAGGCATAGCACACACAGACTCATGGTCTGTGGCCTTGACAAATTTCCTGTAAAAAGGTGAAATGGGATGTGATTCTGTTGGGTAAAATGATTGCTTATTTTTAAAAACAAACAAACAAACAAAAAAACAGATTGAATATGCTGATAGCAATGAAAAATTAAAAACAGATATCTTCTTTATATCACTTTTTTATTTTAACATGTTTTTTAATATCTGCATTCCTGGATTCTTGCCCATAGCTATGGCATTAGGAAATTGTGTGCATATCACCAGCCTCTCAGGAAGAAAAGAGACAACAAACTTGGACTCAATAATCTCCACATAAAAGCTTTAACTGAGTTATCTTGTGTAATATTTATCGTTTACATACCCAAGTCCTCCCCATTTATGACAGAGTGCAAATATCAAGTTTAAAGGACACAAACTGTTATTTATTGCTATAGCTTTAAAATACAAAATGGCTAGCTACTCAGGCTACTCAAAAATTAATTGTAGTGGTGTAGGATTTGTAACGTAGGCAGAACTCATCCTTTTAAATATTGTATTACCCAAAACCCTTGCAGTTGCTACTGAGAGTTGAGTTGCTTTAGTTTAGAAAAAACAAATACTGAAAGAAATTTGGTGTGAATAATACAAGGTTCAGTTATATTTACATATTAAAAATATACATTTTCAAACTGTGTAAGTATCAATTAGAGTATTGCTGCTCTAGTAGCTTTCTGTACTGCTGTTTGCAAAGAACATAATAAAAGCAAATATATGTATTTTTTCTCATGAACTTTTTCTAAGATAATTTTAAAACAAGAAAAAAAATAGTAAAAATTCTTAGTAGGTATAAAATCATGATTTGAAGTAAAAGCCAAAGCCAAGCAACTGTATGAAGTGTTGGCTGGGAGAAACTGGAAACCATGTGAAAATATGCTATTGATACATTCTGCCCTCAAGGAAACTGACTCTGTGAATTTGACGAGGATGGCAAGCAATTTGCTGTATACCAGTAAACTATCCTTCTAGTGCAAATAACCTGAAGAAAGCTACATCATAGCTAATTTCTTAGTAAAAAATGGTTATCTCTAATTTCAAATTTCTAATATAATGAATTAAAAACATTGTACTTTTATCTCTCAAGATAAATAGCTATACTGAAAGAGATGTCTGCCTTCTGATCACAAAAATAACAACTGTATATTATAAAGAGGAAAAAAGTTTATGAGTAATTTGACTTTGATGCTGGTGTCAAAGTGTATGACTAATGTGATGGCTATGTTATTTCTGAACAATTTGGATCTCTGCTGGTAGGATTAAGCAAGCTAGAAGGAGCTACTGAGACCATCAACCCATTACCTAAGTGCAGAGCCCAGGGGAAAATCAGAGATGTGATCTGTGGGATACCAGGAAGTCACTGCCAACTCCCACCCACAAACTGAGAATAACACTTTCCTCCTCTTCCACCTGAGTGATGAAATTATAGATACAGAGATGTGTAGGTCTTATTTTTTCCTCTTCTTTCTTCCTCCACATCTCTAATACTTACCCAATGGTGAAATGAGATTCTCAAAGGAAGACTGAATGATCTTACAAACCCAAGGACAGATGCATAGCAAATTCCTTGCCCTTGTTGATGTACACCATCTCTGATTAAATTCATAGTTGACCTAGATGTAAATAATGGTGATATACTTCTGAAACAGAGATTCTCTTACTCCAGGAGGACTCCCCATGGAAATCGTCAGCATGCCCCAGCAAAAATTCCTTCCTCAGAGCTTCACTGGATGCTTATTCACAAAGAGCATCTGAGCATTTCCACTTGGAGATTTGACAGAGGATTATATCTTCTATATGGGGTGTGTTTATGATAGGTGGCTATGTTCAAATAAGAAAAAATCTATTACCCTGGAAGCACATAGTCCACAATAAACACCTTGTATGAGGATTCAGATGATAAATGCTGTCAGCACATATCTGCTATAAAGGGGATATCTTCTTAAACACCAGCTGGCAACAGCTTAGTTCTGATACAGAGGGATTAATATATTCACAGGATTTTGTACTAGGCAATAGAACTAGAAAATGCACAAACTGGATAATAAATCAGCCACTAAACATGGATATATCTATATTTACATAGTTTCATTCATGGTAAGAATTATTCAAGAAAAAGAACAATTGTGATCTTATGTTGTATTAACATAAAAATATCAATTGTTTAAAAAATATATACTTTTATTTCTCAAAATTCACACAAACATTTTGAAATATGGAAACTTTTTCTAGTGATCACCACTCTAGTTGGAGTATTTATACTCCAACTTAATTTGCACATAGCCTCTGAAATGTCTGTTTGTTGAACAATCCAGTTTGGTGCTAACCAGTCTAGCACTAAGAATTGTATACAGATTTTGGAATAACCCCCCCTACAAGTAAGGTGCAGCGATTACGCACTGAATAATTTTAAAAGGTTAAGAATATTACCTATGGCTATTTTTACATGCAGAGAGGGATTAAACTGTGTTTATGTGGGTTGTTTATCATCCAGATTAGCTTTTTGCTTTTTTTGGCTAATGCTGACAGATTTAGCATGTGAGCTTCAGTGACACTAGCTATGAACTTCGCTATATGCATCCAGGGCATGGCACTTTTAAGATCTGTCACAAAGACTTGTGTTCCTAAATCCACGGGACTCACAGTCATATTTCAGTGAGAAACTCAATGGCCACACTTATCAGGATCATGGTAAGCATGGAATTACATTTCTTAAAGGAGTTTAAAATTGTCGAAGAAACATATTTCTTCTGTGCCTGAGCAGAAGTAATATCTGT
Organism: Nettapus auritus; assembly: GCA_011076525.1. Classification (NCBI taxonomy): domain Eukaryota; kingdom Metazoa; phylum Chordata; class Aves; order Anseriformes; family Anatidae; genus Nettapus; species Nettapus auritus. The sequence continues at coordinate 130,229,080 of CM021766.1, read as the reverse complement.
CAAAGGCCACATGCATACAGTTTTGATTAAAACATGCATCAAGCTAATTACTCTTTCACACAGACACATACCAAGCTTATCAACACCCTTGTTTAATACTCTCTACTTTCCCGACTACACTGATTCAATGATCAAAATAATTAACCAGCTTTGTGACAGAACAAATTTATACTTCTGTGGAAATGAAACAGGTGTGACCTGCATGTCTTTTGTCAAGGGACTGCAGTCTCATTTTTTATTTAAGGACCTTGCCAGTAGCTATACATCACAAGATAAGGTTACGATTTGTGTGTCAAGGAAAAAAATAATGCTTGTTATGTACCACACCTGAAAAATATTGGTGCACTGATAGTGAAAGAAAGGTGCCAGAAGAAGTAACTCATGTGCGTTGATGAAATCAGGGAGCATTAATTAGACACGCATTATTTAAGAGTATGTAGCAGCCTAACATGCCATAAAATTAAGGGCGTGATAAATAGCAGGTTGATTGCACATGAGGAAAAAAAAAAAAAAAGTGATTAAGTTATACTTCATAATTAATGAATACCTTCAGAATACAACTTTCTTAGGCCTTATAAATATCACCTGACATACTGGAGGAGCTTTGAAATCATTCCACTGGGGAAACTAATTAAAATTGATGAAAGACATATAGGAGCTATATCTTTAGTATTTCTGGGTTCATTGCAACCTTCTGAATTTCCAGATGCTTGAGCCATATTTCAGGTAGGGAATCCCTGGTCCTTATAGGTAAAGCTATGAGCTGAAGAAGACCATAAAAGAAGTAATGTAGATTTATAATCTTTCATTGTCAGCTTGTGTTATGAATTGTGAACTTTTTTTTTAATTATTTTATTTTATTTTTTTTTTTTTACACAAATAAAATCGGACCATGTACAAATTTTAAAGAATAAACAAGGAATTATTCCCAAATTCTCTCAGTGAAGACATTTGTATGGCTACAAGCATGTGATATCCTTCCAAGGAGAAAACAGGGATGCTATTAACTCTTTTCAAGACTGGATAAAAATTTGTTTCCCCAAAGTAAAGAGAAGAATGGATAGTTGTCCAAATGCAAGTTACTGGCCAGAACAACCTATCTCTGTCAGTACAGAACAGACTGACATGAGCTCCTTTTCCTCTTCTCTACCATTCTCTCTTCTTCCCTACACCTGACTTATTGTAAGATGTATAACAAGAAATGCAAATTAATGCACAAAATATCAAACAGCATTTAATTATTCAGAATGTTTTTGAAGAAGTAAGTGACAAATAGTTACTTTGTTAAAGTAGTATAAACAGAAACAGATGTTACTAAGGAGTAAAATAAAAGCACATCTCAGCTAAGTGCCCTGTATGGGAGGGATCTGGCACAAAGCTTCCTCTGGCTCTGAAGCTGATTTTTAACCAGATTGTTCTGTCACTACCTTTGATAATTAAAGGTTGAGATTCAAGACAGAGATCACAGACTTGGACAGTGTTCTCTTTATATAGTCTGTAACTGTGAACCTCTCTAGAGAACATTTTAAAAAAAAAAAAATATATGCTGGTGTTACTTTTAACAGGTTAGTGAGGACAAAACAAGAATTTTTGGAATATCAAGAACTTTCATTTTTTGTTGGACAAATCCTTCAATGTATCACACTAACTCTGCCATGAGAACACTGAATTGAGAGACAGATCACTACTTTCATTTGACTCTAGTCTCCATCAAAAGACTATTAATTATTCTTAGAAATCTTCACCTTTGTATGATAGTGTCAAACCTTTTCAACTCCAATACAGACAAGACCCCTCTCAAAAACCCTTCTGTTTTCATGTCATATTTTCTAAAGCCCAAAGCACCATGTCCATCTACTGTCACATGAAGTGTTAAATTGCATTAATGTCCTAATGTTTCTGAATAATTTATGTTTAGAAAATGTATAGCATCAGTGCAATCAGTACGAGTGTATGCAGGATCTCTTAAAATTTCTTATTATAGGTTTTTTAATTTATTTCCATTTGCTTGAAGCACTGGCAGTTTTTCGTTAGTCAAAACAACATCAACAAAATATATTTTTCCTTTACTAATGTTTTAAACTGATTTGGCTGGTGGCTTTTCAGAACTGAGAGAATGAAAATGCTGTGGTGGTTTTACTCGGGTGGGCAACCGAGCTCCACCACAACTGCTCTCTCACTCCCCATCCTCAAAGAGGAGCGAGGAGAAAATACAATGAAAGGGGCTCAAGGGTTGAGATATGGACGAGGAGATCACACAGTAATTATCATGACGAGCAAAACTGACTCAGCATAGAGAGATAGTAAGATTTATTGCTTATTACTAGCAAGCTAGAGAAATGAGAAACAAAGGAAAGAAACCAAAAGCACCTACCCCCCCACCCCCCCACACCCCTCCACCTCCTCCCCCTGAGCGGCGCAGGGGAACAGGAGAATGGGAGTTATGGTCAGTCTACAGCACTTCTTCGCTGTCACTTCTCAATCACTCTCGTCCCCTGTGCTGTGGGGTCCCAACCACGGGATGCAGTCCTTGCTGAACTGTTCCTGTGTGGGCTTCCCACAAGCAGTCTCTTCAAGAACTGCTCCATATATGGGTCCGTAGCACTGGGTCCATCCCTTTGGAGCAAACTGCTCCAACCTGGGTCCCCCACGGGCAGCAGCTCCTGCTGGGTCACCTGCTCCTGCGTGGTCTCCTCTCCACGGCCTACAGGTCCAGCCCGGAATCTGCTCTGGCAGGGGTCTTCCACAGGCCACAGTCTCCGTTATTGCAGGTCCACCTGCTCCACTGTGGTCTCCTCCACAGGCTGCAGCATGGAACCTTGCTCCACTGTGGTACTCCATGGGCTGCAGGGGGACAGCCTGCTTCACCATGGTCCTCATCACAGGCCGCAGGGGACTTCTGCTCTGGTGCCTGGAGCACCTCTCCCCCTCCTTCTTCACTGACCTTGGCGCCTGCAAGGCTGTTCCTCACTCCTCTCACCCTCCCAGCTGCTGTGTGGCGCAGCATTTTTTTTCCCCTGTCTTAATTACGCTCTCACAGAGGCGCAAAACAACATCACTTATTGGCTCAGCTCTGGTCAGCAGTGGCGCCCTTACCAAACATGGGACAGCTTCTAGATCCTTCTCACAGGAGCCACCCCTATGCCCCCCCTGCTACCAAAACCTTGCCACATAAACCCACTACAAATGCATACACACGTGCTGTTTTTCAAGGCCGTTTTAGTAAAAGATATACAAAACTGATTTTCTTTTACCTCAAAGGTGTTTAAAAATAATAATTTTTGAAGAATCACTTAATGCCCAAAAACCCATGCCTCTTAGAAAGCATAATTCTTTTGTGCAATAAATTCTTAAGGCATAACTTATATACTACAACTTCCTAAGGAGGATTGCCCGAAAGCTTGCATTTAATATTATCATTCTACTTCATTAATTATTTTTTATTTTTTTATTTTTTTTTCCCAAAGAAACAAGTTGTCTGACCCAATTTAGCTTCTGCTGCTGTCCTCAACAAGATAGTTACATGGCCCAAATTTTAGTATCCAGCTATGCTTTCAAGCAGAAGACCTAATTTTTCTTCCTGCCTACATCCCAAGTCCATGCTGGGAAGAACTCATCACTCATGCCATATCTTCACTCTGCCTTCTACAGAGGAAAACCTGAGAATGTTGTTGGATGGGACCAACCTAGATGCTCACCTAACGCAGGTCAGTTTAAATGCTTGTTTAGTGTGTATGTGTATTTATGTATATTAATGGTAATAACTTTAAGTTTGTTAACATGCAAGGTAGATCCTTGACTTTTTAAAAAGTTGCAGGTAGGAAAATTAGATTATTTGTGAGATTAAAACATTTTTTGACATTGCAACATTTAAGTCTGTAATAATTAATAACACCCCCCAGAGCTAAGGGGGGTGTCCTGGTCACGGAAGACGCTGAGAAGGCAGATATACTGAATGCTTTCTTTGCTTCAGTCTTTGCTTCAAGGACACTCCCCTGGGACTCCTCACCCCTGGCAATAGGACAAAGGGACTGGGAAATGGAGGGCTCCCCCCTGGTGGACGTCAGAGTGGTTCGGGAGCATCTGAGTGGGCTCAACGCACACAAATCCATGGGTCCCAATGGGTGCATCAGCGTGTGCTAAGGGAGCTGGCAGATGTGATCACTGAACTGCTCTCTATCATCTTCGAAAGGTCCTGGAGAGTGGGTGAGGTGCCTGAAGACTGGAGGATAACCAATGTCACTCCGGTCTTCAAGAAGGGCAAGAAGGAGGATCCGGAAAACTACAGGCCAGTCAGTCTCACCTCTGTCCCTGGAAAGGTATTGGAGCAGCTTGTTCTGGATGCCATCTCCAAGCAATTGGAAGAGAAGAATGTTATGAGGAGTAGTCAGCATGGATTCACCAAGGGGAAGTTGTGCTCGACCAACCTTGTTGCCTTCTATGATGGCATCACCAGCTGGGTAGATGGGGGGAGAGCGGTGGATGTCATCTACCTTGACTTTAGCAATGCTTTCGATACTGTCTCCCATAACATCCTACTAGCAAAGCTGAGAAAGTGTGGGATAGATGAGTGGATGGCAAGGTGGGTTGAGAACTGGCTGACTGGCTGAGCTCAGAGGGTGGTGACTGGCAGAGCAGAGTCTGGCTGGAGGCCTGTGACTAGCGGTGTTCCCTGGGGTTGGTGCTGGGTCTGGTCTTGTTCAACATCTTCATCGACAACCTTGATGAGGGAATGGTGTCTGCCCTCAGCAAGTACGCCGATGACACAAAGCTGGGAGGAGTGGCTAACATGCCAGAAGGCTGTGCTGACATTCAGCAAGACCTGGACCGGCTGGAAAGATGGGCAGGAAGAAACCAAATGAGGTTTAATAAGAGCAAGTGTAGAGTCCTGCACCTGGGAAGGAACAACTGGAAGTATCAGTACAGGCTGGGGGATGACCTGCTGGAGAGGAGCTCTGAGGAGAAGGACCTGGGGGTCCTGGTGGACGACAGGTTGACTATGAGCTAGCAGTGTGCCCTTGTGGCCAGGAGGGCTAATGGGATCCTGGCGTGCATTAAAAGGAGTATGGCTAGCAGGTCAAGGGAGGTGATCCTCCCCCTCTACTCTGCCCTGGTCATGCCACACCTACTGTGTCCAGTTCTGGGCTCCCTGGTACAAGAAAGACAGGGATCTCCTGGAAAGAGTCCAGTGGAGGGCCACAAAAATGATACTGGGCCTGGAGCATCTTCCCTATGAAGAAAGGCTGAGAGACCTGGGTCTGTTCAGCCTGGAGAAGTCTGAGAGGGGATCTCATCATTGTGTACAAATACCTGAGGGGTGGGAGACAGAAGCATGTAGCCAACCTCTTCTCAGTGGTTTGTGGGGATAGGACGGGGGCAATGGCTGCAAGATAGAGCACGGGAAGTTCCGCAACGACATGCATAAGAACTTCTTCATGGTGAGGGTGATGGAGCATTGGAACAGGCTGCCTAGAGAGGTTGTGGAGTCTCCTTCTCTGGAGATATTCAAGGCCCATCTGGACGCCTACCTGGGCAGCCTGCTCTGAGGAACATGCTTTGGCAGTGGGGGTTGGACCTGATGATTTTTCAGGGTCCCTTCCAACCCCTACAGTTCTGTGATTCTGTGATTCTGTTAATTCCAAAACATTAATACTTGTATATAACAATTGTAGCAGTTTACATTACATCTCAACAAAGCACTACAGGAAATGGTGGTAAGTTGGATATTTCAACAGAGACTTGAAACAGGTGGCTGATGAAACAGAATAAACGAGCATTGACTTGCAAGTGTGAGTTAAATCCTAAAGGAAGGTCTCCCAGGATATGTTATATGGCTGTTTTCTGTGAACACGGTGTGTGGGACAACATAATTGCTACTTTTTCCTTAGCAATAAAGCTTTGATTCAACACTATTTCAGTCAATGTGAATTTTGCCATTGATTTTAGTATTGCATGACCAAAACCTTAGATTCATATAAAAGCAATCAATAAAACAAAACAAAACATCTGGAGGAGCACAAACAGCTGTTAAAAGCACTTGCTAGAAATGACTTTCATCAGACATTAGGTGGCAAATTGTCACTGGATATTTAGAAAAATGTCCAAATGTCTTCCACTCTCTGATGTATGTTGTAAATGCTACAGTCAGCCATTGGCAGTGTATATTATTTACTCATAAACTAACTATGCACAGAATATCTTTGATTCTAAACTACATTATGTAAGTCATAAATAAGTTATATTGTAAAATTATATATATCAACCACTTCCCTTTAATTTTAAATTCTCAACATACAGCACTTGTTCTTCATGTTCCTGGGTTACAAATTCCTGGCAGGAAGAATATTGTATAATGGAAATTTAAACTTCTGCAAAAATTCTAAGCTTCCTGTTATGTTGATTATACGCATGATTGCATGATTTTTACTTTTTTTTTTCTTTTTTCTTTTTTTTTTTTTTTTTTTTTCCCCCATCTATTTGTGTTTCTTCTTATATGGCTACAAATTATTTTGAAAGTAAAAAATTTTGTAGACTGTTTAAATGCTTCAAATTGCCTGTTTGAGCTACCAGGATCTGTGGACTGTAGCTGATCATAGAGTAAAAGGCAGATAATTCTTTGGCAGGTCTTTTTTTTTAAATACAAACAGTACATTTTGTAGAAGTAACTTTTAATTTCAAATGTAAACATGTTCTCCAATATTAATAGCATCTTTGTCTAATCAGTTATTTTGAAAATAAAATTATAGTAGCTATTCTGAGTTAAGGTAATGAAGTCCAAATATATTGAGGGAAAGATTAAAAAAAAATAAAAAAAAAAATATATATATATAAAAATTTATTTTTGTGAAGAAGAAGGTTGAAATCAGATTTTGTGGTGGCCATACAAAAATTTACAATTCATAGTGAATTCATGGGCAGGTCCAACCAATAGAATCTGCATTTCATGAGATGTGCTCCTTCCTCATTTTTTAAAAAGACCCTAATAAAAACATAAATCCAACATGCCATAAGCATGGTATATATATATATATATATATAAAGTGTTTACTTTCAAAATATACCTAGTTTTCTTATCAGAATGTTAATTTGAGAAAAAAAAAAATAAAAAGTCAATTGATTACTGAAGTAATTATTCTTACATACAGGAGATACTTCATAAAAACATAGATATTAACATTCATACCTCTATAGACTAGAAATAATTTACTCTCAGCATTTTTAGTCAAGTATAGGGAAAATATGTATAAATAGCAGGAAACTATTATTATATTTGACAGAAATCAAAAAGAACCAAAGTAGACTCATTTTGAACATATGAGAGTTTACAACAGCTTGTCTGTGATGATCAAGATTTACTGCACATTCACATTAAATATCTGCAACATATACAATGATTTCTGCAAACATGCAGATATTATTTTAAGCCTTATTTTATCAAAAGTAAAAATCATGATTACGCTCAAACTATTACAGAAGATACTGGGGTTCGTAAGCTATTCCCACATTGCACAACTTTACCTACTTATTAGTGAAACTGCTTTAATAGAAACTTACTTTTCTAGTTGCAACATCTGCATCAACTGATCATTGTCAAGGGCAACACAATATCTCTGATATATCACACGTTACTTATACATCCAAATGTATGTTACCGGGGACTGTGACACTGAACAACGTCCTTGAAAGCTGATCAGTGAGTACCAACAAAAATATAGAGACAATGACAAAAAGCTTGATAGATTTGCTACTCTCATGAAAGGAATTTGTAGACAAAAATATCTCAATACTTGAAAAGTATTTTAATTTTAATAAATGTATATTAAAGAAAAAAGTGCTACATCTAAATACATGCTGGTTTGAATCCATCTTTATAATATTTGGTCCTGATCAAAAACATTAAATAGAAGATATAAAATGAAAGCCAGTGGAAAGGCCAATCAAATCAGTGTGTAGTGCTTCAAAAATGCAATTGTAAAATAAGCTTTATTTATTTATTTATTTATTTACTCTCAGAACAGGGATGGCATTTTATAAGCCACCAGTAGTAAATCCTTGACCTTTTCTTTGTATTTCAGTTTATTGACAGAGGACAAGCAGGCCCCACAGCTCTCACACTGAAAGCATATTTTTTTAATGATAGATTATTTTTAAAATGTTTTAAAAAATTCTTGCCCTAAAAAATGATAGCTTATAAAATGGAAAAAGTCTTTTCAGAATAATAATCAAGACTTCTGAGTGCTGAGAATCTCTGGCCGTGGGTTTCAGTTCTGTCCTGATACCACATATTGCCCTGCATTAACAGAATAAAAATAAAGCAAAACCCAAAGTGTTGCAAATAGCTGTGCCAAATCTTCAGTAGGTCCTAAGAAAATGATTTCTAAACACATGCAGTAAAAACAGGCTAGAAGGTCACACCTAGACCCAGCTTTATGACAGACCTGGAGGTGAACAAAAATCAGCAATACAATTGTCTGGAGACTGTTAATAAGACAGACACCAGCAATTTGAAGAACAATGGGTGTCCTACTTGAACCATTACATTTGGATGACTTTCTAGGGTATTTTCTAACTCACCAGGGTCAAAAGAAGTCTTAAAACACAATATATATTCATAAATTATTTTTATTTTTTGAAAAGCCGCTCTAGGCAGACTTTATCTTGAGGGGAGCTTGAGAAACAAATTAATGAATAGTCTGTAGAGATCACTGCAGCTTTCTGCAAAGGACAATAAGGAAGAGATACCTCCTCATTTATGAGAAGGGGCAAAAAAGAAACCTATAACTGTAAGCTATAGCATAAGCTAACATTACAGCCTATTTTTCAGAATGTTTAACACAAGATAACTGGAAAAAAAAAAAAAAAAAAAAAAAAAAGTGGAACAGGGCAAAACAGAAATTTAAGGCCTAAATATTTGAACCCTTCAAAACTGAAAATGAGAGACCGAATGATCCATAGATAAAGTTTGAATCAAAATATTGATCATATGTGCTCATAGTGGTCACTGTAATGCCCCTCTAATGCAACTGAGATCTGTATTCCTTACGGGCTATGTGTGGAGGAAAGAGGGGAAATTATTTCCAGAGGAACATCTAGAAATGTTGCTGGATTGTGCCCTCAAAGAATAAGGAAAGAATTACACTTGTACAATACAAAGATGTTACACTTTCTGTAGCAGTTAGGTCTTGCCTGATGCTTCACAACTTGTAGGCATCCCTTTAATGGTTTTATCAGATCTGGGGTAATGATTTGAGAGACTTGAAACTTATTTTAAAAACCTTTATATATATATATTTTTCCCTTATGAAGTTGTTAAAATGCACATTGTGTTTGGTCTTACTGCTGGTTACAGCTGGAAGCATATTGCTATAACATTTAGTAGAAGTTCTGTTTTTATTTATTTATTTATTTTGTTTATTTAATTTCACAATAAAAACTCACAATGATGGCTTGAGAAGAGATTGCACATATCAGAAAAATCAAGATTTCAGTCTGTCAATATTTCTGATTATGGAAAGAGGCAGAGTTACAATCTGTTTCTGAAATTAAGAACTGCTCTAGAGGTACAATAGAGGTGTTCTTTACTGCTCTGTTCCTACAGAGAAAGTACATGAAAAGGAGTAGAAGAAAATCAGTTTGGCTATAAAAACACAGATGTGCTTACAAATCAGGACCCGCACTGCCTACATTTGCAGTCATACAAGCCTTACAAGCCTTTTTTTTTTTTTTTTTTTTTTTTTTTAAGAAAAAAATTGCACTTTTTCTGAAAGTAGGCAGCAATGGATTTTGCCTTAAGAGAGCAGACTCCCTATATGGTCTGAATCTCAGAGGGATTTTTTCTTTACTGAGCAGATAGGTAGACATCTCATGTACAGCAGAGTACAGGAATTCTAATAGAGTATCATGTAGTGAGGAAGTCTGGAGTGCCTTTAAGATTTCCATACTTTTAGAGGCTTTAGAGGTTTTATGGAGATATAATAATTCTCTTAATGACTTGCACAATAGCATGTACTATAATGTTTGAATAGATATTTTTTTGTCATCAGTTCCATAGTATGTGATGAATAGAGATTTAAAAAATAGATCTGGATTCAAAATCCAAGTGATCGGGGGAAGAAATTACTAGATTTTACTTATTTTTTTTGCTGGAATACTTCAGTCCTAGAACATCTAAGTTTTGTTTCCTTCTAGAAGAATAACCAGCACACATAGTGGTGTTTCACTAATGACAAATTATGCCGCTGATGAACACAGCAACATTTTCTTGCAGTCTGAGTAAAGCTGGGAACTAAAATACTACTGTGTGTGCAAACGAGTATTACATTTATATTTCTGATACCTTCTTATTTTTCAGTGACCTTTCAAATATAAGTTGTCAATGATGCAGTACTTTCTTTTGCGAATTCCCCTAATACTCTTCAAATCACATAATCCAAATTATATGATTTACATATGTTCATCTTTTATAGCAATTCAATTTTTATCATTATTAACAATAGCTGATGTATTTTTATGAGGTCTGTCTAAATTTCCAATGATTATTTTTTTTTTTTTGAAGCTTAGTTGTTCATTGTTCTACTGTTTTATTTATGTAATGTAAGGAAGCCATCCTAACATTATTACCACAACATTTTTAACAGACTAAGCTACTATTAAGGGCTTTTTTGTTGCCCTAGATTTTTTCTCTGTGAAGCTGAAATGATTTGTTGGATTTCTTTGTTACAATCCTCAGCTACATTTCAGGTGAGCTGACTTTGACTCTCAAACATTTTTTTAGAAGTCATTTCTGAATATGTCCTGACACTGTTTATACCTTGTCTTCTTACATTCATGAAAGATTGCAAATAAATTCTTGATTCCCTAAGTTTTCCTCCTAATTTTTAGTACTTCCTCATGGCATTGACTCCACAGGGACAAAACTTCTATTCTTCTTGCTGAGGCAGACTCCAACAGAGCAGAAGGGAGTATCAAGTTTAGCACACAGAATTTGGTCAGGTTATTAATCTCAAAAACATCTAAAAATATGTTTTTTGAAACAAATGCCTTTCAATGCTTTTGAGTAACTTACACAGTCCAGTAGCAGACAAGCAATTAGAAGTCTACAGCACACATGAAAATGTGTCAAATAAAAAAATCCAGCTTTTTTATCCTGCATGCTTTACTGAGGGACATAAGTTTTAAATTTTACTATTAGTGACATTGGGAAATTAATAATTTCAAATAAGCCAACCTTCTCAGGTCACAATGAATTCCCTTCAAAGTTATGAAAACTGTGCTTCTATTCCTGAAGCCCCTAAATTGTTGAGTAGAAATTATATATATATATTCTATGAAGATGTTATCAATGTGATGTGAATATTCAATGACATTTGTACCCCTGCAGGTCATGAGTGTCTTTTTACTCAGCCTTATTAATGATACTCTTAATTATGCTGAACTCTACTTCTTCAAAAGGTATGAAGCAATAGGAACGTCCTGGGGCTGTTCTAGGATAGCTTTATGTGAAGAAAGCTGTCTCTGTACCATGCTGAAGAGATATTCCCTTGTTGTCTAGGTCTCTGATGTTTTAGGGAAAGAGGCAGTTTTCTTATATGTATCTGGGTCAATAACTATACTTGTTTTCCCCAATGAGAGTTGGTTTTCCAGTCACTAACTCCTAAAACACACTTTATTAAAGGCTACTATTTTCTTTGAGCAGCAGCAGTCTCAGTACTGAAGAGTCATTATTGCCCTAAAAGACAAACAAGAATGAGATGGAAGTTATGGGCTCATCTAACTTTGATTAACAAAGTTCAACAGATGCCAATTCTATTTATATGGCTAAAAGTAATTATGCTATCTGCAAAGGTGGACAAGAAGATGAGAGCAGCAAATCTGTGATGAAAAGATTACAAGTAGGACCTTATTGATAAAAGAAAATATAAAAGGCAATGCAATAGATCAAAAACAGCTGATAAGAAAAAATATTATTTCTGTCTGGAATTTCACAGAATTTCTCAACATTTGTTATTAGCATACAAGAAGTTATTTCTCCAGCAAGACATGGATACCTGAAAAAAACCCACATCAAGTTATCCCTGTGGGCAACACACCTCTAAATACCGCACTGGGTTAAGCCTAATATATTATGACCTTCTGCAACAGTCACACGCATTCTACATTGCAGCATCTACATGCACAATTTTGGAAAATAATTTATGCCTTCTCCCAGGTATTATCTAAGCATCTCCTCCTGGGTGCAGCTACAAACACTTAAAACACCATCTTGGCCATTACTGTCTCCCTCCTCTTGATTTTTTTTTTTTAAGTCAAATTTATAGTGTTAGATTGAAACATCATTAATTATCATATTTTTATGCTGTTTATACACAGTCTGTCAGAATGTGATCCCAATTTAAGGTTTGAAGCATTACACTAACAATGAATAAACTTTAGTTTATAGAGAAGTCAATTTTTTACAGTTAAAAATGGATTTGGAGTATGTGGATGACTGCCTGTCCATGGAGAAGTCCCACATGTGCACGACAGCCTACCACAAGCTTTAGACTGGCCTCAGCTCCTCAGTAGCTGATGCCCCACAGCAGGTCAGTCTGACTCAGAACCTTTTTTTTTCAGAAAAGCTTTAGCAGGTGTTTTTAACTTTTTTTTTTTTTTTTTTTTTTTCAGTGTTTAAAGAGACTGTATTTTTACAATGGTTTCCTCTCATTCAGTCATTATGTCCATGTAGTGAAACGAGAATCCCACCTATGAGCTATCTGATAACATTCTGAATTATGAAAAAATTATGCTTGAAATCTGGGTGTCCAGACACATATATGTAGGGGGATATGGAATGTGTGCTTTTATGTAGGTACAAACAAACACGCATACAGAAATAGCCTTATTTGAATTTTATTATATAGTGATGTAGAAGTTTCAGTTTACTGTGATGTTTATTTTTACTTCTCATCCATTACAACCATGCGTGGAATAAATAAAATATATGAACTACTTAATGTGGGTGCTACTTTGGCTAGAATTAAAACTAAAAGGTACAGTGCTTTCAAATTTAGAAGTGTTATATATGCTGCTGCAGCAGAAATAAATATATAGGGAACTTTTATCCCATTCATATAGACACAAGAGTAAATAGTTTTTGTTGTTGGTATTATTGGTTTTGTTGTTGTTGTAGTCAGTTTTTTTGGCATCTCTTTCTCCAGCAAAAATTTTGCACCTGTGACGGAAAATGGAAATAGGGATTCCTCATATTTGATGTTACAAAAGTTCATACGTAATGTCTCTATTTTTTCTAACCTCCTTACTCATCTGATATATTTTCAAATTCTTTGAAGTAAAAAATGCCTTTACACCCTTCTTCAAACATTAAAGAAAAAAAAAAATATATATTTTGGAAGGCAATGCCTATACTGTTCAGCATGTACCAAACCCAGAAGCAACACTTTAATGAATAAAATGCTCACAAAGCTAATTTTCATTTTATGCCAGATGTTCATGAGTTTTATTGAGACGCAGTGATGAGATAAAAAAAAAAATGCAGTTTACCCTATGAATAGTGGAAATTATATACTAAATATCTTTCATTATTTATTAAGGGCCACCAAAAATGGATTCAACTGTGGAATACACCATCAGTTAAATGTAGTACTAGTCTACTGTTCAACACAGCTACCATTATGCCCAATATTTCAGAATAACTGCTTAGATGAAATCTGTCCTTCAAAAGGCCTTTGAATCATATGAATAGGAGCAATATCAAAATTACCCAAATAGATTTTTTTTTTTTTTTTTTTTTTTTTTTACAGTTGATAATTAAGAGGTACTAAAGAAACATTCATATGTACAGTACTGGTATCTAATATTACAGAGACAATTTTATTGAGATATTTTATTGATCCCAAAATTAAAGACAGTTTAAAACAAAAAACAACGCAAGAGCCACAACCATAGTTGCAAACTTGATTCTGTTTATGTTTCTTTCTTATTTTTTCCCCTTGGCAAATCACAGATTCTCCTTAGGGTCAGCAGGAGTGGAAAGGAAAGGGGAAGAAGGCAGGTTCTCTTCATAAAAACATTCTCAAAAGCATCTTGTGCAAAGTTTTCATGAATAACTATATCCCTACAACAAATAAAAAATCTCAGTTACTTAGTCACAAATTTCATTATTGTACACCACAACCAGGCTCACATAGGAGAAAAAGCAAGAAGGCAGCCAGCAATATGAAGACATCCTGGTTTACATAATAACACTGATAGTAATTAGTACGTTAAAGTGAATTTGATTATCTATAATAAAATGTATATAAATAATTGTCTTTCACTGCTGCTATGGGAACAAAGTTTATGATAATTCTCTTTATTTTAATGTGAAGCAGATTGATTTCCATTGCAGAAATCTTAGCAGGGATCTGCTGTGCAAACTTTCAACATGCAGCACATCCATTTGTTCTGGGAAAGAAAGACTGAAAGAGAACTATACAGTTTAAGTTCTAAGGACCAGAGACCGAGGTCAGTGATAAAGCTGTATAAATCCCTTCTACTCTGAACAACAGAAATGCCCCTGTCCAAATAAAGTCCAAACTTATCTTCTTTTGTATTGATATTCCTTCCCCTCCTGCTCTCTCCCTTAAAGCACACAGTCCCTACATGTCATTTTTCTTAGTGGAATATCTTTTTTTCTCATCCACAGACATGTTCTCCATTTATAACTTGGCTTCTTGTTAGATTTCCTTACAGTAACTCATACTTCATGAGCTGACCTGCAAGAGTCACCATGCCATAATGTTCTGTTACTAAAATTCCCTCAGCTGATGCCTGGGGGAATAGAAATTTAAAGAGTCAAACAGGTGCTTGCCTGGAAATTCATGCATTTAGATGGCAGTGTATTTTCAGGGTTGGAGCATCATAAACACACAACAGAGACATGCATGCCACCCTCCCCAGTTTCTATTTCTGTGGTTTAAGTAAAGCTAGTCAATTCCTCTGAAAGTTGTGGTGAAGGAAAATCAATTACCCTTAAAGTTCTGGTAATGCTAGCTCCCTACATCACACAAAGAAGTCCATCAAGTGGAAGTGTGCCAAACCTATCAAGGCAAAGGATATAACTAGGTAGTCTTTATCCCTAATAAAGCATGTTGGTCTGAAATAAACTTATATTTTATCTCTGTTTCTTTGTTGATATTAAAAAGCAATCATTTCTGTAGGTTTCCATAGTAACAAGTGAGATTTTTTTGGTTTGTTTTAAAGCTCTTTCATGCACTTAAGATACAGAGACATTGCGATAATTGGCAGGAAATACTGTTCCTGCTTTGCTGTAGTTATTTAACCACAGCAGGGTAAAGCAAGGCATGGCTTTCAATTAAACTGGAGATTTATTCCCCCTCCTATCTACAAACATTTTTTTAAAAGTTTACAATTTACTTACATCTTTGGTTTCTGCGTTTGCTCTTGTACATAGTCATTCTGAAGAAATTCCACTTTCTAAGAAGTAATTGCCTTGAATACAGACAAAAGAGAAGAGATCGTGCTTCTGCTTTGCAGTGAGACAGTTGCTCACTGACGGAAGGTAACCAGCAATCTCTGAGAAAGGCAGGGTAATACCATTCTCCTAAAATCCAGGGGAGATGCTACTGGCTCTATTTTCTCTGCTACAAAGCTCAGAGAACAAACATATTTATTTTCATATTTTTATCCAATGTGCTTGATAGCAGCTAATAAAATCCAGAGAAGAAAGAACTATATAATCAAAGTGGGGTGATGTGCTGTTCAATAGTCTGATATGAAAATTCCTCTAAAGAGTTCTGATACACACCAAAATTGCATAAACGACCTCTTAAACTAATAAAAAGTAACTTTTCATATAGAAGTCTTAGAATTATGCACATGAGGACATTAAAATATTCTGAGCTAAATCTTCAACCAAAATTACTATTGGAAAGAAAATTAACATGTTAATCAATTAAATCCTGATTTCTGGCCTGCGCTCATGACTAGATTACTCAGGAAATAAAAGATGACATACTTTTTTTTTTTTTTTTTCTTTTTTTTTTTCCCATGCCTAAGTTTATTTCTGCATTATCTTTCAATTTTTTTTATATCTGGGGAAGCTTAGTTAAAAACACGCTGCTGGTTGCTCATTTTTATAACTATTGCTTGCTGTAGTCTGTTGAATTATAAGAAAAAAAAAAATTGCAGCATAGCAGCACTGTATGATTGTATGATCTTCCACATACATGTATGTCATCATTTCAGTGAATTCAGACATCTCCCTAAGGGGAGCAGAGAAAAGGGGGAGAAATTCTTGCCTGGGTAAAGAGATGACAGTAATGATGACATCCAAGAACGAAGATGCCAATGGCATCTCTGGAGCTGGAAAGAATAGGAATTCCAGTTCATTCTGCAGTAAATCTGCCCTCAATAAAATTGTGTGAAAGTATCTGGTAATTGGGCCTTTCAAGTTTTGAGACTTGAACCCAGATATCACAAATACAGAAATGTCCCAGGACTAAAAATAAAGGGTGCTGTAATGAAAAAAATAATGATAGTGACTGACATGTCTTGAAACAGCCATTCTGTGATTCTGTGAAAACTGGCAATAACAGTCTTACTAATATTTGAAATGCATAGATTGACAACAGCTCTCTAAACTACTCAAAGAAACCTAAAACTATTATTTTTGATTTAGATTTAAAAACAATAAAAAAAATAATAATTTAAAAAATCTGGTGTCTATGGATCACTCATGTTCCAGAGGGCAAAAAGCAATCATTTTCAAAGACAGTTTACAGTTTGCAGCATCCATTTCTAAAAATATTGACCTGCATTTATTTTCTTAAAACAAAGACAAAAACTCCCTACTCTAAAATTAAACTCTACTCATCTTTTTTTCCTCTCAGATTTTTGTATGTATCTGCAGTATAACCATATTTAGCTTTGTACAGTATCATTTCTTTTTCCTTTCAGCTATTCGGTATTTCACATAGACTCATATTGGCACACCTCTAGCTACAGAAGTGAAATCTCTATATTGGCTCTATTCATCTACTTTTCCACCCTCTGTCAAAACCTGACCACATATCTTTTCATTTGCCTTGAGTTTGTATCAGCATAGCTGAGAATAAAGTGTAGCCTAAAGAAAGCAAAAGCAACGGATGCATTTTTAGATTTATTTAGTATTTCATCTACAGTCGTCTCAAAATGCCACGGTTGAAGCGACACCATCTCTTACAGTGGAGGTCAGCAAAAAGGTAGGAAATTGCAAAGCACATCAAACGGAAGGAAAAAAAAATGTCCAGAAACGGCCAAGTCATTACGAAACATAGCAGAAGCAAAAATGTACCAAATAGAAAGACTCTGCCTCCCGTATACTTAAATGGCATTGACCAATTTATATCTATCGAAGTCAGTATTTCTGCCGTAAGCTATATGTGCTGAAGATAATTCCCCATTTTTCTGCTTTATTATTTCCTCTGAGTTAATTTCCAGCTGAATTAGGTCTGTGATCTGACTCAGACCACAGAGACCTATGGTCACCTTTTAGATTTGCTGCTTCATGTGGCCATCGTTTTTCTCATTCTTTGCTTTTCCCTACTTCTATACGAACGCTCTCACCTTTATTATTGAGTTCAAATTTTCCATCTTTCATTGCTTTGGTAAGATGTCCTCAATCTTTTTCCTCAGTCTGCATTACAATTAAACTATAGAACTCAGTCCTTTTCCTTTTCCTTATCATTAATAGTGTTTTTGGTTTTACTTTGTGCTAATTACAACTCTGATTACTTTTTCAGTACAGTTAAATGTGTTTGCTAATAATAATGATAATAATGTAAATACACTGTGTTTGGTGAATCACTTTAGGTCTGTTCATTAAAAAAAAAAAAAAGCAAAAAAAAAAGAATTAAGGAGTACTTGAATATGCTGTCCAGCTTTGAGCGGACACAACAGCCTCCTGCTTGTCTATGCTACTGTTCTCTATTAGACGAGCTTAAAAATTCACTTTTGTACTCTGATGTCTTCAGGTAAGTCTGAACTTTGCATATGGCTAATTAACTGCAGCAAGCTTTATGAGGTAGGAAGAAAATTAACATAATTTTAAAACTATTTGTTGGAATTTCTGCAATGAATTTTATCAGTTCATTGTTGTTGGTGGTAAAAGAATTTATAATGTTCACATCTGCACATCCCACATCACCTTTCACCTTTCTCTCCTTACTACCTACATGTCCCAATAAGGAGTTTTTCTTTGAATACTGAAATGTATTTATCAAGCTGTTCCAGAAGCAGAGGAAAAGAAAAAATCAGATATTTTACAAATATAGCTGCTGACTCGAATGTCACATATTACTCATCAATAAACTCTTAGTCTAGGCTGTATCCTCACTTTTATTTTTAATGAGAAGATCATAGACAAGAAAGGAAGGTGGGGGAGGCTTAAAGTATGTTCTGTCTCTCAGAGTTTAAGTCTATGCACCCAAAGACTGTCCTTATCTAATGTCCTACTAAGGCTTCCAGTATGGTTATTTTTATTATGTCAACTAAAACAAACAAACAAACAACAACAACAAAAAACAAACAAACAAACAAAAAAAAAACACCACACATATAAGAATACAAATGATTTTTTCTTGAAATAAATTATATACATAGGTGTCAACATTTAACCTTTCCCAAGTAACAAACACTACTTGATGCAATTATTGATACGTTAAAATCATGCATTTGACATATGTGTAGCTTTTACTGCTGAAAGTTAGGTCTATTGTCTGACAGTAATGTTTTTTGATATGGTGTTCATATCAGATAAAAATTATCTTTAACAAGATCTAACTGCTTGTTAACTGCTATTTAGCTATTAAGACAAGTTTATGACAACATATTCCGTATATTATATAATGTGGACAAAGCTTGAAATATTGGCTAAATCATATTCCTAACTAAAATTGCTGCAATACTGAACTGGCTATGGCAAACAGAATAAGAATGAAGTTTGTATATCACGAATGTGCAACTATTAGTAAGAATCTAGGAGTTTCATAAATGCTATTCAAAAGAGAACAAAGTTGGCTTGCATTCCTGAAGCAAACCAGAAATGGGGAAAAAGACTGATGAGATTGTCAAAGAATTATTATTATTATTTTTAAGTTGCTTGTAGAATAATAGGTTCCATTCAGCAGCCTAAATATTGATGTCTATCCTTTGATGCTCTATGGCATTTGAGATATCTACGCAGTGCCAGAAAATATGACATAGGACCTATGGAAAAACCAACAGCCTTCTAGGGCACTCAGCAAAAGCCAAGGCCATCTTACATGACTCTAGACAAATATTTGGCTGAAGCCAGTTCAAAGTGTTTATATCCTGCTCTCTTTCTGATAACTGTCATTATTCTCTGTCTTTTTTGTTCTTAGGGTCATTGTTTCCAAGGAAAACCAACTTGAACTCTGAAGTCTTGACCCCACACAAGATTTGTATGTATGGAGACATACATACTGCTACAGAGATCCACTGAAATCCAGGTGGGAGAGAGGAAGAAATCTTGCTTTGCAAATCCTCTTGTGATAAGATATATGAGTGAGAATTTTTAAATATCCTTATCCTCAAGAGGCCACTATTTGTTACTACACAATCCAGAGCTGATTGTGTGGATGAAAAGATTGTGTGGATAATAGAAACAAGGCAGCATAATGCTTTTAAATCAGCAGTACTTCCTTTTACTAATGCCATAAAGACAGCCTATTTTTACAGCCTTCCTTTACTTCACCCAGATTTTACTCTGCCTAAATGTTCATATCCAGAAGAATACACAGTTTGCAAGATTTCATGAAAAATTCAAGTGTTCATCAAAAACTGTATTAAAATGAAATTCATTACATTAATGGTATTTCCATCATCTGCAAATTTAGAAAAGACATCAGAAGAAATGAGTTTTTGCTAGAGCTGTTTGATTTTCATAAAACAATTTGGCTGTTTCTTGTCTCTATTATCTTTTACATTTCTGCTGACCTGTTTTACTTTACTTTAGCACTATCAGACAGTAATGACACTTCACCACAAAAGATTCTTTTTTAGATAGCAGGAGAAAGCCCCCAAGGTACTGGTCCTACTTTCACCATAGGCAATTTTCTCCATTTCATTGAAGCATGTTCACTGGAATATCATTTGTCTCATTGTTATACTACCATTTATCTTTAATCTTTAAGGAATTCACTGTCAAGCCTCCCCCATTAGTGTGAGATGTTTTTATCAGATGTCGCTATTACCATTTAGAAATATGTTCACAAAGGTATGAAACAAAGTCTGCCACCTTCATGCTCAGGTAGCAGTCCATTTTGGCTCTTTCTCCCATCCCTCGCCCTGCTCACAGCATGTTTTGATTCTTCCAAGGGCATTAAGCTTCATTTGGTTATTTTTTTTTTTTTCTGATTAGCAATTTTCAAAGTTTACAGTGTCATTTCTTGAAAATGTAAGGTCAGAACTGGCATCCACCATGTCTGAAAGTGAATTTTTTATCTGTTAGTAAGGACAGAAATTTCAAAGAATCCCAAAAGATCAGGGGACAAAAAAAAAAAAAAAAAAAAAAAAAAAAACAATCAAGTGGAGGAACTTCATATCAGGCCTTAAGTGCATTAAAGGTTGGCACAAGAAAAAATAAAGAGTAAAAAGAGGAGGAATTAGTGAATAAGCAGAACTGTCATGGCATAAGCAACAGCAATGTAGATTTAAATTAGTCATTTGGAAACTAACTTTGTTATTGGTAAGGGTAAATATATTTTACCTAAGAACTGTGAAAAACAGTGGAGGATTTTAGAACTGGTTAGCTATCTCAGAGGAGCCTGCATAGGGGATAGATCAAATAATACCTTATATCTTCCAGCCCTACTTGCAATCCCACATGTGAGATAAAATAGTAATCATCATCTGGTGCTGCATCCAGAAGTCCAGCACTAGGCATGGTTTGGTCTGCTAGCTTTTGAGCCTACCTAATATTAGTGGAGCATTTTGGATGGGGGAGACTAGCGTGACATTGGGAGAATGTACACCAATGTGAAGAATCTAATGCTCATTACTCATTTCAGGGAAATCCAGGAAGACCAGCCTCTACTAGTGACACTAGATAGTATTCTCCAGATGGGAATGAGTGAGTCCACCTGTGATTAAACCCTGATCTGAATATTCTCTTCACCGACTGTTGAAAAGCTAGAGAAACTGGTCTAGTATCTTGGGCCTCTATGGATACACATTACAAATACTCTTTGGAACTTTAATAATTGCATATGTTCTCAATTGCATTTGTGTAACTTCCACAAGACTCAGAGGAGCTACAGTAGATGTAACACTGGAAGCTTGTACTTTAAACTTTGCAATTCAGAATTATGTTTTTTGACAAAGAGTAGCTCAACAGCTTTCTCCACAGTCCCAAAGATTGACAGAAGCTCTAGAGAGGTTTGGTATCCTCGAAGCTTTAGCTCCCTCCACGTTATTCATGTTGTCTTATATAATTCTTGAGTGAAACTTGGCCAATTGTATTCTGTTCTGAGTTCCAAAAACGAATAATGCAGTTATGAATGCTTGATAGTTCTTTTTTTATTTTATTTTTTTATATTTTTTATTTTTTCAAAAAAAGTGCTGTGCACGGTAAGTACTGGTCCTTTTAGACTGGTAGTGATAATGTAAAGCTTTCTGTTCCTCTATCTGAGGAACATTTAGCCATTATTTTAAACTAGGCATAAAAACGCAATTCCTCATTGAAATATCTGGAAAAAAAATAAAAAATAAAATAAAATAAAAACTGTCAAACCTCAGGCTCTTAGAGTTAGGTATTTTGTAGGATAGATTCTACAATGGAAAAACACATCTTCTTTTGCAAGTGGGAAAATTGTGAAAAATGTCAAATGAATTTCATTCTGACTATTTCCTTTGCTTCTGACATGGTAAGATTCAAGTTTACTTCTCCTCATCATAGATCAGTTGCTTCTCTAATCCATCTCAGTTCTTGACAACTTTGTTCTTGGCTAGTTTCTTCTTGATCTTGAGTAATTTTAATGTGTTTGTTTATTTATTTATTTCAAATCAAGGCTTCTTTTCATCTCATCTTTAATTCATTTTTAACCAGGTTATATCTATCCCTGACACGTTTTTTGTTCTGCTACAAGCTTTGGCTGCTAGTTTGGATGGGACTTTTTTTTTTCTTCATTTCATCTTGATGAGGTTGTTACCATCTGGTAACAATACTTACTTTTGCAGTATTCCTAAACACCTGATTAATAGTTGACACAATCTTAAGACATTGTCTACTTTAAAATTCTCAGATTTTGGTACTACAACACTTCCCTCCACTAAAAGGAGGTAGAAGGCATGTCCCTCTTTAGCTTCTAAATATAAACCAAGATTCCATCCCAAAACATTTTTCTTCAGAATTCTCATTAAATTCAAGGTATGCAAATGTTGTATAGAGAGGTGATCTGAATTTTTCTGATGATTAAACTATTTTTTAGTAATTCCACTTCGGAAACACATAAGTAGAAAATCTTCTATATATAAACTCCCTGTTTACTGTAGTCATGATCATCATGTTTAATGTTTTGCACAACATGCTGTAGCAGTTTTACTCAGGTGGGCAGCTGAGCTCCACCACAACTGCTCTATCACTCCGCCACCTCAACGGGAAAGGGGGAGAAAATACGATGAGAAAGGCTCAAGGGTTGAGATAAGGACAGGGAGATAGATCACTTACCAATTATCTTCATGGGCAAAACAGACTCAGTATAGGGAAATTAGAGAATTTTTTTGCCTATTACTAACAAGCTAGAGCAGTGAGAAACTAAAAAACAAACCATAATAATAATAATAATAATAATAAAAGAAACACCCTAAAACCACCTTTCCCCAATACACCCTCTTCCACCTCCTCCCTGAGCATCTCTGCTGCTCCTTCATGGTCTCTCTGCCCCTGCGTCAGGTGTGGTCACTCCCAGAGGACCCCGTCCTTCCCAAACTGAGCCTGCAGGGGCTGCCCACAGGCAGCAGCTCTTCAAGAACTGCAGCTCTGTACCACAGGGTCCATCCCCCAGGAGCAAACTGCTCCAGCACAGGTCCCCCATGGGCGGCATCTCCCCCCAGACCCTCTGCTCCTGCATGGGCTCCTCTCCACGGGCTGCAGCTCTGGCCCAGGGCCTGCTCCTGTGGAGGCTCTATATGGGCCGCAGCCTCCTCCAGGCCACATCCACCTGCTCCACCCAGGGCTCCTCCACAGGCTGCAGCATGGAGAGCTGTTCCATGTGGGACCCATGGGCTGCAGGGGGACAGCCTGCTCCACCAGGCTGCAGGGGAACTTCTGCTGTGTGCCTGGAGAACCTCCTGCCCTCCTTCTGCACTGACCAGGGCTGGTTCTCACTCCTTGCTCTCCAAGCTGCTGTAGCCCAGCTCCCCCCCCTCCCCCCATTTCTTAAATCTGATCTCACAGAAGTGCAAACAGCATTGCTTATTGGCTTGGCTCTGAGTACTGGTGGGTCCCTTTGGAGCCAGCTGGGATAGCTTCTGGATTCTTCTCAGAAGAAGCCACCCCCCCAAAGCCCCCCACTATGAAAACCTCATAACGTAAAACCTATACACATGCTAAAGTTACAAGTCACAGATTTTCCTAAATACAGCACAAACACACTTCTGTCCTTCCAAATGTATTCATTTAATATAAAAGTATAGAAGAATGGCTATCATCTTTATGGTAACAATCTTCACCTGTGCTAGTTAGTAATATATTAATGAATTTTATTAGTTTAGGACCTTCAAATAATCCTAATGAGCTTAGAATTAGCATTTCAAAATGTAACAGTTTTTACCCAGTTTGTAAATTTTTATTCCTAGTGGAAAACTGGCAGAATATATATATATATATTCATATATATATGTTGCTTGTTCTTAATATGTATGTATTTTATTGCTTTTTTTAATATAAAATAAGTTGTGATGGTTGTAGAAGACGCCAGTTTCTATAGTCTCAGGGGTGGTAGATCTTGCAGGAGGATATTTCCAATACAAAAGGGTGGAGAAATAACCAAATTTAAAGCAAAAAAAGCTCTGCTGAAAAAAATAAAATATTTAGACTTTTAATAGACTCTCAGCACATGGTCATTTTTGGATTTAATCATAATGTTCATACAGATTTCTAGAACATGCTGAATACTAGTGAATTTTCATGAGAGAATTAGGACAGCTTTTTCTATTAATCTATCTTGGTACTATTTAAGTTACAAAATCATTCAATTTCAATACAGAGAGTTGTTTTTACTGTGAATTACACGGGCTGTCATATACTCTAAATAGATTATATCTGTTCCAATTTTATTAGAGTGACATGCAATGCTATGCTTTCTTGTTTTCCTTTTCATATTCTTTTAAATTATTACACTGATGAAACACTTCAGTGTGCTAAATTTAATGAGACAAACCCTCAGAAGAGAATCCATTCTTGCATATCCCCAGAACATTGCAAAAAATACACCTCAAATTCATGTATCTTGATTCTGCTCAAGGTGTTTGAATACCCCATACAGTTTTTTTGGACATAACCACCTGAAGAAACCATTTCCTGTCTACTGTTGCACTATGAGATCCTCTTTTAAAGTTTTTATATGTTTATTTTAAAAGCTCTGTCACATTCAAAATTAATTTTCATTTCTTCACTTTAGTGAACATTGTATCTCACTTTCTCTACAAAACAATGGGGAGAGCTTGAGAAAGAACCTCTTGTGAACAAATTAGGCACTTAAAACATCAATATGGGGCTCCCGGCAATAGAAACTGATTATGTTTTATCGTACAGCTAATGAACAGCTGCTGCTTCCACCTCTCATTGCAGACTAATGCTTTTATAAAAACAATCACGAGAAAGCTGAAAATGTTCCACTTTCTTTTCTCAGTGTATGGGATCTTTCTCACTGTGTAGGATTCAAGACAATTTCAGTCATAATCAATCAGTATAATGGCTGGCTTGAGAGAGGGAATAAGGCCTTTAACAGAGATGAAAAGTTGAAGATTGATTTTCAGAGAGATGGAAAAAGCTGTATTATATCAATTCACCTCCAGTCCACACCAAAAGATGTAACACTATTGGCACACATACAACAACATCCTTTGAATTGCAAGAGTCTGCTTGCTCCATACAAAATACCTGTGGGGTTCCAACTTTACAACTGCTCCTACTTTCTTCTTTCTTTTTCTTTTTAATTAATTAATTAATTTATTTTTAGGAGTCTGTATGGAGTGGCAAAATGGGGAAAGTTCTGACACCAATTTATTGCATACCTATGGTAGGATAACATGCATTCTGACTCAGCTGAATTCATAGGTTCATCTTTTAGAATATGCTAGCCATACAGCAAATTCTCAAAACATTACAACTACATCAAAGACAATGTCTCAGTCATCATTATGCTATGTAGAAATGGGATATATAATGCTAAGCCAAATACTTTGTTTTTATTTTAAGCTCAAATAAGTTTTTAATCAAGACAGGTAATACAGCACCCTACAGCTATACAGCATTTAACATCAACATTTTTTCTTTTTAATGAAGATATTTTAAATATATTTGTTAACATATTGGGAAAAAGACATAAAACACATGAAACACAATTTGTATTCAAAAAATTCTTGTGAATAGAAATCTAACATTAAAACAAAACAAAAAAACAATAACAATAACAACAACAACAAAAAAGAATCTTTGTTAGTCATGAAGGACATCAGAATACCCTTTTGCATGATAAAGAATTTCCAAATCAAACACATGTTCTATTTAGGGATGTTTCAGAGAACACAGTAACTAAGAGCAACAATGAGGAATATCAGTACAGCTAAAGAGATAAATAATATTTTTATCCTTGTGTGAGCCAAGAAGGAGAAATACTTTCTCATCAAGGTAAGTAGTTAAGAGACTGTGTGTAAATATGACATGAAGGTATACAAAATGCTTTATTAAAATCCAGCCTAAAATCAAAGTCACTGAAGAATTTATGTGCCAAATTTTCTATTGTCTGATCTGTGGCACTTTGGAAGGGTAAAACACTCTCAGACAGCATGGTGACAGCAGCTTCTGGAGATAATCTATTCAAAGATATCAAAAGCATGGTGATATCCAATGTAATTTTTGAAAAAATCTGTCCCCAGATAATTTCCATTAAAAAAAAAAAAAAATCTACTCTTGGTCCAAAGCTCAACTAGACTGAACAAATGTCCCTATTTTTAATGAAGTTTGGCTTCACAGATAAAAGAAATCCTCCATGATGCCCTAGCAATAAAAGAGAGAAGGATTTAAGAAAGCCAGTATTACAACTCACCACTTAATTCTATACTGAAATACCTTCTCATGTTTTAGAATATAAAAGGTGTAGTAAATTACTTTTAAACTGATACTCACAGGATCCACTTTAACTAATTTGGGATTCACTAAACATATTTGTTCCTCCTATCAAATGATTAAGGTAGTTTCATAAGCTTGCACAAGACCAGTCTTAAGTGTTGACTTCATTGACCTCTAAAAATAAGAAAAAGGTAGGAAAAGGTAAAAGTTCTTCCATTTTTCTCCCCTCCCTCTGAGCGGTAATATACAGAAAGGAGAATAATAATTAGAATACACTAAAATGAGTGCCTTAGCTCTGAAGTATGACAGGAATATTAAATCTGTGGGAGGCTAATTAAAATCAGACAAAGCCTTAATCTGTACATTCTTTATACAACAATCAAAATTGCTCAGAATGGTCCACATTTTACACTAAGTCAAATTCTCTCATTTAAAGTGAACTACACATTACTGTTCTGAATGGAGATCCAAGCCAGTCTGGATTCAGTTTACTTTTTTTGCAAAATGAAAACCAAAGCTGTGAAATTTTGCTATCTTAAAGATCCCAAACCTGGACTATTCCACTCAGAAAATGAAGAAATGAGTCCTGGAGAGTATTTACTTTACAATAGTTATGAACTCTGTATTTAAGAAAATGGAATTTGGAGAATCAAAATCCAGCTAAACTTAGAATCAAATGCTAGACAAAAATGAGCATGAGAAGATTTTGTTTTGCTTTTCTGATTGGCATTGACTGTAGCCTCAGTCACTGTTCCTGGTGGTTTTAAACTTTCATCCTTGATTTTAAGTGCTTCATCTGAGATTAACAAAGCTAAATGAAAAACAAAACAAAACAAAGCCAAAACAAATAAATAATAATATAATAATAATAAGCAATTGCACTGTCAGATTTTCCCATAGAGGGAGCAGACTGCTTTTATCTGTGAAACATTCCTGGGTGCTTGGAAAAGGCAGGGCAGAAGAAATGCAGGATCATGTCAAGCATGTGAAGAAATCAAATTGGTTCAACTTTAAGCCAAAGCACACACAATGAAAACCATGACTGACATTTTCAGGAACTTCCAGTAAATGCAAAAATACATCCATGTGGAAAAACAAAAAACAAAAACAAAACAACAACAACAACAACAAAAAACATTTAATTGACATAAAAATTATTGAAGAAAACACTACACTTTCCCTAAGTTGTGCTGTGGACCAGAAAAACAAAATACAATGATTTATTTATTTATTTATTTATTTATTTATTTATTTATTTCCAGATTCTGTATGGCTTTTGTCAACACTTTACAGATGAGTTATTTTAACAGCAGTCAAAATGTTGCACATGTGACCAAAAGGAAAGGAAAGGTGTTAGAAATCAATAGATTGGATGGAAGGATCCGTTGCAGAAATACAATCCTGTCAAGTGGACTTTTGAAAAAAAATTTCTCACAATTACAGCTCTCCCTGCAGAGCAGTGCTGCAAACTCCACAAAGTTCTAAGAGCAGCAGAATATGTGATGATTATTTTTTAAAAAAGTTTATTTTTGAAGTGTCTAGCAAGACACGAGTCTATTGAGCAGTCCTCATTCAGACTAATAAATGTTTTTAAAATTATTTTTCACACATTAATAGCTTCGTAATAACATCAAATAAATAACCTTAAACCACCTGACTTCAGGAAAGGAGAAATGTTTCTTATGATTTATCATGCTGAAAACATAGATTGAGGTTCAAGAATGCAGTGGTTTTCATTAATGAGTTCAGGATAAAGAAAATAGTCACATTTTCAGCTGGTGTAAATTAGAGGTTAATATATGACTTAGTTGCCTGAATTCATGGATGTGGGGGTTCCATGATGTGGGAGGTTCTTCGTTATACAATATAAATTCAGGAAAATTATCAAAATTATTTTAATTTAAATTAACTAAACATTCAGCTCACAATTCTTAATTTTCCAATTCAGTGAATTTAATAGCCTAATCTTTCAAACAGAGAGATAAATTTGATCAGTAAATAGTATCTCTGGCTAAACATGTGAATAATAATTTCACTGTCCAATCTTTTCTCTTTTGGTAAATGAATGTTATTGAAAGTAGTCTTGAAATTTTCAACGGAGTCAATATTTCTAAGGATGACTGTACTAGACAATAGTAACATTCAGCTTTTCAGAAAACTGCTGAAAAGTAAGTGTCTAAAATTTAAACAAGGACGCTTTTAAGAGTTCCCTTAGTAATTGCAGCTATAAAGCAATGTATATTTAAAACAGTATCTAAGATCTGTCTTGAGATACTGGAAGATTTGGACCATGTCATGTTAAGCAAAATAAAATAGTGCAAAGGAAAGTAAAATTAAATTGTCATAATGACAAATTCAGCTTTTAAGATCCCTTTGATAATACTTCCTTGTTTTGCAGTTATTTGAAGAAAAGAAAAAAAAAAAAGAAACACAAAACAAAAACAACAAAAAAACACATTTATTTTATTTCATCTTTAGCATTTTAGAAGAAATGACATCTATTTAAACATTATCATCATGGGTTATTATACACTGAGATTGCTCCATTTCACCTAAACAAAAATATCACTGTATTGTAACATCTCACCTCACTATAAGTTTCAGCAGCATTTCATAACAATCTAATTTTAAAATATAGTGATTAAAGTGAAATATATGATTTAGTTTACAAAGGCACCATTAAAACAAACCAAAAAAATCCCTGAAAAAAAAAACACACAACTATTTAAACTATTTACTCTCTGTAAGTAATTTAAATAAGTGTCTACTTAACTAATGCTTCTTTACTTTTTTTTTTTTTTTTTTTTTTTTTTTTTTTTTTTTTTTTTTTT
>CM021766.1:130179751-130199796 GCA_011076525.1 Nettapus auritus | reverse complement strand
TTTTTTTTTTTTTTTTTTTTTTTTTTTTTTTTTTTTTTTTGGACAGTGTTATTTCTACCATATAACAAAAAATGCACTTCTTTAAATACCCTTCTAAACTTAATTTTACATGTCTGTTGGACCTGATTTGTAAAAATACTGAAAGGCACAGGGAGGTAATCTATGGTAAATTTGGCCCATCCTGTTACTACACAAAGAAACGCAGAACATTGATGGAATAGGCCTATGCAATCTTTTACTTTAAAGTGATCAACATAGCTGAATGAACAAACTCCTTTATTCAAGTGCATGTAAGATTCAAAGGGTTATTCACTATTTATATGAAAATAGGAACATATTTGAAACAGAGATATGAACTGCAAATCTGAGATACTCTAAAAACCCAGTCATGACCAAGATGATAATGTTCTTTCCTTAATTTTTAAGTTCTTTACTTAGCAGATTGCAGAGAATTAGAGACTTGTCACCAAGGTGTTCATCATTTCCTATCCAGATTACAAACAATTGAAGTCCAGTGAGTCTCAAAAGTTGGAACATGAGACATCTGTACTCTAAACACAGCAATAAGATCCTAAATCAAGTCAATCAAAAAGAACCTAAAAGGGGATTTTCTTCCAATTTTCATAAATGACCATTACCTATTTTGCTTGGTTTTGATTTGTGATGTCTTTTTAAAGCTGTAGTTTATGGCTTGTAAGGCAAAATCATCTAGGCATTTTCAACAGTGCTCTGCAGCATAATATTTTTCATTATATTTCACCTCCATAGAGATAATATATTTTGATCTTTCTTGTGCAAGCTAAGGAACTCTTTGACCATGGCACCAAGTGATTTTCTCGCTTCTTTACACCAAACTGTCATTCCTACCTGTTTCAACAATTTGTCAGAATTTGTGAGATAGGTGGGACTTTTTGACATCAATCTGAGAGCTTATTTTTTTCCTAGTTTTGACACTAAGTTGTCATTCATATTCATGCATATTCTTGCAGTGATTAGATTTCACTTGTTTCCCATATCAGTTACAAAATTCTCCTTTTATTGCATTTATTTCTGTTATCAAAAGCAAAATTGATACAAAATACTATTTGTCAGCTTAACACATATTTATTCTAATGCAGTGTTAAGTATTTGTCTGGCAGTTGCACAGGCACAAATAAATTTGGCCTTTATTTGCTTTTCCTTTTCTCTTTCACTAATACTTTGCAAAGCTATTGCTTTTCTTATATAGGTCATGTTTTAACCATTACAGTTGCCATAAGAAATTCTTCATAAGAATTATTTCACTTACTCTTATCCTGTTACCATTCACTGGATGCCTTTTGCTTCCTTTTCATGTAAGAATTTTGTAGACAAATATGCAAAACTTTTTATATTTTTCCTTAATTTTCTCTAGTCCACTTAAAAAGAAAAAAAAAGAAAATCAAAACATCATAAGTTTGCTCCAGTATTTATGAAACAGGGCTCCATGTTAAATATATGCAAAGAAACAAGTAAAGTAATATGCTGGAGAAACCTCTATATAACTAACACTAGTCTTAAGTACCAGGTGTTAAAAATTAAGAATGAGAAACAGTGAAATGACGTGAGTGTAAGAGAACTGCTGAACATGATGAGCCAGAGAGAAAGGGAGAAACAGAGAAACAGGTAAGAACATGGGAAAGATTGAATGAGACACTACATCTAATTCTTCTATCAAAGTTTTAAGTTAAATTTGCCAAAATAATCTGACACAAGGCATTTTGCCTTCATCAGTTCAGATCAACAGTACTGCTTTGTACTGATCAAAAGTACTGCTTTGAGAAAGCTTATTTCAATTAATTATAATTCCATGCTGCCTAACTACCCAAATATGGGTGGTGTCTTTAAAAATACACTCAGCATCTCAAGCAAATATCTCCAAGGAAATCAAAACTGGTTTTCACCTGCTTATGCAGTTTTCACAGCCAGACTCTCTAAATGTCCCCCTCTGACACTTGTTTGCCTTTTAAATAGTGATAGTCTGTCATGCAAACAATGTTTCTGCTTTATTTCCATTCTTTCCTCCCCATCTGACACTTTTCTTTCTCTTTCTCTTTTTATTTTATTTTATTTTATTTTATTTTATTTTATTTTATTTTATTTTATTTTATTTTATTTTATTTTATTTTATTTTATTAAGGAAATATTTCTGTGTCCCAAACAGCAGACTTCAAAAGATTAAAATATCACAAAATGAAGGTTGCTTTTGTAACCTGTCTGAACTTCACTTATGGAAAAGAGATTACGAAACATCAGTGAAACATCAGATTATGAAGCATCAATGACACACTGATTGGACAGATCCAGATTTTATAATATGAGCCAGAGGGAGTGACCTTCAGCAATAAAACCTTGGTCAAAGAAAGAAAAAAAAAATAAAAATAAATAATAATAATAAAAAATCTCCAGGATGTTTTTCTAAGGCTTCAGTCTCATAGCTGGGTCTCTATTGCCACCTGCTGACACGGCCTTCAATTGCAACTCCCAAAAGAAATGTTCCTTTAGGGGCAAGTTCCTCTGAGCTTTGTTCACAGAATCACAGAATCGCAGAATATCTAGGTTGGAAGAGACCTACCAGATCGCCGAGTCCAACCTCTGACCTAACACTAACAAATCATCCACTAAACCATATCCCTTAGCTCTACATCTAAATGTCTTTTAAAGACCTCCAGGGATGGTGACTCAACCACTTCCCTGGGCAGCCTACTCCAGTGACTAACAACCCATTCAGTAAAGAAGTTCTTCCTAATATCCAACCTAAACCTCCCCTGGGACAACTTTAGCCCATTCCCCCTCGTCCTGTCACCAGGCACGTGGGAGAACAGACCAACTCCCACCTCGTTACAGCCTCCTTTCAGGTACCTGTAGAGTGCAATAAGGTCGCCCCTGAGCCTCCTCTTCTCCAGGCTAAATAGTCCCAGCTCCCTCAGCGACTCCTCATAAGACTTGTTCTCCAGACCCTTCACCAGCTTTGTAGCCCTTCTCTGGACTCACTCAAGCACCTCCATGTCCTTCTTGTAGTGAGGGGCCCAAAAATGAACACAGTACTCAAGATGCGGCCTCACCAGAGCCGAGTACAGGGGGACAATCACTTCCCTGGACCTGTTGGCCACACTGTTTCTTATGCAAGCCAGGATGCTGTTGGCCTTCTTGGCCGCCT
This sequence comes from Nettapus auritus, assembly GCA_011076525.1. Lineage (NCBI taxonomy): Eukaryota > Metazoa > Chordata > Aves > Anseriformes > Anatidae > Nettapus > Nettapus auritus. The sequence continues at coordinate 130,196,618 of CM021766.1, read as the reverse complement.
GAGCACACTGCTGGCTCATATTCAGCTGACTGTCAAGCAATACTCCCAGGTCCTTCTCTGACAGGCAGCTTTCTATCCACACATTTCCCAGCCTGTAGCTCTGTTTGGGGTTGTTGTGCCCCAGGTGCAGGACCTGGCACTTGGCCTTGTTGAACTTCATACCGTTGGCCTCGACCCATCGGTCCAGCCTGTCCAGATCATCTTGCAGAGTCTTCCTACCCTCGAGCAGGTCGACACACGAACCTAACTTGGTGTTGTTTGCAAACTTACTGAGGGTGCACTCGATCCCCTCATCCAGATCATCGATGAAGATGTTAAAAAGGACTGGCCCCAGTACCGAGCCCTGGGGGACTCCACTAGTGACCGGTCTCCAGCTGGATTTGACTCCATTCAGTAAGACTCTCTGGGCCCGGCTATCCAGCCAGTTCTTAACCCAATGAAGCGTGCGCCAGTCCAAGCCATGGGTAGCCAGTTTCCTGAGGAGAATGCTGTGGGGAACGGTGTCAAATGCCTTACTGAAGTCAAGGTAGACCATATCCATAGCCTTTCCCTCATCCACTAAGCGTGTCACCTTGACACCTTCCTGTGGTAGTTGATGTAATTAAATTGTTGTTGGAATTATAATGGCGATTAAATTCACTTAAAAAAAATTATGGTGTTCTTTGTGGGGATGTAGGGGCTTTTCCTTAGAGCTACTTGATTGTATTGCAATTATCAGGGAACATATTGCAGAAGTTCCCTGACAAGCATTTGGATAAAAACAGAAGTTGTTTCTTTGGTTCAAACTCTGAGGCAGCTCACCAGAACTTTTGAGCAGCTCTTATAAACAGCATTTCTGTGTAATCATTTTAGATGATCCAAAGAAAAAGAGTATAAGCAAAATTCCCATTCCAAATCCCATTTTCCATGTTTCTTTTCTTTAGAATTCTTGGTTTAAAAAAGTTGTTAGAAGCAGTGTTTTAAGAATTTGTGTTAGAAACAATTAAATGTAAAGACAAATTAAATATTAAAGACTTCAAGACAATTGTGAACCCAGTAATAAGAGTGGGAGATACTTAAAATTGCTCAGATTTACAATTTTTCTAAGAGACTTAGTATGATGCATGTAGCAAATATATTGACTCTGATGATAATGATAACTTCCAAAGCTAATGTTGGGAAAAACAACTATACTGGTATCAAAAGCACTCCTTGCTTTGGGGAAAAAAGCATTTGGGGAGTTCTGAAAGTGATTCTTGTGGTCATAAGAGGAATAGGCTTTGCCTTAAACAAGACTATTATCTTATATTTTTAACAGAAAACATAAGCAGTTCCACAGAGAGATTTGAATGAGACTGAAATATCACAGCAACTACACTGATGAGTACACTTTCCTGAAATGGAAGATGTCTGTCATGAAACAAATGGAAAAGGCAAATACAGTTAGTGACAACAAATGCGGGTCTTTTAAAGCATGGTTTGGTACAAACTGAAATCCTTGTTTCCTTTTCAGAGCAGTTCTTGAACTACAGCTATCTTGTTGTGAGCAAAAAAATACCTGATAACCTCTTTTCAATTGAGTATTCTAGGCATTATTAAAGAAGGATTATGGAAAAAGTGGGAAAAGTCAAAAAGTGTTCACAAGCTGAAGCAGTAAGAGGGAGACAGATCTGTACAGAATTCACTTCTTAAGGAGTCAGAAAAACAGATATGTCAGGTCTGCAGACCATATTTTAGATTCTACCTTCAAAACTTATTTATGTTCTCCAGTATCATGTTTTCAAGGGAAACTGTACATGAATGACTGAAATCAAAGCCCATTAATCTGCATTCAATATTATTAACGATAGGATGCAGACATCAGTGCAACCAGTTCTGGGCCCTTCTAACAGCTTCATACCTTGATGTCACTGCAGTGACATCTTTAGTCTGTACATTCTTTTGAGAAGGAGTAGAGAAATCTTTAAGGAAAAGAAGGATATCCTTTCTTTTTCTCTGAAACCATATTTTCTTCCCCAAATCATTAAAATTTCATCATTAAAACCATGGACATCAGTTGCATGGTTGAGGAGGATGCTGAGAAGCATGCTCTGTGTTTTGATTTCCCTCATGTGTTGATTTCTGACCACGTATTTGCAACAGACAGATCCCTGATGTTTTTTAGTGTTTAAAAACCCTTCTGCCTCCTATTCAATAACTGTTTTTCTCATCTTGACTGTTACAGTGAACACAAGTATGTAAGCTGCAGAGCCTTAATAACATGGAAGCACCCTCTAATGGAGTAAGTAAGGGTGACAAGTCAAGACGAAGTCACTAGGCCTGTGTAATGTTACCAGAAATGACAAACAAAGCATGGTTAAAGAACAAGCAACACAGGAAAATATTAGAAAACTCATTTTATAAATGCAAGGAACTTAGAGCTGCAGCAAAAGTCTCATTTGGGTTCATAAAAAAAAAAAAAAAAAAAAAAAAAAAAAAAAAAAAGTCAGAGATTGAATCCAGATCCTGTCAGTCTCACTTTATAATATCCTTGCTCCAGAGTCACAAACAGCTACAGGAGGCACAGATCACAGAAGACAGCATACAAATACAGTGTGTGAGGTGTCGGCTCTAAATAGGACTAGATGAGCTCATTGTTGATAAAAATCTATCATATTTAATGGCCTAAATGAATTTAAGAATTTTAAGAATTCATTACCTTATATCTACTTTTATCAAAGTAGTAAGTATAAGAGGAAAAAGTAGTTTTACTTTCCTCAAAAGTAGGTTTTTGATAAGATAGGCAATAGGCAAGGCAAAGTTGGCCTTCTTAAAACTATTAAAAAAGCACAGTGCAAAATTAGATAGAAAATAAAGGGATTTGAAGAGTAATCAAAACAGAGGGAAAAAAAAAAAAAAAAAGTCTCATTTGGACAAGAGTTCTCTTTCAAGGTTACAGGATTGCTAGCAATAGGAAATCACAGTATTAAATTTAAGTCCTGGAGGAGTAGAACAGCTTTATATACTAAGCTCCAGGTGCATATCTTCCTGAAAGAAATGGGAGTTTTTGAATGAACTTCAATCAGCTTTAGATCAAGCTATTTATCAAGGAGTTCAAGTTAAATATCTTCTAGATGAGAGCTTGTTTACTAAAATTTCTTTAAAATGCTGAAGGAATAAGACACGCTTATCTTAATAAGCCTGAGAAGATTAGTTGTTCTTTAACTCTCATTTTACAAGGATTGAATCTGAACCTTTGGTATTTTTTGTTAGCATCAGTTCTAAGCACCATTTTATAACTCAAAAATTTATAATTCACATTAGCCACACAAGGTAATAGATCTGAGAGACAAGAGATACCTAACACATGCTTCAAGAGTTGTGCCTAAAAAATGAGGAACATTATTTTCCTGCTACAAGGTATATGTTTTTTATATTTTTGCTTTTTCCACTGCTCTCATCACCTCTTAGGTCTTTTAATGCAATACCACAGATTTTTAGTTTAATATTTCTCCTGCACAACTGTAATGAGCACTGCATTTGATAGATTAAAGGACAATTTTCCATCTGTCTATAATTCACTAATAAGCTCAAAGGAAAAGTCTGCTAATAACTCTGTTAGAGTCATGCAGCATTGGTTTTGGATTTGGGCCTTGGAAGAGGGATGCAGTGAACAGAATTTTCTGCTCGTAGGTTTAATTAGCGAATAGGCTGGGAGTTACTGAATTATGTTTTGTAAATTAAAATCCCTATCTCTCTATATAAGTGAAAAGCAGTGTGTACATGTGTGGGAGAACAGGGAGGTATTTCGTTGCATCAGCTATGCAAGTGGGGTTTTAAAGGAATATAGTAATTTTGTTCCAAAAACAAAACACATGCGTTAAAAATAAAGAAAAAATAAATCTTTAATTATTATTATTAATAATAATAATAATCAGTCACCTTCCTACGGCTTTTGATTTTTGGAAACAAAAGTAGCTACTCAATGGGTATTATAGATAACATATGAGAATAATTTTTTTTAATGAAGTATTAAAATAAGTGAAATGAAAAAGAAGTAAAACATCCTTGTAACTGTGACAAAACAAAGACAAATTTAAGAAAAACTCTTTGGTAATGCTACTTACACATAATTTGAGAAACAATGTCACTAACTAGTCAAATTAAAAATCTTGTCATACAAAAATACATTTTTGAAATAATTCAAGTGTTTGTCAGTCTCCCAAAATACTTTAAAAGCTGTTTTTTATCAATTATAGCATTCTTCATGATTTTCTACTATAGACAAAAACATCCTAGGCTCAATAGTGATATTCCTTAATATTAATGAAAAAATAGATATGTAATATACAGGAGTTGTCACCCCCTTCCTGTCATTTCAAGATAAAAATACAAATCTGAACATTTTTCAAACTCCTGGAACTTTGCCTCCCTCCTTCTGTCAACCTTTTTGTAATCAGTAGATTTCCTGTTTCTATATGGTTCAAAGGAAAACTGGTGGCTGAAATATAGATATTTCAGAGAAACTTACATTCATGTTCTGAAGTGTCCGTAAATTTTGACGTAGCACTCATTTTCTAAAAATTAATTTAATTTTTATGAAAGGTTAGAAACTTATAGGTTAAAACTAGAAAAAAAAAAAAAAAAAAAAAAAAAAAAAGTCAATTAAAGCAATCATATTTCTTTGCTCATGCATGAGACCAGAAATCTAAATGCATCAAGACGAATTGTAGTCATTATTTGTATTTCCTCCTTTGATCTTGTTTCCATCTCGTTGCACCCCTTCCCCTTTGCTTTTCCTCAAGTAGGTTTCTTGTCACAGAAAAGTGAAGAAACCTTGCCATCTTGTGGTCATCTGTAGATATTCAGTCAAACACTAAACAAGCTGCAAATTCCGTAATGGTCACTGCGTGAGAAGCCGTAACATCAGCAAATAAAAGAGAAAAAAAAAAAAAAAAAATAATAAATAAATAAATAAAAATAATAATAATAAAAAAAAGAAAACAAGGATAGAAATAGCTCTGTGCAAGAAGGAATGAATTAGGGTGGGCTGCAAACTTTTGGATTCAGCCGATGAATTCTGTTAAGGCATGAAGATTCAGAGAATATTTTATTTTGAAAAAATACATTTACCAAGATATTCATTCCTTGTATAAACAAACTCTCATAAAAAGTCTACACTTAGGTGAGCTAGGAAAACCTCTTAATGCTGTTATGAATCAACAAAGTAGATGTTTTTCAAACTGTCTGTGATCTCCAACCTTTTGAAATGTTTGAGTTAAAATTCTCACAATGAATAAGAGCAAGGTGGCAGATTTTGCTGCCAGGTGCTTGTCACAAGGATATTGGCAAGCTGTAATGGATACTTTCCTTCCTGTAGGGAAGAAAAAAGCTCCTCATAGTATACAGCTGACCACAGAACTCTCAGCCTTATCATATGACATGATGGATAGATTTAAAAAGCTATATCAATCCTTTGGTGATTTGTGGCTGCCTGACCAGTGCACAGTCATAATGACTTTTCTAATTTATACAAGCAACGTCTTATTCTCCAGTAGCTTCCTGACCTGACCTGACCTGACCTCCAACAATCTAAGAGAGAGAAAATCAGAATCAGATTCAGTGGCTTATAAAAATAAGCCAGTCAGTGAAATGTAAATGATAAATTAATTCTTATTTTCATAAAATCATAGAATAGTTTGTATTGGAAGGGACATTACAGACCATCTAATTCCAACAACCTGCCAGGGACAGGGACACCTTCCACTATACCAGGTTGCCCCATCCAACTTGGCCTTGAAAACTTCCAGGGATGGGATATCCACAACTTCTCTGGTCAACCTGTGCCAGTGCCTCACCAGCCTCATAATAAAGGTTTGCTTCCTTATATCTAATTTCAATATCCATTCTTATAGTTTAAAACCATTCCCCCTTGTCCTATCACTACACTCCCTGACAAAGAGTCCCTCCCCAACTTTGCTGTAGGCCCCTAGAGGTACCTACCTTTCCTGTAGGTACTGGAAGGCCACTATAACTTCTCCCTGGAACCTTTTTTTCTCCAGGCTGAACTCCCTCAGCCTATCTTCATAGCAGAGGTGCTCCAGACCACTGATCATCCTTGTGGCTGTCCTCTGGACTCATTCTAATAGGTCCATATCCTTGTTATGTTGGGGGCTACAAAACCAAATGCTGGTCTCCAAGTAGGGTCTCACAAGAGCAGATGAGATCACCTCCTTCAACGTGCTGGCCTCAACTTTTGATGCAGCCCAAGATACGGTTGGCTTTCTGGGCTGCAAGCGCATGTTGCTGGCTGATGGTGAGCTTCTCATCAACCATCTCCTCCAGGTCCTTCTCCTCAGGGCTGCTCACAATCCATTCTCCTCCCAGCCTGCATTTGTTCTTGGAAGTACCTCAACGCAGATACATGATGTTGAACTTTACAAGCTCTTTCTTGCAGTTGACATATGGGAGGGAAGGGATGTCCTCCAGAGGTACCTGTAAGGCTTGAGAGGTGGGACTGTGCAAACCTCATGAAGTTCAATAAGACCAAGTGCAAAGCCCTACACCTGAGTCGGGGCAATCCCAAGCACAAACACAGGTCGGGTGAGAATGGATTGAGAACAGCCCTGGTGAAATGGACCTGGGGGTGTGTGGTGGTTTTACCCTGCTGGGCAGCTGAACACCACAACCACTCTCTCACTCCCCCTCCTCAGATGAGGAGGGGAAGAAGTAAAGAAAAGAACAACTCATGGGTTGAGATAAGGATAATTTAATTAAAGGAAAAATACATATATATTAAGGAAATATTATTAATTAACGATTCAACTAAAGGGAAAAAGGGAAAGGGGAAAGGGAGGGGGAAAGGGAACAGAAAAACAAAACAAGTAAAGGCTATATGGAAGTGCAGAGGAAATAAATTATTCTCTACTTCCCACAACTGAGCGATGCCTGACCACGTCCTTGAAGCAGGGCCTCAACGCACGTAGCTGGTGTTCGCAAGGAGGACAGATGTTTTCACAACGAAAGCCCACCCCTACCCTCTTCCTCCTTCTTCCACCTTTTATTGTTGAGTGTGACATCATATGGTATGGAATATCTCTTTGGTTGGTTTAGGTCAGCTTCCCTGGTGATGTTTCTTTCTCACTTTTTTGCCCACCCCCCAGGAGGGTTAGAGAAAGTCCTGATACTGTGCCAGCACTTCTCAGCAGCAAACACAACACTAGTGTGATACCACTGCTGTTCTAGCTACAAGTGCAGAGCGTGGCACTGTATGGGCTGCTGCAGGGAAAGTTAACATCCCAGCCAGACCCAGTACAGGGTGTTGAATGAGGAAAAGAAACATATATGTTGTACAAATCAAAGTGTTTTTGTTGTTGTTGTTGTTGTTGTTTGTTTGTTTGTTTTTGTTTGTTTGTTTTTGTTTTCTGTTACAGAGCTAGAGAAGATTTTTTTCTAACATTACTTTAACATCTCTCATAGAACAACAGTTAAAGGTTAGGACCTGAAAATCTGCAGATAGCATGGTGTACTGGAGCTCTGCTCAAGTGAAGTGGAGAAAATTGTCGGCAACAGTAAACTTCCAAATTTTTAACAAAAGACATGTTGCCAATAAAGCTCTCAGATCCTTTGCAATGAAAACTAGAAACATTCTACCCTACCTGGAAGCAACAGTAGGTAAGACAAGTCAACAGATTTATTTCTAGGAAATTTTGCATGATTCATGAACATTATATTATGAAATTAAACAGGTTCCCTTAGAACAATGTTGAAACTGAAGTAGAGGAAGTTCATTTGCAATCAAAGCCAAAAATCATTACAATGAATCGTCACATGTAAGGACCCTGTGGGTTATTCTTGAATTGTGGATTTAATTTAATTTCTATCCTAATGATTAGCTTCTTTGCCTGAATATTTAGAATAATTTGATATTCTGAATATAAGCATTGATGTCTGATCCTCAAAACCTGTTTCAGTTGAACCCTACTGTTGACATATATGAAGAATTCATTTGAAAGTTGTGAAGGGTCAATCAATACGAAAAAGAAGAAAAAGAAAAAGAAAAAGAAAAAGAAAAAAAAAAAAGATATACTAAAACATAACCAGAACTGTATTTGGTTAAAATTAATTTTAACAATTGCTTGTTGCACATTAAAAACAACCTGAAGGGTACATAAAATCACTACAAGCAATGCCCCTGTGGTCTAGTTTACAAACAATTTAATAATGGAAAATACTAAACAATAAGACAGAAAAAATTGCCAGGCCACCAATTCTACATGCCTAGAGCAGGGAGTTGGCAGATGGAGTGAAAAAGGGAAGGGTACAGCTCTGGAATCAGAATGTCTAATTGTATATATACGGGTTAACAAACTGAACTGCAAGGAAAAGTTATCATAAAATATTAGAGTTTAGGATTCTGAGGACAGCAAGGAGGTTGTATAGCAAGCTCACTGCCCTGGAATTCAGGAGAGCAGACTTTGGCCTCTTCAGGGATCTGCTTGGTAGAATACCATGGGACAAAGCCTAGAATGGAAGAAGGGCCAAAAAATAAGCTGGTTAATATTCAAGAATCACCTCCTACAAGCTCAGGAGTGATGCATCCCAACAAAGAGAAAGTCAGTCAAAAATGCCAGGAGGCCTGCATGGGTGAACAAGGAGCTCCTGGCCAAACTCAAGCAGAAAAGGGAGGCCTACATAGGGTGGAAACAAGGAGATGGTAGCCTGGGAGTAATACAGAGAAATCATCAGAGCAGCCAGGGATGGGGTTAGGGAAGCTAAAGCCCCATTAAAATTAAATTTGACCAGAGATATCAAGGTCAAAAAGAAAGACTTCTATAGATACATCAATGATAAAAGGAATAGAGAAAGTGTGGACCCTCTCCATAAGGTAATGGGAGCTGTCGTTACCCAGAATACAGAGAAGGCTGAGGTACTCAATGACTTTTTTTGCCTCAGTCTTCACCAGCAAGTGCTCTAGCCACACAGCCCAAGTTGCAAAAGGCAAAGGCAAGAACTGGGAGAATAAAGAACAGCACACTGTAGAAGATCAGGTTTCAGACCAGCTAAGGAGCCTGAAAGTGCACAAGTCATAGTCATAGAATCATAGAATGGTTTGTGTTGGAGGGGACCTCAAAGATCATCTAGTTCCAAACCCACTGCCATGGACAAGGACACCACCCCTAGACCTGGTTGCTCAAAGCCCCACCCAGCCTAGCCTTGAACACATCCAAGAATGGGGCATCCACAGCTTCTCTGGGCAACCTGTGCCAGTACCTCACCATCCTCAATAAAGAATTTCCTCCTTATACTTAACATAAATATATCTTTTTTATTATTATTATTTTTAAACCATCACTCCTTATCCTGTCAATACAATCCCTAGTAAAGCATCTCTCTTCAGCTTTCCCTGCTTTTCAACTCTACAGAGTGAATGTCTCTCATAGCAATTAATACTTTTTTATGGTAGTGCATAAAAGTATAAGAAGTACACACTACTACATAATTCTGTACAAAATAACTACATCTGTGTCTGGCAGGAAAGTGAAGTTGTGTGACTGAAATAGATTCAGCTGTGGGACATCCAAAAAGCAGGATTGTTGAAATGCTTTGAGATCTTCATATTTTTATTCATTCCATTCTTGGTAAGCTAATAACTCTGACTGAAAAAAAAATATCATATCACACACACACACACAAAAAAAGCTATATATCTGAAATGTTTGAAAACTAAGGATGTTGAAAAAAGCCCTACCCTTCTGGGAGTTATGGCAATTCATCTATGATTGTGAGGTACTTCCAAATGAAGCATCATTCACTGGGAAGCCTTTTCTCCTGTGATGGAGGTAAACTTCAGAACAAAGGGAAAGGCCTTCTTGTTTTTTGAAGGATGGTGTCAAGGAATTATATGTGGGCAGACAATGTCAAAGTTATAAATTTTGCTGAGCTGATGGAAATTGTCATCTGTTCTTCTGTGTAGGAGAAACCTTACATGCATTGTACATATCGTTAAAGAACCTGAGGAAAAAAAAATGCAAAGGAACCTTAGTATAGATCATAGATACTGGATGTCATTGTGCCTGTCACCCTTAAAGCAATGGGGGAAAGGATGATAATACAATAAGATCCCAAAGCACTGATGACAGGACATGTTTGTCAGCGGCACATAAAAAGACACCAATCAGGAGGAAAAAAAAAAAAAAAAAAAAAGATTCTGTCCTCTTGGCTTTGTAAATACCACAATCAGGACTGCATACGTGCTCTGAGGGTAATGTTTATTACTGAATTCACCCTGTCACAGGAAAGTACTCCAGAATGCCAACTTTATTTCAAAAAGAAGTTGTCTGGCTCATCTAACTGCAAAGGGCTAGCTAATAACACTCTCAGTTGACTTTTCAAAGGGCTTTTAACAATGGCTCTGATAGGGGCTAATTGCCTCAATCACCACTCTCAGAGCTCTCTGATCCTGCTGCTCTACAAGTTAATTATTTTTTCAGTGTAAGAAATATACAGAATTCAGTGTGGAGAGAGTGCATTTTACTGTGGCCAGATGCCAAGCATCTGTTTCTCTGCTGTGCTTCATCCTGTCTTTTTTTTTTTTTTTTTTTTTTTCTCCACAAAAAGTACTGCTTGAGTTGTATTTTCTCTTTTACATTTCACCATTAAAAGCAAAAAACATGGTTGATAAAAGCAGGGGAAATATTTATTTTGGAAGCAGTGCCTAATTAGAACCAGAAGTTCAGATATGGTCACTACACAGCTCAGACAAGGGAGGAGCTGCCAGAGAGGAGCTGGTTGACCAATATAAATTTTCTGTTTCCACGTCACACACAGCTTAAGGAAAGGACATATCACTTTAGGGAGAAAGCAGTCTGGCTTATAATAGTAAGACTGTGTTGATGTTATAAAGTTACAAATATATACATGTATACATACACATTGGCACTTGGAAATGACATATTAACATCTTCTGTGGAGTTAATGACCTTTTCTTGGGTGTAACACTTGAATGACACAGACAACTCAGAAGATAACTGTTTCCTACAGTGGAACAACTCAGGTGCTCAATATACCTTAAAAACAAACAAACAGACCAACTCTTTGCATAACTAGACAAAAATTCAAGACTGACTTTTAGAAATCACAGAGTGTATTGAAAGATGACTTGAAGAGGTGGTGGAGTACCTAAAGCTTTAACACAAATGTTCACTGTGTTCAGTTTAACATTGTTTTCAGTTTTGGGCCCTTGAGTACAAGGACATTCAGGAAGGAAGTCGTGGGGAGCTGGGGTTTGGCCTCTTCTTGCATATAACTAGCAATAGAACTAGAAGGAATAGTTTCAAGTTGCACCAGGGGTGTTTAGGTTGGAAATTATGAGACATTTCTTCTCAGAGAGAATAGTCAGGCACTGAAACAGGTTGCCCAGGGAAGTGGTGGCATCACCGTCCCTGGACGTGTTTAAGGAAAGGTTGGACGTGGTACTTACGGACATGGTCTAGTGGGTGATACTGATGATAGGGGGATGGTTGGACCAGATGTTCTTGGAGGTCTTTTCCAACCTTGAGGATTCTATAATTCTATGAAACCATGTAAATAGTTTCAATCATTGGAGTAAAATCACTGATGCTATTTGTACTATGAATGTCTTATTTTCCTCCCAAGCACCTTCAACAGGAGCCCTGTCTGTAGACTATCCCAGGCTTGCATGACATTGGGTTATCCTTGAAAAGAGAAGGCTTATTTTTTAAAGCCTCTCACCTGTGGAGGGAACTGATTCTACATTATGGGCAATATCTAACTTAGTCCAAACATTTGTTTCAGAGAAAACATGAGGCAATTATTGAAATCGGTTTACATGGCAAGGTTTTGGTACGAGGGGCTGCATGGGTGGCTTCTGTGAGAAGAATCGAGAAGCTGCCCCATGTTAGAGGAGTTTCAACTGGCTTCAAAGGGACGAGTTGTCCAGAGCTGAAACAATAAGCGATGTTGTTTGTGCTTCTGTGAGAGCAGGTTTAAGAAATGGGGAAAAGAAAACAACAACAACAACAACTGCTGCAGAACAGCAGCTTGGAGAGTGAGGAGTGAGAACAAGCCACTTAGAAGTTCCCCTGAGGCCTGTTCAGAGGCCCCTGGTGGAGCAGGCTGTCCCCCTGCAGCCCATGGGTCCCACATGGAACAGCTCTCCATGCTGCAGCCTGTGGAGGAGCCCTGGGTGGAGCAGGTGGATGTGGCCTGGAGGAGGCTGCGGCCCATATAGAGCCTCCACAGGAGCAGGCCCTGGGCCAGAGCTGCAGCCTGTGGAGAGGAGCCCACGCAGGAGCAGAGAGTCTGTGGGGAGCTGCCACCCGTGGGGGACCTGTGCTGGAGCAGTTTGCTGCTGGGGAATGGACCCTGTGATACGGACCCATAATTGGGCAGTTCTTGAAGAGCTGCTGCCTGTGGGCAGCCCCCACAGGCTCAGTTCAGGAAGGACGGCATCCCATGGGAGGGACCCCACATGAAGCAGGGGCAGAGAGTGACTGTGGAGGAGCAGCAGAGGCAAAGTGCTATAGTCTGACTCAACCCCCATTCCCCCATTCCCCTGCACTGATTGGTGGGAAGAGGTGGAAGGTGGTGCATGGGGGGAACGTGTTTTTAGTTTGTTTTCTTTGTTTCTCACTTCTCTAGCTTGTTAGTAATAGGCAATAAATTTCTCTAATCTCCGTACTCTGAGACTGTTTTGCCCATCATTATAATTATTGAGTAATCTCCCTGTCTTTATCTCAACCCTTAAGCCTTTTTCATCGTATTTTCTCCCCCTTTTGCTTTGAGGAGGGGGAGTGAGAGAGCAGTTGTGGTGGAGTGTTGCTGTGCACCTGAGTAAAACCACTACAAATGTAAACAAAGACACATCTCATTTCTCTTGTAGGATCAGAATCACAATCTCAGTGGCATCTAAAACAGAAAGTAAGATCCTCCTTCTGGTGTCTTTTTTTGGTTAGCATCCACTTTCCCCTTTTGGCTATTGGGAGTGTGTGACTCCCTTTGTGAGAAACTTGGCTATCCGCATTCACTGTAAAGGGATCGCATTCGGGAATTTTAATGTTACAAATTTAATTTTTAAATCTCATTTTCAGGTGCATTTGTAATAATGGATCATCTGTAGATTTCATCATATATCTGGGCTTTCCCAGCTCATGAAGTTCTTGAAAGTACGTAAAATTAAGACCAAATGCTGTAATTGAAGATTGTATCACATGGTGGCAGCAAAGGACCTTCCAATGTTTGGCCTTCCAGTTTATCCAGCATACTTACTGCTCATCCCGTTTTATGTCCAAATGCCACATATAATTAGGAGTGAACATTTTCCTGCATGTGTTTCAGAAAGATAAAAAATAGTAAGAACGTGGTTTATTGCCTTTTTTTTTTTTTTTTTTTTTTTTTTTTTTTTTTTTTTTTCCCCTGGGAGAAACAAACAAACAAACAAACAAACAAACGAACCAAACCAAAACCAACTCTTTAAATTGGTTGTAAATCTCAGCACAGTCAAATAAAATAGAAGAAAAAAACAAATGGGTAAATAACAGAACACAAAACACACAAGTAAATAAAAGAATGATGAAATAACTCAGTAATCTCCCAGAAAATGAGAATTTCCTTGAATTATTTTATTTTGGTGTTAAAAGAAATTCTAACATTGACTGTATTATTATCAAAACTAAAATTGTTATCAGTAACTATCATTAACATAACAGGGATCAACACTGACAAAACAGGCAAGCCCCTTTTAGTGTACGTGCTCAGTTGCAAGAAAAGAATCAAACCTGATCTAGAACCTGTGGGGGATAGGAGATTGTCATTATTTGCAGATGAGGTTTCATAAGTTAGGAAGCTGAAGATGGATTGCTCTGTTCAGAACTATTGCTTTGCATTATACTACAGCTCCATTAGCACAGCTCTGGGCAAATAATTAACAGCAAGGTCAGATGTTACCTAGAAGAGACTTGAAAATAGTTGCAGAAGAAGAGAAAGGCAAAAGAAAAGTAGTATTAAACTAGAGAAGGAAAATTAATAGGAGAAGAAGAAGATGGAGAGGGAGAAGGAGAAAGAAGGAGAAGGAGAAAAGGAGAAGGAGAAGGAGAAGGAGAAGGAGAAGGAGAAGGAGAAGGAGAAGAAAAACAGCACAGAAGGATACTGACTTTCCTGACAGCTAAATATAACTCATATCAAAACACACTAACTTGCACCAGTTAGTATCCCTATCACTGCCCTACATTCATTGAGTTTAGTTGAATTGCTACTGGGGTAAGCTTGTAATTTAGATTTAATATTCAGAAAAAGACCGTGATGCTGGAAAGGACTTTTCTGTGTCTGGACCTATGTGCTCTCACAGAGCTTTAATGATTTCAGGGAGAGTGCTTGGGCGCCGCACACAGTGAAGCAGAAGAAGCTGCATGACTGAGACTATATCCGAATCAAGCAACTGTGTATATTGTCTCCCATTTAGACCTGAACTCAGAAAATTCTGAATTATTGATAGAGGGTCAAACGACATTGTTGCCTCTGTAGATTGTACTTATTGGACCCATAAGGGGATCCTGCATCCCTCTACATGATAGTTTTCCATCTTAAACACACACTACTTCCTATCTGCCTCTCATTCTCTACATTTTAGGGATTCATTGATAGTCTCCACACGTGTTCATAATAAACGCTCTGTGATGCCTCATTCCCCAGATCCCTGCTGCTCTAATACTACTAGTAACTCGTGCTAGAATGACCGTTCATCTCACTTTCCTTTCTGTGCCTCATGTGTACTTATGCTGCTCCAGACTTTCCATAATATTGTCCCTATCTCCTCCATCATACTGTCTGTGGCAAGAGTTCAGTGGGTTTCTGCAATTCCCCTTTTGTTTTTAGTGGATAATGCTATATAAGATATCAGCATAGACAGTTGTCCTGAGAGCACAGAGATGAAGGGAAGAATTAATTATCTTTTTCTTAGACATGCACAACTGCCGACAGTTGGTTCCGTGATCTATGGGGCAATGACACCAAAACAGTTAATTACAGTAGATGGGTCTGGTAAGCCAATCAGAGACAAATAATAATTCCCTAAGGTATTCTCTTCTGTATTATAGATTTTTTCCAGATCAGCAAGGTCCTTCCCACTGTTGCTCAGGTCACTCCCATACACCTTGGAGTTGGTGAAGCATGCAAATATTCCTAAATGGTATTCAAATTACATTGACTGCCTACTTTGTCTCATGATTCAGCTGTGCTAAGTCTGAAATTCTGCTAAATTAGTTTGCATGGATCCATTCAGTTGAATACAGATTAATATTATCTCTCTGTAAAATATATGTAGGCAGCGTTAACCTTCCACCATCAGGTCCCCTCCATGAAAAGTAGTACCTTGAGTCCTGATTCAAACATTCTGCCATTGAGCCCCAAGCAGCCTATCCAAAATATTTCTCTTCCCCTTAAGTTGCTTCTTCAATAACCTCTCTACTATGACTTCAAATAGCCAATATGATGAGAAAACATCCCCATCCTACATTTCCATTTCCCCAGTGCTTCTCTGTCTGCATAGGGAACAGCTCTGATCCCAGCACAGTCAGCTTTGATAAATTTGGACACTCAGGGTAGCTTCCACAAAAACATGGTGTAAGGCAGCTCTGCTGAAAATAAACTGGTGAAGAAACAAGCTGCTCTGAACACAAGTAGAAAGCTTAAATGCACAGAAATGAAATGTGACAATCTTTCATTATCAATATGCCTAACAGCAAAACATCTGAAAATCGAGCAAAAATATTATCTTCTATTTTACTGATTTACAAAAGATCTCAGCAAGACTAAAGAAATCTTCCCAAATAGTAATGGCACAGGACATTCCACAGGATTTTATTAACAAAATATACACAGTGTTATCTAACACCATAATGCATCCAGATATGATGAAAATCAACAAAAAAGCCAATATACTTTGTATCTTAATTGATTTTTTTTTTTTTTTTTTAAAAAAGTTTATCTTTCCACAAGATTATTTCACTTTGCACATGCTGTTAGATTGGTCTGTGCAAGCAGTCATGCATGGGTAGTTCATACCATGAGAAAAACAAGCTTTCAATACATTGTACAGGAGCTAGGAAGAAATTATATTGGCACTGAAAATAAGATATATATGCATTTTTTAATTTTATGAGCAGAAAATAACACTAAAATATAGTAAAGAAAAAGGACAAATAGAAGTTTGTAGCACAGTCAGTCAGTACCCGGAACAACTCAGACAGAAAAGAATCAGTGTTTCATATAGCTACAGTTAAAACATTTCAGATACCCAGGAGAAATCCCAGAACACAGCCACAACTAATGGAACCCAATGATGCAATTTTATATGGTTCAAAAAATGTCACGTTAGGGGATTTCTGAAATCTGGCACATGGGTGACGCAGTGTAATACTTTACTGCATTGGCAGTTTTATGTAACATGAGGGCAGTAAAGGGAAGCTAAGAATCTGGTGGATACCTAAAAATAGAACTACTCTAGAGTCTTAAAACTAGGCTACATGGCTGTAGAAATAATTAGGCTACACCTGTCATAAACCACCATACAAACATGCAAGTCTGCATGTCACCAAGAATTATCAATAGAAATTGGCAAAGATTTGTAAGGTAATAATTAAATTCCAACCCAAGAATGATCTGAGAGTCATTAAACTCTTTGCAGCAATAGACACTTCTGAGAACTTTTGCAGGCAATGACTAATAGGGATGAAAAATCTTTGCAAGAAGAGGATGATTTCAAGCTGCCCTCAACAGTAGAAAAAGTAAGGAAAGAAGAGAACAGCATCCCTTTTTCATTTTGAAAGCCTCTGTGCTCTCAGAAAAACTTTTTTTTTTTTTTTTTTTTTTTTTTTTTTTTTTTTTTTTT
>CM021766.1:130015228-130174540 GCA_011076525.1 Nettapus auritus | reverse complement strand
CTCTCCTCTCCTCTCCTCTCCTCTCCTCTCCTCTCCTCTCCTCTCCTCTCCTCTCCCTTAAAAATTTAAACATATTGTGGAAATAGTATTAAAATATCACTATAATTCTTAAATTACACGGCTTCAGATCTCATTATGAATTCCCAGGTATTGGTTACACTGAAATTCTTTTAACTGATTTGTTGACATGTATGTATTCGTCTTTCATGCCTAGAAGCAATTCTGTAAATGCTTGGAGAAATCTTCAATGTGAAAAGGCCTGGTCCATTGTTACACTGCATATTGGCATCACGTAATCCCTTTTGCAAACTAATCAGACTCCTGTTCAGAAACTTATCAGGTAAATATACCATAAATATAAGGATCAAGTACCGAAGGTGAGTGTAACTAATCATAGAATCATACAGTCATAGAATGGCTTTGATTGGAAGAGACATTAAGGACCCTCATCTAACTCCAACACCCCTTCCATGTGCAGGGACACCACCCACTAGTTCAGGTTGCTCAAGGCCCCATCCGACCTGGCCTTGAACACCTCCAGGGATGGGGCGTCCACAGCTTCTTGGGGCAACCTGTGCCCAGGGAAGGGCACAATACCCTCACAGTGAAGAATTTCCTCCTAATATCTAGTGTAAATCTATCTTCTTTTAGTTTAAGACTATTCCCTCTTGTCCTATCACTTTCTACCCGAGTAAAGAGTCCTTCTCCATCATTTTTATAAGACCTTTTTAAGTACTGAAAGTTGAGGTCTCCCCAGAGCCCTCTCTTCAGGCTGAACATCCCCAGCTCTCTCATTTACAGGAGAGGTGCTCCAGCTCTCTAATAATCTCCGTAGCCCTCCTCTGGACTCACTCTAACAGGTCCACATCTTTCTTGTGCTGGGGGGCCCCAAACCTCGACACAGTACTCCAGGTGTGGCCTAAATGTCTTAAACAATAGGAGTCCTGGATAAAGAAACATCGATGCCAAACCTTCTGTGTGAATAAGCATAAGAGATACACAAAATGGAATTCACTGTTTTTTTTATTTTTATTTTTTTTTTTTAATTGCTATTGTATTGTATTATTTTGTTTTATTTTATTTTATTTTATTTTAATTTAATTTAATTTACTTTAATTTAATTTAATTTAATTTTCCTTTGTTTCAGTTTCAGTTTCTCCTGCATGGATAAGCTGCATACGAAATCTTATATGGATCACCTGCAAGCAAAAACTGCTTTAAGGCCAGGTCAGATTTGTTTTATTTCTTTGCTGATAGAATATATTATTATAGGAATGGTGTATTTATTTATTTATTTATTTTCTCTCAAGGGATAGCTGCTCTTCTCTCCTGATTTGTCCTGCACAAACTTTAATATTGGAAAATATATGCTGTATTAAAGTAAACATTAAATTGTAGTTATTCACTAAAAATAATCCTATATGGGTTTTTATACTCTAATGCATTACCTGGATGATAACCACATTTTTAATGAAGACTCTGAATCACAAAGAATTCTAATGCATATCAGGTAAAATCATATTTGGGAATAAAAAAGTCAGAAGTGAGTGTTTCTGCACATAATCTAAAATGAATATTGCTGAGCTTTGCTGAAAAAAAGAAATACTGTAGATACATTGCAACATATCATATTTTGAAAGGAACAAATCAGCAAAGCATCAGTATAATAATGAGTGCTTCACAGCTGCAATATTATAACCAAAGAGGCAAGAAATACATCACAAAGATACATGGCTGAATAAAGATATCTCTATCAGAAGACACTTGATGATCCAGTATGATGGATGATGGATGATGATCCAGTATGAACTGTATGATGATCCAGTTCTATACCAAATATATACAGTTTTTGAGGGAGTTATGGCAGTTGTAACAGAAACTAGGGGATATTTGAATTCTATTTATTTCTTACAGTTTAAATAGCTTTTTAAACATGCATACATGTATAAATGTCTAAAAAAAAAACAAAAAAACAGATTTTAAAGCAAAACTGTAATAACAGCTTCTTGTTTGATATAAGAATCTTTTAATTTCCTCTGTCCTGAAAGTTATCTCTTTATTGCAGGTCGGAGTCTAAAACATTGAAACTGTATTGAATGTCAATAAGAATTTGTGGCTGGGAGAAGAAAGCAAAAACGATCTTCATCATACTGTTAGGATGTAGCATATTAAATGCTATGACTGTTCTAACAAGCTATGACCAATAAACAAGTCCCCAGCTGAAAATGTGAATATTTGAGATTTACCAGGTCCTCCAAGACTCAGATTGCATTTGGCCCAAGTGCTTAGGGCCAGGTTCTGGTTAACCTGCATTCTTACTCTAGATCAAAATGAGACCAAGGTATATACTTTAAAGCTTTTCCTTTCATCCTCTCTCTTTCTATCTCTGAAAAAGTGATGTGTTCAGAGAGAAAAAATCACTGGAATCCATTTTAAAGAAAATCCCACTGGCTTGTCGCCTTGATATTGTAATGGAGTGAAGATTTCAGGTAATCTGAGAACTTCAGTGAACACGAAAATAATGTTTCCAGTCTGTCATTTGTCACTGGAAGTCCTTTCCTATGGGAATCCTTCTGGAGTGCTATTGTTTGCCCCAGATGAAGCAGAATGAAGCAGAGATGAAGCAGACTGGCCCATGCTCAGAGGCTGGCTTGCCAACTTCAGGATGAGAGTGACATCTCTGACCCAGTGTGCATTTACATCTCTTGACATACCAGCATCAGGTGGTTCCTCAGGAAAGGTACTGGAGGAATTTTTATGGCAAGCTACATCTAATTGCTACAGGATGATGGAAACAATATTTGCTCCTCACAAGCCGTTTTTCCAGAGGCTAACTCTTTTCTTTTTTTTTTTCCTTCCCCCTTTCCCATGATCATTTTGATTCCTATAATAGGAATATTCCCTGAATTGCATTAAGCATGTTCCTTAAACAGTTAAGGAATAAACTACCAAACACCAGGTGATCACCCATTTTAAGACACATTTCCTGGAATTTAATTTTTCTATTTGTATCTGAACATTCCAGATCTATAACATTTAAAACATGCCAGTCTGAGATATTGTTTGGCACAAAGCTTATGAGCTGCGAGCAATAAAGATCACTGCTACAGTATCACTTCTTGCTGGCAGCAAGGAAGAGTTTCAGAGGTTTTCAAAGATCGTCCTGGAACATAAATATTTGTTTGTACTTACAGAGTTGAAACTACAAAACTTCATTAATCTGCAATTGAAATACACTGGAGTCAGTTCAGTATGCTTCTTACATTTTAGAGAAAAGTCCCCTAACAATTTGTATAGTATGGATTTATTATTAAGACTGTTTACTTGAATTTTTCTAAATTTCTGAATTCAGTACAGCATTAAATACACTGAGGAATGATGTAAAGTCACAAACTAATTCTGAAATATACATTTAGAAATGCACGTATTTTGTGAAGTACTCTCTTTGGATATTTTTCTTGATTGCTTGCTCATGCTGCTGTCCAGTGAGCTAACAGTCATCTCTCTGTTGTTCTGCCTTCTTCTCTCCATGTACAGACAAAAGTCTCTACCTATTGCACCTCCTTAGAAAATTAGGATTTTATCCTTTCTATGACAAGGTAACACACTTAGAGGATGAGGGAAAGGCTGTGGATGTGGTCTACCTTGACTTCAGTAAGGCATTTGACACCGTTCCCCACAGCATTCTCCTCAGGAAACTGGCTACCCATGGCTTGGACTGGCGCATGCTTCATTGGGTTAAGAGCAGGCTGGATGGCCGGGCCCAAACAATCTTAGTGAATGGAGTCAAATCCAGCTGGAGACCGGTCACTAGTGGAGTCCCCCAGGGCTCGGTACTGGGGCCAGTCCTCTTTAACATCTTCATCGATGATCTGGATGAGTGGATCTAGTGCACCCTCAGTAAGTTTGCAAACAACACCAAGTTAGGTGCGTGCGTCGACCTGCTCGAGGGTAGGAAGGCTCTGCAGGAAGATCTGGATAGGCTGAACCTATGGGCCGAGGCTAACTATATGAAGTTCAACAAGGCCAAGTGCCAGGTCCTGCACCTGGGGCACAACAACCCCAAACAGAGCTACAGGCTGGGAGATGAGTGGTTGGAGAGCTGCCTGGCAGAGAAGGACCTGGGAGTTTTGGTTGATAGTCGGCTGAATATGAGCCAGCAGTGTGCTCAGGCAGCCAAGAAGGCCAACAGCATCCTGGCTTGCATAAGAAACAGTGTGGCCAGCAGGTCCAGGAAAGTGATTGTCCCCCTGTACTCGGCTCTGGTGAGGCTGCATCTCAAGTACTGTGTTCATTTTTGGGCCCCTCACTACAAGAAGGACATGGAGGTGCTCGAGTGAGTCCAGAGAAGGGCTACGAAGCTGGTGAAGGGTCTGGAGAACAAGTCTTACAAGGAGCAGCTGAGGGAGCTGGGACTATTTAGCCTGGAGAAGAGGAGGCTCGGGGGCGACCTTATTGCACTCTACAGGTACCTGAAAGGAGGCTGTAGTGAGGTGGCGGTTGGTCTGTTCTCCCACGTGCCTGGTGACAGGACGAGGGGGAATGGGCTAAAGTTGCGCCAGGGGAGGTTTAGGTTAGATACTAAGAAAAACTTCTTTACTGAAAGGGTTGTTAGTCACTGGAGTAGGCTGCCCAGGGGAGTGGTTGAGTCACCATCCCTGGAGGTCTTTAAAAGACGTTTAGATGTAGAGCTTAGGGATATGGTTTATTGGAGGACTTGTTAGTGTTAGGTCAGAGGTTGGACTCGGTGATCTTAGAGATCTCTTCCAACCTAGACTTTTCTGTGATTCTGTGATTCTGTGATACTGTATAGCTTTACTTCCCAGGTGGACTGTAAGAGTCAAAATCCTAAACATTGTTATTGGAATAGTTCTAATTACAATAGGTATCTTCTGTTATAACTGCCCCATATGGAATAGTTTATATATTATAATACTTTTACAAGTAGCTCAATTTCTCATTTAGCAGGCAAGCAAGATAGTGCATAGTTTTTTTTTTTTTTTTTTTTTTTTTTTTTTTTATAGAACTGTGTTAGACAGTTTACAAAAATATCTAGGTAAGATGCTTCTACCTTCCAATTTTTAACCTTTATCAGCTTTTATACTGTCACTTTTATTAAAGATGAAAAATAAATGGTCTGTCCTAAGTAATTTAGAGAAATTCATATTAGCTGATTCCAACTATTTTATATTTTTAACCTTTCTCTGCTTTTCCAGTGTTATTTTATTAAGAATAAAAAAATTAATGACCTGACCTTTTCCCAAGTCATGATTGTAGAAAGGCATGTGTACAAATGAGAAGTTTCTAAACTAGAGAGAAATGTATATTATTAATAATAATCTATAGCTTTTGGAGCCAAAGCTTTTATGCTGCTTGCCCTCTTCATTTTTCCATGTGATTAGATTCTCTCATTAGAATGAAAAACATTTATCATCCTCAATGTACAGATAATATGATGATTGATGGCTTTGCAACCAGCTGTATAATATGCAAATATATGACTTTTTGATATTTTTATGAAACACAGCGTGCATTCATGGTTGTTTTAATCTCTTTAACACTCACATGATAAGTGTGCCATGCAATATTATCACAGTAGGGCCACTAGACCCTCTCCTATCAAAGCAGACATGATTTCAATATTAATCCAGCATACAGATTTTATTTATTTATTTATTTGCTGTTGGCATTTTCATCATGTATTTTGGTAGCAGTTCTGTACATGTAATTATTTCATCTCCAGCACAGATGCAAACCATCATCTTCACTATAAGTAGGTTCATTAACATGTTACATGTTATTAGGACTACATATATTTAGATTTACTGAACAACAGAATATGCTCACACCAGCTACGGAAGAATTTGTATTTCTTTTCCACCTTATTTTTACTGCTGACTTTTATCACCTATAGCTAACTGATGAACAGATACAAGGGCTGTACGGAACCAGCGAAGCAAAGTCTTTGGCTCATGGGAGTCAGTCACTGCCCCCACCCAAGGGAAGGGTTATGGATACTTGTTTCACCTTTGAAGAAGGGATGGAAGAGGAAGTTGATTTCATAGAGCCCAGCAATTAAGGACATTGGTAATTTTCATCTGGGTCGGGAACTGATGAGAAAACAAAAAGGCAGAAAAGATGAAAAACTTTTTCACATTTGTCACATTTTTGAGGAATCCCAGAGATAAACGTGAACAAGGAAATGTCTCTTTTAACAGTCAAAACTACACGGTATAGCCTTCTGCCCTGGGGAAAAAAGTCCGGATATTCACCTTTGTCTCCTCCCATTTTACCCAGCATGGCACTTTCAAGAAATTTCAAGAAAAAAATTAAGAAGGAACAAATTAACACCATAGATTAGAATCACGGAATCGTTTAGGTTGCAACAGATCTCAAAGATTATCAAGTCCAAACATCAATCATAGAATCCCAAAATGGCTTGGGTTGGAAGGGACCCTAAGTCAGTGTAGTTTCAACACCCCTGCCATGTGCAGGGACACCTCCCACTAGACAAGGTTGCTCAAAGCCCCATTCAGCCTGGCCTTGAACACTTCCAGGGATGGGACATCCACAGCTTTTCTGGGTAACCTGTGCCAGTGCCTCACCACTGTCATAGCAAAGAATTTATTCCAAACATCTAATCTAAATCTACCCTCTTTTACTTTAAAGCCATTAACAAAATCACTTATCACAACACTCCCTGGCAAAGAGCTTCTCTCCAGCTTTCTTGTAGTCCCCCTTTAAGTACTGAAAGGCTCCTATAAGGTCTCACTGGAGCTTTCACGGAAATAAGGTGTTTCATTGATTTTACTGAGGTTTACTGTAGATCTCCCCCTGTGCTTTCAAGATTCTCTATATATTTTTACGGTTTTTTAGACTTTCCTTTTCTCCAAGGACTAATTCATGTCTTCTAGCATTCTGTCTAAAAGGGAAAGATTAGTCTCTCTTTCAAGATGGTGAACCATGCTTTTTAAACAGTTGGACATTTTGATATTGACTCTTAACTTCACTGTGACATTTCCTAGTGCACTGTTTTCTCACAATGGATACGGACTAGCAGTTACAAGGGAGCGAGAGATCAGTGAGGCTCCTGTGTGACAGAGCACTCTCAGTGGCCCATACCCTCATGTAGCAAGACCTACTTGAAATGATATTTTGACACAAATATATCCCCAAATGTATACGTTGTACAAGAACACCTTCAAAGTTTTTCAACTCAGTAAAATATGACTTTGAAAACTGTCAGCTATGCCCTAAAAATCCCATCTGCTTCACATTTTCTGTTGCTCCTGTCAGAGAATACACTGAGGATACAAGATAATTGTATGCTCAAGACCGTTTTATCCCCTAGGAAGTGACTCAAACACCCCTTCTATCAGAAGGCAATACAGCTAAACTCAATGAAAGTTTTGAAAAGTTATTGCCCAGCATCCTCCGGATGGAGTCTGGATGGAGACTTCTCTAAGAATGAGACTAAGAAGGGAGATGCCCATCACTAGAGGTTAGGTTGATGTGGTATTGCCACTCATGGAGATGTATGGAGAAATTCTTAGTACCTGCATGTGATAACGGACAAGTAGCTTTAAAACCAAAGGACTACTCATTGGCACTGCATACTTTGTGATGACCATGGTGGATGGTTAGTGTGTCTCTAAAATGATGAGCTAGCCCTGAATCTTGAAACTCAGCTGGAAGGTCTGCACACCTGAGCTTGTGACATCAGTCACTCACTCCAATGTTCAGATCTCTTAGCTCTCACCAGTACTATCTTGCTCTGCTATTTTATGGAGAAGATTAAAAAAATGAAGATGAAAAGGTGGACCAATTCAAGAATCTACTATTTTCATATTTTTTGGAGTAAAATGGTCATACAGCATTATCAGGACTGTGAACTTGCACTGCTGTCAATCTATCCCTAGCTATTTTCTGCCGTTACTGTGTTTATGCTTCAGTTTTTCTGCACTGGTTTGCAGACTCCCTGCAAACTGAAGGGAATGCTTTACATGTGGTTTACTTTCCAGTAAGTTAAAATTACTTTTTCTTAGAAGTGTAACCTAGTCTTAAAGGGAAAAACAAACAAATAAATAAAAACAAAAAACAACAAAACACCACCACCACCAACAAAAATGCATAAACAGAGAAAATAACCTAGGGCTGAAATTTTTAACTTTTTTTTTTTTTTTTTTTTTTTTCTTTTTTTTTTTCTTCTGGAAGGTATTCAGCAATTCTGATCTGTTTGCATTTCGAGATAAGGCTGCTGGATACGTCTTCTTCATTTTTAAATTAGCATGTTTTCTGTATACCGTGGTTCCTAAACATCTGGAAATCACATCATCTGAACCCTTATATTCCACATTGATTTGGTATCAAATCAAATTCTTCTTTTTTATTTTTTTTTTTATTTTTTAAAAAAAAAAAAAAAAAGGAACAAAAATCTTTATACATTTCTTTTTCTTCTCCCTGACCTTGTGATGGTGGTCATTTTATATAACTGCAAAATTTAATATTTTACTTATCACAAACACCTATAGTTCTAGCATTTCATAAGAATTATTTTTCATTCTCATTTTTATTTAATAAAACAAATTTCTAGGTATATGTTTATTTAAAAAAAAGGGGGGGTGGGAAGCCTCAGAATTAAACATTTGTGAATGAATGCTAATGTGCTTTCTAAAGTATGACACAGCAGGGGTCCTTCATCCTTCAAATCAAGGCTCACAATGTGAAATACCTATTTCAGCAAGTGCTGGCTAAAGGATGGTACACTGAAATAGTGTTGATGAGACCTTATTACCCTACCAAGCAGACTGACATATTGGACAATAACTGACCAATGGCCATGTCTTTTCTTTCTCCATATAAAAGCAATTCATAAGGGAAAACATAAAACCAAAGCAAAATGACCTCACTGCTTGCTTGTAAAGGTATCACTGTCAGTTAGTCTGAATTGAGTTTTTTGCTTTCTTTGTAAAGCCATTTCACTTACTAATGATACTAAATCACAAACAGCATTTACTCTAATTGCATCAGTTTTCTACCCACTGGAAGAGGTAATGGAAGGTAGGAAAACCTTCTGCAAGAAATATGCTTATAATATGTATCTCTAAGATGGTGTTTTCCTAGAATATAATTGTGGTGGTTTTACCCTGCTGGGAAGCTGAACTCCACCAAAACCATTCTCTCACTTCCCCTCCTCAAAGGACAAGGAGGAGAAAATAAGATGGAAAGGGCTCAAGGATTGAGGTAACAACAGGGAGGTCACTCACCAATTACTCTCATGGGCGAAACAGACTCAGCATAGGGAGATCAGTAATTTATTTGCTATCAGTGGCAGACTAGAACAGTGAGAAACAAAAAGCAAACTAAAAACTCCTTCCTCCCCATCCACCCTCTTCCACCTCCTCCTCCTCAAGGGGAATGGGGAATGGGTGCTGCATTCAGTTCCTAATATTTCACCTCTGACCCTCTTTCATGGTCACTCTCTGCCCCTGCTCCAGTGTGGGGTCCCTCCGATGGGATCCTGTCCTTCCCAAACTGGTCCTTCGGGGGTTTCCCACAGGCAGCAGCTCTTCAAGAATTGCTCCAACATGGGTGCCCCACGGGCAGCAGATCACCTGCTCCTTTATAGGCTCCTCTCCAGGGGTTGCAGCTCGGGCCCAGGGCCCAGTCCTGCGGCGACTTTCCATGGGCTGGGTCCTGCTCCTGTAGGTGCTCTCCATGGGCTACAGCCTCCTCCAGGCCACATCCACCTGCATCCACCTGCTCCACGGGCTGCAGCATGGAGATCTGCTCCATGTAGGACCCATGGGCAGCAGGAGGACAGCCTGCTCCAGCAGGGGCCTCTCCACAGGCCGTAGAGGACTTCTGCTCCATGCCTGGAGCACCTCCTGCCCTCCTTCTGTACTGACCTTGGGGTCTTCAGGGCTAGTTCTCACTCATCTGTCCCACATGCTGTTGTGCTGTGTTTTTTTTTCCACTTTCTTTCACAGGACAGCAGCAGGTCCCTTTGGATCTGGCTGTGAAGTTTCTGAGCTCTATTTGAGAGGCCACCCTTGCAGTCTAAACCCTTGCCCTGTAAGCCCAATAAAGTAATTTTATTTAATTAATTGACATACTTTTTTTTTTTTTTTTTTTTTTTTTTTTCCCCTAAAGTTACAAAAATAGTTACCGTAGGTGTTGAGAGCACAAGGTGAGGCATGGATAATTGCTATGAGTTATTGAAACTTGTGTGGAAAACAGACACATCCTGTGGAAGGTGAGGTAAGGCTCAGCTCCAAGGTCATAGAACTGCGGGTGGCTTCTTAGGTCCCTGCACACAGAAGGGGGAAGATGGCAGAAGTACCAAAGTACTGAAAGCGAGGCCACAAGGTAAAAGAGGGAACAAATTTTAAGGGAACCAAAACTGGGCAAAGGACAACACTAGCTCATGTTCTGCAAGTGCCATAATATATCTGGAAGTCTTTCTGGAAGTATTAAATATTATATATTTAGTAAGATGTCTAAAATTTATGTTACAAATGTTGCTAAACCAACCAACCAACCAACCAACCAACCAAAAAAAAAAAAAAAAAGGTAATGTTGAATACTTTGTTTACTTTGTTATTGAATAATAACAAAATGAAAATATTATTGAATTCAAACATTGCTAAATGTACAATTTACCTTCTTTCTAGCCCTAATTTAAATATGTAAGTAATTAATGATATACTAACAGTATATTTGTATTACCATAATCATGTGAAGCCTACTAAAAATCTGATCCTCAGAGAAGGGTAAGTTTACTCTGTTAAGTCATTAACATTGCAGAATGCTGTCATCTCTCTCTCATATGTTCCCCCCCTTATCCATCTTCTTGATTTTCATCATAAACTATAACAAACTACTAATCTCATCAAACTAAAAAGTGAAGGTGAAATACAGAAATGTAGGTAAAATAATATTTTTACAAGGATGGTTTTAGTCTGTGAACTTTGTTCATAAAACTGGAAAATATTTAAATTTTATGGCTCAAACAAATATTTTCTTTACACATATTTTTGTGATAAGAGTCTTTCTTACTTGACTTTAGGTAAGCAACAATCACAATAAATGCATTTCACTTCTGAACAGGGTTTGAAATTGTCCATTAATCTATACACAGTGATCATTCTCAGCTGACATTATATTTTAAATTCCATGATTAAAACAGAATAGAATAGTTCAGTTTGAAGGGAACTTCAAAGATCATCTAGTTCAACAGCCTAACAGCCTGTAAAGCACATTGAGGCATCATTGAAATGCCTTTTGAACACTGACAAACAATAGCCACTTCTCTAGGAAGCCCATTCCAGGGTTTGACAACCCTCACAATGAAGATTTATTTCCTATTTTTAAATTGTTCTAATATATATATAACATTTATGTCAGAAATCTATTGTCTAATCACAGAATCCCCAAATAGTTTGTGTTGGAAGGGACCTTAAAGATCACTTAATTCCAACTCCCTGCCATGGACAGGGTCACCTCCCTGTACACCAGGTTGCTCAAAGCTCCATCCAACCTGGCCTTAAACATTTCCAGGGATGGGACATCCACAACTTATTTGGGCAACCTGTACCAGTGCCTCACCATCCTCATGATAAAGAATTTCTTCCTTACATCTGAGATAAATCTACCATCTTTTAGTTTAAAGCCATTCCTCCTTGTCCTATTACTACACTCCCTGACAAAGAGTCTCTCCCCAGATTTCCTGTAGGCTCCTTTAGGTACAGAAACGTTGTTATATAATCACCCCACAGCCTTCTCTTCTCCAGGCTGAAGTAACTAGCAACACAAGATTTTTATTCCTTACTTAAGTCTCAGAATACACAGTTTTATAATTCAGTATTATTTCTACTTAGAGCTTTTAAGTTAATATTTGATGAGCTTTCTTAAACACTTCTGCTATCTTCTCAACATTTTTAAATATGGATAGCGTAGAGTGCTGGGACTTCTTTTTTCCATCAGCTTGTGATGAAAAATGTTGGATGTTAAAAAGAACTGGGGCCAGAATCAGAAAAAAAAATACTTAAGATTCTGGTTTAACTTAAAATTGAGATATGTAATGCTTATATTTTGAGCAGATTCCCAAAGTGGATAAGTTTACTTTCAGCACGAAGTGTCCCAGTGCAATGAATTAGTGAATCTAATCTTCACATAGAACAGACAGACATTTTCAGGAAGCATGTTGAGCATGGTGATGTTCGTAGCTCACCAAATCTCCATGTAAAATTTTTAGCTCTAGTTTTAAATATAGATTATTCTATTAGATGTATTTGTATATGCACCTTATATTCGTTCTTCACTGTCCACCAGTGCTGAGAAAACAGTAAAATAATATGAAAACTGGCCTGCTGGGCTTTGTTTGAATTGGATTAGGCTGTACTTTAAAAAGTACAATTTAGGGACAAGCCAGTTATTCAAATAATTTCTATCTTAAATTAGAATCAGCCATGATTAGTAGTTAGCATAATTATAAACATTCACTTTCTGTATATAGAATTTCAACTCCATGGGCGTTTAAAGAGCTTTAGTTAATCCATAATGAGATAATGAAAGAGTTAAAAACAAAGTTAAATTTCTAAAAAGTTCATCTTACAAAATCTCTTTAACAGGTAAACTCGTGTCTTCTCAGAAAATTAATTTTAAATTCCAAATGCAAATGTAGCTTTTTGGCGAGGGAACAAAATTCATCTAAATTCCTCACTCTGGTCTAAAAATTCAGTTGTGAGCTGAGTCTGCATTTTATTAGGTCACATGTACATGAGTTCTTCATCCTATAAACTACATTATCAATTTGAAATACTTCAGGTTGTGTCGTGTCTCAAATTGTAGTATTATACCATCTTTTCAAAGTTTGATACTACCGTCTAGCTCATTGCTAGAGCTGTTTCTATTGGCACTGGCAATTCTGCTTAAATGTTCCAAGAACCAGTCAAACAACTTATCTTGCAACCATAAAAAATCTCTGTTAAACACTGAAATCTCTTAATCTATGTATACTTTTATTACCAAAATACATATGCTGATGTATAGCACCAGGGTGAAGTCATTCCCTCCTGTGTATTTAACTATATTTTAACTGCAGACATACTCATGGAAATAAAAGCTGTCCTTTTCTATATTGAAAATAATGCAAAGTTCTGAAAGTTGGACATTTTATTAGCTTTAGAGACTACCGAAACAAATAAATTTTACTTTATTTTTTAAAGAACCTTTTCCTTTCCCTTTATTATTATTGTTATTATTATTATTGTTATTATTATTATTGTTATTATTATTAGTGTTATTGTTATTATTGTTATTATTATTGTCACCACTTTCTGTTATATAGACTCATAAAATTATTTAGGCTAGAAGAAACTTCTTGAGGTTATCTGGTCCTATCTCACACTCCAAAAATGCCAAACAATTTGAGTTGCTTGGAGCCTTTTTCAGTCCAGTATTGAATGTCTCCAAAGAGAGAAAATTCAGAGCTCTCTAGGGAACCTATTTTATGGTTTGACCACTCTCATGGCAAAGTTTTTTTCCTTATAGCTTATATATCTCCTTCCTTTATTTCCTTATAGCTTATATATCTGCTTATAGATTTCTGATGGAGCAGCTTGTGTCCATTGCCTTTCTTCTGTGTGCACCTCTGGTATACCCTCTATACCCATTATGAATTTGAATAAGATTTCCCTGAGCTTTTTATTAAAGCTGAACAAACCCAGCTTTGTCGGTCTGTCTTTGTATGCTATGTGCTGTTGTCTATGACTATATTGGTGGTGCTTCATTGGACACTCTCAGGTACTTTGAGAATCTCTCAATTACAATACTCTCTTGTACCAGGGAGTCCCAAACTGCACCCAAACAATACTCCAGGTGCTACCTCATAAACGTCAGGTAGAAGGGAAAAATCATTTCTTCTTGACAAACACACTTTTCCTAATGTGCCCCAGTATATCAGTATGCCACCAGCTTTCTTTTCCAAAGAGGCTAAAGTTACTCATGAGAGTTCTGTTTTCTGATAAAATGTTCATATTCATTACCCAGTATGCAAGAAGTAAAAATACACACACTAGATTGAGATATTGTTTATTTCAAAGTTTTGCAAGTCTGGGTATCAGGTGGTTTTCCACAAAGCTGGCCTAACTCTGGACTTTCTCTGTTGATTTTTATACAGTTCTACGCAGTCATTATCATATCAGTTCAACCCACTAAATTCTAACTGGTCAGTAATTTACATATAGTTGCACAACCTTATCTAGAAAATCTACGCAAGCTCAGGGGAAGGGTCTTCATTTGGGCTGGGATTTTCTTGACCTGTGTGTGTAATTTTTAGTCTTATAATGGCATTATAATGAGTAAAGTTTACCTTTGGATATTACTGTTCCTCTTCTTTTGCCGACTTGGCCCAATTCTCCATGGCATGTTGATTACAACATCCAAGTTCCTTATATTCCAGGATATCCTACACAATAGATAATGCTAATTCTATATTCTTACAATCCAGGTTATGGAACAGTGACTGGACGTAATAATAATTGCCCTGGTAACAGTTCCAGTTCCGTTCTCAATAAGTTACTCTCTAACCAGTTGGCCTTTGTGGAATTGTGTGGGATTGTTCCAGACACAGGATTTCATTGTCACTTCTGTTGAATTTCATGAGATTTCTGTCAGTCCTTTTCTCCATGCTGTTCATGTTTATGAGAATAACAGCCCTGGACTCTAAAGTGTCAGTCACCCCAGATCACCAGTTTGATGTCATCCACAACCTTTCTGAGAGAGCGCTCTATCCCACCATAAATAAAAAGTGTGAAAAGTATCAACCCCCAAGGTACTTCATTAGTACCAAAGCAGCATTTGGATTTTGTACCACTGCTCATAATCTTTTGAGCCTGGTGGTTCAGGTAATTTTTCATCCACCTCACCAATTCTTCACCACCTTACCAATTCTCACTAAACTGTCACCTTACCAATTCTCACTAAATTGTATGTATAAGTATGCTGTAGGAGATTGTATTAAAAGACTTGTGAGTATATCACCACCCTGTGTATTTTCATACATGTTACTGCAAAATGAGGCTTTCTCATGAATTATGTTTCCTTCTGACACTGAACTGCTGTGCAAATCACCTTTCTTTAGTTAAAAAAAGCTGACTAAACGTGACTGGGAAAGATCCAACTGCATAGATCCTATTCAATAACATTTCAGCAAGTCCTCACGTGCATTTTAAAAATCAACAGTGTTAATAAAAACAGTTAATTTGGTGTCTCCTTTTAAAAGAAGTACTGATTAAAGCTGGTATAAAAGTTTTTAAAAACAACTCTGTAACACTACTCCCATCCTGCTTTCTGCCA
The DNA here is from genome assembly GCA_011076525.1 of Nettapus auritus. Taxonomy (NCBI): domain Eukaryota; kingdom Metazoa; phylum Chordata; class Aves; order Anseriformes; family Anatidae; genus Nettapus; species Nettapus auritus. Next base: position 130,159,180 of record CM021766.1, on the reverse strand, counting down.
CTCATTATTCTTCTGTCATTCTTCATTCTAGACTGCACTTCATCTGCCAGGCTCTTACAAAGCTGCCACAAGTCTGACATTTAGCTTTTTCTGCTTAGCTTTTGTCAGTCAACACTATTCCCTGTCCGAACTTCCTGAATGCACTTTGCAAGTGGTTGGGTAGTGTCAGGCAGACTACAGTGGTGAGATCGACTGTTCCTTTCCCTCCAGGAAGCCTGCAATTGTGCCAAGTGTAACTGTTTGCCTACTTATCTTACAGCCTATCTGTCACTTCCTTGGTATGGGACCGCCTAAACACTGACAGATATTGTCTCAACCAGGGCATTTGTATCACCCCTGGGAAAACACCTGTCAGCTGTTATGTACAGCCCGAAGTTCAGTGAGCAAGACAACAAGAAAGGCAACAGAATAATGAAAAGAAAACTAGTTTGTTGCTTTCAGAAAGCAGGTTGGCTAGAAATCATTGCTCTCTGTGCCAATCAATGTCTCAACTGGCAGTTGTTTAGTGTTTGAATGGTTCCAATGCGTCCCTGGTAGAGTGGGATATGTTCTGCAAGTTGAGTGACTTTAATCACATTTTTGCTGCTGTACTGTCATTTGTAGGGACACCGTTTCCAATAATGGGTGAGAAATGACAAAGCATTAAAAGACAGTTTGGAAATCTGAATGAGCAGATGGGTATTTTATTACCTGCAAACTGAGTATGCTATCTGCTTTAGGGGAAAAAAATGGAGAAAAGTATTGAAACTAGAACAAAAAACAGATTAAATTATAGTAAATGGAAATAAGACGTTACGTATTCACAGAATTCAGGATATTGTTTTTCTGGGATTAAAACAATGTTCAAAATCTAAACAATGTTTTTATCTCTTTTGCATTAAAAACATAAACATGAATGAGTAATATAGAATGTATATCCTGAAGTTCTGGAAAAAAAAAAAAAAAAAAAAAAAAAAAAAAAAAAAAAAAAAAAAAAAAGACCTGGAATTAAACTATAAGATTAGTTCTAGTTCTGCAAAAAGTATTCTACAAAAGAAAGTTATTTGCTAGCCATGGTATGCATGAAGAACACAAACTGATGTGTAAAACCTTTCCAGTTCATTACAAGATCATCTAGGGCACTGCAAAATCACTTATGCAGAGACTATAGTTTAGAAAAGAGACAACTGTATTGCTAAGTAATTCTTACAAAAACTAATTTTCATCTGAGGTTGACTACCCACTTAACTAGATGCAGGAACAAATAAAATGATGGTCCTTACTTAGAGTAGTTCAGCACCTATTAAGGGCATAGAAAAGCTAGAGGAGAGACAGCCTCTTCTCCAGAACGACCCCTCTGATAAGAGTCAGAACTGGGATTATAAACATGGTAAGTCATGTTTAGGCTACCCTCTTCAAGTTGCTAAAACTACTTCGCAGAACAGTCACAATCTGGAGTACAACACTTAGCCAGATGTTGTGGAAGCAAGGATAATGACCGTAAAAATGGGCTGCTAATAAGCTGAGCATGAACTTTTCTGACAAATGAGCTGTTAGGATGCAGCAAGCTTTCAGCAGTGAAGCTTTTTTGAACGGACTATTGTGGTAGTCAGAGAGGTCTGCACAATTATCTGTACTGAATGCAGCCTGGAATGCTTCAGACATCATCAAGCTCCCCTCTTCACTATCCCCTCTGCCAAAATAAATAAATAAATAAATAAATAAAAGTTTAAGTGACCAAAATGTTAGGACAGTGAAAACAAACTCTTGTTTTTGATTTACCTTTTAGGCCATCTTATCTTCTTACCATCTTATTCAGTCTTTGCCATTAAAATGCATAGCATTTCTAGCTGCAGCTGCATTTGGCACAGCTTCTCAGAGTAAAGTCCCTGACTGTTGCCACTTACTGTGTGCTTCCTCAGTTCACATACTGGTTTTTGTCCATGCTAACCAGATAACTTTGGAAGGAAGCTAAACTGGAAGATACGAGCATGTGCCACACTTTCTCCAATGCCTAATGGGGACAGAGTTTGAACCAAAGAGAGGTACTTTGACAGATTTAAATAATGTGTTGTCGATGTCAAACTCAATTTTGACCAGTGTAAATCTCCAAATCACATACAGGGAAAATATAGGGATTACAGTGCCAAGTGCTTTGATTACTGATCCATTCCTATTTTGCTGAATTGCTTCCTAATACCATCAAAAATAAATGAATAATAATAATAATAATAATAATAATAATAATAAATATATATTACTTTGGAGCCAGAGGTAAGAGGCACTGAAGTACAGCATTCTTCGGAAAAAACTTCTGAAATTTATGATGTATTCCTAACCTGACCACCAAAATAAGACCTCCTTACAAAGACATTTATAAAATGACGTTATTTGGCTTTTCCTATTAGATTAAATATTTTAAAAAAAGTTACGTTTGTCACTTAAAATGCATACATTAATATGCCATGCCTGTGAGAAGCTTTCTGTGAATGGCTTAAATTCATTTTAACACCTGCCCAGCAGCGATATACACAAAACAGCTTGCTCCATTAGGCAAAAAGAATGCAGCTTTCATACCTGTATTTATATCGGTCAGAATATCTTCCTGCCAAGAGGAAGCTTATTATGATTAAAACAGAGTCCACTGAGTGCATAATTAAATTCGTAGTAGACTCCTTTAGAGCATCACCATACAGAAAAGTTATTTACCTGTAAGCAATATTTCTTTGATATTTTTTTCCATGCATATATTTATGTTATGGCTTGTGCACAGTAACACTTTGGAAGAGTTTAGTTTCAGGCATGGACAATGTCCCTCCCTCACTTTCCAAATTCAAATTTTATAAAAGATCAAATGAAACCATATCTCTTGAGCCTTAATTTCTAGTGTTTGTCTAGTAGGTCTCCACTCTAAGGAGCAATGTAGAAGAACAGACTGTGAATTATAAGCTCCTTGATGGAGGAAGACAAGCAAAGGTAGTATTTCTGTATATTACCAAATTCTAGATGATTTGTAATAGAAGCTTAAAGCTGAAGGTACTGAGTTGGAAAGGACTCAGAATGGAAGCTGTCAGGCTTGCTCTGTCTGCAGGTGTCTTGACCTGTCTACACTTCGTTTTTACTCGGCTTACTTGTAACAACGGTTTTTATTCTTGCCACCTGGCTATGACTACTATTTTTAAATTAAATTTTGCTTATTTTTTGTATGTCTCAACTACACTTTTATACAGTTTTAAGAAAAAAGTAGTTACTTTGTGTAGAAAGAGATACATACAACTAACATAATAATGCAACAAATGTAGATGCAGTTCTGGTAGGATAGCAGATACTTTGGGAAATGGGGGTACAAGAAGCCATTTAGAGGACTATAAGCCTGGGGTCATAAGAGATGGTGCCCAGGATCACCAGTGGTCAGATAAAGAAATGCAGATCTGGAGCTAGATAAAACTGATTTTAGGGGTAACAGAATGATGAAAAAGTGTCTAACACATGAAATGCTCGATGTGTAGTACATTTGGATGTAACGTGGAATTATAGACTAATGAAGAGGAAAGGTGCAAAAGTGTGTTCGCAAACATATAAAAATGACTGTCAGTGATCATATAGTTAGGGAAAAAACAACATATTCTTTGCAGTGGAGGAGTCCAGACAACAATTTGCGCTAACAACCCCCAGCCCCTTCTCTCCCCAGCTAAAACTATCAATCTTAGGGCCAAATGAAGTAGCATAATATGAGGAAAAAGGGGTAGAAACCAGGAAGTGTGTGTATGTATAACAATTTTAATTGTATTATTGAGACTACTTGTATAGTAATATTCATTTCATTTTTTATTTTTTTCTTTAACAGTTAAATCCAAATGAAAAACAATTATATGATTAGACTGCTGAGATTTCAGTTGTACTAACAATTAATTCTTGTCTTCATAAGCAAGATGTATGCCTTTTTTTTTGCCCATTTCACAATAGGTACCCTAAGTGTCTGCAGGTCTCAGGCTCTTTAGTCAAAGACCCTTTCCCTCCACGTGCTTCCCAATACCTCAGAAGTATCAGCATTAATGATGCAATAGTAGCACTTCAGACTGTGTGCACCTGTCAGCTGAGTTAAAAAACAAGTTTCCTTGCACCCCTGGTAGGAGTATGGTCATAAAAGGGAAATATCCCAGTATATCTTTTGTCATCTATCAAAGAATTTGGTGTATTTCTCTCTTTTTCTATCTGAAACAGTCAGCATATTTCAGGCTGCAGAACTGACTTTCACCTTCCCTCAACCATAAACTTACATTGTCCCATCACAAATTTCCCTGTCAGTCTCCTCGACTGATTGATGGGAAGGAGCAGATGTCCAAGTCTGTATCTATCATGCCAGACAGCTCTCTCTGCTATTTACCTGCATCACAAGCATGGCCCTTCTTCATGATGAAGAGTTCAGCACTTGGAGGGAGAGACTGGTATTGACTGAGCTGTTCACCTACATCTGCATGCTGAAAGTGCACATCCGTTGCTACAGCTGCAAGAAAGTAACTAATTATAGACTGACACTAGTACCTGAAAGAGCATGGAAATACTGCCACCATGATAAATATTCTTTGAATAATTTTGTAGAAAGAAATCCAGGTTTCCCTTTCATTTTAGAAGTAGTATCTTGTGAAGATATTTAAGTGTATCAATCTGAATTCAGCACAAAGTGCCTTGTACTTGCATAGTTCCCAAGAACATTTAAACATTCTAAATTAGAAAATCTACTATAAGTTAGTGATGGTGTATAAAATTTATGGAAACAAACTGGCACTGGCAACCGTCTACAGCTTGGGAAGCAACAAGAAGAAAATGATATGGTGGAAACAACTATGTTGTATTATACTTCCATAAGCTCTAATCAGTTTTTACCCTTTTGCTACTCAGAGTTAACAGAGATCAGGACAAGATGAAGAAGAGGTATTCATCTAGTTCTAAATGTAATAACTCCTCTTGTTGAACAACATCTAAAAGCTATTTTTATTTAGTAACAAAAAAGTCTGGAGAGCTTGTTTTACAGATTATATTTTATTAAGCAAATAAAGGAACTCCTACTATTATGAAAACAAGTGACCTACATAACTGCTGCACTCAAATAAAATAACCACTCCTGTAAAAAATCCTATTTCATCCAAATATGTTTTTGATTGAATTTTTTATTTTTTATTTTTTATTTTTAGATTTATTCAAAGGGCAGCCAAATGTTTATGGAACTGGTCTACAGTTTACTCTCTGCTTCATTTAGACTGGTTAAGAATCAATACTTAAAAGCCTGCTCTTTGACTTGGCAGATCCAGAGATTTGAACCACGATCTGACAGTATGTTTTACAACAAATGTTTTTATAAACCTTTTGTACTGAAGAAAAGCATCCTTTCAAAACTGGTCATGAAAATTGTAACTGTCTTCTGGTGAATTTTAGTCTGAGGCTCATTTTAAAGCTGTTGTAGGTAATGTTTATACTTAGGTTTCTGAAAACAGATTTAATTTTGACAAGTGAATGGTAGTGATATTTTGAAATAAAGACATGTAAGCCTCCTGAGTTATAAGAAGAGGACTGCTGAGCCTGAATGATGGATATGACATGCTTATTTTTTGACTCAGGTTGCAGATGACTGGTTAAACTCACAAGGAGTCTGCTAGAGTAAAGTTTTTCTGGCTACATCAGCATAAACAGCATGACTGTAGTCTGCAAACTGCTAATTTGTGAACATTTCAAAGTTAGGGTCCATAGTCAACAAATAGGTTGACTACGTACAGTCTTCTAAAAGGCTAGGACAGATCTAACCCCCAAGGAAGTAAAATGGTAGGGAGCATCATTAAAAGAGTATCTCCACTCTCCTACTAGGGAGGATATTTTCATTAGAACAATAAAAGTGAAAGAATGGCCATTTTCAAGGGGCAAAACTTACAAAAGCTGTTGTCTGACAACAGCTGGCATGTGGCAGTTTATCTCAGAATACCTTGTTCAGCCATAAGCTTTTAGGATATTCCCTTACTACATGGTGCTTTTTTGAGAATTAATTAAATAGACTCTGAGTTATAATCAATAACTGACTTTTCTGTGTATTTAAGACACTTCACAGATGGAGAGCAGAAGCCATGCTTTGGGATAGTGATCATGCAAAGGAAAGGTAATATATTTAAATCAACAGATGCTGAGAAAACATGACTATATCAGGAAAACGAACAAACAAACAAACAAACTGTTCACTCCAAAGCAAAAAATAATAAAACAGTATAAATATACATCAAATAGAAAAAGCTGTTGAAGAGAAATGGAGTAATCTGTTTTTTTTGTGTCCATGGTAGACAGGGAGAGAAATCACGAGTTTAAATCACAGACAAGACTCAGAGGAGTTATTAGAAATAGCTTTTTAATAGGAAATACAAAAAAATACTGCAACCAATCATTCAGTCCTTCTGATGTCAACCCTTAACCATGTCAAATTGTTAAAGATATTTAAGGTTAAGTTAGAATCACCTAAAAGTAAGTCTCAGGAATAATCCAGTATTACAGATCTTGCCTTAAGACTGAAAGGGTAATGAGATGCTTTCCCACCTTAAGATATCCTTAGATTACTAAACACAAAGTCTTCATATTTTCTGTTTTGCTAAAAAACATTTGCACCATCCAATGGTGAAGATGTGACATAAAAAGAAACAATGTAACATTTGGAACAAACAAACAAACAAACAAAAACCTAAAAGTTAATTAATGAAATAATTTCTTAATTATAACCTACTACAGGTGAATCTATTGTGTTAAGAAAACATTATTCTAAGTGTATGAATCCTTCTCAAAGTTATCCTTCTTTCTTATATTACAACAGATATTTATAAAATTTCTTTAATCCTTCCCAACTCTTATAATTTTGCAGCAAAAATGTCATGCTGAAAACTTTAATGGAACTAAAAATCCATTCAACTAGCCCACAGAATAAATCTTATTTTCAAGAGTCTTTGGCCACTCTGGTGAAATAAGAAACAAGGTCTCTTACAAACCTCAGCCTCTAACAGCTACTGCCAGGATTATAGGAGAAAATAAATTTAGGCAGAAAGAAGATAATCTTGAGGTACTGATTTGCCTTACTCATTGTCAGCTGAATTCTCTTGACTATATGGTCAATATACAGTCTAGTCTGAATTTATCATGTAGCAAAGGAAACTGGACTGACACAGAACAGTAGCCAAGAAATTTAATGGGTGAGCTGTGTGTCCTGAGCCCATGTCCAAACTTTTAGTGTATGATGCTTGTAAGGTAACCTCATTCTGGAGTCTGGAAGAGTTTACACAAGGGAAGCATGACCGTTTATTGGTAGTTCAAATTCTGCTCTTCAAAAGTGGGCCAATGATTCATGAAATACCCCTGTGTAAGTACCTGTGGAATGGTACTTTCCGTATGTGTCTTTTTTTTTTTTTTTTTTTTTTTTTTTTTTTTTTTTTTCTCACTAGAAATGCAGAAGACTACTACATTCAATTCTGTATTTGAATGTGTTTAGAGAAGCATTTCGGTTTCAACAGAGTTGGATGAGTCCAAGACAGCTTTGCATGCTAACATGTACACCCTTGTGTACATGCATGGGTCATATCAGCTTGTGTAGAAGTCTGTGCTATTGGTATAAGTTTGAGGCAAAAAGTCTTTTGCTCTGTTGGACATACATTTTTTGATATTCACAGTGCTAATACACACTAGGTTTTATACTACTTGCTGTACATCTCTGCTGTCATGCAGACAGCAGTGCACTATTACAAGATATTGAAGACTCAGTGATATTACAGTCATGAAGTTCCTTGGCCAAAACAGGAACAGTAAGAAGACCCGAATCTTCTCCCATCAGGAAAGGAAACCACTCATCCAGCTCTAATGGAGGAATATCATGCATATAAAATATTTAACTCAATATTGTAGCCGGACAGCTACGATACATACGTTATTGATGAGGCCTGAAAGCAGTAACTGAATTTTTAAAGTGACCTTTCTCAATAAATTGATTTGCTGTTCATTTGGCCAGACATATAATATCTAATTCATTTGGCTTGCATTTACTTGCTAATTAGCCTACTCTCCTTTAGAAGTTCCATTGTAATTCAGAATTAGTTAATAGGCACAATGATATTATGATATTACCTTAGTTTGGAAACATTCTGAAGTAAGTGGCCAGTTATCATTAATACATGTGGTATTAATATCATAATACACTGTAACATTAATCATAATAAATTAATTCACTTTACAGTTGTGTGATATGTAACATAATTTACAAGAGGTGCTCAGCAATTTTGCAATTAAAATACCATTATCTTAAAATGTTATTTAGTATCTAATCTCTATTTTTTGGGGAAACTTTATTACATTTTTTTTTTTTTTTTTTCTCCCATAAATATAAAGAGATCAGCAAAATTCTCAGTTACAAATGCAATTTAAGCACTAGCATTTGTGCTAGAGAATGCTAATTAAGTTCTAGGAGCAGCAGTCAGGGAAATACTTTCACAAAGATAATTTGATGGTCAAGTAAGTACAAAAACAGTTAAGGAAACTATTTCACACCACTAATACTCATCCAATGACTATTACTGTAGGTTTTCCCGCATATAGGTCTCCAGTTCTGGGGCACAGGAAGAAAGGAGGAATTATAAGAAATAGCAAAACATTTGTTGCCAAATATTTCAACAAAGATTAAGTTAAATATGAAATTTCTGATTAACCTCAGTGTCTGCTGAAGTTCTGTGTAAAGTCATTATTTTCATTTTAATGAAAGATTAAAAAAATCTAAAATAAATAAGTAAAACCACCTAAAATATTATTTAAATGAATGTCTTACATACTACCAGGGTCTGTCTGGGGGTATTTTATATTTCATGAACTTTAAGCACCTTTATAACAGTGAAGAAATAGGGATTTAAATATGTTATATGAGTAATATATAAGCACACTGATAATGTATATACTAATACTTATGCATTTTATATTATATATTTATAAACTCCTATATGCAGTTTTGTTATCTTGATATTTAGATTTAAGAAATCTTAAGGAACGCAGAACGGTAAAATAAGAGAGAATTTTAGCAAAACAAAGCTCTTTCAAGGAAAAAAAAAAAAAAAGGAACATATTTAATATGTGATGTTGTGGTCACATAGATGTAACTAAGAACAAGGGAAACACGGAGCGTTAACATGTTCACTGATGAAAGGAATAGGATACCAGCATAACAGACCAGTCAGTGAGACCTACATTGCTTAACTTCTTGGTGACAGCTACTGCTATTAGTGACTCAGCAGATTTTTTTTTTTTTTTTATATATATATATATATATTTTTTTCCCTTCGGAACTGCAGTTTCTTTTATAAACCTAAGTAAAATATGTATTCATACACAGCTGTACATAAACGATGGAAAGAAGCACTGTCCCACCTCATTCTGTTCCAGCGTTGTGGAAAGTGTTTTCATTTCAAAGTGCATAATGGAAATCAGAAATTTTCTCTGTTGAAAAGGAGTGAATCTGTCTGCAGAGCCTTGTAATTAGGGCACTCACTTGAAAATTGAGAAAGCCAGATTCAAGTCTTTATTGTATCAACCTGATTGGGGACTTCAACTCAGGTCAGTGCCCTCAATAGCAAGACTCCATTGCTTTACAGCTTGAGTCTCTCTTTCTTCACAAGAATGGATATCTATCCTATTTCAGAAGGAACAGAGGGGAGGCTTACAACCTAATCTAGATCCAATATGCCCTTTATTGGGAAGGTTTCACAGCAACTGACACTGTTCTGCAGAAAAGCCTCAGCTTTAATGACAGTGTTTTACAATTTAAAAACCCAAAGAAACCATTTCTTGTAGTAAATTCCTCTCAGAGGAAGCTTCTTGCCATGTCTTCTAGGTTAATGATTATGTGGAGGAATAACCTAAAAAATATGATGTGATATTAGACTACAATTTTTGAACTAAAGAACACTGAGTTGATGCATACTCTTTTCTTGTTTAAGTGTGGTTCTTGCACAGTCACATGTATAAACATGTATAAATGCAAAAGTACATAAAGTAGATCTCTTGTTCCTCAGTTTTTGAATCAAAGTTTAAATATCTAGAGGAGAAAGTAGGTCTCAAGACACACACAGTTTTACCTGTAAAGTTCTTTCAATTTTACCCCACAAACTTGCAAACAAGTGGTATATTAAAATATTTGACAATTTCCTGGTCAACTGCTATAGAAAAACAAGCTTATAAGTAGCTTGATTGGCTTTTTTTCCTGCTTCCTAGGAAAAAGTGCTTTGGCATTATTTAAATAGGAGTTCTGCAGTACAGAAGAAATATGCTGTGTGGTGGTCAATTTTCAGACCAAATGATATATAAAGGTCATGAAAAAAGAAAAAAAAATCTGAAGCTTCTTTTATCTAAATAAAGGTCTGAATCGAGTACAGTTAAATGCCACAGTTTGGCATTACAGGTGCATTAAGATATTTCACCAAGATTTATTCTGGCAAATATTTGTTTTATCTCTTATGGATGACCTAATTACTTTAATTTTAGCCTAATCACATCAGAAAACCTCTTAAAAGTTACATTCCTCTATTTAATTGCAGTTGCATCCTGAAAGATTACCTCAGCCCAATGATGGCATCATTATGAATGTGCAGAGACGAACTGATCTCTTGGTACCACACACTGTGCAGTGAGCCTCCAGGCATTCTATTATTTTGTGTGGCTATCCTTACCACTTGCTTAAAGAGGTAGATTGTATAACTATTTCAAAACAGAAAAAGCACAAAGAAGTGTGATAGGGATTATAGTTCCTGTATGATTTCAAACCCTTATTATTTTGTTTTGTGGGGTAAAGTGATGCAATTCCTGAGAGTTTAAACCTTCAACCAGATTTAATTTTGAACTCAATGAAATCAAACATGGTTTTGCTATGGATATTGACTTCATAACACATTCACAGATTTTGCAGACATTAAAGGAAGATTGACACTCATGTGAATGAGTTTTATGAGCCAGAGATGCTTTTTAACTTAAAAATTTTAAGTAAGCATATACTAAAATGCAGAAAATGAACATTAGCAATCACCAATTCTAACTCTACTTAAAAAGAATAAATTCATTATTTAAGACAAGTAGCAGATTTTTTTTTGTTGTTGTTGTTGCTGAAATGATACATTACTTTGAGCTGCTGAGGACACTGGTTGGCAGAGTCCCTTGGGAGGCGGTACTGAAGGGCAGAGGAGTCCAGGAAGGCTGGGCGCTCTTCAAGAGGGAAATCTTAATGGCGCAGGAACGGTCTGTCCCCACGTGCCCAAAGACGAGCTGGCGGGGCAGAAGACCAGCCTGGCTGAACAGAGAATTGTGGCTGGAGCTTAGGAGGAAAAGGAGGGTTTATAATCTTTGGAAAAGTGGGCAGGCCACTAAGGAGGACTATAAGGATGTTGCGAAGCTGTGCAGGGACAAAATTAGAAAAGCCAAAGCTCAACTGGAGCTCAATCTGGCTACTGCCGTTAAAGATAACAGAAAATGTTTTTATAAATACATCAATACAAAAAGGAGGACTAAGGAGAATCTCCATCCTTTACTGGATGCGGGGGGAAACTTAGTTACAAGAGATGAGGAAAAGGCGGAGGTGCTTAATGCCTTCTTCGCCTCAGTCTTTAGCGGCAATACCGGTTGTTCTCTGGATACCCAATTCCCTGAACTGGTAGAAGGGGATGGGGAGCAGGATGTGGCCCTCACTATACATGAAGAAATGGTTGGTGACCTGGTACGGCACTTGGAAGTGCACAAGTCGATGGGGCCGGACGGGATCCACCCGAGGGTACTGAGAGAACTGGCAGAGGAGCTGGCCAAACCGCTTACCATCATTTATCAACAGTCCTGGCTATCGGGGGAGATCCCAGTTGACTGGCGGCTAGCAAACGTGACGCCCATCTACAAGAAGGGCCGGAGGACTGACCCGGGAAACTACAGGCCTGTCAGTTTGACCTCAGTGCCAGGGAAGCTCATGGAGCAGATTATCTTGAGAGTCATCACGCAGCACTTGCAGGGCAAGCAGGCGATCAGGCCCAGTCAGCATGGGTTTATGAAGGGCAGGTCCTGCTTGACGAACCTGATCTCCTTCTATGACAAAGTGACGCGCTGGGTGGACGAGGGAAAGGCTGTGGATGTGGTCTACCTTGACTTCAGCAAGGCTTTTGACACCGTTTCCCACAGCATTCTCCTCAGGAAACTGGCTGCTCTTGGCTTGGACTGGCGCACGCTTCGTTGGGTTAGAAACTGGCTGGATGGCCGGGCCCAAAGAGTTGTAGTAAATGGAGTCAAATCCAGTTGGAGGCCGGTCGCTAGTGGCGTTCCCCAGGGCTCGGTGCTGGGGCCGGTCCTCTTTAATATCTTCATCAATGATCTGGATGAGGGGATCGAGTGCACCCTCAGTAAGTTTGCAGATGACACCAAGTTAGGTGCGTGTGTCGATCTGCTCGAGGGTAGGAAGACTCTGCAGGAGGATCTGGATAGGCTGCACCGATGGGCTGAGGTCAACGGTATGAAGTTCAACAAGGCCAAGTGCCGGGTCCTCCACCTGGGACGCAATAACCCCAAGCAGAGCTACAGGCTGGGAGATGAGTGGTTGGAGAGCTGCCTGTCAGAGAAGGACCTGGGAGTGATGGTTGATAGTCGGCTGAATATGAGCCAGCAGTGTGCTCAGGTGGCCAAGAAGGCCAACAGCATCCTGGCCTGTATAAGAAGCAGTGTGACCAGCAGGGCTAGGGAGGTGATCGTCCCCCTGTACTCGGCTCTGGTGAGGCCGCACCTCGAATACTGTGTTCAGTTTTGGGCCCCTCGCTACAAGAAGGACATCGAGGTGCTTGAGCGAGTTCAGAGAAGAGCGACGAAGCTGGTGAGGGGCCTGGAGAACAAGTCCTACGAGGAGCGGCTGAGGGAGCTGGGATTGTTCAGCCTGGAGAAAAGGAGGCTCAGGGGTGACCTTATCGCTCTCTACAGGTACCTCAAAGGAGGCTGTAGCGAGGTGGCGGTTGGTCTGTTCTCCCACGTGCCTGGTGACAGGACGAGGGGGAATGGGCTTAAGTTGCGCCAGGGGAATTTTAGGTTGGATCTTAGGAAGAACTTCTTTACCGAAAGGGTTGTTAGACATTGGAACGGGCTGCCCAGGGAAGTGGTGGAGTCCCCATCCCTGGAGGTCTTTAAAAGACGTTTAGATGTAGAGCTTAGGGATATGGTTTAGTGGGGACTGTTAGTGTTAGGTCAGAGGTTGGACTCGATGATCTTGAGGTCTCTTCCAACCTAGAAATTCTGTGATTCTGTGATTCTGTGATTAATTACATAATGTTACATATCCCTTAGCTTTGATTTATATAGATGGTCTTTCAAATAAGAACTGGAGTTGATTCATGTTGAGAGAAACTTTGAACTATTCTTTATTCAGAGGCAGTGGCTGAAACATTCAAAATATCCAGAAAACTTTCCTATATTATTTACCTCCATTAAAATAATAGCCAAAGTGATTACATTGCTTCTGTTATGGTTTAAACATATAACTGATAGGACTATTTTAATCTCAGGCAAACTTTTTAAATAGGCAACTAAAAAAAAAAAAATTCAAGCATCAGAAAAATCATTTACTAGCCTGCCCAAGACAGGTTTTTATGACTCAGGAAAAGAAAAAAGATTTGCTTAGGTGGAATAAATTCTATCTATTGTTCTTAAAACACATCCGCCACATTGAGGAATAGAAATATATATATATATTACAGGAGATTTATAAACTTAATTGCATGTAAATAATAAATATCAGTAACAAACCAGAATGACAACACCTGGTGCAAAAGCAAGAATAAATTAATTTATTATTATTATTATTGATATTGAAGACTTAGAAATAAAAAAATACAGAACACAATATAGAAATGTGTTTGCTGACATAAATAGACACAATAAAGGAATATTTGTCAAATCTGTCCAGTCCTGTGTTTATTAATTGGTAAATCTTTTCAGCAATATCAAATTAAGCTAGATCAAGACTTATATTCTGTGAAATGTATACAAGTTTAGGTATGATGTATTTATTTCAAGGATAGAGCATGGGTACTGAGTCTAATGTGCTGGATGTATCAGCACAACTTTATTTGTGTTTCACAGATGGTTCTACAATAATCCCACATGATTTAGCACTTTTCCCATTCAGGCAGACTATCCATTCAGGGTGTATACATAAATCTCAAAGTCCCCAGATGTGTTGGACTTTGTGCATGTGTGATGTCTAATCACCTTCTGTCACTCCAATGCTTTGAACTTTAAGCAGGTGAGGAATCTAATGCAACAGCAACCTTGAACATAGCAAGTGCCACTGACATGGCAGAGGCAAAACAAGAAAGCAATGTCTATTTTAAGAATAGAAAGGAGAAAAAAAAAAAAAAAATAAATAAATAAAAGACAAGCAGATTAGGATACTCAGTCTAGATGTGATGGCATTGTACTGTGCAGCTGTTCAGATTTCCCAACCCAGCTAAACAAGCTTCCTTACCTTTATTATTTATTATTTATTATTATTATTATTTTTAATCAAGAAACTCCAAGTTTCTGCCTTTCCCCAAAAGCAATTTTCTGAAGGCATACTTGATCAGGAGGATTGGACTTATCAAGAGGTTCCTTCCAAACTAAACTATTCTGTAATCCTGTTGGATACCCTGTCCGATATAAGATATTTCCATTCTGCTCTGTTGGGCAATCACTGCCATGCAGACCTCCTCTCCAAATATCCTCCTCAGCCAAGGACCTATCTTTCAAACACCGACCTCCAGATATGTATATCTCTTGAACCAACCAGGACATAGCTATAGCAAGCTCTAGCATTTGCTAGAGGATTCAATTATTTAAAATGGTGCTAAAGAAGACACTGGTGAAGACTAATCTTCACTTGGCGAGAAGCATGCACAAAGAATGGAGTCATGCTGTGAAATGCTTTTCATGAGCTCTGAACCAGCTGGAGTGCGTATTTTTGCATGGTGATTTCACTCATAGGTGAAGCATGTAGTCATGCCCACAGGTGACAGAGTGGAAAAATTTAAATCCAATATGACAGGGTAGAGCACCTTTCCTGACACAGTGCGAAATAAGTGTTTTTTGTATCCTTGTCTATTTCAGTGTCCAAAAGTGACAGTAGCTCTTGAAGAACCAGATGTTCAGTAAAATAGCAAGACTGCTGATTATCTCTATCATCTAAGGGCAGATGTTTTCGGTAAAGAATGAAATCTTAAGGTTATGAATTTTTAAAAGTCTCTTTGCCCACATCAACCTTCTTTTCAATGATAAAAAAATTCATCTTCACTTACTTTCTGATTTTTCATAAAACGAACTGAGGAGAAAGATTATTCAGTGTAATTTGAGAGCAATATTGAGTACTATAGCACTATACATTTGCCATATACTGTTTGTGGTGAGTCTCCTTCAGCAATATCACTGGAGTTTTTGTAGAATAACAAAAGAAAACAGGTCTAAGAAATGAGGGTTTGGAAAAAGTTATCATGTTTGAATATGACAGGAATTGTTTGAAATGGGTCTTAACTACCTTATGAATCCTTAACATCTCTCAGAGAAAAGTATTCATAGCCTGAAAGGGTTTAATTTTTGCCTATTGTTTTTCAGGGTTATCAGTGCTGTCTTGGATCCCAACAATTGCCTGAAACTCAGGTAGGAAGAGTGGATAACAATACTACTGAGATGCAGTTAGTGTCTGCCAGCTGTTCAATTAGGTTTTCAAAAGCATTCTGCTTCCAAATTATTTTCCCCTCATTTTGATCATTTGCTATTTCATGTCCTCTTGTCATTAATATCCTCTGGTATCATTCACAGCTACAACCCATGTAAAGCCCAAGCCTCCTTGAGGATAGCCTTGTGTTTCAACATTCCCTGTTCCCGGAAGAAACCAAGATGTGCAAGCATGTGCTTTTGCCACTCCCTCATTCACACATCTCTGTCAATGTCCCAGGCTCTCAGTTTCCCCATTTTCTCTTTGGTCTATTATTCTCCACACACAGCTGCCCACCACAAGAGGGAAACAATCAATTTTCAGTTGTGATCACCCAGTGGCTCCTCATGTTATGACTCATCCCACACAAAGCACTAGTCCCACTGTAGCCTCCAACTGCCGGCAAGGCTTTGTCTTCATCTAACTTACAAGACAAGCAACAGACTGACCTCTTCAGCTGGAAAATCTTATCTTTCTACTGTGGCTCAGCCAGAAGATAATTGATTTCAGCCTCATGGACTAGATGTGATCCAGAAACCACATACTGAACAAACCAGGTTTTAAGTACTGTTTGTAGGGAAAGAATGGAATTTAGGAGAAAGAAAATATCAGTTTACATTATTGAGTCTCAGGGATATCTATAACATAAGTTAGTTTTTCATCTTAAAATAAGGACCATAACTGATGCTGGAGTGGACCACACAGAGAGGAACAGAGGAAACAGATTCTTAATACAGCTCATAATGAATGCTGTTTAGTAGGAAAACTGTAAAACAGTACTTCATGGATCAGAAGAAAGGGTATTTTTCTTAAAATGAAAATAAACAACCAATTCTCTGTGAAAGGAGTAGATTTTGCAAAATCAGTTACTGAGCTACACAATATTAATGGAGCTGAACATCTGAATGCTCATATGTACATTTTAGCTCCTTTTTTATGACAGTGAATAAGGAATGAAGAGGGATGAAGAAAAGGCAGAGTATCAGGCTAAGGCATAAAAATGTCTGTTCTCTCCCATACCTATCAAATTGTCTTGCCTATAGTTTTCAACACATATTTTCACAGCTCTTTGAGAATAATTTCTTCAATCATATGACCTGGCTGTGCAAGCTATGGTCAAACAGTGCCCTGTTCCTTCTGTGCTGCATCTTTGGAAGAAATATGCCTGTCAGTGAAGGATGCATTGAAGGTGCTGATTCAGCCCTAGGGGCATAAGGACAATACAATATTTATAGGTAGCAGTTAATAGAAAAACTTAGCTAAGCTACTTTTTTTAAAGCTTGAGTTTATAGTCACAGGGGGACACTTGACAGGCCTACTCTTCCTACGTCAGAACAAACACAAATTGACATAAATACTCAACATATAAAGAGTGTTGCAAGGAAAAAGTAGGTGTATTCCCACTGCAAACTTAAAATCCATAACTACTTTATGACAGGCACATTTTAAATTTAATGAACAGAACTGAGGCATGATGTATAGTGCACCTAAAGGGGCCTAAAAATGCCATACTAGTAATAGATGCCATACAGAAGGATTTAAGGTTGTTCTGGAAGCTAAGTAAAGAGGAAGGACAGAAGAGAAATGTTAAATATTTCATTCAGGTCAGCTTGCTGCTCCTTGGTGTATTGACCTTACTCAGCCAAGGGGTGCCCTGGGAACTATAGTTTCAGTTCCTTCCTACTCCTTTCTTGCAGTCATGAGCTTGACCTTTGTACTGACAGTAAAAGAAAAAGAAGATTCTTTGGAAAGCTTCACCTTTCTCGTAAGCCTTGTTGAATAAGACTGATTGCCAGATAAAATATGGAAAGTGATGACCATATGACATGAGTTTCTGTTTTCCCCTGAGCACACAGTGTATAAACAAAACCAACTAAAAAAGATGAAAACAAAAAATAAGACAACTTTGTAAAGAGGTTGATGTGAAATAGTCAGAAATTCCTAATTCACTTTCTCCAGTCACTACTTATAGTCTGCGTTTTGCATATGTCCTTTCACACTCTTGTCACGTTTTCATTCCCTGTACTTAAACAAATGCCAGTCAACCTGAACCAATATTTTGATCATGGTTTGAACGTCTGGATCTGATGGAAATTGTTGCTCCCGAGTTTGACTGCTGGTGGGCCTATGGTTTGGAAGGAAGGGCACACTGCCTGTTAAATTAAAAAGTTAAGATTCTCCCATTTTTTCTGAGTATGAAGTCAATGGGCTACTCTCACAACACCTTCAGTACACAGTACAGTCACAGCTAAAACTTTTAGACAAAATGAACTGGGAACATGAGCAAAATAACTCCAAAACCAAATCAATACTAGAAAATATCAGTAATGTATAAATAAGTATCTAATTCAGTTCAGAAAGAAGGATGGGACAAATGTGGATGGAACGAAACAACAACAA
This sequence comes from Nettapus auritus, assembly GCA_011076525.1. NCBI lineage: Eukaryota > Metazoa > Chordata > Aves > Anseriformes > Anatidae > Nettapus > Nettapus auritus. Next base: position 130,141,035 of record CM021766.1, on the reverse strand, counting down.
AGTGTTGCACTATTTTCACAATCTTCCATCAGACAGCATTTTTTCTGCTGAGGTTTTACCCTACCATCTCTAAAATATCAGACCTTGATGGGCTACAGCAAGAGCAGGGAGCTCCTAAAGCTCTCTGCTGGCTGGCAAAATCACTGAGAGGCATGAGAAAACTATGAGAAAAGCAAGAAGTATATTTTCATCCAGATGTGGGGCTGTGAGGGATGCAAAGCTGGCTGAAGGGCACAAAATGATTGATGTGGGGCTGGGAAGTACATAATTAATTGATGTTGGTATACTAAGAATGCATAATAAATTGGTGTATGTCTGGAGGGACACAGATTAATTAATTGGGGCTTAGGGAGAAACTAGTGCTCTTAGTACCATTGGGCAATATTTCATGCAAATATGTGTAATATTATGCAAATTAAAATTCTGCTGGGGATTTTGTGTCATAAGATGTTGGCAGAGATGAGCCTGCATTGTAAAACAAATTCCCTTTGCAGTTACAGTCTGACTAGAATTGGATGAAGCGGGGAAAAATATATTTTCAAATATTATAGTTTGCAAAATTCCGTATTAAAAGTACTTTTTGCCCAGATGCAAAAAGAAGTATATTGCTTTCCAAATATGCTTTTATAAATGTGCAATGTGCTAAATAGTTAACTGAAAAAAATACAATAATGAAACATTTCAAATTATTTGAAGACCACTGTGTAGCTAAGCTCTCATCCTGAAAGATCTGCTGCTTGAGAAGAGAAATTACAGGATGCCCACGAGGGGAACAGCATTTCAGGGTAATGTGAGAGGACTGTAATTGCTACACTCTGATATAAGGGGAAGAGAAAGAAGCCTGGCTACAACTACTAAAATAAGGTTCTGAAATATGAGGGCAGTAAAATCCTAATCTTTTCTGACCTGCTGTCGGCTCAGACACACAATAAAGAACCATCAGGGATTAATCATTTGAGGAAGGAATTCTGAAAGAACTATCGTATTTTCTGCTAAATTTTGCAAGGCTTCTCTAAAGAGAAAACATTTAGGAATGCGGTAGATATGTGATCATCATCTGATGTACTGCGGTAAATTAAAGTAGAACAGAGCTACAGAAGAAGAATGAGATCACTAATGGAAGTTTCAAGAAGTAGTGATTCTAGCAAGAACAGTGCACTTTCTCCAAATGAATTTGATTGTAGCCCTTTGCACCAGGGTTAATTTCATCCTAAGAAAAAACACTTAAGAAATTAAGATGGTATTAAGCTAATGGAGTTATTATGTTTGTCTCTTTTTTTCCTAAGGACAAATAATTTTATGGCTATAATGGTCAGAAAGTTGGGTGCAAGTATGTCTCTGCTTGTCTGGAATGAAAAAGTATGTTGCAATAAAATAGACATTAGGGCTTGATGAGTAAAACCATTACTTCTGTAGCACAGAAAAATAAAACGAGACTGATCTTATTCACAAGTTTTCCATTTTCTTATAGATTTTGTTACCAGTCATGTGAATATCTACTTTAATATAAAAAAGAGCTGAAAATAAATAAATAAAAATGGTGTAGAAAGATCTGTTTTCTCAATTCCACCTGCCCCCTTATTTATTTTATTGTAAATGCTACTGGGGAATAAATAAATAAATAAATAAAAATCTACTTATTCCTGTTGGCTAAATTAAGCCAAGCTTGTTATTGATATTGCTAATCTAATTTCCAAAGGTGCTGACATAACAAGACTATTTGTGTAATATCTATAGATTTGTTATTAATATCAGACATAAATCACTACAGGCCTTAATAAAATTAAGAACCTTTTTTTTTTTTTTTTTTTGGATAGCAGTCTGAGCAATCCCCTATTTAACAACTTATCTGCCAGTTGTCCAGTCACCACTAAATTATCCATAAAAAGAAAACTAGAACAAGCTAATGTGAAATTGAATTGTCTGAGTGGCATGTAAAACTGTCAAAAATGAATGAATATGTATATGCCAAAGCTGCAAGGCTCTTAAGAGATTAATATCCTTCAATTGGCAAGTTTCTGTGTGAAAGTCAGTACCCCAACACAAGTATAAAATATCTAAGAGTGGATCCCTCAGCTACGTTACCTCAAATTACACTGGTTGAATCTGGGTACTGGTAAATTCAGATTATAGCAACATCACTGTTCATTCATATGTCTGTGATGAAATCTTGGCTACATCAGCAAAACTGAATTACTCTATTTCTCATTTACTCTTCCAGGATGTTTGCATGACTTACTAGCTATGACCTTGGACAGATCCAGTCTGGTTTGGTACAAGAGACCACAGAACTTCCTCAAATTAGATCTGGGATGAAATAGGACATGTCCTTTACAATAGCATCTAATGCTTACTTTAGAAATTGTGACTAAAACTTTTGGTAAACTGTTCCTAATGCCCTCACATATTTGCTCTATTCTGAGGTTTCCTTATTCTCACTTCAGCTCGCAACCTTCAGATTTTGTTACACTTTTGTCTTCCATGCTGAGGAACACATCAGCAAAGTGTTAGATGTTATACTTAAAGAAGTCACACTTTTGTTCTAACTTACCATTTTGCTATTTATTTTCTGTTTTGATATCTTTTGTCCTGTTTTCTTCCACATTCTTCAGTGATTTTTGTTCTCTTTCAGACTATGAGAAGGAATGATTAAAAAACTGATTCTACAATGAAAAACACACACCTGTGTGTGTTGCACTTTGCATTTACAAGTCTTTTGAGACTAGTTTTTAATCCATTTGGCATCTGCCATACTAATGTCATAAGGCACTTTCAAATTTCCACTTGGAATGAATCAAGTACCTTTCAGAAATATGTTACATCAATTCAACCTTACTATTTTGTGTTGAAATATACATAAAATGGACACATCTTTCATTTCTTAAGACCTATTTTTAGTAAAGTCATGTTGATACTAGTAAGATTATCCCCATGCTCATTCTTGATCAAAGTCCAGCAATTTCATTACTCTCCTTGAAATTTAAAACAATTAAGCCTTGGCCTTTTCACCATTTTAAATTACTTACACAAAGTTCAATTTCTTCTCATGGGCATGATCACAGGGCCAGCCCTTGCAAAGAGGCTAGGATAGCAGCAGCCAAAAAGACAGAAGTGGGTGTAAGGGTATGGGGAAGTGGGACAGCAAACTTCTTGAGGGATTGTTTGCCCAAAACCAAGCTTGGCAAAGAGGAATCATGAGCTGAATTCAGTCAAGGAATTACCATGAGACTTTTGGTTAGAAAGTCAGCTATACAGCAATACATGTGAAACACAAGAATTTATAGTGAGCAGAAGAGGGGAGAAAGGCAGCAGTCGGGCCGGTGCGACCCTGGCAGATGTGGCCTCATGGCACTAGGAGTTCTGCTTGGGTCTGGAAGTGTGGATCCCCCCACAGGCACCCTCAGCCACTGCCTCCAGCTTGCCCACAGCCAGACTGTGTGCACTCTGAGACCTATACCCTGGGGATGTGGGGCACCTCAGTGGGGCTTCTTTTGCCTCTGGAATGGTGAGCAGGTGGCTGGGGCACCCACATCTTCCAGAGCAGGAGGGGTGTGCTTTCCTGGGATTAGCTTTAGAAGAAGATTTCATAGAATCATTAAATCATAGAATGGCCTGGGTTGAAAAGGACCTTAAAGATCATCCAGTTTCAAACCCCCTGCTCTGGGCAGGGTTGCCAACCACTTGAGAAATCTTAAAGCATTTGTTAATATTTTGTGAATGTCTAGCATCCCAGTACTGAGCTGGTATTGGTCATAAGTTCCAATTTGTTATTAACAAATCAATAAGCCACTTAAATCCTGATTTGTTTTGAACTATGGTGTGAGCTGAGCTATTCACCCACCTGAATCTTTTACCTTTCTGAAACTTTTACTCCAGTTCAAGACTTACTGAAAATAATTCTGCAGACATTAGGAGATGAGAACTTCTTTGGATAACTTTTCTGCCTTCTCTTCAATAAACTCAAGATGAAAATTAATTTGATCTCAGGATTTAAATATAATTTATTTTATCTAATGAACATTGGAATGGAAATCATGTAATCTTCATTCTGAGATCTGAATATATCTAGAAATTTCCAAATACAGGAGAAAAATGAACAAACAAACAAAAAAACAAAGACCCTTACATATACAGCTATACTTAAAATGACCAAAAAAAAAATAAAATAAAAAAATCCCCACTATTCTTCCCAACGAGTGATAGCCTTCTTTTAATTTCTCTTTGTTCTTTATGCTTAAGCTACTCATAAATCTAATCTAATTTAATATTCCTTCATTTTCTATTGTTTCAATTACCTACAGCTTTCTTGGATTGGATATTTTTTTAAGCATACCAGTTTCTTTTTATGATTATTTCTCTTTTGGCAACTATTAAAATATTTTAATCATTCCTGATCATATTTTCCCATTTCAGCTCTTTCTCCAAATTGAACTGTCTCATATCTACTTTCAAGGTTTATGAAACTGGCCTTTATGAGCAGCAAATATAATAAATACAATCAGCTTGTGACCATTTCTACCTAGGCAATCACTGCATTTTTGTTCCATAATTGGTTCCACTCTATTTATCAATACCGATTTCTTCTGCAACAGGCCCTAGAATTAGGAAATTGTCTTTTGTAATAGATAGAAATTTGGATAGAGTTCAAATTAAGCACAAGAAGATTCAGTGGAGTCTTAGATTTTGCCTAATTACACAGATTTTGTACCCTTTCCTTTTCCTCATTACTTTATCTTATTTATTAAAAAAAAAAAAAAAAAAGAAAAGTTAAAAAAGTTAAATTTCTAGGTTCTTGAAGGACACTAAGACATTCTCCTTTGACCAAGATGTCAAGATCATAATAGTATTGTAGTCTGAAGGAATCTTTATTGGAGAGAATATATTGAGATCTGAATGCCATACTATGGAACTTGTAATTTTTTCCTTGCTGCTCTCATTCTAGATATATTAGGATAGGTGCCAAGAAGTCATTAGTAAGCACTTTTCATATCCCCTTATTTCAGAAAATGCTGACTTGTTGAATGATTAGATGACCTGCCTTCATTTATGTAGGTATAAAGAAATCATGTGCCAAAATGAGTACAAAATATGGTAGCCATAATTTCTTGGGGATTTTCATTGTCTCAGTTCATGAATTTTATACCTTCTTATAAATTCTAAGAACAATTTGACATTTTCTGCTAGTATCACAGAGCCAGAGGATTCCAGTGAATACTAATGAACTTTTACTGAAATAAATATATTGTGTACAGCAATGATGCAGTTAGCTGTTGAAGTATCTCACTATAGATATACCATCAAAATTTGAAACAGATGACTTAAATTACTGTTGGTAAATTTAGATAGTCTCTACAAAAAATAATGACATTCCCTATGAATTACCATTGCTGTACTGCCTTTTCACAGATTCATGGAGCAAATGGACCAGAATACATAAACTTTGCAGTAGCTAAAGTTTCTGTCTTGCTCCCAAGACTGGGGGGAAATCCATTGATACCTGCATTGTCAGGCCAAACCCTGAACCCACCACCATTTAGGGCATTCCCTCTAAGACAGTGTACAATTTCATAGAGAAAAGACATGAAGATATGATAAATTATGAAGCTTCACAATTCTGCTCTATGCATAATTCCAGTTTGCTGAATACGAATCATGGTGAGATGAACTACTGCAGTTAGTTTATTTATTATTATTATTATTATTATTATTATTATTATTATTATTTATTAACATTCCTTCCTGGTAGCTTATGAGTTTCAGTCATAAGCTCGTATTGTCCCTACATGAATGAATGAAATAATTTTCTTTCACTTTTTTTTTGTTTGTTTGTTTTGTTTTGTTTTTTTCCTCTCAGTATCTCTCTTTCTCTCTCTTTCTCTATTTTTTTTCTCTTCCCCTCCCCCTCTTCCTCCCTCCCTCCCTTCCTCCCTTTGTGTCTCTTTCTCTCTCCTTAACATAAGATATTCTTACACACAAGGACTTTATTTCTGATCAATGTGGTTTAAAAATGCCACTGGATTAGACTGAAATTTCTACTTCATCTTGCACAACACAAGAGAAAAGAAAAAAAAAATATATAACCAGTTTGTTTGCATCTAAAAAAAAAATCCTATTTTTCTTGCCTTTTCTTCCTTGCTTGCATGTGAATTTAAATAAAACACAAAATTTAAGAGTAGAAAATGAATAAATCATCATTAAGTGCCAGTTAAAAGAATACAAGGACCTTTACGCCAGTCGGTAAAAAATCATGACTGCTTTTCCAGCTGCTGCAACAGAGGTGTTAGTGTTAATTTTATCTGCTGTAAGGTGATTGTTTACAGTCAACTTTCCTCCATTACCTTTGAACAAAACCTGGACAAGAAACAAAATGAATCTTCAAAAATTGAAAAACTAGAACAATGACCATTCCCTTACCTACAAAACTAACTTATCTTTTACAGAAGTGGCAGCAAGGAAGTATTTCCATCAATTCAGTTTTCAAGTTCTTTAGCAAATGTTATTAGAACTAAGTTTCAGTTGAGTTTAGGTTGTCTTAAGCTTCAGTTCAGTTCACTTTTGGGTCTTCATAAGTAGTTGCTTGTTGAGTAAAGAGTGGTGCATATTGTTATTATGCACATAGGAAAACCACATTCAGTTGCATTATTAAGGCTCTGCCAATATTTTTTATTTAATAATTACACTCAAATAATAGCCATTTAACTATTTATTACTTTAACATTTATTTCAAATAAATTAAAAATAATATACATATATATACTTATTATTAAGAATACACAAAACCATACCAAAATAATTTGCTGCACTCTTATAACTTTAATAATCTGCTTAAGACATGGAGCTGTTTTATTATTATTATTATTATTATTTTTATTATTTTTATTATTATTATTTTAATACATTACTATAACCTTTTGAACTTTATCAATGTAATTGCTAGAACTGCAGTAAGATCATTTAATATTATTTTTGATTTTCAAAGCTGGGCAAAGGTGAATAGCAGTTTTAATGTTACATATATCTGTGAGAAGTGATTCCTTGCCACTCTAAAATGATAACTTCTCAATTTGTAACACACAATAAAACATACAAGATATGTAAAAACAAACAACCTTTTACTAGATTTCTTTACTGAATTTCTGAAACTGTATCTGTTTAAAGTATCCTTTTCTTTGTTCTAATAAAAACTTTAAATGTAATTTTAAAAATAATTTTTAAATGAGTTCTCTGTTAATAATATTTTACCTATTCTAAATATTTATTTTCCTGTAAATCTAATTTTAATCCTGTAAAGCCAATGATTCTTGTTTCAGTTCCATTTCATTTAATTTATTTTAATAATTCCAACCTCTGGTATCACTGAAAGATAATAGTATGAACAAGGCAAAATACAGTAGATTTAAAAAGCAAGTTCTGGGGTAGGGCTTGGTACAAGCTTGACAGAATTCTTGAATAAAAGAGTTGTTTCCAGGCCAATCTATCATAAATACCATATGAATTTATAAAGTTAAAATCAGGATCAATGGGTTAAGTGTAGAGGATAGATTTTTTTTTTTTTTAATTATTTTGTTATTATTATTTTTTTTTAATGTGTAGCAAAGGGGAAGAACTTGTGAAATGTTGAGGGGTGAAAAGGGAATATATAGAGAAGAATTTCAAGTATTCAAAGGTCCCTGGAGATCCCTATGCAGTAGTCCTGTGCCTGATCTATGTGTTTTGAAGCAGGACAATAAATCTGTTGTTGTTCCAACTATATATGTGTCAACTTCTGTGTTCAGGATGGTGTCTGGTGTGCTTTTCCTAATATTGGAGAGGGACTAGCCAGATAAGACAGATCAGTCAATTATGTGCAAATCATCCTGGGAGCCATTTCCAACTACATGAAGAAGAAGATGACTAGGAGTAGTCAGCAGATTTACTGGGGCGAATAATGCCTGAACAAAATGATGAGCTTTCTATCATGAGATGACTGGCTCACCAGACTGAGGAAGAGGTAGCATAAGTGCTCTTCACTTTAACTTCATCAAGGTCTTTGACAAGATCTGCCATAGTACCCTCACAGAGAAAGACTGGGAGGTATAGACTGTATGAGTGGAAGACAAAGTGGCTGAAAAACAGCCTGAACTATTGTTGCTTTGATTCAGCCTTGTTTTGAGCAAGAAGTTGGACCAAATGTTGTCCCTTCCAGCCTAAATTCCAGTATCAATTAAAGAGATAAAGTCTACCTGAACAAAGCAGAAGAACTTTTAAGATACTGATTTATAGGATAAGAAGTCAATCACACCCTGAAACTGTTTCAGATTTTGTAATGCAGGGTTTTGCTGTCATTTAGCAGCTACTTTAAATCCACTCAGTTCAAGCTTTCTATTTTTAGTCAAATGTTGTGTTGAAAGACATGAAAGACAAATTAAACAGACATAGATTTCATGAATTAAGGTGTGAACTTGAGTCCAGAAAAATTAAGGTAGAAGTAGAACTAGAAAACATTATTACTTCCCAAACTAGAATACTTGGAAGTTAACACTACACTTCAAACTCATTAATGTTCTGTTCCTTTCTCTTCCATATTTGTATGAAACACCAGGAATAGAATGAAAGAAAGCACAAGAAACTCAGAATTTGCCATTTAACTGCAAACAGCAGGAGAAGTAGCATAGCAAATTACCACAGCAGCCAATTGGAAATGACTTTTTTTCAACGAGATTTTAACAGTGCTTAGAAATGACTGTGATGATAACAAAAGTGTTTGGATAATATCAAGCCAGTGAACATTACATGGGGGAAAACTAAGAAAAACAAGTAACAAAATTAGACTGAAAAAGACATCATAAAGCTGAGATTGATACAAAGTAAAAGAAAAAAAAACAGTTTAAATCTTTAGAGAAATTATTCTCCCCCCACCCCCCCCCCCGAAAAAAAAAAAAAAAAAAAAAAGGGAAAACGAGAGAGATCTTCCTCATGGTAACAGAGATTTTATTTTGTTTGTTTGTTTGTTTGTTTTTGTTTCTGTTTTTTTTTTTATTATTATTATTAATGTTATTAAAGACATATTTGTGCTGTGCAACAATGTGGGGCATAAAGATAACTAAGTTAACAGACATCAAGCTTGTTAAATATGTCACAGGTCATCCTCATTGGCAGCTGGGAGAGAAGGTTTAGCTAAATTCTTTGTGGATTAGTTATGAAGATGATTGCATTTCTTTCCAGACTGAGATGGTGTATGTTCTTAGCCATCTGGTTGCTACCTTCTGATCAGACATAGCTCAGGACTCATATGCCTAAACTTACATGTATTTAAAATTAGAAATTCCTGGCTGAGTTTGAACATGAGCAGTACCTTATAGGTATGTTACCATTTTGTAAGTAATGCAAGGTATTCTGCAAGGTATTCTGAAAAGTACAGAGGGACTTTTACAACATAGAACAGATTTGAAAATATCAAGTTTTATACTCAAAATGAAACTAATTCTTTTTTAGTTGTCCTCTTGAAAAATTGTAGAATCGAAGAAGGGTTTGGGTTGGAAGGGGCTCTTAAGGATCATGAATGAAATAACAAGTGCTGACATGAAAACATGAAAAAAAAGAAAACCAACAAAGCAGATTTGATTGTGCTGCCATGAATTTTATAGGAGAGTCTAAAGTTGGTCAGTTAACCAGTTGTAATGATAATGATCAGGAACACAAAAAGTGATCGTTCAGTTCTGAGTCAAGAAAATACTTAAAAAATGATTTTAACTCAGCTTGCAGCAGAGCTTACCAATACTAGAGCTTATTTTGGAGAAAGTAGGAACAGTAGTATTTAATTTGAGTACTTAATTTGTCAAGTCTCCCTTTTTTGATAGTGAATTTCACTTTGTCTCTATGAAGTGCTGAAAAGTAATTGGATTTTTACTTAGTTAATATAACATTTCCCCCCCATATATATGATTGCTGTTGAAGCTATCCCTTAGAGGACCATAGGATTAAGCGTAAAAGCTGAGGTATATCCTTGAGGAGAAACATTGTATTTTCTATTGTCTTTTTCTTGGGTTTGAAAGGAAATTAGACATGAAATTAAATCTGAGGCAGCAAATATATCTTCACAAGCTTTTCTCATCTCAGTTAAGAACACTTGCATTTTAGCTGATCTTGCTGTTAAGAAGGGAAAGAAAGAGAGGAAGATTAATCCTAAAAGATCATCACATGAAGTATCTACCTCCATGAACTGAGACTATGATCAAATTAAGCATTTTTGTTTGCTACACTAATAGCCTTGTGAGAGAAATATTAGCTACACTTGCTTCACCAAATGGCTGGCTCAATGATGTCGGAAAGGGAAGATATTTCGTAAGTTTAACAGCCATAGTTCAAAAACAGCAGGACTGGGATATGCCTGGATTCCCCAATATACTAAAATAACATTACTCTATTCTGTCACTTATTCAGTTCTGAATACTTGATAAAGAACTTCCAGTTGTAGATTAGAACGGTAAATATTCACAAGTCAGATTTAGTTGAGAAATCATTTGATCTGTGAATTTCCTATGCACCCTTGAGCAGATACAAATCTTTCCACATGCTTTTTGGAACAAGATCAGTAAGTGAAATGTTTTAACAACATAATAAGATAACACAGATATACGGCAGTAAATATGGCAGATGACATGATATTTCAAGTGCTAACATGTGGTACTTGATCAGATACTTAACAAAAAGTGTCATCAAACGATAAAGAAGAAAATACCAAGGGTAAGATTCTAAGTGAAGGAATGAAACTGAATTCAGGTTGAATCAAGCTAGAGCAAACAAAAAGGTGAAGTTGTGGACAACATGAGACCTCCTAGGACAACAAAAACAAAACTTACAGAGCATCCTAGAGATAATTCCTGTCTTTATACTGTATGTCTTGCATGAGACGCTGAGACATACATAATAAAAGAACTTATCATGACAGTGGTTTTATCTCTGTGTGTTCAGAATGAAGTATTATAGAACAGTTGCGCAAATTTTAATGAATCCAGCATTTGTTGCTCAAAGCAAGGCATTTAAGAAAACGTATGGGATTTTGTTTGCCACAAAATAAAATACATATATTTTAATAAATTCTCATAAATGCAACAGAATTAACACAAAATTATGATAAAATCGAGAAGGAACTACAAGGAAGGAACTACTACTTGCTAAAACCAACAAATTTCATCAAGACATGAGTAGTAAATGCTGAAGTACTGGAACTTCAAAGTAATGCTTAAAGATTTTTGAAAACGCACTTATGACATTATGATGGATATATCAGATAGACCCGTGAACATGGAAATATTTTTTGCAAGTACATTTAAAGGATTTAAAATGTATCACTTCTATGAAACCCAATGACAGAATGACTAGGGGAGTAGTAATTAATACAGGCAAGACCCTATTCTAGACATGTCTGGACATGTCAAGTAGCAAAACAGGACAAAGATTCTGTAATAACACCTTGTTCATGATTTTAAGTGTGAACTGATATTGCAGAAGACTAAGTGAGTCTTATGTTAATATGTACATATGTGTATTATATACATATACTGCCTTTTTTTTACATGAACCTTTGTTGATGGCAAGCAATCATTATTCTTGCTTTTATGATGGAAGAAGTAGTTAACGTTTGTGTGAGTTGATATCAGGCTACTCAGTGCATAAATCTTTGTGCCAGGTACAACTCTACATACTTTTGTTTATTTTAGTTTAGCAATGCATGAAGAATTTCACAGGAGCAGACCTCAAGTAATGAAAAATTAAGATATGCTGTCATGGGTTCATCTCATAGCTAAAACTAATTTCTTAATATGTACTTAGAACATTTATGAGCATGCAGAAGTTTTAGTTCTGACAGAAAGTCAGATTTAAATAGGAGTTTCAGTTTTCATAATGAGTTAGAATGACCAAGTCCCAGTAAGAGTGAAATAAAATATTTTGTAAGATAGAGGGAGTAAAACTCACTCATTCTTATTTTAGATATTCTCAGCCTAGTGGAGTGGCTTATTCCATTAGAATATAGATTTTAATCACACAATTAAATCACAGAATCACAGAATCACAGAATCACAGAATGTCTAGGTTGGAAGAGACCTACAAGATTGCCGAGTCCAACGCCTGACCTAACACTAACAAATCATCCCCTAAACCATATCCCTAAGCTCTACATCTAAACGTCCTTTAAAGACCTCCAGGGATGGTGACTCAACCACTTCCCTGGGCAGCCTATTCCAGTGCCTAACAAGCCTTTCAGTAAAGAAGTTCTTCCTAATATCCAACCTAAACCTCCCCTGGCACAACTTTAGCCCATTCCCCCTCGTCCTGTCACCAGGCATGTGGGAGAACAGACCAACTGCCACCTCGCTACAAGCCTCCTTGCAGGTACCTGTAGAGTGCAATAAGGTCAACCCGAGCCTCCTTTTCTCCAGGCTGAACAGTCCCAGCTCCCTCAGCCGCTCCTCGTAAGACTTGTTCTCCAGACCCCTCACCAGCTTCGTAGCCCTTCTCTGGACTTGCTCAAGCACCTCCATGTCCTTCTTGTAGTGAGGGGCCCAAAAATGAACACAGTACTCAAGATGCGGCCTCACCAGAGCCGAGTACAGGGGGACAATCACTTCCCTGGACCTGCTGGCCACACTGTTTCTTATGCAAGCCAGGATGCTGTTGGCCTTCTTGGCTGCCTGAGCACACTGCTGGCTCAAATTCAGCCGACTATCAACCAAAACTCCCCGGTCCTTCTCTGCCAGGCAGCATTCTATCCACACATCTCCCAGCCTGTAGCTCTGTTTGGGGTTGTTGTGCCCCAGGTGCAGAACCCGGCACTTGGCCTTGTTGAACTTCATACCGTTGGCCTCAGCCCATTGGTCCAACCTGTCCAGATCATCTTGCAGAGCCTTCTGTAGTGGGTTTACGTGGCAAGGTTTTGGTAGCAGGGGGGCCATAGGGGTGGCTTCTGTGAGAAGGATCGAGAAGCTGCCCCATGTTTGGTAAGGGCCCCACTGCTGACCAGAGCTGAGTCAATAAGCTATGTTGTTTTGCGCCTCTGTGAGAGCATATTTAAGACAGGGAAAAAAACGCTGCACCACTCAGCAGCTGGGAGGGTGAGAGGAGTGAGGAACAGCCTTGCAGGCACCAAGGTCAGTGAAGAAGGAGGGGGAGAGGTGCTCCAGGCGCCGGAACAGAAGTACCCTGTGGCTTGTGGTGAGGACCATGGTGAAGCAGGCTGTCCCCCTGCAGCCCATGGAGTACCACAGTGGAGTAGGGTTCCACGCTGCAGCCCGTGGAGGAGACCACGGTGGAGCCTGTGTCCCGAAGGAGACTGCGGCCTGTGGAAGACCCCTGCCGGAGCAGATTCCGGGCCGGACCTGCAGCCCGTGGAGAGGAGACCACGCAGGAGCAGGTGACCCGGCAGGAGCTGCTGCCCGTGGGGGACCCAGGTTGGAGCAGTTTGCTCCCAAGGGATGGATCCCGTGGTACGGACCCATATCTGGAGCAGTTCTTGAAGAGCTGCTGCCTGTGGACAGCCCACGCTGGATCAGTTCAGCAAGGACTGCATCCCGTGGGTGGGACCCCACAGCACAGGGGACAAGAGTGACTGAGAAGGAGCGGCAGAGAAGAAGTACTATAGACTGACCATAACCCCCATTCCCCCGTTCCCCTGCGCCGCTTGGGGGAGAGGTGGAAGAGGGTGGATGGGGGGGGAAGGTGCTTTTGGTTTCTTTCCTTTGTTTCTCACTTCTCTAGCTTGTTAGTAATAAGCAATAAATCTTACTATCTCTCTACGCTGAGTCTGTTTTGCCCGTCACGATAATTATCGCGCGATCTCCTAGTCTTTATCTCAACCCTTGAGCCCCTTTCATCGTATTTTCTCCTCGCTCCTCTTTGAGGAGGGGGAGTGAGAGAGCGGTTGTGGTGGAACTCGGCTGCCCACCCGAGTAAAACCATCACACCTTCCTACCCTTGAGCGGATCGACACACACACCTAACGTGGTGTCGTCTGCAAACTTACTGAGGGTGCACTTGATCCACTCATCCAGATCATCGATGAAGATGTTAAAAAGGACTGGTCCCAGTACCGAGCCCTGGGGGACTCCACTAGTGACTGGCCTCCAACTGGATTTGACTCCATTCACTAAGACTGTTTGGGCCCGGCCATCCAGCCAGCTCTTAACCCAATGAAGCATGTGCCAGTCCAAGCCATGGGCAGCCAGTTTCCTGAGGAGAATGCTGTGGGGAACGGTGTCAAATGCCTTACTGAAGTCAAGGTAGACCACATCCACAGCATTTCCCTCATCCTCTGAGCGTGTCACCTTGTCATAGAAGGAGATCAGGTTTGTCTAGCAGGACCTACCCTTCATAAACCCATGCTGACTAGGCCTGATCGCCTGCTTGCCCTGCTAGTGCCGCTTGATGACCCTCCAGATAATCCATGAGCTTCCCTCGCACTGAGGTCAAACTAACAGGCCTGTAGTTCCCCGGGTCTACCCTCCGGCCCTTCTTGTAGATGGGCATCATGTTTTCTCTCCGCCAGTGAAGTGGGACCTCCCCTGATAGCCAGGACTGCCCATAAATGATGGAAAGTGGCTTGGCCAGCTCTTCCGCCAGTTCTCGCAGTACCCTCAGGTGGATCCCATCCGGCCCCATTGACTTGCGTACATCCAAGTGCTGTAGCTGGTCTCCAACCATCTCATCGTGGATTGTGGGGGCCACATTCTGCTCCCCATCCCTTTCCACCAGCTCAGGGTACTGGGCGTCCAGAGAGCAACTCGTTTTGCTGCTAAAGACTGAAGCAAAGAAGGCGTTAAGCACCTCGGCTTTATCCTCATCTCTGGTAACTAAGTTTCCCCCTGCATCCAGTAAAGGGTGGAGATTATCCTTAGTCCTCCTTTTGGTATTGCTGTATTTATAAAAACTTTTTTTGTTGTCTTTAACAACAGTAGCCAGATTGAGCTCCAGATGAGCTTTGGTTTTTCTAATTTTGTCCCTGCACCGCCTCACAACATCCTTGTAGTCCCCTTGAGTGGCCCACCCTCTTTTCCAAAGATTATAAACCCTCTTTTTTCTCCTAAGCTCAAGCCACAACTCTCTGTTCAGCCAGGCCGGTCTTCTTCCACGCCGGCTCGTCTTTGGGCATGTGGGGACAGACCGCTCCTGAGCCATTAGGACTTCTTTCTTGAAGAGCGCCCAGCCTTCGTGGGCTCCTCTGTCCTTCAGAACCACCTCCCAAGGGACTCTGCCAACCAGTGTCTTGAACAGCTCAAAGTCAGCCCTCCGGAAGTCCAAGACAGCAGTTTTACTGGTCCCCTTCCTGACTTCGCCAAGTATTGAGAACTCTATCATTTTGTGATCACTCTGCCCAAGACAGCCCTGACCACCACATCTCCCACCAGTCCTTCTCTGTTAGTGAACAGAAGGTCTAGCGGGGCACCTATCCTGGTAGGCTCACCAACCAGCAGCATCAGGAAGTTATCTTCCACGCTCTCCAGAAACCTCCTGGACTGCTTTCTCTGGGCTGTGTTGTGCTTCCAAGATATGTGTGGGAATTTAATGTCCCCCACAAGTACAAGCGCTGATGATTTTGCAACTTCTGTCAGCTGTCTGTACAACTCCTCATCCACCCCCTCATCCTGATTTGGCAGTCTATAACAGACCCCCATCAGGATGCTTGCCTTGTTGGCCTTTCTGCTG
Organism: Nettapus auritus; assembly: GCA_011076525.1. Lineage (NCBI taxonomy): Eukaryota > Metazoa > Chordata > Aves > Anseriformes > Anatidae > Nettapus > Nettapus auritus. The sequence continues at coordinate 130,125,354 of CM021766.1, read as the reverse complement.
ATCCTAACCCATAGCGACTCCACCTTGTCTTTGCCAGCCTCAAGTTCAACGACATCAAAACATTCTCTAATATAAAGAGCCACTCCACCACCCCTTCCGTGCTGCCTGTCCCTTCTGAAGAGCCTATAGCCAGACATGGCAGCACTCCAGTCATGAGAGTGATCCCACCACGTTTCCGTGATGGCAACCAAGTCATAGCCTGCGTGCTGCTCAATGGCTTCCAGCTCCTCCTGCTTGTTGCCCATGCTGCGTGCATTAGTGTAGATGCACTTCAGCTGAGCCTTTGCCTTCTCCCCCAGCTTTGCCACTGTTCCCCCTGGCACACCTCCAACAGGCTTTGTTTCTTCCCTGTCCCCCTTCTTACCTAGTTTAAAGCCCTCTCTACCTCTCTTACCTCTAGTTTAAAGCCAGGATCCGTTTTCCCCTTGGGGACAGTTGGGACCCATCTGCGGCCATCAGGCAGGGTGCCGAGTAAAGCACCCCATGGTTGAAGAACCCAAAACCTCTGTGTTGGCACCAGCCTCTAAGCCATGTGTTTATCATGTGGGCTTTCCGTGTCCTCTCTGAACTACTCCCTGCCACTGTAGGAATGGACGAAAACACCACCTGTACTCCCGCTCCATCCACTAACCGTCCCAGCCCCCTGAAGTCCCGTTTGATAGCCTTCAGGCTTCTCTCGTCAATGTTATCACTGCCAGCCTGGACTATCAGTAGTGGGTAGTAATCAGAGGGGCGAACCAAGCTGGGAAGCTTTCTGGCAACGAACATTCAGTTTGTCCTGCCCTGAACAGCTGATAGAATGATTGTTAAAAATAACCCTTCCTTTATATGATTTGATTTATATATAAGGATAGTACCTAAAATGGTTCACATCAGTGTTACTGTATTGAAGATGAGAAAATACTGATTAAAACAACAACAACAACAAAACAAAAATCACAAAACAAATCTATCAATCAAAGAAATAAACAGGATCTTAGAGAGATGACTAGGGTCAATCAAAAACATACAGAAAGTCATCTGCATTACTCTGCTGAAGCATTGTCTACTGTTGTGGCTGTAGACAATGAACTTTAGTGAAGCAACAATAAAAGGTATAAGAGTGTTGGGTAAGACCAAAGTGTGCAATTGGGATGGAATGTACATGGAATGGAAAATATCTATTACCAGAAGACCCTCATGAGCAATGATCAGTGTTTGTTTCCAAGGTCCCCTTCAGTAAGATTTCACACTAATGTCAGCTGTTACATAGGTGGAACCAAGAACACAAGGACATGGATAGGCATCAAGAAGGTGGAGACTTATGGGATAGATTTAGGCAGAGTCCCTGTTCCTGCATACAGGAATAAGCTGAAAAAGGATTATACTTGTTCGCAAATGTAGGAACAGATTGAAAATAAGGTTAAAGAGTCAATTCTAGTGGTAAAATCTAAACTTTGAACTAAGCTGTGGAATATTAATTAATATATTTTTCTCAGAAGTTTTGCAATATTCTATTCATGCCTGAGGACTGAGTGATGAAGAAATCATCTAGGATGTGATTTAGTGGGAAAAGTTTTTTAATAAAGACAACACAGGATCAAGCTGATATCCTCAGTTTCACTCTAGGTTCCTGAGACATAGATTGAATTATATTCATCATGACTATTTATGTATTTATTAATTTATATTTATATTCACTTTATATTTATTCATTTTTTTTTATTTTTTTTTTTTTTTTAGAAAACCACTTGGTACTTAATTTTTTTCTTTATCATTACTTTATGTTTTGTTCAATGTAAGAAACATCAGATCAAAATCTTCTCTCATCATCTCATCCTGATGATGACAGATATTTCTCAATAGAAACTGAACTTGATTCAAGAAAAGTCCAGAAAAGTACTTATATAAGTTCAGCAAATTTAAAAATCATCCCCACAATAAGCCAATATCATATGATATCTCACAGCTTTTATAGATTTGTGTGTTGTACATTCTAGGTATGCATAATATATTCTGGAATGTGTTTGCGTTTATTTGAAATTGTTTGTTTAAAAAAATGATAATGATACAGAATTTCACATGTGCATTCACTTTTGTTTAAGAACTAATCAGAAAGAAATGTGTTATTACAGCAGAAGAATACAGTATTCTTTGAGGTACAATATTTAAGCGATAAAAAACTATACAATATATACTTATCACATTATACTTAACAAGTCTTAAATGCTTTGTTTAAGGCTCACTTGGGTATGTAATTACTTGTGTATTTTTAAGTTTCAGTTCTCAGATTATTCATTCATGCTGCAGTGCTGATAAGTACAAAACATTAGAATCTACATTGCAAAAATTATGATGGACCAAATAATTTTGTATAAAGTGTATTGCTCTTTCTGATTCAGTAATATGAACATGCAACATCCAATTTCTTAAAGTATAAGGCTTGAAACCTAACATTAATATGTAATTAATTATTGTATGAATATAGTATTTTATTTTTAATAAGTTTATTAAGGTACATGTTAAAATACAAAAACTTTTTTTTTTTTTTTTTTTTTTTTTTTTTTTTTTTAAGTTATTATTATATTCATACAGTCTCTGGGGTTTCTCTAAGACAATCATTGTGCTTGCCTAGAATGTTTTGACTCATAAAAATTCAAATCTTCATGGACTTGCCAGAAGGAAGATTAGGAATCTTTCCAGCTTCTCATCCACTACACATGTTAAAACAGGAAAGTATTACTTTCTTTTTGTTCTGCACAGGTAAATCCTACTACTATGGTAGCTAAATACAGGTGTGTAACAGGATTGTTTCCATTTATGAATAATGGCTTATGGTTGTACAAATGAATGCCTTCTAGGATTGTTGTACTTGCATGCTACTGACTGCAAATTGATGGCAAAGTTAAAAGCAAACAATCACTATTTCAGTTTTGAATTTTCTTTCTTACTAATAGTGTACTATTGATTTAAAGAAAGTTTTGTCACTAAGGAAATTTGAATAATTGCATCAATTTTGTATATATGTATATATTTGCATAAAAATGCTCATGACTTAATTAATGTTGTATGGAACTTCAGATTGAGATGAAGAATTGATTCACTCTGGAAAGTTCTGATTCTGCAAATACAGAGTTAAATCCCTTGGTATTTCTAGACATTACATGTACAAAACAGAGAAGATCTGTTTTGAGTAGAAGCAGTGGAAACAAAAGGAAAAACAGCCCTATTGTCACATCAATTCAATTTTCAACAAAGGTATATGTGGAATCTCTCTAAAGGCCCTCTTTATTACCTGCTCTCCTCCTTGGATATTTTCTACTGGGTAGTCATCATTTAGAAAGCCCCTGCAGGGCTTCTGTGCTTCTCAAAAGAATGTGCAATAGAGTATGTCGCCCAAAATAATTATCTGAAACCACCATCTTACCCTAGGCTGTATGTCAGTATGTGCTCACTTGGTACTCAGAGACTGCATCTAATTTAGACCCAAAGGCAGACATACGTGAATAATACTTAAAGCAACGAAAGAGGATTGAAACTACAATGGAACTAATTTATTAGTTAAAAAGGGCATCAAGTCAAGAACTACAACGTCTTTCACAGTCTTGGTACTGTAAGCCTCTTCCTTTTTCTCAGCATTCTAGTATGCAACTCTATGGTGTCTTACAAAAGAAACAGCAGAAACCAAGACTATTAGTCAAGCAGTATTTAACTTGCGTATTCAAGGTGACTATGAAGGTGGATTGGCTCTTATTCTGGTCCAAATCAAACACTTGTTCAGGGTTTAAAGTGTGAAAAAAATGTGTTTGAAAGAGGAAACAAATAGATCATGTCATTACAAAAGGTAAGTCTATGAACTATAAACCAATCAAATCAGGGACATTGTGATGTGCAGGATGCTACGATAGGTATACCAGCACTTCAGATGAATGCTCTTACAAATCTTTTCCTAATGCATAATGTAATCAGGAATATAAAGTTATGGAACATTAAATACACTGTATGGGGTATTGGCTTTTACAGAATACATGTGTGTGGGGATGCACACAAAAGTTAAATAATGTTGCCATGACCCTTGTGAAGAACTTAAGCAGCATGAAAAAACATCAGGGGAAGAACTGTGTTCTCTATCATGTATCCAAAACTTACAATCTTAGTGCAGCTTGCTCCTCAAACCACAACTGCCACAAGGGACTTGCTCCATTTGCATTGAAGCAAGCAGATCTCTAGTCACCTTCTCACCACAGATGTGTGACACTTCTGTCCATAGGTTTGTGCCCAGTGCACCATGCCAATAAGCACACAGGGTCTGAATCCACACGAAGGTCTTTTAATTAAATAATTAATTATGTAACATTATCCTTGGTAGGGCTCAGGGGAGAAACATGGTATTTGCTCAGGGTTATTCCTATTAATTTCTCTACCCTTTGTGGCAAAGAGGTGGATACGGACAAATATTTTCTAACTCACAGATGTATTTAAATAGATGAAAAAAAAAAAAAATGAGGTGATACAGCAGAGGGGATTCTGTGTTTGCATTCTCACAACTGGGAATATCATTTGCAGTTTTTTATTCTAAAACAAGTTGAATTATTTCTTGACTACAGCTTGAAGGAGTTCACAAAGTAATCATTGTGAAACATGCTCCTGGGCCCAGTACTGACCTGTCCCTCTCCTGCTGTATGTCAGGAAAATGTGCTATTCCCTTGAAGGTATAATAACCCTTCAAGAAAGTGCACTGAACTTCATAAGGCCAATAAATTTCCTTTTTATAAATTTTATTTTATTTTTATTTTGTTACTTTAAGGTCTCTTCCCCACAGATTTTCAGCATATGATGCACGTCATAGATCAGAAATTTTGGAAAGAACCACATAGCCCATGAAATCTGCTTCCCAGAAGTTACAATATCCATGACATTGCCATTATACAAGACTGGCCACCAAGCATGTCGGCAGGAGCATGGGAGTTGTACAAGGAGACCAGCAGGACAATTATAAAGACACACATGAAAGCTGGCAAGAAAGCTGGCAAGCACTAAGAAAGCTTAAGATTTGTGCTTCTAAGAAATTCATTAAAAAATGCCTTGCTATGTACTTATGAAGCCTAACACTTTGGAAACCCACCCAGAAAAATATGTAGGCAGGAACTTAATGGCCATTCATGCAGTTCCCTTACCTAAAACTGGATGGGAATTTTATCATTATAATCAGTAAATTGTATAATGCTTTATAGAGATATAGGAATTTAAAGGTTCAATTTTAAATTTCAGTTACATACATGCGAACAATTTCTAATACTCTTAATGCTGTTGTAAATGACATCAAAATTTTGAACGGCAAGACAAGAGCAAACATTAATGGTCAATTTACCAAAAGTATGAAAGGATTGATGTAGATTAATAAAACAGCCTAAATTGTTCCTTCTTATGTGAGTCTTATTCCTTCCTTTGAGTACTGAGTACTAGTGTCTATGGTAGTATCAGACATGTATACCATATGTGATAATCTTTCAAATATTCCTTTCTTCAAACAGCTTGCGACAGCTGACTACCTTCCAGCTCTCATTATTAATATATTCTAACTCCCTTTAAAAGAAAATCCAGCTGTGTTAGCAATGTTTATTTGTACATTGATAAATAGCTTTTATTTTCTTGACCCCTTTCCATACTTTGACTGTTGATATAATTTTTTATTATCTTTATTCTTTTTTTTTTTTTTTTTTTTTTCCCCAAAATACATGGCTCTTAGGATATAGAGCTGTCTTCTTTCATCTGTAAATTATCAAGTAATTTCACCATAATGGTCCTGTCTGCTATTTCCTCCCATTCAAAAGCACAATTTACACATAAGTTATTCTTCTGTGTCATAATGCCAAGAAAATTTTATCTATTGTCTCCTCATTATTTTGAGGCAACTATTAATGCCTACTGCTAATAACAAGAATTCATAGAAGCAGTTTGTCTAACAAGGAGTACCACTTCTACAGAATCATTTTCTTTGTCAGAAAATACTAATGACAACTGTATTTCTTATACAGAAACTGTAAATGAGGCCTGGGACACTTAAAAGAAAATTTCACCTTGCTTATTCTTCATATTCCTTGACATATCAAGAACGGAAGCATGAAATCTTCCTCCACGTGACTTGGCAGAGTAATCAAAGTATTTTAAGATTATACAGCTGAAGCTTAATTGTGGATAAACTTTCAATTGTTATTAAATAATTTGAATAATTCAAGTAATTATTGGCCCCTTAGTTGGCTTTATACCAGCTCCATCTACCTTTTGTACAAAGCACAAAAGTACTTTGAGTACAGCAAGGGCATCTTCTTGCACAAAGCACTTGGCATATTACAGACTCTAGAAGAAAAACTAAAAGAGACTAACAACAGTAGTCATAGCAATAACAGATCTATTGCCTTAGGAAAACACAGTTTAAAAAATCTGGTCAGACCAGTGTGCAAAGAGCTGTAAATAATGCACTGATGGCATTACATGGCCTATTGCTCAGAGACCACTGCTCCAGGAAATGTCTTCTAATAATGCCTTCTCACAGACTGACTTTGCAGCCTTGCTTTTCTCACTTGAGTTCTTTTATTTCACTCATACATACAACTTTTCCTAGAAGAAGTTTAAAAGTAGTCTCCAGTAAAATGCAATTGGATTACTTTAATCTGTTTTTCTTTTGAACCCAAAATACAGGGTTTATAAAAGTTAAAATTACTGTTTAACAACTGTGACAAAACAACAACATATCTAACACAAATACCTCGATTTCTACAAATAATAAGAAAAAAGATTTCCACAGCCTAAGAAATTGAAAATGAATAAGCCGTGTCCATTCTTTATGACTTGGTACAGCCAAAACACTAACTGCCCTTCACCTCTTCCTGGCATAGCCATTACACAAGTAGATTTGGTCTGAGCAATTTAGCTCAGAGGTCTAGAGAGAGATGGCTCCCAAATAGTTTACTGTACTGTTTGTAATTACTATACATGTAGCAAATGGGTTTAGTATTGTATTGCAGATAATTTTGTCATTGCCAGACTCCATATCCAACCAGAAATAGCTTTCAGAGGTGAAATTTTCAACAAGGTAAAAACATAACTTACACAAACATTCATAACAAAGTACTAGAAAATAAATAATAATAATAATAATAAACTATGCTTTTTAGTTTGGAGTTCAGAGGAACAGTGTCTACAACATTATGTGGGGAAAAACTTCAACCTAAATTTTTTGTAAGCTATAATTGAATAACAAAATGAAAAATGAATAGTTTTCTAAATGAATAACTGCATTACTGTTTGATTTGGTACAAGTTCAAGGACTAACAAAACTCATTCTTTTGCTTCTGTCTAAAATCTGGCACACCACTGTGCTGGATATTATTTCAGACTCATTAAAGTCAATATAAGCACATCTATTAGACAAGACTCATTATATCACGTTAAATTTACTAATAAACCTTAAGAGAAAATGCTTATATTTTCTTCACATGAATAATCATATTCACTGCAATGGGGTTACATTGAGAAGTATAAGCACTCAGACATAATGTGCTTAATAAATTGGCAGTTTATAGCATTAAAAATTTCATAATAACCAAGTAACATGTAATAGTTCAAAAATTCTGCTAGATCCAACATCCTGAAAATACACTTAGAGGGAACAGTGGAAAAAAACAACGTACTGGTCCCCAAGGTACCAAAAACAGATGATATAGAAAGGAAAGAGAAAATACATATTTGAATGATATGAGCAAGAACTTACCTAGTGGCTGACCTGCAATGATCCTGGCGTTCTCTCCTGCCACTGCAGCCCTTGCATGCCTCTCGCTCATGTACTGTACAAATGCATAACCTTTGTGCACTGAGCAGCCAACTATTTTTCCATACTTTGCAAAGATCGCTTCGATGTCACCTTTTTTGACGATGGCTGTGTTCAGATTACCAATGAAGACTCTAGAATTGATGGACTTTGGGTCGTTCTTATTGGTGACATTGCTGGTCTGTGTTTTACCAGTCATGGTTGGATTACTTGGCTTTAAACCTTAAATAAAGAGCAAAAAGAATTATGTTTCATAGCATACAGTTACCCTTGGCTTTGATGATTTTTCCACAAATAATTCACTTTTTAATTTTTTCCATAGGGTGCATCTAGACTTGGAAGAATACTTTCTAAAAATGATTATAAATAAAACAAAGGTAACATATTTTAAAATTTTGTTAATGAACCAAATTTAAACCTCTCATCTTTATAGATATAAAATATACCAATACATCTCTTAACACAGTGCTCTGTTATTGGAGCTCTGCTGTAATCATATGTGGATTTATGTTTGGAAATTCAGTATTGGCTTTTTAAGTACCTAGCTATCTAGAAACTGCAAAGCAAGAGAATGAATCATTATCTTATGTCAAAGAAATGAACATTCAAGGCCCTGTGGAGAGCAAATTATAAAAACGAAAGACAACTTTGCTTCTGTTTGATGTCAGCCAGAGCACTTTTATTACCAATTAAATATAACTGACCACTGTAAGGAGTGCAGGACCAGTAACATAAAGTGCTTGCTGCAATCAATATGTTTCTATCAGAACAATTTTCCTTATCTATTCTGTGACAAAAAAAAAAAAAAAAAAAAAAAAAGTGAGAAAAGAAAAAAATGGCTTACACTCCTAAAATTAAAAAGTATGGAAATGAACTTCCTTAATTGTATGAATGCAGTTTTACTGCAGTTTTACTTACTATTTAGCTTAACTTTTTTCCTCTGAGATCACAAGACAATATATATCCTTAAAAATACCTTAAATAGAAATTGACATATTATTCTTGGAAAGATTTGCCAAAATAAGAAAAACAGTTTTTTGTGTTCACCTAGTCTCATCCTTTTAAAGTGCACTTGATTTTGTTACTATGTATGCAAGCTCCACCTGCCAGCAGGTCATTCCACTTACGTCAATTTATTTAGATGGAGCTGAAAAGAAATAAATTATCCCATGTATCTGCTGGGTTTTCTTTAGTTGTATTTGATAACAGACATGTCAAATATATGTATAGCTTTTTAGAATGAAAACTTATTTTGTAAGAAGGAGGTCATTTAAACAGCAGTCAAATATAGGACATCTCTTACAGTTAAGATTTATGTTACTATTTTTTAACCTGTTAATTCTTTTGATCATATCACAGTAGCAGCTCAGACAAGAAGATAATCCAGTTAAATACTGCTCACACTTTTCTCAAGATGAAAAGGAATAATGACCTCCATTCTGGACACCTAAAACTTGACATTAAGTAGCAGAAGTTTCATATTTTAAATCAATAGCTACCATATATTAAGCTATACTAAAAAAAAAAAAAAAAAAAAAACCAAAAAAAAAAAAAAAAAAACCAAACAAACAAAAAAAAACAAACAAAAAAACGTTACTGAACTCTGCACAGTTCCTAGTGCACAGTAGCCATCAGTACTTTGACTGTCTCCATCACACATGATCCAAACCCCACCCTAAGGATACAACACACAATGGAGACATGGCCAATCCTCCAGAGTCCTAGAAAATGTTCTTATTTTCAAGCACACATACATAGAGTGGACACTACAGTTAACTTGCTTTCACTTCCTTAAATACTTAAAATAACAGTTTACTTTATTACAAAATTTAAAGAAAACACTGTAGAAGCAAATAAATTTTCTTGTAAGTTTATCAAATTTAAATACATTCTAGAAACAAAAGATACTGTATGCATGCAGAGATTTCAACATGGAAAACAAGGAAAACCAACCTGATCAAAATCCTTTGACATTTATTATATGACAGTTAATATCTGTATTTCTAGATTCCTGTGCAGATCATGCATATTGAAGTCATGCCTGTATATAGCTAACCTGAATATTTGGAACACTCATAGCAATACACTTAGTACCATAGTACTAAGTACACTCATAACTGTACATTCATAACTGTACTTAGTACAGTTTGAAGACAATCCACTTAAGAAATTAAAATATGTTGGACATTGAGCTCCATGTTGGCAGAAAGTAGACAGCTGATATTATCTGAGAACTTGCAAGTTTAAACCCATCTTAGATATATTTACACAGGAGTCAAGGTGTACTACACATAGTTGTGTTTGCTTAAAGAGCACTAATGATACAATCTGAAGAGGTTACATGGCAGAGTAGCTAGGCATAAAAATAAAAAATTCAGCACTCAGATAGCTGGTGAACAGAAAATCCCTGGTATTCCCTGATGCCGTCAACAGACACACCATTTTGATGTACATCTGCTGGGAAAAATTCACATGGTTAGTGATAGTTCATGTTTGTGAATATCTGGTTTTAGCATCTTGTTAATGTTCTCTGTGCATGCTTGGGGCAATGTTGGTCTCTGGTCTAGGTAAAAGTAGACTTGGCTTTTAGACCTGTCTCTTTCTTCCACTGATTTTCTGTATGACTTTCCAAAAGTCATTTTTTTTACCTCTGTTTTCACTTTTTAGACTTTAGACTTGCTTTTTTTTTTTTTTTTTTTTTTTTGGCTATGCTCTGTCACACAATGTCATGATCTCAGCTGGGATTCCTGGGTATAACAGACACAATAATAAAAATTACAAGGGAAAAAATTCTAAAGAAAATCTTTTGCCAGACAAAATTTGCATGAAAATTATAAACAAAACCCCTCTTTAATTACATCACAACTATTTTCCAAACACCAGAGTACTACACTCTGTATTTCCTCTATTGTTTAGCCATTTAAAATGTGAACTATTCTTTTTTATGACCTGAAAATTCTCATTTATTTCTGCCCAGTTTTGCTGTGTACTAATTTAAATAGAGTTTGAATAGGACATTGAATGTTTCCCTCTTGTAGTTTTCCTTTGCAATGCAAATGTACAACATTTTTGTAACACAAAGAAAAAATAGTTTTCTGGTGGGTTCTCATATTCAAATGAACAGTCAGGAAAATATGCTGCAGAAATTCAAAGGATGAGAATAATATTAACATGTGAATAATTGAGATCTGATTGCCTTGGTCATCTACATACAATACTACTGTGAATATTTCATAAAAATCAAAGATACATGGGAACTTCATTACAATGTGAAAGAACAATAAGTTTTACACTTCGGTTACAATATGCATCTGTGAATACTGAATTATGCTTATCATCTCTGTGCTATCAGTAAAATCAAAAATATTGTAATTCATACAACCACAGAATTAAATGAAATTGTGAGAGAAACATATCTGAAAACATCTCATTTCATTGCAGCCTTTAATAAATATCTTGCTAATTTCTTATCATTACAATAACCCTTTCTGGTAATAAGTATCTTCTATAATGTAGAACTTATTTTTTAAGGAATACCTTGCAGATAGTAGATACTTGTCAATACACTTCATTTTACAGTTTCTTGATGTAGCTAATTTAATTATTCTATCTAGAACTAACTTAGTACACTTGAACATCAAAGTTATAAACTGCACCATTTCCATTACTATTTAGTTCTCAGGCTCAAAGAGTAAAGTCCACAAACCTGTTTTAAACATTACATTTTCTGGTTGTTACACAGGAATGTAAATGTAAATGACTAAAATGAGTTTCATATTGCCCAGCACACACATGGGGTAAGTCTAAGTCTGTCTATATGAGCTGCAAAAGAGGAGGGCATGTTTAAAGTCCTGGCTTCCTTCACATTTCCCATGAAGTTTGGTTAAACATTAGAATGACAAAGCTTTGTGGCTCTGAAACTCAGCTTCATTCTATAAAATGAACATCTGAACTCATATCTCCCATTTCATAGGAGATGCTTCCCTACAGGCACTGTGATTAACCTCAGAATAATGAAGACAATGGTACCTTTTACTGTTGTGCTGTGTTCTGATGCGGGGAGGAGTATAAGAACTGAGGCAAACGGTAGTTCAATTCTACATCCCAGTAATTCCCAGGAATTTCCCTGGGGAGTAGGGGTGAGAAGGGACCATTATAACCAGATTATTATTGGTCCTTTGTCTCACAGTGCTGCTTATGCAATTTACCAATGAAAGGACAACGCAAAGCCTATCTCTGAAGAAACAGAATTTTGGTTAACACGCAAATAATTTGGGAGAGACAGACACCTGAGGACCTAATCTGCTAAAAAGGATTTTGAGATCTATTCACTTCAGCATCTTCCATGTTATATGAACAGTTGTTTGTCATCTTAAAAGACTGATAAGAATTCATCAGCTCAGTTGTTATTTTCCAAGGAATACAAAAAAAATTCTCTCTGAAATAGTCCTTATATATTTTTGTATGCTAAATAGACTAGCGAGGCCAAATTCTAGCAATTAATTTCGAGTTAAAAGCTCACATAAATCTCATTACAAGAGGGTAGGAAAAATTTAAATTGAAGATTTATTTTAGTAAGATCCATACTTAATATCACTTTCTAAAAATTTGCCTTCAGCAAGGTTAGAAATATTTTCAGTAAATTTCTTATGAATGTGCTTTTATCCTGGAGTTATTTTATTTCATTTGTCAATAAAACATTTGTTTCTTTTAAACAAATAGTAATGTCTATATAATCTGAATAAACTAAAAATTATGTTTACAGTGACTTTAGGAATAATTAGGATTTACTAAGGAAAAACTGAAGCAAAAATAAAAGAAGGAAAACCTTTCAAGAAAACTGAAATGTTTTCTGAAAATAGGTTAGAACTGTATTACTTTGCACATAAAGAGATTTTAAAATACCACACTTCTGTGTAATTACCATATTTACAAAGAAAATGTTACGAAAATTGAAACACTTTAATTTTTCCCCCAAACACAAATTAGCCTGAGATCAAGTCTACAGCTGAGTCAGGAAATAGTCAATGCTCAGTGTTAGATCTCTGTGATGACCAGTTTTTGCGTATGAAATTGAAGTGAAAACTAATTCTGTGGAAAATGTTTCTTAACTATAAAAATTCTAAACATTGGTAATTTATTCAAAGCACCATTAAATGCCATATCCTAATTTTCATGATTTGCAATAAGAAAGTTTGCTGAGTAAGATGCAGATGTATTTCATAAATAAAAATTCTTCCAAGAAAGATAACAACCTAAAAAGACAACTTGTTGGCCAGTGATGTCTGTCTTCACAATTAAATCCACAGTAAAAAATACAGCCTGATCAATTGCTAGGATGTTTAGTTTTGAGCTGAACAAGGACATTCTAGTAGATATTGAATATCATGATATCAGTCCTTGGATAAAATGCAGCATTATAACAGTGCTCAGTCTCTGACCTAAAACACAGAGCATTCTCACGCAATTCCAAGGAATTTAACTCTGCCCTTCTGTTATCCAGACTCAGATAATAGCTGAACTTTTGTAAATATAAAGATTTAATCCTTTCTTTAATAGTTGACCTATTTTGTGACTTAGAGTCTGAGATTTAAAAATTAATATATATAACAATTTTTATCAAGAATAAAAGCTTAAGGCCATAAAATAATTTCTCTTTTTTTAAAAAAATTGCTTTTTAGCAACAGTGACAACATTAGCAATTCTGTAGTGTTACAGAAAAATTTAAGATTAGAAGTGTTAGAAGTGTTATGCTGTGGCTAAAATGTCCTACAGCACATATTTATCTTGTATTGGTACTAATATTTTATGGAGATAACTCAATATCCATGTTAACTGCCTTAATAAGCTGTCATTAAAAACTATTTTATCTTACATGAAATCAACAAACTTATCAAACTAATCAAACAAACATAAAATTTTAAACTCATAAAATTTAAAAACATAATAATAAAATTTGAAACATAAAATGTTACATACCTGTTGAAAGTAAGAATATTGTTTATATCATGGAGAGAGAAGGAGGGAAGGAAGTGAGAGAACAGAAAGCTACCAGATTAAATATGTTTTGTCATGGAAAATCCTTTCTTCTTTATATTTTAGTCAATTTTAATGAATTACTATGTCTAGGTTGCACAAATAAAGAAAAAAAGTTATTTTTAAGATGGTTAGTTAAATCCACGTAAAAATATTATGGGCTTTTCCAGTCCTCATTAAAGTAAAAAAAAATCTGCTTCCCCTCTTCTTCCCAAAGATATCCTGCCTTTAAAAATAATTTTTATTTAGGTATTTATTTATTTATTTTATGGTTTAGGTTAAAGTTTTCTTTTCAATTATTTTTAAGAATGGGTTGACACATCATGCCTATAGCACAGATAATTCTCCCTTCAAGCTGCCACTTCTGGAGCCATTTAAATGATAAAATTCACCAATACTTGCTATGCTACATCCTGTAGAAAATGAAGGATTAAAATATAAAATGATGTAGCAGATTACAGTTCATTTCCTGTTGTCACTCTTCTCAAAAAGACAAAGAATCTGTCTTTGCAGAAGGTAAAGATTTATTTTTTTATTTTTATTTTTTTTAATAAAACAGCTATCTATCAATTATAACATATAAACAAATACCAAAACAATTTTGTGAATACTTATTTTGGTTTAGTTTAAACTAAAAGAGATGTACACCCTGTCCCAGGAGGACCGTCACCTCCAAGAAGTGAAAGGCAAAAGGAAAAATTCTGAAGTCTGCAGGGATAGACAGAAGATGTAGATTCATATTGCCCCATGCTGTTTTATAGCGGTGACATCTTCTAACCAAATGAGCATGAGAGAATTAAACTTATTAGCAGAGAGTTATAAGAACTTTCTCTCTCATTCATTTGCTCTCAGTTCCCTGAATATAGAAAATAACCCTACATAATTATGTACAGAAATAGATTTCCCTAACGATGAACTAAAATATGGGCCATATATTATATTTATTTCCTATTAAACACAAGGCTTTTTTTTTCCATTTATCACCTTGGAAAATCAAACCATAAGATTTGTTAGGATAAGAAAAGAATCACAATTATTTTTCATAACACATACTGGCATAGCTGTGTAAATAATATAGCAAGCTCAGAAGCAAATTATTAAAACCAAGCCTAAAACCATGTGATATATTTGGGATTCTAAGTGAGGTAATGATGTTACATTATCCAACTATCTTATCCCATGAAGACAAATGCTCTTCCAGTGAATACCTGAGTAGCTTAGAAACCAAGCTCACTTCACAAATTCCAGAAAGGGGCCTCAGATAATCCCTCAGATAATTTCTCACCTCAGATAATGTCTTCAGGAAAGGGAGTATAAGAAGAACATTTTGACACAAATGCAAGACAGTCAAATAAAGGTTTAATTTGTATACTTTAACATGTTGTGGTTTCAATATATGTGTTGGATATATCTAGCCTGGAAACTAATAATGGAACAATTTCTTCTTGGGACTGACAGCTTGCATGTGCTCTTAGAGTTAGAACTGAGAAAGATTTCTTCCTTTTTCCTTTTTTTTTTTTTTTTTTTAAGAAAAAGGAAAACAGAAGAATAAAATTTGGTGACTTTTCCTATTGTCCAGATCTATTTGTAGCCAGCTGTCTCATCTCCTCTCTCTGAGTCATCATTTATCATTTATACAGCAAATAAAATTTTATTTCTAAACCTTCTTTGCTTTTACTAAGTTTTTGTTTGTCTGTTTGTTTTTAGGACATATGACATTAGACATAGGACAATATAAATTATTTTTTCATATAATTCTTATAGAAAGAAGATTCTTTGGGCAACATATCTTGCTTTTTTAATGTGGCATACCATCTTTATTACTTGTGGAATTGTTATGAGAGGTTCATAAATGGTGAGCTTTGTTCCATTGCAGCTTCCAAGAAAACTGTTGGTAGCATTATGTAGGCAAGAATTATTTTGCTCCTTTCTGTTTCTTCTATTATTTTGTAAGAGTTTGAAATTGGATTTGGGGAACGTCACGGTCCAGGCTCCTGAACACCAAACAAGAAGTGAAGAGCTTCTGAATTGTAATCCTA
Organism: Nettapus auritus; assembly: GCA_011076525.1. Lineage (NCBI taxonomy): Eukaryota > Metazoa > Chordata > Aves > Anseriformes > Anatidae > Nettapus > Nettapus auritus. The sequence goes on along the minus strand of CM021766.1, from coordinate 130,109,469 downwards.
GCTCTGGTACAGACTTGATAAGAGGCCTTATGCAAGTCACTTAATATCTCCACCTTCTATTTCTTCAGCAACTGGAAATAATACTGCTGATATTCCAGCTCAGTGGGTTGTTACATGAATAAAATGAAAGCATGCAAAACACCACAAAAATGCTGCAACACTAGAAAGTTTAACAGGAAGTATACAGCCTTTTTTTGAGGATTAGTGATATCTTTTCTTTCCCTGCCCATAATATTTCTACCTATATTTACAAAAACCTTTCCTGTATTTTATGTGGATGGTTATTTTAACAATTTGTCTCCATATTAGTTGATCAAAATCAGTATTTGGTCTTTCATAATGGAGAGGTATTTAAGAATACTCGGACTTTGTAATCAAAGGCGAGTTAGAATCAACATTTTCTATTTCATTTACTCCACATTGTCCCTTTCAGATGTCTGTCTTGATGACCATATTGTGCATCTGACTAACAGGAATAAAAACTAGTAGTGACAACCAAGTAATCCTGATATCTGACCCTAGCTCTGTCAGTAACTTTCCCAAAATGATGCAGTCACTGTATTGTGGTGTATTGTGCTTTTATTTTATCTCAACATTTTACTCCATTTACTAAGTTTGTCTAGATTTTTTTTTCTTGGTCTTGCATGAACTACATCTTTAAAACCCAAGTAAATCTGCAAACAATGTGTGGTAGAACACCACATCAGTGCAGAGCCTTGTTTTAATTGCTTAGCTTATGCAGTACACCCTGAGCCAGTAACCCAAAGTAATAGGCTGCCATTCACCACAAAACACCTGAATGTCTTTCTAGTCTATTTAGAAAGTCTAGTATATCTTTTCATACTAAATCTCATGTGCATATACCAAAGTTTAGAATTACAAAGGTATTCCTGAAAAAAGTTGTTCTCTCACCACTGATAGTATGCATCGAGCTATCTGAAATTCCTTTCCTTGACAACCATTACAGTATATTGTGTCTACAGTGTGGCAATTGAATTTTACCCACATGATTATGAAAGCTTCCATCATGTACAAAAAGAATATATATATATATGGGCATCTGATGAAGAAAAAAATAAGTAAAATTGGAGTCTAATGTTACTAGGAATCAGCCTCCTATTCAGATCTGACTGGAGTTTCTTTTTTTAAAACGCAGTCATGCAAACATGGGAAAAGTTCTTTTAAATTTTATAAATGGATTCTCCTGGGTTTCTGCTACATCATAAATATGAATCCCAAACTATCTGATGATGTTTTTCTCCTTTGTCGTCTCATCCTGCAGGCACCTGAAGTTTAATTACACTTCAGTTTCTGACATTGAAGCTTACAAGTAGTCTAAGGTTCTGCAGAAGTCACTTTAAAAATTTTCAAGGCTGAGTGTGTTGAAATATATTTCATGCTTAAATCTGCCCAAATTCACTAAGCAGGCATTCATTGACCTGTAGAAACTATTTCAGTAATTTCACTCTGTCATTTCTATTAAGGACTCAAAATTCAGCTGCAGTGTCTTCCTTGTTTTTTAGCTGATAGCTCAATGTTTAGGACATTTTCTGGGTCAATGTAAAACCTAATTCAGTTCTCTGCTGCTGAAAATTAGAATGTGTATTCTGTCTCATGAGTGTGTTGTTGGGCCCTCTTAACAATCATTGTAACATGGGAGCTTCAATGTTTTACCTTCTGCAACCCCTTTCCTAGACTATCTTAAAAAAACTTTTGACTTTTACTTACTACTTAAGTCTATGGGAATTCTCATGCTAAAAACTTAATAGGCACTTATCTTTTAATGCATAAACAATTTTAATATCTGCTTATTTGTTTTTCAGTTCTGTGCTGAGATTGGAAATAAATGAAACAGCATTGCAACAGTCATTGTTACTGAGATAAGAAACCTTCACTATGCCTCATTAAAAAAATAAAAATAAAACTAAAAATAAAATAAAAATAAAATAAAATAAATGCTAGGCAAGCTAAAGAATGTATTAAAAGAAATGTGTTCAAATATAGTATATAACTGAGAACTCCAAAAATCATACTATATTTTCATTTTAGTCTTATAAGTGCACTATATATATGTGCATACACAAAATGTCTTCTTTTGCTCTTGACCATTTAATTTTGTGAAAAAAAAAAAATAAAATGGATGAGGACATTTTCTCCAATATTTCTGAATCTTTGTAATCTCAGCAGTAATTTCTTAACTGGAGCACCTAAAATAAAGCACCTAAGATAAAAGTCAGATTTTAAGTTAGTCTAGGATACTAGTAATTCTTGGTGAATCTATGTTTTTAACGTAGTAGACATCTGATGCCCAAACACAGTGATAATAGTCCTTGCTTTGATAAATTTGATAAATATTTACTTAAGGCTATTTTAGAGAATCATTTAAGTTAACACAATGAAATAACAATATGAAAAATATATTTTGCTAAAAACATTATCTGAACATTAATTATACATATTAATATAGGTTCATTTGTTTGTTTTTGATGCAAACCATGCAAAAACCTTTGTCAACATATCTTTTGTGGCAGTATGTTATTTGAGCAAACAGTGATTTTCTAGGACAATGCCTAATAGTTTCATGTCATCGTGTAACTCAGCCTCTGTGATCCAAATCTATGTATACTAGAATGTTATAATTTGGTGCTGGCTTTTTATTCTTGTTCTTGGTTAACACCTTGCAAAGAGACACTTCAGGGGAAAAAAAAATAAAAATTAGATACAAGTCTAAGATGTCATTCTTTCCTCTAATATTTTCACAATCTGGCTCCTAAATCATCTGTCTCGTATATTCTCTGCTTCTACCTGCATCTATTTTACTCTGCCTTTTTACATCATTTTTTACTTGAGTCAGTTCTGCTTCTTCTATTTGGCTGAGTCCTTCCTACAACTTTTCCTCCTTCTCAACCTTTTTTTTTTTTTTTTCCTCAGTACTAAAATAAGATTTTCCAGTGCCTTTGTTTTGTGTTCATGAGGGCCTGTCTAGATGCTGGCTGATTTATTTATACTATATGTGTGAGTGTGTGTGTGTATATAAATATATGTATATATTTTTTCTGGGTTGTACCTAAAAGTGTGGTCTTGTAAGCACTGAGTACAGTAGCACCTGAGGTGAACATACTTTTTCATTCTATCAGGAACTAACTTTATTGCTACTCTGAGTGACACGGTGGCCATGCCAAAGTCAGTGGCAAAAAATAAAAATAATAATAATAAAAAAATAATCCTCTAAAACAACATGAAAACAGCAAAATTTTAACTGTAATAAAACCAAATATTTACCTGTCTACACACTTTAAAAGGAACAGAACTGTATCTTTAAGTTGTACTGCATTCTTTAAGACTAGAAAAGAATGATTGTGGTAAAATTGAGCATGCAATAGTTGATTTTTTCTTCCCACATTAGATGAACTGGAACAGGAAAAAAAAGGAAATAAAGAAAAAGGAAAATATTTCCACTAATTTTTCAAAACTCAGAGTGGATTATGATTTCATTTGAAGCCAAAAGATACAGACCTACAAAGATTATTTTTAGAAACATCAGTGGAAAAGAAATCACTAAAATCCACAATATTTTAGATAAATATGTTTTGTATATACCATATGAAATATACTTTATTATAGTATAAAGTATATATATACACATATAAAGTATGTATATACTTTATATACTTTAAATATACTCCCTTGGATCACAGGAGATGAGAAAAATTTGAGTGTAAAGAGACATCCCTATGAATCTTACCTATTTTTTCTATTGATTACATTCAATCTCCTACATCATGTTGTAGAGCTGTAAAGTATCTAGTAGGAATGCAGTGAAAACTAGTTAAAGTAAATAATTTACAAATGAATAATATATTCTTCAAACTTTATACCCTTTAAAGATTTTTCTAAAGTTCTTGCTGTTATAACATCTAACCTCTAGTCTAAAAGATGGGATTATTAGAAGAATTAATTACTAACACAACTCTGCTTTAAAACACAGTGAATCTTTTATTGACTTATCTAGGGCAGGAAAGAATATAAAATTGAGAGATTTTTTAATGTTTCTATGTTCCCCCCCAAGTAAATACAAACAGATTCACTTTAAGATTTGGTATTTGACAACATGCATTGAGTATTTTTCTTCTTGTAAATGTAGATCAGTTAAAAGCAGATTTTTGAAAACATTTGACTTTCAGTATTAAACATTCTCTATTTTCTTTAACTTTACCTTGTTCATCTAGATTTAATTTGTTCTAGTATTACCAATGTTATAGTGACTTTCAAGCCTATCTATAATCTTTCTATAAACAAAGTTAAGTGCTATCAGCTTCTATAAAATGAAGTGTCTTCACAACAAAACTGTTGATTGTCACAGTTGGAGAAGGATCTAGATGAAATTTCACAACATGGGTATTTCTCAAAAGTAATCTCCTCAGATATTTCAAATAGTTTTTATAGACCTATTTCTTCTTCTGTCTGTCAGCTCTTCCAAAGGATATAATAAAACTAAGTGTAAAGGAACACGTTTAACAAAGAGTGGAAAATGTTTGGCATTTTTTAAAATACATATTGTTAGTCTAAAAATAACAACTTACTATTTGATGCATTTTCCTCTTTTCCCAGTATTTTGAAAATACTCTGAACAAGCTATCCATTTTGAAATGGTGATGTTCTTTTGGAAATTAAGGTCTTTAATAGCAGTCCATGATGAATTAGGAGTTTTGGGAATATGCATGTTCACAACTTCAACAAATGTTGTAGTTCTGCAGCATTTCCTGCTTTCCTTGCTGTAGTGGTTGACCAGAGACCTGTGAAATACTGTGACTACCACCTAAAGTAGATCCTTCAGTCTACACTCTAAGGAGAGTAAAGATGACTGAAACAGCCAAACATCTTGTTTTCTTTCTTCTCTCTCTCTTTTTCTTTCTTTCTTTCTTTCTTTCCTGTCTGACCATTAAATTCTGAGGTTTGTAACTTAAATATTTAAGCTCTTTGATGTAAGTGTGAAAGGTAACATTAATGTACACAAAGATATGAGTAGTATAAGCAGTTTAGTTACAGTCACTAACTCACAGATTTGAAATAATCTTGTCCAGAACAACAATTGCTTTGCAAAGCAGAAACTTTTAGAAGTGTTTCTGCACAGCTTAATATCTGGCTACTGAAAAAATTGCTCCCAAGAAGTTACCTAGAAAAAAGGGAAAATATCTAATGTAACATTTTCAATTTGTTCATATGTTGGATATGTAAAATTATCTCCCACCTCCAGATCTGATCTTGGAAAGAGCAGAAATCACAATAGAAAAACTCTAGGCAAGGCATTTGCCTCTCTACAGGAGGCAAAACTTGCCAAACCTCCCCAAATAGAGTGAGAGGACATTTTTTTCTCCAAGACTAGCTTGTTAAATTGCGGTTTAATTTTAAATTTCATGCAAAAGAGACATAAACCTGAACCTCTGATAAGTAAATTTATTCCCTGACCTCTATGAAAATGTATCACATCTCTCTCTGGTTTTTATGTCTCTGTAACTTCTTTCCTCAACTAAACTTAGATGGAGAACTAAAGAAAAACATTAGAAACTGGGCCTTTAGTAGTACCCTTGGTTTAGGAAGAAGAACAGTTTAAAATATTCAGAAACAATTAGTATTCCATTGTCCTTGATGTAGAATCCTATAACATAGAAGGTTTTGGAAGAGTGAAATTTAGCAGAATTGTATAGAAAGCACTGTGATGGCAAATGTTAAAATATTAGCTCTTTCTCAGACAATTCAACTGTATGGATTATAAAACAACTGATATGAGCTTGGTTAATGATCCTTTAAATTCAAATGTACTTTTTCCTTCTCTCTCAACATATAGTTTATGAAGTCAAACATATACAATTTAAAGAGAGTTTATTATATGTATTGAAGTCATGTACAATGTACTTTTTTCTATCTGATGATATCTAAAGTACTGCTAAAAAGTAGCAACTTTCAAACTGTGGTACAGTTTTAGTTATTCTGTAATTATTGAATCAACTAAATGACATAAAAAGTGCCAAAGTATACCTGTTCCATATTTTCATATCAAAATCTGTTCCAGGAAAAAAAAGTTTGAAGAATTTTCAATTTGTTGCTGATTAAAGTGAGGGAAACAAACAAAAATAAAACAAAAATAGATAATTCAGGTCAATTTAAGACAAAAATATTTTTCCCCTCTTAGGCCAAAATGAAAAAGTAGGGTGAATATATTGCTTTGGATAAAAGTTAGAAGACCCAAAAACCAAGAAGTCAGACAGTTTAAAACCTTCCATGGAGAAAATAATAATAATAATAATAATAATAATAATAATAAAAGCTCTTTAAGCTATTTTAGGAAGTGTCTTGTCTCTGGTGTCTCCGTCTCTATATATATTATTCTCTCTCCATTTTTCAAGCTGAAATAATAGGATAAATTTGACATAAGGTTAAGTGAAGCTGCTTGAAAATTTTTCAAGGAATGTTCCACATTTGCAAAGTTGCTTCACCTCACAAACAGTAATGGATTTGCTTTCAGAACATCTTCTGCGAAGAAAGTTTCCTATTCCAGTATAACAATGAACTAACAAACTTCTATAATTGAAATTATTTTCTCAGAATATCTTTATATAAATAAACACTCAGTCCTATGTGCTGATCTAGTACTTACACAAAAAAGCAATTCATAAGAAATATAGTTACGTGGTTAAAAGAAAGGCTTAAAGGAGAATGAAGATCCTTTTAAGAGAATTAGCCCATTATATCTTATCATGAAATCTCTATTACGAATACTTTTTTCATTCCCTCTTGATATCTGTAAATTAAAGTTGTCACCAAGTTTGTTATAATTTTTCAAAGACCAAGAATGTTCACAGTGTGAGGGCAACTTTAAAAGGATGCACACAAGGTTACCTACACTTGGATTAACCTTATTTCATTCTGGCTTTGCCTCTTCAACAAGGTTCAACATTTTTTTAAAAAATATTATTTTTTATTTTATTTTTTAAGAAAATTCAATCAGTTCAATCCTCCCCAACTTTTATACAGTTTATGGTTGCACAGTATGCACTGTAGGTATTTCCAAACACTGTGACATTATACAGTATTTCAAAATAAACGTAACTACTACAGGAACCATATCAATTGTAAATTTACAGAATGGCTGATTGTGAAAAGTCATTAAATAGTCTGAATTCATGTAGCTGCAATTTCTGACTGAAATAGTATGATGAATTATACCCACTTCTTACGTCATTTTGGATTTTTTTCTTTTCTTCTAACAGCACTTAGAACAGCAAACAACCTTCCTGTTCCCCATCCCCTCATGACAGACCATTGGGGAAAAAAAAAAAGAAAAAAAAAGTAGAAAATATACACACACGACATTCCTAATTGAGGGTTCTGGAGAACAAGTCTTACGAGGAGCAGCTGAGGGAGCTGGGGTTGTTCAGCCTGGAAAAGAGAAGGCTCAGGCACCTTATCGCACGCCACAGGTACCTTAAAGGAGGCTGTAGTGAGGTAGAGGCTGGTCTGTTCTCCCACATGCCTGGTGACAGGACGAGGGGGAATGGGATAAAGTTGTGCCAGGGGAGGTTTAGATTGGATATTAGGAAGAACTTCTTTACTGAAAGGCTTGTTAGGCATTGGAATAGGCTGCCCAGGGAAGTGGTTGAGTCACCATCCCTGGAGGTCTTTAAAAGACATTTAGATGTAGAGCTTAGGGATATGGTTTAGTGGAGGACTTGTTAGTGTTAGGTCAGAGGTCTTGTAGGTCTCTTCCAACCTAGATGATTCTGTGATTTTCTCATCAATATTTCTACTAATGTTTTCAGTGAATTGCATGAGGCTGATATTGCCAAATTTAGCAACCTGGATAGACAAAATTAAAAACATCTGCTGGAGCTTGTACCTACAGTAAAAAAGGAAGCACTAGCATAGTTGCTCTAGGAGCTACCACAGTCTAGGATTCCCTCTTTTTATCCTGATGTGGAAGAATGGAGCAGGAGCTCTCCACAGCCCCCAAGAGCACAGTGTCAACTATGGACAACCAGAAGGAAACAGTTGTTCTTCAGTGTCATGGTAGGACAGGCTCTTTGTACCCAAAGCTCCCACTGAATTATTTAAGGGTTTAGGATAATACCTGTTAAGTATAAAAGATTTAAAATTAAAACAGAAACATAAAAGTGCTTGACAGAATGATTTGGTTTAACATGATTTCTGGAAATGAAATTAGCTTCAGCTTTTCATCTTTGTCATTTCCTACCTTTCCTCTTTGTGTTTTTTAACAGATGTAACTTCTTCTTTCTCTAATTTTCCTTTATGATCTCTGTTTTCTCATTGGAAATGCACAGAACCTCTTTATTTAAAGATGTTTTCCCCTTCAGCTGACTGCCACTCTGGGACCCATTGAAATGAGGTAGTTAACAAACAAGGGAATTTGCTGCAGCTGAACAACTGTTCTAACTGAATAACAGAAACATGACAGTGTCATACATTAACTATGAAAGCAGCCTTAGACTCGGCAGACATAATCAGAAACTTCCCTTGGTTCTATTTTGTAATGTCACCAACAAAACTCTAGACTTCAAACAAGTAACTGCAAAAATACAATATACTGAAATCAAGCTTTGAAACATTAGGAGTCTAAGTTTGAAAGGAAACAGAAAGCTCAACAAATACAGTATCAAAAGGGTTAAAAAGCACAGAAGAAAAACAAGTTGCATTCAGGAAAAAAAAAAAAAACATTTATAGATGGAGTAATTTTTCTCTCAGGATCGTGAAAACAATAAAACAAGAACCTCTCACAAGATTCTTAGGTGCTCTCTCCTTGCCCAAGAAAAAAAGTTACTTTAAAAAATTCAAAAGCTTCTGTTTAAATCCATGGTGAGAAATATTACCCATTCATAAACATTCATTATGCACACGCAAGAAAAAGAATCCCAAGTTAGAAAAACAGTAGAGATACTAAAAACACTGCTTCTTTCACATGGATTGCGTTGTATTTGTCTGTGGTGAAGTGAATCAGGTTTTGCAATAAAACATATTGCATTTATTATTCTTTTTTCCTTTGTTGGAACCAGCAAAATAAATAAGAGTCTGCAGTGTGAGTGTAGATGCTCATAGTGAAAGCAATAGGATTCCAGAAAATCTGTTTCTTTTTCTCTTCCTATGTTATGGTTACACAGTATGGGGTACTTAAATCAACTTTCTTTTGCCACATAATCACCACTTTTCAGCTTCTCATTTCATACATGGTAAATTTTAGTCTTGTTCTAATTTGCTGGTGTACTGATGGGCATTTTTAGTGAAGTGGTTTTCCTAATTTTCAAGGTCATATACATTGGCCTGGGAAAGTTCACTCTTTATCAACATCTCTTAGAAAAAGCAAAGCTCTGGATAATGTTACATACCTTGAAGAATCTAGACCTAAGTGCCTCAAATTTTGACTCAAAATCAGTAGATGCTTCTAATCTCTAATATTTCTGTGACTGTTTCCATATGAAAATAGAATAATGTCTTCAGCCGGCAATACAGCACACACACACACACACACCAAAAAAAAAAAAAAAAAAAAAGTAGTACTAAAGTAGTGACCAGTGCAATAGCAAAACTTAAGAATAAATGAGAAATTCTATATGCAAAATATGTTCTGAATGTCAAAGAGCCATTTTTGAAGAAATTAGAAAAAACAGTGACTATTGATACTTAACTGCATGCTCTCTATCCTGGGCACTGAACAAAATAGTGATCCTGTGGAAATAATCTACATGGAATAATTTTATTAAAAGACTCCTTAATGACATATAGCCCAAAGCAGGGCAAATTAGAATTCAAAGAATGCAGTGCAAAATCTGGCATTGGCAACTTCTGAGATCATCTTTGCCTCCTAACTAGAAACAAGCAATAAACAAACAAACCTCTAAAGACACAATTACTTCAAGCAATAGCACTGATACTAATTTTTTACAAAGCAGATTAATTCTCAGAGCTTCTCACTAGCAGCTGTACTTAAAACCAAAGTTATTTATTCCAGATTCTTTCTATAGGTATATATATTATGTTTAAACACATGTAAGCTTTTTTTAAAAAAACAAACAAACAAACAAACAAACAAAAAAAAAAACAAAAACAAAAAAAAAAACAACACTTTTTAAACTTTTCATAAGAGAGAAGTTGTCCAGAATTTCATAAAATTGATACTATTTAAACTTTTGTATGAATACCACCATCTCTGTTAACCAAATATAAGCATGTTTTTTTACCCTGACCAATATTTACAGTAATAACACCCCTACAAGAAGCATTCTGTATTTCTGAAAATAAACTGAAGATTTTTTGTTTGTTTGTTTATATTAATGGTTTTGGAGGAAATTCCTGATTCCAACAGGGTTTAAAACGTATGTGTGGAATAATTTCTGGAGGTGACTTACTGAATAAATATTTTTACACATCTTAAGAGAAGGTTCAATACTGAGGAAACAACCAGGGTGAGATGTGGCAGATATGCAAGCAATCTGTTAATCAGTTCCACGATAGCCCCTCCCTGCAGTTGCTCACAATGCTTTGGCTCAGGAAATTCCTTTTCCACTTGACATTACAATATACCAGTATATAGATGGCATCCTGATGGGGAGAAAGAGACAAGAAAATGTAAGAAACACAGCAGAATGCATTCAGGAAACACTAATTGAATTAGAATTGGAAATTCTAGACTCAAAGTGTCAGGGACCAGGGCAAGAGATTAAATTCCTGGGAGCCTGGTGGATTAAAGGATCCACTTCTATTCCTCCAAATACCCTAGAAAAAAATAGAACAGGGACAGAGCCCCTGTAGCACAAAAGAATTACTACAAGCTTTGGGGAGCTTTGGGTTACTGACACCAACATATTCCTAGCATCTCTATTATTGCTCATCCCTTAGACAATTTTTCAAAAAAAAAAAAAAAAAAGAAAAGAAATCACAGGAATGGACTGAACAGCATACAAATGCATTAGAATTGTTAATAAAAAGACTGAGGCTATTCCAATAGCTTGGTCCTATACACCCAACCAATCCTATCCATGTAGATAAGTGTTTAGTGAATATGGTTCTTGTTGCAGCCTATGTCAAAAGGAGCCAGAAAGACTGGAAAGACCACTGGAATTTAGCTCCCACTCTTTCAACGATACTGAAAGGAGATATTAGGATTTGAGAAGGTTTGCTGTCTCTAGTCAGAGTGGTAAATCAGGCAGAACAGATAAGAGAGAGGCATTATCATTCAGGAACTTTTCCACCTCCTAGATGTAGTCCATAAGGGTACGGCATTTCCCAGAATGGGCAATGGCTAGTATTGCCCAGAAACACACAATTCACAAGTGGTATGCTTATTTGGAAGGAATTAATGAAATCGTGCTGATTACCAAGAGTAATATTAAAATGTCTAAATTACAAAAGGACGTAGATGGTACTCTGTTGTTCTAACCCACACCCAGCAAGCCATCTCTGAATCGGGAAGTGCCCCCCTCTGAAGGAAGACAGTGATGTCACTGGGGTATGGTTCACTGGTGCATCATCTCATTAAGGGGGAACAATGAATGGAAATATAAATCTGTAGCATTAGAATCAACCACAGGACAAAGATTATATGAAAGAGGAAAAGGGAGTGCACAGGTGCAGGAACTTAGAACAGTCTTATTAGCCACAAAACATGGTGCTAGCCATATTTATATATGCTGTTTTTAAGGGATCCACCAAATGGATAGGGCACTGTGCAGTCAATGACTGACACGTAAACAGGATCCCAGTTCAGGAAACTGATAGTCAGAAGCAGTTGCTGGAGGTAGGAGAACAAAGGGCACAACATGAGTGGGTGAAGGGACATGATCGTTCAAACTCAGTTGCTGCCCAGTTTAACCAACAGTAGACAGCCTTTTGTAACTGCAACAAATTAATGTCATAAATGATGATCAAGAATGGAAATGCTTACTTGAATGGTTACACATTAAATGCGGCCACACTGGACGAGATTATTTATACTGGGAAGGCATAGTCAAGGATGGTCTGTATCAGTTAAGATGTGTGAATGAGACATGACTGCCTGTTCACAATGTTGTCTGAAATTTAACAAAGACCACCCAAGTAAGTGCCTATCCTAGCAGTTTGATTATATTAGCCCACTATGACCCTCAGGGGCAAAAAATCCATATTGGTTGGGGTGGAAGTAATCTCAGGAATTACCATGGCCAGAGATACTACAGATGCTACAGGGGAAAATACAGTCCATAGTCTGAAAGAATGGTTTAGTACACTCCCCCTTCCAGAGTGATAATGGATCACACATTACGGCCAGGGTAGTACAAGACTGAGCAAAGGAGGAAGGGATCCAGTGGGTATTTCACACCCCATACCACCCACGAGCAAATGGTATTGTTAAGAGAAAAAAATGGGTTGGTCAAGCATTTTGCTAAAACTTACAAACCCGGATGGCAGCTATTTAAAAAATGTCTAATGTCTGTCTAATGCGATCTATCAATTAAATAATAGATATAGCAGAGATGGTTGTCCGAAGATGAAAGCTTTTTTGCACTTCTGCCATAACTGTGGTAACAAAAGCAGGTACAAAACTAGGGAGACACCCTATTGGTTCTTACGCAGGCCAGATCATGCTGGCGAAAATGCCTTAGAATGGAACAGTACCAATGGTACTAACTACACCCCAAAATTCCTATGTATTGGAAGCCAGAGGTTGCTCAGGAAAAGTGCCCTGAATGGATCTCACCTTCTTTTTGACACTGCTGGTTGAATACAACCAAACATATTTTCTTTGATTTTGTGTTCACAGGAATCCTGAGTGATATGCATGTGGACAGCTGGAGAATGATAAAACAGCAGGTTGAATTGATAATACTATGTTTTACCCTCCCCTTAATGCATTTATTTTTGGTTTGTAGACAGAAGGGCCCAGAATGGCCATGGTCTCAAGCTTATGTTAAATACACTGGGAGTATGGGACTATGCTCTATCAAAGAAAATTTAAACTTGGCCACTATGGTTATGCATGGGGCTGAATTATATTCCAAACGGGAGTGGGCTGATTAATTCATAAAATATATGTAATACATGTAGAACAGGGTGGTCATGGACCCATGCTTACAACAACTATAATGGATACACATTTGGAACTCCCTCCAACAAATTTCTAAGTTTGTCTGTGAAATTAAGAAATTATGAAATTATGAAACAGTTTTAACTTTTCTAAATGTGAATGAGTTATAAAAAATGAGGACAAAGATAAGCAAATTCTATTTCAATAGCAGAGATACCATTTCAATAGGGTACCAAATTGAAAACAGCACTGAATACACACACAACAGCCTCCCAGATTACTATAAAATTTGCTGGGAGTAAGATCAAATAGAACTTTGATCATGTACATGTCTGTCCCCATGGATGTGAATGTTGGTACACTTTTACTATATCTCGCTTAGTGCTTGTAATGTGTTCCTGGACTAATTTTGAGACCCATTTCAGCATGGCACTTCAGTTCAAAATTTAAGTTAAACAGCTATTTGTATCAACTCGGCCTCCTATTGTGCTAATTCCTCACATCTTCCATATGGGTCTTTACATAATTAAAAACATGGGACAACAACAAGTTCTCTTTAACCCTAGCTGGTCTCTAAAAAGGGTAGAACTAGTGCTGCACATTGATATCTCAGAAATCAACTCAAAATGTACCACCTTTTGGAGAATTGCTCACACCAGCCAGTTGGCATGGTTATATGGACATTGTCTGAAACAATCTCAAAGCATGCTACAAGATACCACTAGGTTATTGGGAACAGGATTAGGGATATTAAATAACATATATACCGAGGTCCTAATGAGTACAATAACTGCTATTACAGATGACCTAAGAAAATTGAAATGAACAATAAAATCATTCTTATCAGCCTAAAAAGCAAGTTAATGGCTTCTATCGGACATTTTACCCCATTGTAAAAAAAAATAAACAAAATGATCCTCAATTAATTTTAAAGGCTCTCAGAAAAACCAGAGGTGATACCTCCCTTGCCTTGAGTTTCATCCAAGAACAGTTATGGATACAGTCTGTAGAAGCAGCTATTATTAGAGAGGGAGAAGGAGGAACCTTACCTATTGAAATTTGAAAATTGATTTGGGATAATGCTTCAGAATTTGAGAAAGAGTTTCAAGCACAGTAGCAATTAGTCAACTTTAACTATTATGCAAAAAGCAATAAGATTATTACCTTTATGTTTACCATAAACAACGCCACAGTATACAATATCCAGTCATTGCATTAGGACTCAGTCATAATGGAACTATACTTTATCCTAAGGAACATAAATTATGGACCCATCAAAAGGAAGGAAAGTGGCAGAAGACTGATGCAAATGCATGTATTGGGCATGAACAAAAAGGCTTCGTTTGTGAAAATAACATGCTTGGAACCCAAGACATCTGTCTGTATACATAACAAAATATTTGTCATTTTGAAATACATCCTAACAAAATTCCAGCAACTGTACTTGTATATATTGAGAAAGGATATGTTTGTATGAGAACCTGCTGTGATTGGGATCTGATGTCCCAAAGTATTTGCCTTCTGGCCAGTCCATAATCACTTCCAAGATTCCTGGGCAACTGGGGTTTCCTATTCGAGCCCGCTGAGTAATCAGTGAAACCCACTTGCTCCATGTAGCATCAGTTGCATGATGTGTAGAGGGGACCCTTCCTTTGAACATCCAGCCCAGTACTGGCAGTGAGGGTGCCAGGAGGAGCTGCGCTTCAGTACCAACCACTTCTGAAGCAGATTGAACTTCTTCATATGCTGCCAATATTTCCTTTTTGGTTGGAGTGTAGTGGGCCTCAGATCCTCTGTATCCCTGACTCCAAAACCCTAGGGGTTGCCCTCGAGTTTCCCCAGGTTCTTTCTGCCAGAGGCTCCAGGTGGGGCCATTCTCCCCGGCTGCAGTGTAGAGCACATTCATTACGTCTGGTCCTGTTCGGACTGGCCCAGGGGCTACTGCATGAACTATTTCCTGCTTAATTTGTTCAAAGGCTTGTTGCTACTCAGGGACCCATTCAAAATCATTCTTCTTACGGGTTACTTGGTAGAGTGGGTTTACAATCAGACTGTAATTTGGAATGTGCATTGTTGTAGATACAAGTAATCACTCCAATGTTTGTGTTTGTAACTTTGCCAAAATTCTAGGATGTTATTTTAGTTACTCACCTCCTGTTACCTCTTACCAATTTGTACAACCCAACTGCACGCTAATCTACAACCTGCTGCCTACTCCTATTGGAATGAATCTCACCATGTTGGTACAACATGAAGACCTGAAGTGTCTGTTGAAGTAAGTTTGAGAAAATGGACAAAGCCCTCTGATTACTGTCCATTATGATGTAGAAGAAATACATCTGGTACTGGAAAGAGTAAAGAAAATGGAGAACATAAATGGTGGTACACTTTTTTTTTTTTTTGATGGTTGTCAACTGCCACAGGAATCTTTAACGACTTGCTTCACTCTGTCATTGTTTTATTAATACTGACTGTATTGTGTTTTGTATTGGTAATATCCGTCTATGTTAAATTTTGGATTATAGTAAAACACCTAACTCGTCTATGTGTTTCCCATGCAATTGATAATCCTTGCTACAACAAAACACATGATATGTTTTGAGACCCATCTCCAATTCCTTCTAAATATTGTGAAGCTTGAGCGACTATAGTCATGGGTTGAATTATGTGGAATAAGTGGTGGAGGTGACTTATTGAGAGTAAATATTTTTCTACATCTTAAGAGAAGGTTCAGTGTTGAGGAAACTTCCAGGGTGAGATGCAGCAGATGTGCAAGAAATCTACTCTATGATAGTACCCTTACATAGAATGCAACCTTAGGTATTGGTAACACCAGGGGAGCTTGGTGAGCTGACTCTAAGAGATAGAGCACTGAGGGTGGAGTGGAGTGAAGATACTGCTGCCGGTCTCTGTGCTACCACTGCAGGGATGGGGAACTGGACAGTACCGTGGAACTGATGGACTTCATGTCCAGACCTGTGTCTAACTGATAACCAAATAATGTCCTCTGTGTGAACCTTGCTCATTATAATCTCATCATAATGCCAAAACACACCTCCATCACAAAGGCTATCTGCCTCCAAGGTGCAACCGCCCCTCACTGAGCATGCACTCTGAATTTCTCCAAGCCTATACCTTTAAACAAAAGTGAGAAAAAATTATACCAATCACAACAAAGGCACGTATGACTAGAATCACTCAAGCTCCACCTAAAGGTAACAAAATAGTACAAAAATATCTCAAGACAAGGATAATGTAGGGGAACTGACCATCGCAAAGTTGGAAGAACATCGCTGACTTCTGGTATCAGTCAACATCCTGAACTTCTCTTCCTTCTGCAGGGATGCCTATTGGGTAAGATCTGAACTCTCAGTTATAACAGGTGCTTCCCTGGGAAACCTAAGTCTCTATTGAGTTGTTTCATAAGTTAGCACACGCACTGTGTTAGCACATACACTGTTGGTTGTGTTTGTCATATTCTTGGTATATGCACATGCTTTGCAGACAGTGTATTTATCATCATCAGTGCAAAAGAACCTGTAATAAACTATACCAGTCATTTACTAGACTGAAAGTGTATTATGCTATTTGTGCATCCATGATTTGGATAAATTCATACATTGAATGCAACCAGACTTATAGCACCAAATTTTGCATCACTCAGAATCTAAGCCCCTCTGATATCTGCAGACAAGCTGGAATGCAAGAGGGGTTAGGTCCTGCCAAACTTCCTTTCATGCAACTATATGCCAACTGCAAGATTCCAAAAGTTATGAGCTGCTTGTTTATAGGAAATTTAAATTTTAAAAGTGACACTCTTAGAATCCCTTGTATATGTCCCTAGAATTTGAAAATTTACAATATTTAATTTAAAAAATATATATATTTTTTCATATTATGGAGGCATGGAAAACAGATTATGAGAAAAACTGTCAAAAAAATAAATATTTTCAAAACAATTTATCATACTGTAAACTGAGATGTAAAGAAAAAATATTTTATGAACATGTAATGAATTTTTTTTTCTTTTCTTTTTTTTTTTTTTGTCAGAAATAAAATCCAAACACAGAAGGATTCATGGTAATTAAACCTTCAAGATAATGGCTTACATGTGTTGATGTAACAAAATAAACTAACAAAATAAACACTGTTAGTTTGGAAAAAAAAAAAAAAAAAGCTAAGTAGTGGATTTTGACCTTTCTCTGGTAATAAAAGCTAAGCAAATTTAGTATTCATGATAGGTATCAAACATATAATCTTCAAAATATATTATACTTTCACAGTGGACTAAAGAGCTGCATTGCATCAAAGTGAAGATGGAGGAATCATGTTACAGAATTACCTTTAACCTCCAGTTACTCAGCTAAATATTCCTGATGTTCCTTTCAGAAGCTCAGTTCATGTTCATACCTCTGCTACCTCAAATGTTGTTGTTCCATGGAGAAATAAAGCAAAATATTTACTAGATATCTGGTCAGCACATGCAGTGCCACTGAAATACTTTTAGTTATTCACTGGAAAATGAGACTGAGTTGGAAAGATACTCCTAAAACCTTGTGTATTGGCTTGTAGGGAAGAAGGATGTGTTCAAAACATCACATATTTACCACAGAAATAGATGTTTCACAAACCCTGAATGTTTTTTTTGTTTGTTTGTTTGTTTGTTTGTTTTTGTTGTTGTTGTTGTTTTTGTTTTGTTTTGTTTTGTTTTTTTAAAATATGGATACTAAATATGTTCCTTCAAATCTTGGTAATGCTCAAAATTCCTTTGACGTGAAAAAAGCATATTTTATTTGTGCTCTAGATTCAAGCTTCTATGAATTGTGCCATGGAAAGGGCAGCAAACTACAGAAATAACTGTTAAAACTGTACAACAATTGTGCCCACCTCTAGAGTTTATTCATAACAGAATGGCCAACAAAAGCAAAACACAATCAGAAAATAATCTGCAATATACATTTTACATCTTTTACTTTCTAAGGCTTATTACATGTAAAAATCTGAAATACTGAATAAAGTTGCATCTAGAGAAGGACAATCAAGACTGCAATGACTGAATATGTTGAAATGTGTAAGGCACAATGAAATATCCCTTGCAGACTTGCACCTTTGTGAAAAGAGTCAGCCTGGCTACCAGGAGTTGTGCAGAGTACCCTGCCAAACCAAGCTGGTTAGAGAGGAAAAAGGTATGTCTGAAAGGTGGGTGGCTCCTAAACTAGATCACACAGTTTACTATTGCTATTTTGAAAAATGCACTTTCTTACTCTAGATCAGAATAATTACATAGCTGAAATTCTATTTCAGTTTGCACTTTAAAAGGGCACCTTATGGCAAGTTGAAAACATTCCACAATTGGACTTGAGGACCCAAACAATCACATCCATACTATCAGTTTTCATAATTACTCTTTTTGATTTCATAATAAAATTGATTTGATAATGTTTCTGATCACTACATATTAAAAGATAAGAAATGGGGTTCAAAAATAATACACAGTTTAGATTTCAAGCGAGAACATTCATTAATTTCTCTCTTTTTCTTTTTTTTTTTTTTAGATAGAGAAAGTGAAAAAAAAAAAAAAAGAGTGAAATAATTGACACACTTACATGTGCAACAAATAGAATGGTACCTGGAAATCTGTAGAAGAGCTATTACAATGCTTGTATTTTGTATTAAAAGAGAGGGGGAGAGAGAGAGAGAGAAAAAGTTACAAAGGCATAGCTAGGAAATCACAAACTAATAAACTCTTAGACCTGTCAGAAGTGCCTGCTCTGGTTAGGTGGATGCCTAGCTCATGCCATGGCCACAAGGCAGATATATTGGGATGACGATTATTAGCTGACATGGTATTGGTGGTGCCACCAGACCTTTGAGACTTTGTTCAGTGTGTGGGACACTTAACACAAGAATAGTTGCACTGCACCCTAATCTCTCATCCTGGGTGACAGCAGTACCAACTCCCCTTCATTAAACACTATCTCAGTCTCAGGCTTTATTCTACATGCAAGTAGCAACGGATAATAATTACACTAACTTACATAGCCTATCAGTAAATTCAGCGTATCCGTAGATGAATTTACATTTTCTATAAGAACTTGGAGATCAGTTCTGCTACCTTAAGCCAAGCTGAATCACAGGTTACTGCAGAAATAATCCCTGTTATTTCTATGGAACCTCAGAGCATGATAAACTAGACACAAGCTGCAAGATCTAGCTAAATTATGTAAGTCTAAGAACTGGGTAGTGGGGGGAATAAAAGGAGGTAAAAGAATATTTATTTTCATTAAAACATACAAGATCCTAAGGCACTATGCCTTAGAAACAGAATGTATATTCTGACCAGCCAAAATATAATGGTATCCTAAAATCTAAAGAAATTTACAAAAATCAAATTGTTCCTTCAAACAAATGAATTATTACTGTTTTTTCTTTCTTAGAACTGGATGACGAACTATTTTCTTTTGCAATAATTGTTCAACAAAATAACTGCATAAATACATGTATGAATGTGCACTGGTCTGTTGATCTGTGCTGGCAGTTTACTGCATCCTGCTTGGAAATTGCTCAGGGATCTGGGGGATAGTTGGCAGCAAACACAACATGATGTGACCACAGTGGCCAATTCACAAAGCAAAAAATCAGTTACAAACAGCAAACTTCAAGTTGCAGAGGGAACACTTCCAGAGTAATTCACAAATATTATTCTACTAATGTATACACAATAAGTAATTTGGACAGCTATGTATCATACATGAACACAGAGATCACACAGAATGCAAAATGTACTTTTGACCTTGATAACTTCCAATGATAAAAGCAGAGATGAAATCATTTATACATTTATTCTACTGATATTTTTCAACTAACAATATTGGATCTATAATGTAAAAAGAAGAACTTCAAATCCAAAAGAAATATATTCTTTGTAGCAAATGAGATAGCAAGTCAGGACATCTAGTTTACATATGGTTTGAAAAGAACTGGCAGTTTGGTATAAACTTCTGTTCTGGTGTACTTTTATTAGAAACCTACCTCTGGAAGGCACATTCTGTTGCTTACTTTTGAAGAGCCATTTAAACCACATTTAGTCTTACTTATACAACTAGCAGTGCTAATTATTCTGGATAATGTATTTTAACACATTTTTATCACAGTAGTTGTTTAGTCACTCAGGTACCTTAGTGAACTAATCTCTATCTCACATTACAGACATCATCTTAAATGAAAATATTGTTGAAAAATAAGCATCCAATATTTATATTCCTTCTGAAACCTCAGCTTGAGTGCACTCCAACAAACAAATAAATAATTAAATAAGAAGTAATCATTTTTACCACTCTGACACTTTCTCTAACACCATACAGTTTATCTTTTCATGCTTCAGTAAACCTGTATATGTGCACAGTCAAATCTAGGAGCCCTAGAGTCATGGCCACTCGCAGTCCTATCACTCACATCTATTTCTGCACTCTAATTATGTAATCATTAGAATATAACCAGTAGCATGTCTTCCAGAGGGGTATCCATTCATTAATGCAGACAGATAAGACTTTGGTCCATTGAAAGTAATGAAGTGGAAACATGCACATTAGTTCTAAAGCCCTTGAGACCATGCCCATGATATCCTCTGTGGTCCATGAAGCACTGTCAGGCACCTCCTATTATAACTATGCAACTGAAACAATTACCCACACAATTGATGATTCTGTATTTTACTTGGTTGGAAGGAAAAATTCAGTGTCTCATCTGCTGACTTTACCCTGCCTACCTAAACTTCTTTACCTCTCTTTGCTATTTTGGAGTTAATTTGAAATCAAGTGGGAAGATGGTCCAACTTCAAACACTTAAGAGGTTTCTGCTATAAAAGCAAATAATATACTCTTCATATCCCTGGTGAAAAGAGCAAGAAATGTTAAGTTAAATTACAGCAAGGAATACAGGCTAAAATATCAGCGAATATATACAGTAAAGATAATGTAAGGTGTACACTAAAGCACCTGAATATACCTCTGTTGTGAAGCTGTGGGATCTCCATCACTGAAGATCTTTAAGATTAGACATATATCAACATCATTCTTGACATATATTTTAACCTTATTTCAGAGCAAGGGAAAATATTGCATGGTTTCAAAATGTCTTATGGGTCTATTTTCCACACTTTTGTGATTAGTTTTTATGTTATGGCAAGATCAGAAAACTCCACTGAAGTTCAGAACTCCAAAATGTTAATCTCTGTACAAGTGTTATTTTAAGGGACAAATCCTTCCATGGAGAATTTACAGAATCACAGAATCACAGAAAGTCTAGGTTGGAAGAGACCTCCAAGATCACCTAGTCCAACCCCTGACCTAACACTAACAAATCATCCCCTAAACCATATCCCTAAGCTCTACATCTAAACATCTTTTAAAGACCTCCAGGAATGGTGACTCCACCACTCCCCTGGGCAGCCTATTCCGATGTCTAACAAGCCTTTCAGTAAAGAAGTTCTTCCTAATATCCAACCTAAACCTCCCCTGGGGCAACTTTAGCCCATTCCCCCTCGTCCTGTCACCAGGCATGTGGGAGAACAGACCAACCGCCACCTCGTTACAGCCTCCTTTCAGGTACCTGTGGAGTGCAATAAGGTCACCCCTGAGCCTCTTCTTCTCCAGGCTAAATAGTCCCAGGTCCCTCAGCCGCTCCTCGTAAGACTTGTTCTCCAGACCCTTAACCAGCTTCGTAGCCCTCCTCTGGACTCGCTCAAGCACCTCCATATCCTTCTGGTAGTGAGGGGCCCAAAACTGAACACAGTACTTGAGGTGCGGCCTCACCAGAGCCGAGAAATTATTACGATATAATTATTACGATATAATTTCAGATAAGACACAAGGAATGGTTATAACAATTGAAGGAATGGTGGATAGCACAAAAATGACAGGACACTAACTTTATACTTTGTTATTTTCAAAGTGCAATTTGTGTTTTCAATCATATAAAAGCCCTTTAAAAAATGGTTTCATGAAATAGTCGTTGATCTGCCTGTTGTGCACATCTGAATGATGGGTTACTCTGCAAAATTCATGCAAGTAGCACGTATTCTGACAAATAGTCCTGTTAACTTGAGGAGTGTTGAGCACCAGAAGGGAATCATTTCCATTTAGTCTCTGCTGTAATATCGCAATAGGCAGAAATGTGCCTGCTCTCCCTTCCCACATGTCTGAACCTTACATATCTAGCTGGTCTCCCCAGGCTCTGTAGTCAGTCCCTGAGGACAACCTGGGACAGAATCTCAATTCTAATGCTCTGAATTGCTCCCTGGAGGTGACTCAATAGAGAAGTCAGCGAGACTAAATGGGTAAATTAAGAGACCAACAAGACAAATTTCAGTATTATTAAAGTTCTGTTTCAAAAATATTGTTCTTTCCTAGGCTATAATTAAAGCCATATGAACTGTGCATTTTGTTGAAAAGTATATTTTTACTTAGTAGAAGATTATTCCTTTTGTAATGTTTCTTTTTGTTAATATAAGACTTTTCTCCATGATACAGAATTCTCATGTAGAAAGAATTTTGCATCAAGCACAGTATAAAAATGAGTCTGATTCTCTAAAGCTTCCCTAAACCACTTTCCACCACCTTAACATCCACAACAAAACATGTAATTTGGGAACAGTTAACTTCTGATAGGCTGGTGGTTTTTGTTTTTATAAAGCTAAAGCTAATAATTTTCCCTGATAAGAAATGCTTTTTTCAGAAGATCAAATCAAGACTAAATGGAGACTTTTATATGTTTATAGACTGTGATTTTCAACAGTTTTCTACAAGCTGTTGTTTTTTCATTCAATATCTTCATGTTCATTTCTATAAAGATGCAGGTACTGTTAACCTTTTTTTTTTTTTTTTTTTTTTTTTTTTTTTTTTTTTTTTCCCAGATGTTCTAACCCTTCACACTGAAATTCATTTCAGGTAAGAACTCATTTAATTCTCAAATCTCCATTTTCTAAAGCTCAATTTTTAATAAATAAATATTTTATTTATTTATTTTTTTCACCTTTGTAGTTACACTGGTAGAATTGGCACCAATTAGCCAGGAAGCGAATACAGCAGTCCTTTGCGCTACTAAACACACTCACTATAAAATAATTCTGTGATGTAACCCATAATATCAGAACCTGTAATGTAGCCCATAATGTCAGAACTTTTAATTGTCCCAAGTAGGCTAGTCACCTGCAATGACAGTAACAACAATTTCATATGAAAAAATCCAACTCTTATGCTATCTTACAAAAAGTTGTTTATTATTATTATTATTATTATTATTATTATTATTATTTTATTTTATTTTATTTTATTTTATTTTTCCTTAATATAAAAAAGCCTGAACACTTTCCTGGGAAAAGAACTGGTTTGCATATGTAGATTATTTCAGTTGCTTGATCACTGTAATAAATGCCAGAGAAGATAAACAAGCACATCTTGCAAATGGAACATTGCATGCAAATTTCATTGGAATGACACTTGGTGACCTATTCTGGAACCTTACATTGATGAGATTTTCCTAACCAGGCATGGTTTCTAACATTCAGTTAATGAATATCAAAAAACCACCATGATTTTTATATAAAACAAACAAACAAACAAACAAAACATAAGAAACCTCATTAAAAACTTGGGATGGAGAATATCACATTAAAATGCTTGAATAGACAGAGATTATTACAAAGCACAGAAGAGCAACATTTCATGAATAAATCAAAAGGTTTAAAGATTAAACAAACGTAAAGTTTGAAAATTAAAAGAGGTCAATTAATGAAAGCAACAAATTAATTCAATTTTCATTCAAGCACATGACATTAAACTTGCTGCTGTATGAATAAACTCAATTTCAAGCTGTTTGATGTAGCAACCCATGTTGCAAGAAGGTCAGAATTTGTCTCAGAACTTCTATTCTCTGATTGCTAAAGTTAGACAAGACATACCTTTTACCTGAATGCTTGGAGGACAACAGATTGAAATCATATTATATTCACAGAATCACAGAATCACAGAATCACAGAATTTCTAGGTTGGAAGAGACCTCAAGATCATCGAGTCCAACCTCTGACCTAACACTAACAGTCCCCACTAAACCATATCCCTAAGCTCTACATCTAAACGTCTTTTAAAGACCTCCAGGGATGGGGACTCCACCACTTCCCTGGGCAGCCCGTTCCAATGTCTAACAACCCTTTCGGTAAAGAAGTTCTTCCTAAGATCCAACCTAAAACTCCCCTGGCGCAAATCAGGGGATATTCAAATCATCCGTCATTTTAGATCAAAGAAAATGAGACAAACACTGAGCACCTCAGAGAAAGAACATACCTACTGCAAGTGGAAAACAAGCTACAGATAACATGGAATATATTCCTTTTAGACATCTATGTTAGCACACCTTATTTGAAATTAAGGTGTGCCTGTGATGTTCAATGCTTAGAAATAATCTGAAAGCATATCAGCTCTGAGAAACAACAGAAAGATGTTTGTGTGTATAATACTGTGCTACTGTATTGAGACAAAAGTCCATGAACCAAATGTATATAATGTGTCTGTAATAGGGATTTCATCAGTAAAGTCCTTGTGACAACGTTTTAACCTATTCCACTGCCTTGGAAGAGTCATACAATATAGGTCCGGGAGCCATAGCTTTTCAGCAAATGCTATTCTTTGTCATGCAGATACCACTCCAGAACAAAAAAAGAACAAATCTTAATATCTAAGTAGCAAACCCAAGTAACTGCATGACTGCAGAGTGGGTAAGCATTTTTTTCAGTGTTTGTCATATAAAATTAACTATGAACAATTCATTTTTATCCAAAATTTGTGGTTGAAAAAGATCATATTGCATCCAATCTTGAAATCATTGCAAAGAAATAATTTAGCTGGGTCTTTATAAAATATTTTATCTACAATACATTTTTTCTTTTTTTTTCATGGACATGAACAATATTTTGGAGAAGGGTTAGAAAGAAAAGAGAATGACATCACACTCCACTTCACCTTAGGCTTCATTACATTTTATCTCATATGAATAATGCCTCTGAAATGGTATGTGCTAAAAGACCTAACTAGAATTTTAATTTCTCCCATTCTTGCAGCAGAGACACCACCTACTCAAAAACACTTCAATGACAAAAAGACCCATCTGAGTCTAGATGCCAATTCAAACCTCATCTCAGCCCACTCAAACTAAACAGTAGTTTCTAAGGAAGGATTATGACTATATATCACAATGAATGTAACAATCATAAACATTTCTGAAATTCTGATTTCAAATGCCCATATTTCACAATGGACTGACATCTATGTAAGCAAAACAGAAATATTGTAGTACAAGGCAAGGAGAAGAGCCTTATTCTTTTCAGAAACAAAGTGTCCCTTACCATGATCGTATACTTGTCTGAGTTTTCATGTAGGAATGTCCCCATGCTTGCATTGCCTGTTGGAGCCTTCCCTTTTCACAGCACCCTAGGAGGTGTATGGTGCAAATGCTCATGTACTCTGGCAGCACTGGCACACACATACCAAAACTCTGCACTTCTAAACATATGTATACGCATGGAAAGTCATGGTTGCTCCCAGTTAAATAAATTCAATAAATTCTTAATTTGAAAACTTATTTTTTTCTATTCACAAAACATTATCTAGAAGAGCAACCTGTATTCATTCATTCATTTATTTATTTATAAGCAGCAACTAAATTCCCGTCTTCTGAATAAGTCTTTAAAATATATATATATATATTCTTATCCTGTCTTCTGTCTTTTGTTCGCATCCCTGTAACCTGGCCTTTCACAGTATTTCTTTCTAGAGTGTAAGATATCAACTTTATTGCATTCAGCTATTTTAAACCTTTGGAAAACAGATGTTTTTGAAGAAACATTTTTTTTTTTTTTTTTTTTTAAGTGGATTTTCACTATCTATCATGCATTTCATCATTATTATTAAAAATCCTTCCTTAGGGGCTTGGTGCTGGTATTATGATTTCTTCTTCACTTTCACATACAGTATTTGAGATTTTATTTAGGTCAGTGGTGCTTGAAAAAATAGTTTTCTATTTAATTTATGCTGTGCTGAAAATTATCAGACCTTAGGACTTGTAGCCAGTGAACATGGGACCTTCTCAAATTATTATTACTGACCAAGTTTGTGAAGGCTTTCTTGAGAGAAATATGGAAATCTTTTAACTTACTCCTTACTAGGTTTGATCAAGACAACTTCCCACTTATATATTTTTTGTCTTTTTTATTTTATTTTATTTTATTTCTTTCATAGATTTCCTTTTGGTATTTATATTAATTGTATGGTTAAATTCTTCATTTTCAGTTGAAAAAAGTATGCATTCTTATTTGCATGAGCTGTTACAGCTGTACAGTATTCATGTGTTCATCCTAAGTTTCTGAGAGGGTATCAAACCAAGAAGATACTGTTCAGCATTTCAGAAGAGAAGCAGTATTGAAAAGCATAACAAAGTCCTCTTTGGGATACATCAACAATGTCTGAGTTGGGTAGCCTGAAATGCTAACATGCCATCTGTGTTTTAGTGAGGGTTAGCTACTGCTTAAATGATTGTGATTAACAGTCAGAGCTTTATACACTAACAAGCCAAGTTTGATTGTAATTCTTTGGAGAGTAATCATCACTCTACCCTGCAATTATACACAATGTGTGTTGAATTAGAAGCAAAGGAAAAGAACATGAAATAAGTTCCAGACTTGGAAAAGCAGGCTATTGAATTCAAGCCAAAGGTGAGATGATTGATGAGAACTGTGACTCATCGTAATATTGCTGATATACCATAAAAAGATCAAAGGAAATGATAATTTGAAGAGTCACTGTGGAAACAAAATGAAGAACATGCATCAGGAACATAACTTAGATTAAGTGGGCAGATTATAATTTCAGAAAAAAACATGAACATTTGATTTTACAACAGATTTGTGAACTAAGGAAAAAAATACTTTACTTAGTTCCTCATTTCTTTTGCTTATAGCTTTGTTATATGACTAATTTCACTTGTACCCAGCCTCAACAGATGTGCTTCTGCCTTCACCTTCAATTTGATCTGAAGCTGAAATAAGTAAGGCTTAAAAACTATATAAAATTCCATTGAAATTTCTAAATCCTGGCTAATTTTGTTGATAAATGAGGAAAAAGAATACCAATGGACATAAAGCAGCTTTTTCAGCAGAAAAGTAATCCTGCTTAAAATAAAGACATTTGGGAATGCATTTTAAAAACTAAAAGACAGCAGAAGATTAATTATTAAATTAACACAAAATACATCTGTTTAATGAATGTTTAAGAAACAGGAAGTAGTATCTCATGGTTGTTAATAATTTGTATTCCTTTGTGACAAGCTAACTATAACTGAGGTCACATCACACACAAGCTAGAAACCGCACACGTAACTCCTGGAGGAGACCTGGAATCATAAAAGGGCTAATAAAATATGTTTCTGTCTGAGCTTTCAAAGCAAGCTGCGTAGCAAAACTTGTGTTTGCAAGATTCAAGGAAATAAATCGAATATTTAGCCCAGCACAGAGAAAATATTCCTCCTGAAGCATATGCTTTTTCTCAGTCCCAAAGTAGGACTATTGCTCATTTTAGAGTGACTGTCTCCAGTCTTACAGGACCCCTTTTAAACACTTTCCATTTCTATAACTCATGCTAAATCATTTTTTTCCCCACACCCTTTCATGATGTGAGACCTAGATGAAGGCAGCGTTGCATTTTTCTGCCTCAAGGACTGTTTTTGCTGCTGTTGTCCTGAGAAAGAAGCTGAAGATGTAGCAAACCAGAAAAGTATGGTGTGAGACGTGGAGTCAGGTTTGCTACACTTACTGCTAGTCGAGTATGTAGGACAGTGAGGAATCTCGACTGGGTTTGCAAACTTCTCATTTCCTTTGTCTGAGAGAGAAGTTGGCACCAGGCTGCCTTTGTATGGCACTGCCACAGAAAAAATGGGTGTCTCAACTATAGTTACTGCTTTTTGCAGAGGGCAACTTGAAGCAGCTTCCTACTTCATGCAGGCCTGGAGCATCCCCCATCTCATAGAATCATTCAGGTTGTAAAAGACCTCTCAGATCAACAAGTCCAACTGTCAACTCAGTACTGCCTAGTCTACTGCTAAACCATGTCCCTAAGCACCACATCTACATGTCTTAAATATCTTCAGGGATGGTGACTCAACTACTTCCCTGGGCAGCCTGTTCCAATGCCTCACAACACTTTCAGTGAAGTAATTTTTCCTAATATCCAGCCTGAATCTCCCCTGGAACAACCTGAAGCCATTCCCTCTTGTCCTATCACTTATTACTTGGGAGAAGAGACTGATATCCCCCTCAATCTCCTTTGAAGTAATTATAGAGAGTAATAGAGGCTCCCCAAGACTCCTTTTCTCCAGGCTAAACAATCAAAGTTCCATCAGCTGCTCCTCATAAGACTTATTCTCTAGACCCTTCACCAGCTTTGTTGCTCTTCTTTGGATATGCTCCAGCACCCCAGTGTATTTTTTGTAGTGAGGGTCTCAAAAATGAACATAGTACTCGAGGCACAGCTTCACCATGGCTGAGTACAGGGGGATAATCACTTCCCTAGTCCTGATGGCCACACTGTTTCTGATACAAGGTCTTCTTGGCTGCCAGAGCATACTGCTCCAGACCTTCCAGCAGCTTTCTGAAACATTCAGTCCTGTAGCCATGTCACATTCATCATGAAGTGCTCTCCTTCCCAGCACACCTACAGCCTTGTTGTTATGTGTCAGATATGAGGGTTAAAGTGGCCTTTTATAGGCCACATCTGTTCTCTAGTCCCCTTCTTCAGCAACATTAGCAGCTTTTGCCTAGGTCCCTAATCATCCATAATCTTCTTCCTCCCTGATTAGCTGTTATTCTGCCAATTTAATGCTTTTCTTGAACACCCACTCCATCACTCTCTGCTTCTCTAACAGCTTGTGGAGAAAGAAGCACTTTTCATTTTCTTTCTTTATTTCTTTCCCTTTATATTTATTTTCCTTTGATCTCTCTTACTAGCTCAACTCCCACCCTATTCATACTCCTCACTCCAAAATATACATTCTTATTTAGAATATTTATAAACTTTGGGAAGTGAGTGTCCTGGTTTTGGCTGGGATAATTTTCTTCCTAGTAGCTGTTATGGTGCAGTGTTTTAGATTTAGGATGAAACCAGTGCTAATAACACCCCAATGTTTTAGTTTTTGCTGAGAAGTCCTTACATTAAGTCAAGGACTTTTCAGCTTCTCACACTGCCCTGCCAGTGAGGAGGCTGGGGGTGCACAAGGAGCTGGGAAGGGACACAGACAAGGACAGCTGGCCCAAGCTGGCCAACGGGATATCTCATATCGTATAGCATAACGCAGAACAATATAACTTAGAGACGGGGGTGCGGGGAGGCTGGGCATCAGTCAGCAGGTAGTGGAGAGTAACTGCATTGTGCATCAATTGCTTTGTTTATTCTTTTTATTATTAGTCATAGTAGTTATTATTTCCCCTTCCTTTTCTGTCCTATTAAACTGTCTTTATCTCAACTCATGAGTCTCTACTTTTTTTTTTTTTTTTTTTTTTTTTTTTTTTCTCTCCAATTCTCTCCCCTATCTCATGGTGCATGTGTGTGGGGAAGTGAATGAACAATTGTCTGGTGCATAGCTGCCTGCAGGGTTAAATCACAACAGTGCGTTAAACCTCCCAATTACCTTTTTTGATTTCTATTTTTTTTCAAAAATACTAACCCTGAAATTATAGTTTCCCAGCACCACATACACACATCAAGGGGAAGAACATTCCAGAATCAACTGAAATAGATACACCAGATCATCACCTGTGTCCCTTATATTGGAATACCTACTTAACAATTCTATTGATACTTATATCCACTGACAATCTCCAGTGAAGTTTTAAATAGAAGATTAAAATTTAATGGATCTCTGATGTAGAAAGTTGGGTCACATCCATCTATATACACAAATACATATATACATGTATATATCCATATATACACATACACAAAAGCAATCAGAAGGTATATTAACAAACTAGAAAATCTTGCAATGTTAAAACTATTATCTAAAAGAATTATTTGACTCTGACAAAATTCAAAATATTTTGCTTTAATTTTCAATAATTATATCCAAAATTGTATATAAAAACAATATACATGGCAAATTCAGCCTGAAATTCTGCACTAAATTAAGACAAAAACACAGAAGATCTATAACTTAAAGCTTCCCTATGTGCAGAGGTGATGTAGAGGAACACATCTCAAATACCAGCTGTAACGCTGCTAGAAAATAATTAATATTTTATTCTGTGTACCTATTTTTACAAAGTATTGGTCTTAAAACTGTTAGTTAAATTCCAGATATGTTTTGGTTTACATTAAAAACGACCTATCTTTATTGGTTTATAATCTGTCAGTTAATATACAGTAATCAATATCCAAAGTATAGCCTTGCTACAAATAATGTCATGGCTGCCTTTTTCAGAAACATTTATATCAACATTTTGAGATGATACAAGTAAGCAGATTTTTCTAATAAAAAAGCGTTCTTTGTATCTTTGCTTTGGGAATATATCTGCAAAATTTAAACTCTACTCATTTGGAAGCTTCATACATAAAAATGCGTAAGACTAAACGCGCCTACACAGGCAAAGTTGTGCCTTCTTGTGAAGAGACATTTAAGTGAATCCACTTTCTGTATGTCAGCTCTGAAGGAGAGAGTATTTTGTTCTAACATGCAAATGAAAGAACAAAGCATCTAAAAACTTTCCTGAAGATACATTTCACTATTCTCTTCTGCACCACTAATTTGAAACTAGTGGAAAGAAGTAGCCACTCAAGTCCATTGCCTGAAGGCTGCTGAGAGGTATTACCATTTCAAATACAACTGTGGTCTCAGAGCAATCTCCATTCCTGTATCAGAACATTATGCCAATTAAAACTGGATGACAGAGAAATTGACCATCTATCAGGTCAGATGAAAGAAACAAACAAAGAAACAAACAAACAAAAAAAACAACCCTCCATCAGCCTGTCTTCACATATCAAATTAATTTGCTGGTACTTAAATAGAAGTTCTCTAACAATATTTCAGAATGGAAATCCGCTACACTTGAAGCTGGTAACTGAAATGTTCCAGCTTTGCCCAGCTTGGCTTAATATAATGTGCTTAGGTGAAGGGCATCATGTGATATACATAATTCAGCAGGTTGGACTCTTCCATCTGTATTGGAAAATCACAGTGAGAGAACCATTTGCTGCATACAATATACATACAAGTGGTTCCAATCTGTGTCATTAAATCCTCCTCCAAAAGACAGAATAGACAGAGAAGAAACTTAATACTGGTGTGGTACATACCTCAGCTTTCTAGAATCTCCACATTTACAATTCCAGCCACTGGCACAGCAAAGGTGAGCTTCAAGATGTTGGATCACACCAAGAAAAGACATATCCATAGCACATGATATAAAGATAGGATGCACCCAGTCTCTCAATGCAAGGACTATGCAGCTGGGAAAGTACTCTCAATGTGGGCTTCAGGGCAAGAATCTTAAATTTAGTGTGAACTGCCTTTTTTTTTTTTTTTTTTTTTTTTTTTTTCAGTTTTGCTACACATGACTGACATTCTTTCTACAAACTAGGTGATCTTTAACATCTGATTTGAGTTCTTTTATTATAGTGTTTGCTTACAGAACATTTACTGTGAAATAAAAAATGGTGAATTTACTGCCTTTTTTCTTTATCTATTTTTACATTATTTTATTTTTGCACCAGCTCTTCCCTTTTGCTCCTTTCCATTGTGCAGATGAAGAGAGAAAAAGCAATTCTAATTGCCCAAACCACATATCAGATCAAAATATGCTTCCAGCTGAATCGACTCTGTTATAGTTCTTAGTAAATTAAAATAATTCCAGTTTAATTAAATTCCAAACCATTTCTTCTTTGTGTATGTGTGTATTTTTAAATGTTTATAAGAAAAGGTCACTGCACAGTAGGTTTTTTTTTTTTTTTTTTTTCCTTCTCTCTTTCTTTTACACATATACACTAACACGCTCAAATAGACACAAATATGACTGGCTATAAACTGTGTGCAATAAAGACATAATAAAGATAAATGTAGATTCTGTTTCCACTAGATCTTTAATTTTTCCAAAAGACTAGTCTGCTGACAGACTGACTTTCTAAGAGATTTTATTTGAAATCATAAATAACTTGTATTCACTGATCTAAATTAAAAGGATATTGTAGAGATAGTGCTACAAGTAAAAATATAATGAAGAATAATGATGGTTGAACAAAAGCAAGTTTGAAATATTCATCACGTAAAGAAATTAACACTCAATTTTACATTCTTATAGTAATTGACATTGAAAACCGAATGCCCTAAAGAATTGTGCTCAGAAAATCAAATCTTTGAATCAATGTTAAAACCATTTCTGTTACCATTCAGATGTTACACATAGAAAGTGTATTTTGTTATGGATGTAACAGCATCAATTATTTTCACGTTTTTCTTTTTATTGCTTTTTAAGCTATCCTGCAACAAGCATGAAACCAAACCTGATTTCCTACAAGAGCTGAGACAATATGAAAGATTGGATGGCTCCCTTACTCACTGGTGAACCCTAAAATGCCTGATCTTAGAAGCCTTCCAGTTATGCACTCTTTCCAACCATATTCAGTGTCTTTTGGAACCAAGGTACTGCAGTACCTTTGCAATCTTTTGAGAACATGAAGAGAATTTAGCTGAAAATAGAGAGCCATGTACATTCAGGTTTGAAGAGATGTAAATGAGAGGCCTTACACAGGCCTCTGATGCTGAAGCATAACTGTGCTGCAGAAATACATAGAACACTGACGTTTTTTCTTACACCCACATTTTATCTTTATTTCCAGCCTGATTCCTCCTCAGGCCCTGATCCTTCAGACTAATTGGTCTTCCCTACTCCCTGATTAGCTGTTAGGTTGAGAAGCTCTACAAGTTCTGAGTAGGACAACAAAAGCAGCTCTGATGTGACCACTGCATGCTGGCAGACACAGCACCAAGGGAAGCAGCACAGAGCTCCAAGCTGTAATCTGTTTATAGCTGTCTCCTCAGGGTTTGTTTATTATCCACAAAACAACAGAAAGTCAACTGCAAAACACATGGCAAAGGTCCCTGGAGGTTTTCTGAGCTACGGTCAGGCAGGACAGAAGGTCACACTTTCCTCTCTGATCACAGTCTTGTTTTTCCCTCTTGCTACAGAAGCCTTATGACCAGACAGAATCACTTTAATTCTTTACTGACTGTATTTACCTTTTACTACAACATTTGTATCTAAATTCAACAGTAAAAATTGAAACTCTGTAGATATTCTGGTTTTGGAAAGAATTTCTCAGCAATAAATATTAATAGTAAACATTTTCATGGCCACAAAATTATGGCTTTTGTTCCCACACCTAGAAGAAAACAGAATATCAATAAAAATTTTATTCTCAACACAGTAACTGAAAACATCCAATCCAGGTATTCTGTATACTTTGCCCAATCCCTTTCTACTTTCATCTGATTGGACCACTGCCAAATAATGAAACAATTTGTAATTCAGCACAGGTTACTCAGAACCACCTTCTATGGCATGCAGCCTCATACTTTAGGCATGGCAAAAAAAAAAAAAAAAAAAAAAAAAGTGTCTCTAGTGTCTCTATTACACTACATTTTTGCCCTCTAATTTGCATTTTTCCTTAGAAGCAGTCAGCAATTTAAGATCACCCTTTGGTTCTGGTCCACAACCATACAACTCAGAAAGCAGAATTTACAATTGATACACGAGTTTCAGCATAAAACTGTAGCTGAAAAATCCTATCTTGCATTCCAGAAAAGTCTCATCTTTTGCTTGAAAGGCTATGTCTACATGGTCTCATCAATATGGCTTGAGATAGCTTTTGCACTTCTGTCTACCTTAGAATAACATAAGCAGCCAAAAACAAAACAAAAGAAAACAAAACAACCAATACCTTTGTGCTGCAGTACTCCCATGGTACCTTGCCAGAAGGCAATGAGAAGATGCAGCAAAGAGTATGCTTAGCTTAAAGGAAGGGATAATCGGTGATTATTTCTACATGAACACAGAAAGATTGCAGAGTTCATACAATACTGGTGCCATGAAGAAAGCCCATGCTCAGAGGTATATGAAAGGCAAGCATAACAGTATACACAGAGTCAGTCATGAATCTAAATCATAATTGAGCCTCAAGGGCAGCAAACCAAACCATGGGATCATGCAACTTGTAAGATAGAGAAATAACTTGCAGATGTTCTTTCTGTATGTTCTGTCTGAATGTTCTTAGAAGAAGTTTCTTCAAAGAAAACTGTATGTTCTTTCATACTTACAAGTACAGGCAAATCAGAGTTCTTATTAGTCCTGTTAGAATGGCTTCTATTTATTACAGTTTATTCCCCAAAATGATTATATTAAATCTGAAATGCACAAAGCTATCTGGTTTTCTGGTTTTATGTTCTGCCTTCCTATGTGGGGGAGGCCCCTGGTGGAGCAGGCTGTTCCTCTTCAGTCCATGGCTCCCATGGTGGAGCAGGTCTCCACGCTGTAGCCTGTGGAGGAGCCCCTGGTGGAGCAGGTGGATGTGGCCTGGAGGAGGCTGCGGCCCATGGAGAACCCCCACAGGATCAGGTCTTGGGCCAGAGCTGCAGCCCATGGAGAGGAGCCCACACAGGAGCAGATGACCTGACAAGAGCTGCTGTCTGTGGGGGACCCAGGTTGGAGCAGTTTGCTCCTAATGGATGGACCCTGTAGTACAGCCCCATGTTTGGAAGAGTTCTTGAACAGCTGTTGCCTATGGGAAACCCATGCAGGAACAGTTCGAGAAGGACGGTATCCTCTAGGAGGGATCCCACATTGGAGCAAGGGCAGAGAGTGACCATGAAGCATTAGAGACGAAGCATTAGGGACTGACCTCAGCCCCCATTCCCTGTTCCCCTGCACTGCTCAGGGAGAGGAGGTGGAAAACGGTAGATGGGGGGAAGGTGTTTTCATTAATCTCCCTACAATGAGTCTGTTTTGTCTGTCATGATAATTGTTGAGCTATCTCCCCGTCCTTATCTCAATCCTTGAGCCCTTTGCATTGTATTTTCTCCCCCTTCCCCTTTGAGGAGGGGGAGTGGGAGGGCAGTGTGTTGGAGCTCGGCTGCCCACCTGAGTAAAACCACCACAGCACCTCTGAAGACAAGCTAAGTACAGCCACTTTTCCAGTGGAAGTAGAATTCAGCCTGCAGCTATGAATTCAAGTTTCATCTTAATGATTGTTCTCCAAATGTGAAACATCAAGAACATTGTCTTTAAATAAGATACCAACAAACAGAGCATTTTCTCATCAGAGTGAAGAAGGTTACCAAATGTATTGGCACAACCCAAAATGAGGGCTGTAGTTCTAGAAGTCACAATTTATCAGTTTCTGTGGTTTGGTTTTCTTCTGTGGAATAAATTTTTTTTTTTTTTTTTTTTTTTTTTTTTTTTTTTCAGGAGTGAATTGACAATGTCTTTAGATGAGAGTCAGGAGAATGGAAGAAGCTTTAAATGTTTTGACATTTTGCTACCTCAAATTTGCTGTGCAACAGTTTGACTTTTATGGCTGCTCTCAATTCCATTGCCTGTCAAAGGTTTCTAAGGTGTTACTACAGACACTGAGAGTTGTAGTGAAGGACCATCCATATCCCATTTGCCAAGCTGTTCCTTTCCACAGGTTACTCGGGATGCAGAACTGGTCTTTGGTATTTTACCTTTTCTTGCCCCCTTCCAAAAAATCTGCAGAGGGTGTATTTTTGCAACAACCTATTTGGGTGTTTTCGTTCTGCAACTTGGCACCCAGAAAGAAAAAACTAATTGGTTAACTAGTGTATACATTTATTCTTTTATGTTATTCATGGCTTGCAGCTAAATTCAGCTAACAGAAAGAGCAGACAGTTAGGCTGTTATGACCCCGGAAATGGAAAACTTTGCTAGGTAGAAACCATCAGTCTAATCAAAGCTGGAAAGGTCAAGCTGATGCTGAGACAGCTTGCCTTACAGGGACCCGTCTCTTATTTGTGCAGCTGGTGATGGAGAAGAGTCACTATATTCAATCTGTAAGGAGCCACTTATTAAATGGTTCAGAGAATAAATATTTCAAAAGTTAGACTGTTTACCATAAAGAGTGCAGTGTCACTATATAATAAACACAAGCTTGATGTTTGCAGAAACAACTCTGTCAGTGTTGCCCTTTAGAACATTGATCCAGTGCTGGTAAGCATCAGGAAGAGAGCAGAAATTTTGCTGCAAGTACAAGCCATGGACACAGTGTCATTGAATTGCAGGGAAAAGCAAATAATATGAATAAAGCAAGGCTGATAAACTCATAATGCCAAATATTTTTCAGAGTAATACAGTACCTGCAAACAATCTGCACTGCTGCCCATAAGGAAAAACTCATTTTGATAATCTAAATATTTGCCTGCTAGTCCCAACCGATTTGTCAGTAGCAGTGTTAATGTGCTAGGAATGGTAATGCAATAATTTTGAAAGCTCTTTTTTTGCATCCTTTGATATTCCAAGCATTTCAGTTGCTGTCCCTGAACAAGAAAATCACATAATTACTTCTGCAAAGAGGCTTGTCATAATCTGATGTTTAGTACAGACTTCTTTTTTCTTTAGAATATGAACTCTGAAATGTTAAACTCAATAGGAACAGCCAACAAATGCACACATTTTTCAGTGAAAATGGTGTTGTGCTGACAAAAATCACAGCCTGCTAATGCACCTTTTAGATTGATAAATGTGAATGTGAAAGCTGAACAATGTGACTTTCCTATCAAGGTTTTCATTTGCATAGGTTACCTCAAGGTCTCCATTCAAATTAGAGGAAATCAACAAACACAAACCACTCAATTTCTCATCAACAATTTCCCGTTTTTTCACTGCTTTCTCTTTTCAAGCTCTTCTTCTCCACCAAAGCACCAAACACAGTGACACCAAAATGTGATAAAGCAAGTGAACTTTCTGTTAAGTAGTAAAGATGAAGGAAGGGTTTCACACAACGTATATAAGGCCATAAAATAAAATAAAATAAAATAAAATAAAATAAATAATAATAATAATAATAATAAAACTTGAGATGAAATAGGATTAATTAGCTTATCACTATTATTTTTGCTCATGATTCACCAGTTAGCAATAAGAAAAAAAAGAGACATAGAATAGCATGACTTCATGTGACACATGGGCCATGGTAAAGCAGAGATGAGAAGCTAAACTGTTGAACAGCAGTGTTTTCCCATTCCCCTTTGCTTTTCCTTCTTTTGAACCATGTGTGGTTCTGACATTCCTTTTGACCCCATTCAATCAGACAAAGCCAGAGACTAAAGCAAAGACCTAAGGAAACAAGTATCAAAACATAACAAGAAAACGCAGTGCACAAAAAATGACAAATTCACTAGAAAATCCCATGATGGAACATTTTTGACAGCTTTACCTCATGCTAGAAAAACTTCTGGCTATATTAAAATTACAGGTTGTCAAGGCCTGCCCTGTGGCCTTAAAGGTGAGAGGCACGGCACATTTCTCATTCATCTGGCTAAACTCCTCCTCTCCTAAAACAGGGTGTCTACTCCCAAACCATCCCTGATTTGTGTTGCTTCCCAGATTGTACCCAGGGTTGAGAGGCCACAACACGGCAGGGTACAAACCTCAAAAAAAGAGTTGGCTCTGAAAATTGCTTCCAATGGACATCAGAATGCCATTGAAATAGAAGAGCACTGGGGCCAGGAAAAGCTTTGCCTTTTTCCCCTGTGGCCAGAGCACACACAAATCATTGCACCCTTTGAGAAGAGGTGCATTCTATGGAGTTATCCTTCATTTCTCTGTGTACCCATTCTTTAGCTAGCATGGAGATTAATAGAAAATGTAAGAGTAAACTTGCTTAGTTCAATCTGCTTTTTGTTTTGTTTTGTTTGTTTATTTGTTTGTTTTGTGGAGAAGGAAAAATGGTCAATGGAAAAAAAAAAAAAAAGCTATACAGGAGAAAAACTGCTGAAGTGCAGCAGCAGCAATTTGCTTACAACTAAGGTGGTGGTAAAGTGAGAGGGGGTAAGAGCAACCAGAGATTCCTGAGATCTTGGAAAAGTGGAGATTTCATCCATACAAAGCCTTACACTATTTTAAGTTGACTTTCTTTACTCTTTTCGTTGGCTGCTTGCTCTGTTCCTCCATTTACTCCATGTGCCCCATCACTCACATGATGTTTTCTGCTGCTGTTTGCTGATGTTGCTACATGTGATGTTCCCACAACACAGTTGCTGTCTCTTCTACAACTGAAAACAAATCTCCTATTTATCTAGTCTTGTTTTGCCCAGGACAGGATCCTTTTGAATAGTCCTTAGGGTAAGTCTCCAAAGACACAAGATAAAAAGTGTATGGAAAGTTTTTTTTTGTTTTTGCTGTTGTGTTTTTTTTTCTAGGCTATGTCCTGCCTATATCAAAAGTTGTATTACAGTTTTGAAATATGAACAAAATAAACATATAAATAATAAGAGATTGTATGAATCAATGTACTGGTTCTGGCTGGGATGGAGTTAACTTTCCCTGCTGCAGCCCATACAGTGTTGTGCTCTGCACTGGTAGCTAGAACAGTAGTGGTATCACACCAGTGTTCTGTCTGCTGCTGAGTAATACTGGCACAGCATCAGGACTCCTTCTAATGCCCCCTAGAGCTAGCAGGCTGGAGGTGGGCAAGGGGAAAGGAAAGAACATCACCAGGGCAGCTGACCTAAACCAACCAAAGGGGTATTCCATACAATATGGTGTCAAACTCAGCAATAAAATGTGGAAAAAGAATGAAGAGGGGAGGGGTGGGCTCTAGTGAAAACCTCTGTCCTCCTGAACGTCTACGTGTATTGAGGCCCTGCTTCAAGGACGTGGTCAAGTATCACTCGTTGTCTTTGCCTTTTATTTTTTTTTCCTTTTCCCCTTTACCTTTTCCCTTTAGTTAAATTATTTAATTAGTAATATTTTCCCCTTAATAATTATTTTTCCTTTAATTAAATTATCCTTATCTCAACTTGTGAGGGGTTTCTTTCCTTTTCTTATTCCTTCAGAAGAGGAGGGGCAGTGAGAGAGCAGTTGTGGTGTTCAGCTGCCTAGCAAGGTAAAAACCACCACAAACAAAAGTCTGTTTATAAGAAGGGAAAAAAGAGTCCCATAGATCACATATATATGTCATATAATGACAAAAAGAAAAATATTTTGGTTAACGCAGCAAAGCATCATTGAGATTTAAAGCATTTTACAAATGATTAAATATTACCTTGGTCCTCAGTGATACTCACATATCCATCTTCCATTGATAATCCAAATTACCATGCTGTAGCTTTATAAGAAAAAAAAAAAAAAAAAAACCAAACAAACAAACAAACAAAAAAAAACATCGCTTTTGTATTACCAAACATATATCCCTGAATATGTTTTAGAATTAACTTCCATGCTTGAGTGAACTAAGAAGTGGTTGATTTTATAAGAAATATAAAGCTTTTCCTGCAAAGTGATGAACCTTTTATATCCCACCAACCAATACAAGCAGCACTCTAGATGCCACTGATTTCAGTCTGTACACTCTGTATGTAGAAGAATCAATCTCTGTAAGCAAAATAATAGAGGAATACAGAATGATGTGTATCTATTGTTGTATATAAACAATACAAAAAATAAACTTACTATATCCTGAGGGTCTAATCTTGGCAACAGTTGTACACAGGAGTCTGAGCAGAGACAATAAAAAACTTTATTCCAGCAAATATTCCTGTGTAAACATTTCCAAGATCAGTTCCCAAATCTATAAAGAAATCATGTTAAGAGCTCAGGTAAAATTGTTTTCTACATTTATATAGTTTACATATGAAAACAAACAAACAAACAAAGACAAAAAAAGAAAACATACAAAATTTAACATTAAAGCTACATTACAACATTCAGAGAATTACTTGTTGTTCTCCCCCCTCCACTGGCTATCAAAAAGCAATTTAAAATTGAATAAAAAGGGAGATATTATCTGAACTGTAGGTGTTGTGAACACTGTGCAGTAAAAATTAAAATACTAGTTTGTGCTGCAGCCATAAATTACTAAACTAATTATCTAGTAGCAGGCATAACTGAATCATTCAAAGGGGTAATTAGCAATCAGACATAATGAGTACTGCTACTATTTCTTGTCATACTGTATTTAGCTTCTGTGCAGCCTAGAGGAACTGAATTATTTCCTACCCTTCTCGGAGGGCATTACTGCTATACTGAGTGCATCACAGCATATTATTTCTCCCAGTAGTTTAATTCTTCACTGGACTGCACAATTCTGATTTTTCCTGTCAAAGTTTTGCATGATCTCCTGGGTCCACTTAAGAAGGTATCATCTTCACAGTTCCCTCCTCAGCCTTGGCATGAACATAAACTACAACAAAATAAAATTACTTGACTCTTTTTCAATTTTTATTGTATCCTGTTCACAAACATATGCTGCATCTTATGGACTGTTCACAGTTTCTGTAGAACTTAGATGTCATATACAATGTAAAATGGATGATCTAAAATATATATATATATATACAGAAACTACAGAAGGAGTCAGACAGTTAATGTTGACTGTTCAACTGAAAAAGTGTAAACCCAGATACACTGTTGATCAAAGCCAGTCTAGACAGAACACAAGCTCAGTTGATTTTTTTTGTTTTGTTTTGTTTTGTTTTCCATAGAGTTCAATACCCATACTTCCCTAAAAGAAACAAACAACAAAAAAAACAAAACACCCACCCCCCCAAAAAGTAGATGTTCCTTATATTTGGAAAAAAAAAAAAAAAAAAAAAAAAAAAAAAAGAGTGCACAGAGAATTCAAATTTGAATTCATAATGAATTCTACTTGGTTGCTGTTTTAACTGTGCTTTTGAATAGAGAAGTTTATTTTCAGCCAGTCTCCTTTTGTCAGAAGCTTCAAATTATTTTGCTCTCTTTTTTTTTTTTTTTTTTTTTTTTTGTATACACACATCCTCAGGAATATATTTACCATAGTAGAACGTTTCTTTATGAGTCAGATTACACCAATATCACTGCATTTTTGGAACACAGTTCAAGAACCTTGAAATATTCTTTAGTAAAGAAACTGATCACCTAATGGTGGAAGCAGAATGCTATAGTGAAAGACGGAACACTACTCTCTGATTAAAAACAAAACCAATCAACCAAACAAAACAAAACAAACAAACAAACAAACAAAAAACCACAAAAAAATAATAATAAAAAAACCTCCAGAGTAGTTGTAAATAAAGATTATAAACATGTTATGTTAATACATATCAATAAAATATTAATGAATAATTAGGTACCAATGGTCAAATTTTCTTTCATCACTTGTAGATTTGGGCAAAATTTTCCCTTGCCCTCATATTAACTCT
This sequence comes from Nettapus auritus, assembly GCA_011076525.1. Taxonomy (NCBI): domain Eukaryota; kingdom Metazoa; phylum Chordata; class Aves; order Anseriformes; family Anatidae; genus Nettapus; species Nettapus auritus. Next base: position 130,067,891 of record CM021766.1, on the reverse strand, counting down.
CAAGATCTCTGATTTTATTAAGGGTTTATGGTGTGACCAAGTCCTTAATTGTAAGAATATGGGCTAATACCAAGTTACTGAAATTGAATGCATTCTTGCTATGACATAGAACCACAGAATGGTTTGGGTTGGAAGGGACCTTAAAGGTCATCTAGTTCCAACCCTCTTGCCATGGGCAGAGATACCTCCCACTAGACCAGGATGCTCAAAGCCCCATCCAACACGGTCTTGAACAGTTTCAGGCATGGAGCATCCACAACGTCTTTGGACAACCTGTGCTGTTGCCTCTCAACCCTCTGATTAAACAATTTCCTCCTTATACCTAATCTAAATCTACCATCTTTTAGATTAAAGCCATTACTCCTTGTCCTATCACCACATTCACTGTCAAAGAGTCCCTCTCCAGCTTTCCTGTAGGCCCCCTTTATGTACTGGAAGGCTGCTATAGGGTCTCCCTGGAGTCTTCTCTTCTTCAGACTGGAAAACTCCAATTCTTCCACCGTCTTTGTAGGAGATGTGCTCCAGCCCCTTGATCATCCTCATAGCCCTCCTCTGGACTTGTTATAATACTTCTTTTTCCTTCTTGTGCTGAGGGCCCCAGAGCTTAACACTGTGTTCCAGGTGACATAATACAGCAACAATATAGAAATGTTTGGAACTCTTTTCAAGAAAGTAACGTCTAACTAAACACAGTATGAATTAGATATCAGCACAAGTAGGGCCCACTTCCACCCTCATCCAATTTTTTTTCTTTTGAAACTTGAAGTGAACCTCATGTGGTGTGTTGGAAGCAAAAAGGGAATTACAGTGTGGGGTTATTGACCAGCTTACTCATGGACAGGCTCTTCAGCACATCATTTGCTTACTTGCTCCTGTATGTTTGCAAAGTCCAGGGTTTGGCACTTAACTGTTTGGCCCACATTCACAAATCAGATTAACATAATTTCGTGGTAAATTAGCACTTGTAAATGAGCAAGCACTGATTGCAATGTCAAGGCTGCTCTGCCTAAAAAAAAAAATCAGAACAGGGTGTTTATGAATTGCATCTACTTTTATTCAATAGTAACTTGTCAGTAGTAGCCCCTCTCTTAATAGACTGCTCTAGTCATTTCTATTCAGAAAAAAAGAAAATATTACATATTACAATATTACATATTACAAATATTTTTTAGGTGTACTGCATTTAAATTATGTTCTTCAGGAATTACAACAATGGCTTCCTTTCACTGTAACTACCACTTTCATGGCTTTGGGCTGTAGTTTTATGCATAGGGATTCTACTGGTCTTTAGATCTAAGATGCTACTGACCCACTATTAAACATATTCATTGAAGCTAAGCAGATGGCTAGACAGAGTTAAAAATAAGCCTGGTTATTAGCTTTCCTTTTGAAACAAATACATTACACTTCAGGAGGCATATAATTTAAACTTGGTTGTTATTAGTTTTCCTCAGTCTATTTTTTTTTTTTTTTAAAAAAAAAGGTATATACATACATATATATTTTGCAGGTTACTGAAATCCCTCTTCAGTGAGAGGCTGCCAATAATAAACCATGTTTATTATTGCCTAATTACTATATCACTCTTATTTGGAATAATTGTGACTTCTATATTGTCATTGACACCTTTACGAAAAGATGTCAATGACATCTTTTCAAGATGTTAATGACAACATTATGAAATGTGCCTCATATATATTTTTACTTATTCAATACCCCAAGCATCCACATTTTTTTCTCTGTTTATATATATATATATATAAGGTAGAATTGATAAATTATTAAGTTAAAGTGGATGTCTATAAGCAAGTTTCAAATGTCTGTGTTTGTCTGTAACCCATGTTGACAACATTGGATTTAACCACTGTGGTTTTAGCATCTAAATGTTTGCAGAGAAGTATCAAATATAATTTATGATTATGCTTGTTGATTAGTGTTTAATATCATATTTTTTTATTTTTTATTTTTTTTCTGACAGCAATTTCATTTTTATGTAATCTTTCCATGTAGCGTTTATATGTAGATTTATAGCATTTTCTATTTTTATTTTTCATTTTTGGATGTCAAGTGGTTACTATGAAAACTCATATTCTTTCAGAAAATGTTTTTTTTTTTTTTTTCTTTTTCCTCCATCTCCTCTCTTAATCTTGTATTCTCTTTTTGTTATCAAAAGGAGGTTTAGGGCATTTTGGTTCAAGATGCACATCACACAGATGGGTTACAACTTTTCCATTTTGATCTCTCAAAAATCTCTCAAATGTCTTGATCAAAGAATTCCTTTCTGAGAGCTGAGTACTGTGGGCATTGGCTGTTTCACTGAAACTGTTGAAAACAGAACTATTCCCAGGAGTACATCCTGCAAGTCTGGCCTTGAAGAAATGGAAGTAGGGTGCTAACATTCACTAACTGAAATCAGATTTTCCTCTTAGCAGTTGTTTCCTCATTAGCAGCCCTTCTGTATCTCTGGCAATTGATCTATTTTTGCTATGTAAAATCTACATATTTACACATTTTGTGAATATGAAGCTTTAATCAGTCTGCATCTTTATTTGCTTAACACATTTTCTCTTAAAATTCTTTCCTTCTCAAAGAAGTGATGGTAGATTTCCTACCTGCTTTTAATGAAGAGCTAGTTTTCCCCACATAAAGTCATTTATCTAAAAAGGTCAGTCCTGGTTTCATTAAGTCTCACAAGAAACACTGTCTTTCAATTTAAATTGAGACAAATAGTGTTCTGGAAAAAATAAAAATAAAAATTAAAAAAAAATAAACTGCATCATGTGCATACTTATTTGCAGAACACATACACAAAAACAGAAATCCACCAAACAAGATAAGATTTGTTGTTGTTGTTTCAACCATCTTAGCAGAAGCATGTTAATATACAAATAATCTACAGTATTAAAATGCATGAGCTCTAGTTCTGGTTACCATCCTCTGATAGCAATATAACTTTGTGAGGATTGACCAGTGCCTCTGCATTAAATCTGGTCCTGCCTGCAAGATTGTTAACTGTTCTGTTTCCTCTGGCATCTTCTAATCCTGGAAATGTCAAATTACTATGGTTTATAACACCCTAGATAAATCTTTGTATAAACCAACCAAACAGAACATAAAGGTAAGTAAAATGTTTCTTAAATTTTGTTCCTAAGTTTGAACTTAATTTTATATACCATTGTTTAAAGTTCAGCTGTAACCTTTATTCAAATATCAAATTCAACTTTGGGATTCAGTAAAGATGAACAAGATAAATGTTTCTTGCTTTCCATTTCCACACTCTGCCAGCAATTGTTGGTAGAAACCTGACAGAATTGGGCTAAATTCATGTCAAAACTACAGGTTTTCTTATTTACTTCCTTATCCCACCATAGCTGCAACTAAATATCACAGTGATAAAATAGCTGTCTCAATTCCCAGAGATATTACCTAACCAGCCTTTAAATCTTATTCCAATCACTGACAACATAGATGATTTGGTAACCATTTTCTTATTTTCTTCCACACATTTAACCTTTTCTTACAATTTATTTTTATTTTTCAAACACATAGATATGCAACCCTCAGGTGACAAGGTACTTATTGACAGCAAAGCAGAGATTTTGGGGTGCTTTAAGTACCAAAGTGAAACCACAGGAAACCACTGACTATATAGCTCTAAGAGTGACATACCATAATTTATGGAAGTAATCTTGGAAGTGTAGTTTCTACTAAGTGAAGTTGCCACTAGTCTTTAAGTCTTTGGATGAAAAAACAAACAAACAACAAAAAAAAATGTTGTTTTAAAATGACTTTTTAGATGCAGTTTGTTCTGTCTGCCAGTGTTTTTTTTTGTTTGTTTGTTTGGTTGGTTGGTTGTGTTAGTTTTTTTTTTGTTGTTGTTGTTTGTTTGTTTGTTTGTTTTGGTGCAGAAAGGAAAAAGGAAAAAAAATAAGCAAACACATTCTATCTTCAGAAGGGGTCGTAATGTTTTTGTAAACAGAGACCTTGCATTATGATATACTGAGTTTTAAAATCATACATCATACAAGGTTGCACAGAAAAATTCCTAAAGGGCTGACAGACCACCTATTAATGCCTTGAGGTTAAAATAAATGACAAAAAATGTTAGCTTGAAAAAGTTAATTTGATTAATTTGATGGCAGATTTTATGACATACTTTTAGAGTAGAAGTATTTTCTAAATGTCATCAGGTTTTGCTCTTTGTCTGAAACTGGTACATGTCACATGTATTTTATCTTCCAGAATAACAAAATAATGAAAGACACAACAAAAAGCACTTATAAAAAGCAGCTAACATCCCCTCCTGGAATAAACTTAGTTACATGGATGCAACTGAAAGCAGAATTCCTCCCAGATTTTAAATATGTAGCTCCAATGACAAACACTTAAGGGAGAAATTATGCCCTCAGATACAGTTCAGCAGCTGGATTCCAATACATGTTTTGAAGACAGAGTTTGCCCTAAAGAAGTAAAATGAAGGACAATCTCATAACCTTCAAAGGGGTCATACTTAAGCATAATGCCAAGGGGATAGAGTACTAAAGATGAGGGAGAAGCAGATGGATCTAGTAGATTAGGATTCAGCTTGTTAAATATTTTTTTATTTATAAAAAAATATAAAAAATATAAAAAAATAAAAAAAAATCAACATATAAAAAAAATCAACAAAATATTTTCTCCAGTTCTCTAGATAAATCTGATAATTTCTCTTTCCTACGTTGGAGATAAATGGCATTTATTTTTACCTTACTGCACTGTTAACATTTTTTTAACGTAGTAAAGAGGGATTATGAATGAAATTTTCAGCTTTCAGGTCTCTAGTTCTCAGCATAAGCATGCAGTATTTTCTATGCAAAATTCTGAAGTTTCCAATGAAACATGACTTCCAGTACTATACATGTACCTTTTTCTAGGCTAGGTTAAAATTCTTAGGAAATTAAAAATTGCTTTACTTAGAAAAGCTGATTCACACATGTTCCATGTAAAACCTCATTTCATTTGATTTCAAATGCTATTTAAACAAAACACACTAATTTATCTGTTATGTATATTTTAATTTGCAGAAATAAAGGAACAGAAAATCAGTCATAAATATTTCAGTTATTGTCATTTTATGGTAGACATCACGTTTGTTTTAGAACACACCTAAACTGAACTCTTAACTCAAATGTTATTATTCTAAATATTACAATGAGAGTGATGCTTGAAAGATTGACAGCTACCTTTTACAAATTCATCTTCTGACTATGCATTCATTTGGTTGAACAACTATCCTTCAAAATTTGTAATATATCCATTTTCTAATGGAAAGTTTCAGGCTTCAGGACAGCTGCGACTACTGCTTTGACATATTTTCCTTCAGCAGCATTTCTGAGTATATAATACTTCAAATAAAATGCTGCTTTATGTACTTTCTCTATTTCAAAATGAACAATCAAAATAAAAAATGACAGAAGTACTTTAATCTGAATGGACTAGAGTCTAATTTAACAACTTTCTCTTTCATGTTTTAGGAAATAAAAATTCATTTCATATGTATTAGTACAAAATACAGAGCATAGACACAAAGTGAGTAAGGCTTCGAAATATAAATAATTATATTTATATAATTATAGTAATTAATTCTAATTATTCACTAGAACCTCAGATTCTAGTTGTGCTAGGGAAAATATTATAGGCAAAATGGCATGGTGAAAACTAGACAGAAGTAATTTTTTTTCGTTTGAATTTTTATGTTCTGTAAAATAAGATTGAATTCCAGTTAAATTATCTACTCGTGAATGAAATTTAGAAGCTAAAAGAGCATACCCCCCTAAAGGATTAACTCTTTTGATTTAATTTTACTAGTTTCTGAAGTTTCCAGTTCTGAATAGGACCAGAACTATCAACTTCCCCATGTGAAGGTTTTGTTAAAGTCTTATTTCATAGTGTTAGATAAAATCAGCACAATATTCTTAGAAAGAAAATAGCTTTGAGCTACAGACACTTACATGACCTTAGCAGTGCAGAAGACTGCTGTAGCTGTATCTTTCAGTGGCCACCTACTTATCTGTGGATTCTCTGTTAACGTTTAGCACACCTTTATCAGAAGTTCACAACATCATTACCACTATACATACTTTTCCTTTGTCTCTGCCTCCTTTTAATACCAATAGTGTTCCAAGCAGCTTCAAAGCTTGCAGAAACAAGCTATTTTTGCAGAAGCCGGTTCGGCATAAATCAAGGATGCAGTGTCCAAGACAGTAAGGCTTACTGGCAGAGACTGTAGTCTCACAACTAGTATGACATGTCTAGCATCAGCGAGCACCATGGTATTAAAGCTCTGGAGACAAGTGTTATATCAGCACTGACTGATTAAAAACAACAACAAAACACCACACCACAAACAAATAGGGAAGAAAACTCCAAATATTTTCCAGTTGCTCATAGTAATGATAGTCAAAAATGAACAGTGAGTAATTATGTTTTTATTAATGGAGTTAACTCTAGAAACACCAGACAACTTGTCTCTTGGAAAGATACATTGCAAGTTAATCTCTGATAAGGGGAAAAAGGTTCAGTTATTTTCCTCAGAGGAAAAAAAATATATGTTTCCATACAACTTTACCTACTAGAAATTTTGAAAATAATTGATTTTCCACTTCTCCTTGACCATAACCTCAGAATATTGTCTCCAGTGGACACTTCAGTAGTCACAATATTAGCTCATATAGTAGATTTAAAAGTGAATAACTAAACAGTAGGTGTTATTAGAGCTTAAGTTTAATTTTGCAGAAAGCTGAAGGATTAGATTAAAAAAAGCAGAAAAAGCATTACAAGTCCCAGACCTTGTAAACTGGTAATTCTGGAATGAATAATATGCAGGAAAAATCAGCTGATATGTGAATTTGTTTTATAACAAATATAACAAAAAAAGCCTATAACAGGCTTTTTTTTTTTATTTTTTTTTTTTATTTATTTATTTCTTTTGGGTAAAAATATCTTCACATCCCATCCACACTTACACAAACATACAATATATGTGTGTATCTGCTCTATGTGTGTATCATAGCACTCTATAAAATTACATGTAAGTTTATCTATATCTATGCATATGTATTTTATAATTAGAACTATGATAATACATAAGGAACGTTCAAAGGAACAGATAATATGACTAAGACCCTTCACCAGCTTCGTAGCCCTTCTCTGGACTCACTCAAGCACCTCCATATCTTTCTGGTAGTGAGGGGCCCAAAACTGAACACAGTACTCGAGGTGCTGCCTCACCAGAGCCGAGTACAGGGGGACAATCACTTCCCTAGCCCTGCAGGCCACACTCTTTCTTATGCAAGCCAGGATGCTGTTGGCCTTCTTGGCCGCCTGAGCACACTGCTGGCTCATATTCAGCCGACTGTCAACCAAAACTCCCAGGTCCTTCTCTGACAGGCAGCTTTCTATCCACACATCTCCCAGCCTGTAGCTCTGCTTGGGGTTGTTGTGCCCCAGGTGCAGGACCCGGCACTTGGCCTTGTTGAACTTCGTACCATTGGCCTCAGCCCATTGGTCCAGCCTATCCAGATCATCTTGCAGAGCCTTCCTACCCTCAAGCAGGTGGACACACGCACCTAACTTTGTGTTGTCTGCAAACTTACTGAGGGTGCACTCAATCCCCTCATCCAGATCATTGATGAAGATGTTAAAGAGGACTGGCCCCAGTACCGAGCCCTGGGGGACTCCACCAGTGACCGGCCTCCAACTGGATTTGACTCCATACACTAAGACTCTCTGGGCCCGGCCATCCAGCCAGCTCTTAACCCAACGAAGCGTGTGCCAGTCCAAGCCATGAGCAGACAGTTTCTTGAGGAGAATGTTGTGGGGAACGGTGTCAAAAGCCTTGCTGAAGTCAAGGCAGACCACATTCATCCACAGCCTTTCCCTCATCCACTAAGCGTGTCACCTTGTCATAGAAGGAGATCAGGTTCGTCAAGCAGGACCTGCCCTTCATAATCCCATGCTGACTAGGCCTGATCGCCTGCTTGCCCTGCAACTGCCGCATGATGATGCCCAGGATAATCTGCTCCATGAGATTCCCTCGCACTGATGTCAAACTACCAGGCCTGTAGTTCCCCGGGTCTACCCTCCGGCCCTTCTTGTAGATGGGCGTCATGTTTTCTATCCGCCAGTCAAGTGGGACCTCCCCCGATAGCCAGGACTGCCCATAAATGATGGAAAGCGGCTTGGCCAGCTCTTCCGCCAGTTCTCGCAGTACCCTCGGGTGGATCCCATCCGGCCCCATTGACTTGCGTACATCCAAGTGCTGTAGCTGGTCTCCAACCATCTCATCGTGGATTGTGGGGGCCACATTCTGCTCCCCATCCCTTTCCACCAGCTCAGGGTACTGGGCGTCCAGAGAGCAACTCGTTTTGCTGCTAAAGACTGAAGCAAAGAAGGCGTTAAGCACCTCGGCTTTATCCTCATCTCTGGTAACTAAGTTTCCCCCTGCATCCAGTAAAGGGTGGAGATTATCCTTAGTCCTCCTTTTGGTACTGATGTATTTATAAAAACATTTTTTTTTTGTCTTTAACAACAGTAGCCAGACTGAGCTCCAGATGAGCTTTGGTTTTTCTAATTTTGTCCCTGCACCACCTCACAACATCCTTGTAGTCCCCTTGAGTGGCCCACCCTCTTTTCCAAAGATTATAAACCCTCTTTTTTCTCCTAAGCTCGAGCCACAACTCTCTGTTCAGCCAGGCCGGTCTTCCGTGCCGGCTTGTCTTTGGGCATGTGGGGAAAGACCGCTTCTGAGCCATTAAGATTTCTTTCTTGAAGAGTGCCCAGCCTTCCTGGGCTCCTTTGTCCTTCAGAACCGCCTCTCAAGGGACTCTGCCAACCAGTGTCTTGAACAGCTCATAGTCAGCCCTCTGGAAGTCCAAGACAGCGGTTTTACTGGTCCCCTTCCTGACTTCGCCAAGTATTGAGAACTCTACCATTTCGTGGTCACTCTGCCCAAGACAGCCCCGACCACCACATCTCCCACCAGTCCTTCTCTGTTAGTGAACAGAAGGTCTAGCGGGGCACCCCGCCTGGTAGGCTCGCCAACCAGCTGTGTCAGGAAGGTATTTTTCACGCTCTCCAGAAACCTCCTGGACTGCTTTCTCTGGACTGTGTTGTGCTGCCAGGATATGTTTGGGAAGTTAAAGTCCCCCACAAGAACAAGCGCTGACAATTTTGCAACTTCTGCCAGCTCTCTGTAGAACTCCTCATCCACCCCCTCATCCTGATTTGGCAGTCTATAACAGACCCCCATCAGGATGCTTGCCTTGTTGGCCTTTCTGCTGATCCTAACCCATAGTGACTCCACCTTGTCTTTGCCAGCCTCAAGTTCAACAACATCAAAACACTTTCTAATATAGAGAGCCACTCCACCACCCCTTCCGTGCTGCCTGTCCCTTCTGAAGAGCCTATAGCCAGACATGGCAGCACTCCAGTCATGAGAGTGGTCCCACCACGTTTCCGTGATGGCAACCAAGTCATAGCCTGCGTGCTGCACAATGGCTTCCAGCTCCTCCTGCTTGTTGCCCATGCTGCGTGCATTAGTGTAGATGCACTTCAGCTGAGCCTTTGCCTTCTCCCCCAGCCTTGCCACTGTTCCCCCTGGCACATCTCCAACAAGCTTTGTTTCATCCCCGTCCCCCTTCTTACCTAGTTTAAAGCCCTCTCAATGAGCCCTGCCAGCTCCTGGGCCAGGATCCGTTTTCCCCTTGGGGACAGTTGGGACCCATCTGCAGCCATCAGGCAGGGTGCTGAGTAAAGCACCCCATGGTCGAAGAACCCCAAACTTCTGTGTTGGCACCAGCCTCTGGGCCATGTGTTTATCATGTGGGCTTTCCGTGTCCTCTCTGAACCACTCCCTGCCACTGTAGGAAAGGACGAAAAAGGGCACCTGGAAATCTCACCAAGTTATATTTCTGATACATGTTTCATGTAACATTTGAATTACTTACAGTTTTTCATCCAAAACAACACTGGGACAATGGCAGCAGATGCTGTATAGTCTAATAATCTGCATAATCTAATAAAGCTGGATAATCTAATCTGCATAATGGCTGCAGATGTTGCATCTTCAGCAACATGTAGTCCAATGGACAGTTTATAGCAGAATAAAAATATACCCATGTTTTTGAGCACTGAATAGACTAATTAAGAAATATGACAGTTAAGAAAGCACACACCAACTAGAAAACATAGTTTTGAAGTTTGTGAAGAACATTTTGCATTAAATTAAATATTAAAATAATAATAAAATATTTTGAAAAAAAAATGCTTAGAAGAATCTGGCATGGTTACAAAGGGGACAATCTTGAAATCATGCCTTGCAGGCATCACTGAAATCACAACTAAAACACATATGTGGATTTCTCCACTCAGAATATATGCTGTACTTTGAGGACTGCAAAATGGGCATTTTGAGAAGGACAAGATGTTACTCATTTAACAATTACAGAATTACAAAGCAGGAAGGCATAAATATTACAGGATAATCTGCTATCTTTTTACAGCTGTTCCAACTATGATAATTACTTTCAGGTTTCTCAAGAAGTTAAAATAGCTGCAGTATTTCAGAAACAATTCAGTGAGTTAAATTTACCTTTTGATAATAGACAGAAGAAACGCTAATGTACATTAGAACTATTGTTCTTTATTTTAGCAGAATCTCCTAAATATGAAGACTCCACCTCTCCGCCCACTCCCAGCAGAAGAAACACTAAATCCCGTATTCACATTGATTTACATGATTAAAGTATCATTTAGGGAGTAATAGCTCATTTGTAAACAATACAGTAGCTTTCCTAGGAGAGCTGTGTACCTATTCACAATATGTAGTGAGCTGCTGACAGCAGGCAGCTGCATACCTGTGAGGACTGCCAAAAGGCTATTATAATTTCTATGGGACTGACACCTACTGTACAATTGCAGAAAACCTCCTCACAAACAGAGCAAGCTTTCTTTTTCTCTGCTTCCCAACTCCAGACAACACAAATTACTTAACTTATACTACTTAATATTAGACATGGAATGTTACAGTAATATTTATTACACATATACCTTAACATTTAATTCTTAATTTAGCCCCCTTTTTGATCATTAAATGGATAGAGATTATTTATTTCTTCTCCGTATTATTTTCTAAGGTATTGACTAAGTGAGTGTCTTGGTGTTGAGGCAGAACAGGGCAGAGCCACCAAACACAGCACTGATTCATTTCTAGGACTGGATGGAGCAGTCCATAGTATCCTCAAAAACTAATATATGACTTTACTAAAAGTAATTGTTCAGTTTAAATGCACACAACATATAATAGCATTACTGTGGAAAGAGCCAGCTGAGTAATGCTTTCTAATGAGGATTCACAGAGCATTATTTTGGTATTAGGCCCTCAATCTTTATACTGAAATAAATAAAAACTATGATGGTATGAAAACTTTGTTCCCTTGAGATGACCACAAAGACCTCAGCTGAGATGGAAATTAATATTCAATAAAGAAGCAAGCACTGGAATTGCAACAGTTGATACTAATTATTATAATCTTTTGGCTGTAGATTATGGTAGAACCCATTATAGAAGCACTATAAAAACAATATTAATAAACTAAGCAATGCTTTCCAAGATATCCTCTCAGAACTTAGTCTGATTATTTTATTCGTACTTCATATCCAACTAAGACCTTCTAAAACCTTACAAAGGAACAGAATACTACTCATTGAGAATAAAATAATTTTGTAAACACAAAATATACCAGATGAATGCTTGCTCTCTCTTTAAGTTATTCTTTGAAAAAGACTACTAAAAATGTGCAGAAATGTCAAGAAATTTAGTTTGTTTTTGTTTTTGTTTTTGTTTTGAATGGAATTTTCTTATGAACATATGGAATAATTCCTGAATATCATAAAATAATATATAATATGATCATAAGTATCTTTCAGTACTGAACGAATACTTTTTTTTTTAAGAATCAGAAATGAAATGAATATATATTTTAGGGGATATGAAGACATGAAGCAATTTAGAGCTGACTTGAAATGAGTTTCTAGAAAAGCTGTCTTGGAAACCCATTAATTGCAAATAGAAATTATTTAAATCCTAGAAAAATGTGAAACATTGAGTCTTATTTTTGCAACTCCACAAGGTTATAAAAGCAAAACATGAAGCTACATCTATAGAATGATGCTCATAGAACAACCAAGTGACAATCTGTATAAAAACAATACCTTGGGGTTATTAATAAACCATAATTGTCCAAATTTCTGGAGAAACCTGAAGCCGAGTCCAAGTTCTACAGGAAACAGGTGTGTTGGGGTAATGATTCAAACAACTTTGTCCTCCTCACACATTCCCCATGTCTTCTCCTCCCAGAAAAACAAACAAAAAACAACAACGACAAAAAAAAAAAAAAAGTCAAAATATTTTCTATTGAACTTCAGTGTTTTGGTAAAGTCATTGTTAATTTCCAGGTACTCGCTTTCAATGGCTATTCCTTCCATCTTCCTGTATGCCTTTCCTCCATGCCAGGGAACAATATTAGTATGTCTGAAAAGCTATTGCTATGGTATTAATGTTCCAGCTATAGATACTCCAAAAGTGTTCGGAATAATGACCTGATATACAGTGCCCCTTGTACAAGCATACTTCTCTTTCTTGTATGGGGCATGCATCAGAACAAGTCTAAACAATATACCAAATGTACCCTCTGTGATTATTCTTTCACTTATTTGGGTTTATAATGCCTTTTGTCATCACACAAAGTCCTAGATTTTGATCACCTGTTCACAAGAGCACAGAACACTTTAAAGGAGGTGTTATAGAATAACAGAATCATAGAATATCCTGAACTGGAAGGGACCCATAAGGGTTATTGAGTCCATCTCCTGGCACCACACAGGTCTACCCAAAAAATTGGATCATATGACTAAGAGCATAGTCCAAACACTTCTTAAACTCCGACAGGCTTGGTGCCATGACTACATCCCCAGGGAGTCTATTCCAGTGTATGACCACCCTCTTGGTGAAGAACCTTTTCCTGGTATCCAGCCTGAACCTCCCCTTTGCAGCTTGGCGCCATTCCCTCAAGTCCTATCACTGGTCACTAAATAGAATAGATTTGTGCCGGTCCTTCCACTCCCCCTCATAAGGAAGCTGTAGACCACAATGAGTTCTCCCATCAGCCTCCTCTTTTTCAGGCTGAACAGGCCAAATGACCTCAGCTTCTCCTCGTACATCTTCCGTTCTAGGCTCTTCACAATGTTAGTACCCCTTCTCTGGACACTCTCCAATAGTTTTGCATCCTTTTTATACTGTGGTGCCCAGAACTGCACACAGTACTTGAGATGAGGCTGCACCAGCGCACAGTAGAGCAAGACAATCCCTTCCCTCAACTGACTAGCAAATGCCATGCCTGATGCACCCCAGGATACGGTTGGCCCTCCTGGCTGTCAGGGCACACTGGTGGCTCAAATTCAACTTGCTATTAACCACAACCCCCAGATCCCTCTCTGCAGGGCTTCTCTTCAGTGTTTCGTCACCCAGTCTGTATATATAGTCATAATTGCCCCATCCCAGGTGCAGGACCTGGCACTTTCTCTTGTTAAACTTCATGCAGTTGGTGATCACCTAGCTCTCCAGTCTGTCCAGATCTCTCTGCAAGGCCTTTTCACCCTCAACAGAGTCAGTAAGTTCTCCCAGTTTACTATCATCAAAACTCCTAGTCCTACATCCAAATCATTTATGAAAACACTGAAAAGAACTGGCCCTAGAATGGGGGACCCCGCCAGTGACTGGCTGCCAGCCTGTTGTAACCCCATTTACCATAACCCTTTGAGCCCTAACTGTCAGCCAATTGTTCACTCATTATATTATGTTTTTGTCTAGATGTATACTGGACATTTTGTCCAGTAGGATCCTATGGGAAAGCGTACTGAACCCTTTAGAGAAATCCAAAAAGATTACATCAGCTGGCTTCCCTTGATCAGCTAAATGGGTGATCTTAACTAGATGAGTAATCTTATCAGGTGTTTATGAGGTTATGGTGAAGCTAGACTTCCCTCATTTGACAAAACTGAGTGGATACAATAACATTCACACTGAACACAGTAACTCTGGCCAATCAGGGAATTTACAGGAGGAGAATTCTTCCTAATTTTCTTTATCCTTTCAATCTAAATAATTGAAACATTCAATCTAAATAATTGAAACATTCTCAGAAATAATGTACTTCATTGTCATAACTTTGGCTCCTAAAAAAAAAAAAAAAAAAAAAAAAAAAAAAAAAAAAAAGCAGTAGCACCTCTCACAATTGAAGCTTCACAAAAAGTTTTTAGAATCCAGGTAATGAACAACTAAATAAAGCAAATAAACTTCCGAAGCCCAGTGTTACATAGATGTTTTCACAGAATGCTAAAATATGAGTCATAAACACTCAGAGTTTACACAACATGTGCTCATAGTCTGGAAAGCCAGTTGTTCCCACAACCCACCATGAGTGCTGCTACTTAATGTACTCCATCTCATTGCACAGGAAAGGAAATGACAGGTTCCAAAAGTCAACTAAATAACAGAGCTCTGCTCAAAACACAGCAAATGCATGCTAAGATAAAAGTCTACTCTTTTTAAAACATCATAATTTAAAAAGAAAAAATCTCAAATAAGCTAATTTAGCACTTTGAGGATGTGTAGAATGTTCTAATTCTTGTTATAAATGATATATGAGTATACCACTCTATTCCTGATCTTAAATCACCCACAATCTAACCCACTTTAAAATAAAAATAATAATAATAAAAAAATCTGCTCATGTATTACTATGATTTTTCACATATTAAAGCAAGCCTGAGATACTTTGCTACAGTTGTAGCACAGTTGACCTTCAGACCTCCTTTCCAAATGCTAAATTTAGCCACCACACTGTTCATAATTAAAGCAGATGGTTATGGGTTTAATATGCACATGTGAACTTTATAAGGTTTGTTCTCGTCTCCAAAGAACAGACGTGGAAATATATCAATGTCATCAAAGTCTTTTCTTTGCTCTCCAACATAAAGGGGAGCTGGGAAGTGGTGGAGGAAGAAAAAGAGAAAAGTGCTTGCCATGGTGTTCTACTCTCCCTAACACTGAGTCCATCCTAGTAGCTAAATGCAAACTCAGTCACTCTGCTGCTTCCAGTACTTTCTTTTTTATTTATTTATTTTTTAAAGGCAATTCCATGTTTCCCTCTGTGATGACTAGTTTCTTAACCTCATCATGAGAACTTAGTAATTGATAGTGATTTCTATTGCTGCAGATAATTACTGTCAATAACTCTCCCCAATTTCTCAACTCGATAAAAAGTCCCTATGATTTAAAATATGTAACACAATAGCTTATATCCAAGCAGTTAAAATGAATTTTTTAAAATCATGTTACCTTCCTTCAGATAGTTTTTATTTCTCACCCAACTTATAACAGGATTTTTTTCTAAATATATTTTTATTTTTTTTATTTTTTTTCCAGTTCATGGAGATGTTGGAATATGAATCTATTAATATATTAATGAATACAAATCACTCCTTATATAAAATAATGGACTGATAAAACTGTTGTATGCTTCTTCATTATAACAAATGATTAAATATTTATTTACAGTCTGTGTTAATGTTTCTTGATTTGCTTCTCCATTTCAGAGCCATATTAGAAGCCTAAGCTGTGCTTACTACCTATCTATTGGCAAATTTGAGAAATCAAAAGACAAGTTTAGAGCAGGTGATTTCTCATATATTCTTTCAGCACAAGTGTAAGAGCAGACTGTTACATCTAGGGTGCACAAAAACATATACACAAGAAACAGATTCATAGAAGATTTGCCATGCTAATTACATTAATTGTATACAAAGTATATGAATCCTCCTTTTAAAATTCGGTGTTTCCAGGCAAGTTTTGAACTGCCGTGCCAGACAGTTTTATAAACAAACAAAACAACAGCAACAACAATAAAAACTTCTTAGGTATGTGTTTTCCTAGTCCTGCAAAGTCACCAAATGCCTGGAAGCATGACAGCGGATATTTCTTTCATTTTTTTTAAATCCAGTTTAGAACAGCTGAAATCATCTTAAGAAATGAGTTAATAGAAAAGAACAGAAAAATTATGTTAGAGCATAAAAATCCTGTTAAAATAATGATTAAATGTTAAAAAAAAAAAAAAAAAAAAAAAATTGGGGTGGAGGGAAGGAGTGGAATTTCACACACACAAGAAAAAAAAATGTGAAAAGAAGGAAAGACTAATGTATAAGAGAACAGTAGGTTTCAAATGGAAGGAGGAGAACAGCAATTAGCAGCACCCAAGGAACTTCTCTTGCATTGAAAAAAGTTGCAAGTCCAAAGTACTGTAGCTTCATAGAAAACTATCTAAAAGTTTGAATCCAAAGAGCAATTTTATTTCTCTTCGGGTTAGGAAGAAACAAATAAGGTCAGATATATTGTACACTGATATTTCCAGAGCAAAATCTAGGCAGAGGAAAAGAGGAGAAAAGAAGACTTTGGAACTTAAACCAGAAAGGAAAAATAAATAAGAACAAAAGATCTTTGCTATTTCCTTCTCTTTGATCTATCATCTACAAAGTCTCCCTCATAATTCATACATTGGTGATGAGCAAAGTTAACACAAGCTGATCTAAAGAATCAAAATTTTCAATTTTTTTTTTTTTTTTTTTTTTTTTTTTTTTTTTGTGAGAACTAATCTGGTGAAAGTGGCCTCTTCACCACCATGCTTGAGTGAGAGCTGGAATGTTCCTGTGGAAATACTGTCTTTCAGTGGGCATATGGTTGTAGCAACAACTGCCATGATCTGGATAACCTGAAGAGTTGGTACATGAGATTATAACATAGTAAAATAGCAACAGAGATACTACTAGTGAAGTTTTACAGTGACTAAGATAAAGTAAATAGGGAGCGCCATGACCCTCCCCAAATGTACATTCTCACCCCTGCCCTTGTGAAAGTTCTGATACTCATGATTACATACAATGAAATTCCAGAAATTTATTCAAGAAAAATATGATTTTACTTTTTCATTATATCGCTCTGAAGCAGCTCATTGCCTGGTGGTAGAGAATCAATATCTGTACAAGAAAAGGAGAGGAAATAGCTGAACAAGTGCAGACTACAGAAGCTTCTGTTTTGGTGAATTTGTGCTGGTGGATATTCAACTTTCACAAAGATGAAGACAGTGAGAAAGCCCTTGCCACTACTTTTTGCCATACTAAGGAGGCTTAAAAGACACAAGCAGCCTGGACCTATACACCATAATCCAGTGTCTAGGTGGGAGCTGCTCATGATTAGTAGCACCAAGCACAGGGATATTTTTTGACAGGGCTATGTCATCAGCAGGGTGTGATTTCTCTAAAGTTCAGTCATTAATAGCTGTGATGCTGAGTGATATTTTTCAGACTCCTCCAGTAATATAGCTCCAATCCATTTAGAGACTTCATTTTTCATGAAGTCTAGAGTCTTAGCGCTTCAACAGGCCATAAAATATCTTTATGAAGTTTGGCAACAGTGTTATGCACAAACTGAAAGCTGCAGAGTTTCACTTTGTCAGATTCAGTGATGTGGCATATTTATGGGTAGAAGAGAAAAAACGATTGCTGCTGGCTTCCTCTCCATATAGAACTGTTTATTAAACAATGCGAATACATTTTCATAAACTCATTTCTATAGCTAGCTTTCACCATTCTCTGAGGAAAAGTAAAATCTATGTATACAGGCTTTAAAATTGTCCCTACAGCACCCCCACAACTTGCTTCAGCCTTTATCTTCTTGCTCCTTTTTTTTTTACACGTGACAAAAGTTGGGAATTTTAGCTGAATTCACCTTTATGAGCTCTCTACCCTTCATGTATTACAAAAGTATATGTACTTTATTTTGTTGTCAGCTTTAAAACCTTTAAAATAGTGTTTCTATGCCTTAATTTATCATAGAAGACAAGAAAGAAGTTAAATACATGCAAAAATACCCTAATCTCAAGGACATCAGTTCTCACATACCTTCTATATTGTAGGTTCCTAATAAAATTGCTGTATTGATTTAGACTGTTGGTTTGCCTATTCCAGTAGCCAAGACTATCTAATAGCAGATATTTCTGAAATAAATGAAATAAATGTAAATTAATGATTAGAGTAGGCTAATCATATTTCTATTGAATTGAGTCATTCCATAAAATACTCAAGTCAGAAATATATTCAGTATCCGTAAATGTGTGCAAAATCTTGAACCTAGAATTCTTTCTGATTAGAACAATATATTGTAAGGAAATATTCAGCTTAAATTATTATGTAAAATTGAAACTATGAATCTCATTTTAACTTTTAAATGGAAAGTCACAGAATGGTTAAGGCTGGAAGGGACATCTGGAAGTCATTTTTTCCAACTTCCCAATGTCAGATTATTAAACAGTGAAAAGGATATATATTTTTTTCCTATATGACTTCTTTTTCTCTCTCTTTTCTTCCTTATCTCTCTTCTCTTCTGTGGAATGTCAAAACCCCCAAAACATAGTAACATCTTTTCATCCTGTCCTAGATAGAGTGAAAACCTTCCTTTAATAAATACTGTGACTTCATCACAATTTAAGCACAAGACCCTCTCCATTTTCTCCTCCTGTGCAATGAATATTTCTTATGATTATCACAGTAACTTCCATGCTGAATATGAATTATTAGTCAAAATATAAGAATTTTCCAACAACACTTTCTTAAATCCCCCGACTTTTCCTGTTTAATGGAATTCATCCTCCAAAACATATTGAGCTTATTTATGATGAATAAAATGAAAATATGAAAATGATTTTGATTATTTTCTCTCTTCCTGCTCTAGAACTGTTTAGAAAAAGGAAATAACTATTTTATTGCATTGGTTTCTTTCTACTGTGTACTGCATAGGAAGGTTGAAACAATTCATGTTTTTTGTTTGTTTGTTTGTTTGTTGTTGTTGTTAAAAAAAAAAAACCTAGAGTTTGATTAAATATAGAAAACATATTTATGCAACTTATGCAACTAATCTTGTAGCACAAATAATACCATAACTTTAAGAAGGAAAATACTTTAATTCAGTCATAGTTTCTGGTTTGATTTGACAACAGTAGACAAAAGCAAAAGGTTTCTAGGGAAAAAATAATAATAATAATAAAATATATATATATATACATATATTCCTTATATCTGTGGTTGAAGCACTGGACAGAAAGCAAGCAGGCAACTTTTACCAAAAGAATATTTTCTCCTTAGCACTGAGCTCAGTCAGACATCTGACTGGCTTTCTTGTTTGTTTGTTTTCTCCTTTGTGCAAGGGTACTTGGCTACCAAAAGAAGAAAAAAAATTCCCTGGAATCCTCTTACAGTAAATAGATTTACTCTACTATTAAGATGTGTATCTTAGCTTAAAGAACATTAATATTGTTTTTAAATAAAAAGTAATATATTAATCATTTACTTGCCATGACAATTTACATGATTTTTATATGCTATATTCATTTTTTTTTTTTTTTTTCTTTTCTATGAAGTGTCTGCAGTGCACAAATTTTTCCTGTAAGCTATGAGAAATCTTTTCATCTTCTCTTAGTACAGGTTTTAACAATAAAAAGAGTAGATTTTTATTTGAAACTTTACCACAGGCAAATGTTTCTCTGCAGAGATTTTAAATTCTCACTAGCTGTGGCTTTCAATCTTTCATTATCTACACACAACTGGACTGAAACCTTCCATCCCTCCTGGATGATCCAGTTTAATAAACCTTAATGTTTTCTGTTTTTATTTTCACCCATTAATGACCATAAATTGAGCAAGACCAGGTAAAAGACTTAAGTGAGGTCTACAAGGACACTTGTGTGTTCACAGAATATTTCATGGAAGAGGTATTGATTTTTAATATCTGTCTAAAGAAGTAAAAATGTAACAGTGAGCACAGATATGTAGAATTGCTTTCTCAGCACATTGGGGAAGTAAACCCTTAAATCAAAGGCCCACCAGTTTCTATTAATTTGGAAAAATAAATGTTTGTATTGACCTCTTTGCAAACTGTACCACATGTGCAAGACTATCAAGGCAACATGCAGAACAGCAAATACAGCTGCTAGTTTTTCAGTTTATATGGATGGACTTCTTAATCTTACTGTATTTTATAGTGATAATGGTTAATGGGTTTGCACAACATTATGCTTGTAAGAGAATACTTTGAAAACTGATTACTGAGATATGAACTTTCTAAAAAAGTTTTTTTTTTTTTTTTTCTTGAAATATCTATTCACATAATAAAACATAGCTTGGTTATTAAGGTATTAAAGCTTAGAGGAGGAAAACAACAACAATAGCAACAAAAAATATAAATAAAAATAACTTATAATTGCATGGACTCACATAATCTAAAAATGCACAGCATGAAATGCCAAAAGAACAGATGTAGACATCAGTAAAATCTTCCAGTCAATACACAACTATAGATTAGGCTCAACTTATTTCCTAGACAATGACTCAGTTTTAAAACTGAATATATACAAAGTATAGATTGTGCCCTTCACAAGGATATTTAAGCAAGTATTTTATGATTGTGTGTTCAAGTTATGCCTTGATTGATCAGGGCAAGACAACCTGGGAGGGGTCATCCAAAATAATGGGCACCAGGATCTCTTTGATTAAAAATTAACTGGAAACATCTTGTCCAAATGCTTAAGTATGATATCTAATTTTATCTGTCTTTTGTGGTCACCAAATCATGCAGAGTTTACAGAAAAGCACTTATACTCATTTTTTCAGACTTTATCACTTAAAGAAAGCTACATAAAGTTACAATTTTATACCCCAAAGGTATTCTAATGAGTTATTCTAAGATACTCAATTGTAAGGAATATCTGGGATCATTTATCAGACCAAAACTGATAATTAACACAAATACTGACCATTGTTATTTCTGGAGAGCTTTATCTTCTCCAAAAAAGTAGTGTGAGTAGAGAAGGAAAACGATGGTAAAAGTTTAAGAACCAGGATTATGTGTGCTGAATTTTTATTTTTGTATTGATCAAAGTACATGATGAATTTTGAAAATTTGTGTCTGCAGAATTCAAAAACAGTCAAAGAAAGTAAGATTGAGCAAAGGGGCATATCATCTATGCTGAAATTCTCATTAAAATCAAAGAACTTTTCATTTTAACAACAGCTTACAATTTATTGGTCCAAAGTATCTGACCTAAAATGAGAAATAGATATTTTTAGTTTAAAAAACAAGAAGGAAAAAGATGACATATTGGAAAAAAAATAGCTTGCAGCTAAGACCTTGGGCTGTGAGTTCATTAGATTTCAGAGTGTCAGAGGCAGCCAGGATCAATACTCAAGTGATAGACCAACATGGGAAATGATTCAGATATTTCAGAAGTGTGATGGAGTTTCAACACAAGCTTCTAGTCTTCAGATAAGATTTAAAACAACAGATTCTAAACCTGAAAATACAATAATATAAAGTAGGCAATCTCATCTTTTGTCCCTTTTCATAAGTGATGATACTACCTTCTTCCATTCAAAAGGTCATTAGCATCAATAGTTGTCTTCAAAGATTTTGAGAATTTAATTTATACTGAATCTTCAAAGAGAGATCTGACACCATATAAAGATTGAAAGAAAATAATACAATTGCTATGGAAAGATGTAGATTCCCAGTAGAAGTATCTTCTACATCTATTTTATTGAGAAAAATCAGTATTAACAACAATAACAACAATAACAACAAAGCATAATAAAATATTCTTAAATCAAAAATCATAGTTTAGACAATATTTTTATGCTTAAGATCATGTTCCAGAGGCTTGTTGGAATCATAACTCTAAGAAGCCCATAAGGACAGAAGACATACTACTTTTTCTAAGAGAATTTAGCGTGTAAATATAGGATAATAAAGGCAACACAATAGAAAGTATTAATAAAGAACTTTCAGTTTTAAACAACAGCTTATGCTAAAGCAGATACAACTGCCTCATAAAAGGGCACAGATCTCTTGAGTACAACAGCTTATGTTCCTCAACGTTTCTAACAGAAATCATAAAGTGGTAGTTATTTGGTTTGCCTTGTACCAATTTATATGATGTGGCTAACCTTCTAAGGCAGACCTGTGCATCTCACTATGAATATGTACATAGACTATCACATTTTACAAACACAAAATTTAAGACGGAAGTTTGGCACACATTTGAAAGAATTAATATCTTGAAATTTAAAGTGCTTCAATGAGAAATGTCTCTTATCTTAGGTACAGGGACTTCAATACCCAGCAAAACTTCATAAACACTGTTAAAATTTGTTCTGCAGAATGATCAAGAGTGGCCATTATCTTGAAAGGACTTTTCATCTTTCTCATATGCATTTCCAGAAATTATACTTCAGTCTCCATATGAACCTGAGCTTCAGTGATGATTTCACCATCTGCCTGAAAGTTTGCAGAAATAGGCATGGGGAAAATAAACTTAGCACAGGAAGGGACATATAGGAGAAAGCTCCAAGGTATGGACCATTTTTCATGTTCTTGTGTGTATAGAACATAAATATTTTCTGTAGTTAGTTTTTATATTAGTAATGAATAACAAGCACTTTTCTATTTTCTTGTACAATATTGATCTGTTAAACCACCATTACATTGCATACTTTTGCATACACACACCTATGATAAAATTTTCTGTTTATATTTCTGCCAGATAAAAGCATCAAAGCTGCCAATGACTTGAACACAATTTATTAATTTCATTGTTCTTATGAAATGACTACAAGGAAGTAAATCAGATGCTCTGAGGTAACACCAATGTCTGTTAACATGACAATGCTGCAGTTTCTTATGAACACCATGATACAGTGTAATTTGAAAAGACAGAAAACACAAATGATAAAAAACCCTATTACTGGCTGATAAAAAAATATGTAAATAACTCTTAATATTGACAGACCATAAAACTGACTTGTAGCTAACTGCAAGATGAAGCTTAGGTCTTGGACATTTGATACACGACAAAGTTTCTTAAACCCTTAAATTCTGATCTGAGCCCTGTAATGATCCCCTCAAGGCCACAGACTTTATACCTGGCAGATCATTATTTTATAGTTTAATACATTTTCTTCTAGCAAAGCAGTGCATAAACAAGTGCTTTAGCAATTAAACAAATGTTGCAGGGGCATGTAATGGTACCCATACCTCACTTCTATGAGCTTGGTTATCTATATAATAGACTTAATTGCTCCCTCAGTGAGGGACAACATGGACTTCTGCCAGACCTATTTGAAGGAGCCTTCTACTGTGTGTGACCAGCATGAAAACCAAACAAATCTGCTTTGCACTTACAGAGATTGTCAGAATTGTTCTGTCTCCTAGAAAGGGCAAAATAGCAGTGGCACATCTGGCCAGTCACATCAGACAGAAGGAGTAAATAAACAGCTTATGTACTAGCTCCTCCAAGTAAAACTTATGTTTCTTGGAATAAATTCATGGGATTAAGAGTTCTGCATCAAGAAGCCTCCTTAAACTCTTTTTTTCCTTCCTTTGTAAAGCAGAAAACTAATTCCAATGAGGAATGTTCACCAAAAGAGAGTACGCATGAAAAAGGGAAGTGCAGTCACTTGCATGACTGGAATCCAGAATAAATCAAAACATCTTGAACAAAAAAGACTGATTTTAGCAGCTTGATTGGGTAACTAAGAGTGTTATGAAAACCTAGTTTCTACTAGAGCAGCAAAGAACTAGACTTGGTTAGCTCAGAGCTCCTTCCATTTCTGTGTTGCGAGGCTGACAGAGTAATGTTTTCTAATAATAATCTGATAATGATTTCTAATAATATATATATATATATATTTTTTTTTTAAAAAAAGAGGCTCTAGTAGTCTAAGATTAATTTAAAGGGAAAAAAAGGAAAACAAAACAACAACAAAACAACAACAATAAAAAAAAAAAAAGTGAGAGAATGTAATAGGTAAGAGAAGTGTCAGATGCCACTGT
Source organism: Nettapus auritus (assembly GCA_011076525.1). Taxonomy (NCBI): domain Eukaryota; kingdom Metazoa; phylum Chordata; class Aves; order Anseriformes; family Anatidae; genus Nettapus; species Nettapus auritus. Next base: position 130,043,860 of record CM021766.1, on the reverse strand, counting down.
GGTCAACAGCATCAGGCAATGGGAACCTTCAGAAAAGCTGTGGAAAGATTCCAGAGGAATTTCATGAAGTTGTTAGAGAAAATAAGGGGTGTTTTGGCAATTAGGGTACCATTACTTGAAACAGGATCTTTATCAACATTTTCTGTTGTTCCACTAAAGAGAAAGAAAGAAAGAAAGAAAGAAAGAAAGAAAGAAAGAAAGAAAGAAATGAAAAGAATTATTGCTTAAGAAATTAAACTGCTTTCTACCTTGCAATTCAGGAAATTAGGAAATCAACTTTTAACTCAATTGTGGCATATGGGAGTAAAAGTTCTAAGATTTAAATTCTTCAGTAACAGAAAATGAAGACTTCAGAAAAAAACAGGAGTGTCTAAATAAATGAACAAATCACACTTATAAAATGCAAAAGTAAATACCATTAGTGACCAGGCATCTATCAAGGCATCACAGAATCACAGAATCACAGAATCACAGAATATTCTAGGTTGGAAGAGACCTCCAAGATCACCGAGTCCAACCTCTGACCTAATGCTAACAAGTCCTCTACTAAACCATATCCCTGAGCTCTACATTTAAACATCTTTTAAAGACCTCCAGGGATGGTGACTCAACCACTTCCCTGGGCAGCCCATTCCAACGCCTAACAACCCTTTCAGTAAATAAGTTCTTCCTAATATCCAACCTAAACCTCCCCTGGGGCAACTTTAGCCCATTCCCCCTCGTCCTGTCACCAGGCACGTGGGAGAATAGACCAACCGCCACCTCGCTACAGCCTCCTTTCAGGTACCTGTAGAGTGCAATAAGGTCGCCCCTGAGCCTCCTCTTCTCCAGGCTAAATAGTCCCAGGTCCCTCAGCCGCTCCTCATAAGACTTGTTCTGCAGACCCTTCACCAGCTTCATAGCCCTTCTCTGGACTCACTCGAGCACCTCCATGTCCTTCTTGTAGCGAGGGGCCCAAAACTGAACACAGTACTTGAGGTGCGGCCTCACTAGAGTCAAGTACAAGGGGACAGTCACTTCCCTGGACCTGCCGGCCACGCTGTTTCTTATGCAAGCCAGGATGCTGTTGGCCTTCTTGGCCGCCTGAGCACACTGCTGGCTCATATTCAGCCAACTGTCAACCAAAGCATCAAAGCATCTATCTTTAGCTTAAACTTTGTTAATCAGCACAGAGTTGGCGATATTAAAAACACTAGTGTTTTCTTGTGTCTCAGTAAAAAAAAAAAAAAACTGCAATAGGTTGTGTAATGACTTTCCTCTCTTATCATACTCTGGAAAATATAACATCACTTTTTTTTTTAAAAAATTTGTTTTCTCAGAAAACATGCTTAGAAACTACGAGACACTAACATGCCTAGCACTCCTCAAGCCTTCTTCCCTACAGTATTACATCATCTTTCTGGGGGGCATAGAGGGAAGAAAGTAGATTTAAGTCTGGACAATGATTTCTTCTGGATATCACTAAGCTAATAGTGAGATAACAGCCATAGGTCCCCAGCCAAATAGAAATTAGTTGAATGAAAATTGAAAGTGTACAAATAACACATACGTACACACATATATCTGTGTATGTGTGCATGTAATCAAAACATACATTTGTGAGATGAAGGAATGGGAACAGAATTTCACCTAATTTGCACATACAAAATTAGAAGGTAAACAATTGTAAATGGAAATTTTCTGTTCCGAGCATTCTATTATGCACTACAAACCATGTACCAAGCCTGCTGACCCAAATGGTCTCAGAGTCTGACCTGAGTGTCTGCAAGGCCTGCAGGCTGAGGGCCTGCAGTGGTGTGTGAAGCTTACATAAAATGTTCTTTCATTATACCAATCAACTTTTATTACCGAACAAATTCAGTTCAGTTGCAAAAAACATTTGGTGTGTCAGCAAAATTATTTTTTGTTCAGCCTTTAAGTTTTCCAAAGGAAGGCAGTCAACTTGTTTCTTGCCAGCAAATCAAAATGAAAAACCATTACAATTCTGCAGCAGTTTCAAAAGCAAACTACTAAAGATTTTACACAAAGTCCCTGAATATTTGTTTTTGTGTTGTTGAAACAGGCTGATGTAATTTGAGAAGTATCAGCTCAGCAAACATCAACATTTTAATGGACTGCAGAACATGGCTCTCCAAATGCTTTGGCACATCTACCAACAACTTCTAGATACATAAATGGTTAATTCTGAGTAGTGTTTTGTGACAGCAGAATGAAAATTTTTAGTCACTGTTTCCAGTGTCACATTTTATGGACTGGAAAAAGGAGCAGTTGTCTGTTGCAAACTGCTGAGATGTAGCTTAGACAGAACACCTGCTTTATACCAAAGTGCAATTCATCACAGGTTGACTCCATAATGTTGACTAAAGTATGGTGCAGAGATGCCCAGCTAGATGGAACAGTTGACAGAGTCAACAGATGACAGAGTGAACAGTAGCAGTGAGCAATCCCTTCTTGTACAGTGATGTTGACTTACATTAAGAATGTACAAGAGAAATCAAAGGCACTCCTATCAGTAGAATTTATTAATATAAACTGGGTAAGATATTATGCTGATAAGTTTATTAGCTTGTGTTGTTCAGTCCTTCACTCCACTGTAGGAGGTTCACCTTCTGACAATATTTCTAATTGGTTTTACTTGAGCTTTTGTCCATTGAGCATTTACTCTCAGCAGAAAGCTACTGCAACGATGGCTAACAATCTTCCAATATTGAAACCACAAATATCCAGGCACGATGTTTCTGTGTACAAATGGAGACAACTGTCTATACTCTATTCAGTTTCTAAACTTAAGAATGGAAAAACTGAATGAGATTAGAGTTAATTTGCAATGTTTAAGGATTTGTTTTTCATCCAACAACAATTTCCAGGTGACATGATTATGTCACAGTAGTACATAGAAGAGTGCTACAAGAAAATGGAATAGATTTTTTTTTTTTTTTCTTATTTCTAAGAAACAACTATGAATGTCATGAGTAGGAGCTGGACACCCAGCAGAATACCTGATAAACATTTAATCAATGAAAGTTAAAGGATGTAGAAGACTCTCCATTGTTAGATGCATTGTTTCCACTAAATTGATCTAGGACAGCTTTTAATCACAAATTACTCAGCTATGCAAAAGGATCACTGCAAAAGTAATTCTGTGATCTGCTATATAGGACTTTACCAGAAATACTAATATCCCCTCTGACATTCAAGTCCATGAATCTCTAGAAGAAATCTTAAAATATGAAAGAGGGACACACTCATTTTTCTTTTCTACAGAGAAAGGTAATTCTGGCTATGAAATCCAACTAGTTTTGCTGCACCAGGAGCAAAGTTTATAATTCTCACAGAGGAGGTAGTGCTGGTAACAAGAATTGAAGACATTGCATGGGATGAGACATGGCTGAAGAAACAATACTTAAAAGAGTGCAAGCTGACAAATAAGCCACAAGGAAGAATAGGATTTGATGTGGCTGATGTGGCACAAGGGAAACAAAAAGCCAGGAAAGCCTTGTAGACCAAATACAGTCAATGTCACCATGCTAGCCTTGGTACATAGCCTTCAGCATGCTGCGTGTGTCCCAAAAGCTGACATACAAAGGATGGGAGAATAGAAAAACATGAGTATGAATATGCATAGAATATGAGTAGAATATTGTGTTGAAGTAGAATCACATGCAAGGAAAAATAAAAAATAAAAAATAAAAGAAAAAAAGGAAAAAAAGAAAAAGAAAGACATTTACTGTTTGACTCACACACAGCCCACAATACAGATGAACAAATTTCTGTCTCTGGACCACTGTAGCTATTCTCTATGGCAGTAAAAGATACAGTATCACTTTCATGTTTCTCCAAAGAGCTAGTCAGTGCACAGGCAGGAATTTGAATAATTTACAGCAGAATGTCATTAATCCTGCTACTCCAGGACCTTATCAAAGTGCAGATTAATGAGGGGTCATATAACTTCAATGTGCTACTGCTAACACGCGCAATCACTCTGCTGCTTAACTATTATACTTTTTTCAGTGAGGAGTGAGCACTTTAATGAAAACAACAACTTTAAGTGGCTGTATAGGAATAAGAAGCTTTTTAGTGGAAATAGGAGGGACTTAACATTTAGCTACAATCACTTAGATTAATTAGTTCTGGAACATTTATATTCCACTGTATAAAAGTTAAGAAGTAGTGACAATAAATAAATACACCAACCTTACAATCCTGTTTTCAAGGATTTCTTGCCTTTTCAGGAGTTTCTATCTCCATTTCACGGGATAAGAAATGCAAAATGGGACTTGTACTCCTCCACAGTGAGTGGTGATATTTTGAACTGAGTGAATCCAGACATTGTCATTTGGAATGTTACCATATCCTGCTTTTCTCCCACCTCATCTTACTAGTGTGGCAGAGAGCTCCTGACCCCACTGCACCAGTATGGGTTTTTAGTACACAGCACGGAAGTAGGTTTGTATTAAAATATCCAGCTGAAGTGGAGTTACTGCTAGTTTACTAGGAATAACTGGCTGTTTCCTCACACTGAGTCCATCGCTGAACATTTGCAGCTAAAACATGCAGCCAGTTCATACAGACTGTGCTGCCTAGCAGGAAAAGAAAGTGATTTTAGTGGATTTCACTAACATTAACAATTCCACATGTAAAAACACTGTAAATTCAACTGAGCACACAATTTTAGTGTCTGATTAAAGTCTGTGTAGCACTACAGAAATAAATAAAAATGCTCTGTGATGGTTAAAACATTTAGTCAGCCAATTCAAGAACAGAAACTGAGATTCAATACACCAATATCCTACAGTATACCCAGTTTTTGAACTGACACTTTATATATAGGATAGCTGCCCAGATGTTAGAAGGTAATCATAATTTAAAAGACTTTGCTTTACTGTCCTGAGCTAATAGTGGCTACTAGACTTCAGACATATGGTAAAAACAGACATATGGAAACTGCTGTTGTTCCATTTCAGCTTTGTCCAGGAAGTATCACTGACATGGTACTATACAGAAGTGGGCAAAAAGGACAAAGAACAGATAGAATCCTTTGGTAGGGCAGCTGAGCAATGCTGGCCTGCCCAGCACGCTAGTAGAAAAAGCCAGATTTCCTCCTTATGTGAGGAGAATTAATAATATAAATTTTTGCTGAAACTGCATCTCTTACAGATTATTGAAGTTAAAGATCTTCTCAGTGATATCACTGTAACATTGAAGCAAAACATTAAGAAGTGTATTTGGTGAGGTGTATAAAATTCTAGAAAATAATGATGATTAATAACACAATGACAGTGTTAAATAAAAAAGGAAACTTTAAAGCTTGTAAAACCAAAAATGTTCTGTTAACTCAGAAGTGGATTAGTGTTCAAAGCGCTTCAGGACTCGACACCATGTAAAGGCTGATTTATACTCCAGGCATCATAAAGCCTACCTACTTCAGAATGACAAATAGCACCGCGCTGAGATCTCAATGGCAGCCCCAGAGCACTCACATCAAATGTCTTCCATCTTAATAGCTGAGCCTCTGCAATTTTCCTCATTTAAAATTCTGAGCGTTTAACATTGCTTGTTGCATCTAAATCCAGATACAAAAACCTTCAAATCAAACTATTTACCTCAAGTGAAATCTTTCCTGAATAATTCATAAGCAGCAAGGAAATTGGAAGTAAAGGAGCTGAAGAGTGTTTTAATGAAGTCTAGAGGTTCAAATATAATGGTATAAAAGCTATTATGGATCTTTTCTAACCTTATAAGAAAGAATATCAGTCTCTGTAACAATGAAAGGTCCCAACAAACAAGAAAAGATTCAGGTTCAGGTGTCTTGTTGTCAGTGACTGATGCTGCTAACAGAATCACACAGATTACTGCTGAGAAAGGGCTGATATTTGAAGCAATTCCCGATGAAGTGTATGAAGTATTCAGATTGATTCTCATTCTTCCTGCTCCCATGAAGGGTATTGATCTTTAAAGTAGTTATAATAAGCATCAATTCAATTAGAATAAAGTATGAACGTCAAGAAAATTACTTGCTTAAAATGACTTTTTCAACTCTTAAAGGCCAGGCAAAAATAAATAAATAAATAAATAAATAAAATTTGCTGATTATGTATTGTAGCTGGTTATTTCACTGTGGGAATCAAGGTATTGTATTTTCCTGTTTCAGCAAATCCTCTCTGTGAAACAGATACTACCAAAATTCTTGGTTGATTTATCTGGGATATCAGTGGCAGCAAGCCAGTATTGTCATCAAATAGCATCTGCCTTCTAAGCAAGACTTATTCTGAGTATCGTTAATTTTAACCATTTATCCACAGAAACAAATAAACAAAAAAAAACACTCAACCAACCAACAACAACAACAAAGAGAGAGAGAGCTCCTATTTAGCAGTAACACTAACTTTCTGAAATTTAGGGATATCAGTGTCTTCAGTCAAAGTTCTTCTGTACAGCTGGTAAACAATAAGTTAATTCCTCCCTGTTCCTGATTAACAATATTGGTCCAAGAACAATGTGATTACTTAAACCAACAGAAATAAATATTTCATATTTTCTTTTGTAAGACTGCATATCGTTAGTACATGCACCCATTTTTCTTCCCCCTGCCATACCCCTCCCTCTGTTAACACAGTGAAATAACAGCATTATTACATGAATTGGACTGTTGAGTAAAAGTACATTTTTACCTCAATAAAAAGAGCATAAATCATACCTTTGCAGACTAACATCCCCGTGATAAAAGTAGAAACAGATATTCTCCTAGACACCACTAATGAAGGCATAGATAATGAAGGCATAATGAAGGCAATAGTACAAAGGTGTACCGGGGAATAACATTTTTTCATTTTTAAAGATAATATTATTTGCATCTGACTCAACTGTAGTACAACAAAATAGTTAACACTTTGACATACATTCAGAGTGTTAATGTATTAAAGTTGTTCATTGATTAATGTTGTTGCTTGAAGTTGAAGTATACCCAGAATTCTTTTTACTTGAAATAAACAGAGATCTAGTCTGAGCTCTGGCAGGTCCTGGGCCAGTGCTGCAGCCCATGGAGACAAGCCCACGCAGGAGCAGGGGGTCTGGGGGGAGCTGCTGCCTGTGTGGGGCATATGCTGGAGTAGTTTGCTCCTGATGGATGGACCCCATGGTACAGACCTATGTTGGAGCAGTTCTTGAAAAGCTCCAGCCTGTGGGAAGCCCCCAGAGGATCAGTCTGGGAAGGATGGCATCCTGTGGGAGGGACCCCACATGGAGCAGAGAGTGACTGTGAAGGAGCAGTGGAGACAAAGTGCTATAGACTGATCTCAATCCCCATTCTCCCACTCCCCTGTGCCACTCACAGGGAGGAGGTAGAAGAGGATGGATGGGGGGAAGGTGTTAGCTTCTTTCCTTTGCTTCTCACTTGTTAGTAATAGGTAATAAATTTCTCTAACCTCCCTACTCTGTGTCTGTTTTGCCCATGACAGTAATTGTTGAGTAATATCCCTGTCCTTATCTCAACGCTTGAGCCCTTCTCATTACATTTTCTCCCCTTTTCCCTATGAGGAGGGGGTGTGAGAGAGCAGTTGTGGTGGAGCTCAGCTTCCCGCCTGAATAAAGCCACCACAACATCAAAGTAAATCATTTTCCTCTTTTGAAGCACTCCTTCTTCTCCCTCCCCCAACACTTTAAATGAATGGCTCATGAGCCATAATACTCTTGAGGACTGAAATTTTCCATCGACACATGCAGGTGAGTAATTCAAAGCAAAAGATGTTAATTTATTTGTTCTAATTTCCTGAAAATCTGTGTGGATTTAAAAAATAACAAACGAGTCTGAACTCTCAGGGCTGCCATCATGAAACACATTCCAGTGAGATATTCTGCCTCTGCGTTCAACTTTAATAATTGTGTCACCAAACTAAGCTTTCTAAAAAAAAAAAAAATGTACCTAGGCATATAAGGCACAGTACAATGTACTATTTATATATTACAGTACCTGCATACTTTACGTTTTAGAAAATTTAGGCCCACATATATATAAATGTTTTCTCACATCAACCGTAGTTTCAGAAGATGCATAACAACTGTTTTTCCAATTCTATATATTGGAAAATCTAGGATTCACTAGGAGACCACTGATTTTGAAATTCATTAGAGTGAACTGGTAATTCTTCTAATGTAAAGCTGTATGAACATTTTACCATCTTTGATTTTATTATTCACTAAAGACCCAAATAAACTATGCATGATTCATGAACTTACTTTTAAATTTAGTATCACAGAAAATCTGAGTGCACAGGTATTGTCAATTCTATCTATTTCAGGATGATTTGCCTTATTAATGCATTTTCTCTGTTCATCTTTCTGTATGATGTAGTAGGTTTTACAAATTGAGTAGGTTTTACAAACTGAAAATTTCTGATATAATAAATTGTAAATAAATTTACTACAAAATAGGATCAAACCTTCTAAACATTAAAAAAATGAAGAAGCCAAGTGTTTGAAAAGTCTTGGATTTGACTGATTCTGCTGCTTAATTATATTTTGGACCACAACACCAAAACACCTATCTGTTAGTCCAAAGACAGTTAATCTATAAATATATATATATATTTCTCTTCAAATGTAGTGATATTTCACCTTTTGAGTTTCAAGTAAATCCTTATTTTTTAAGGGCTGCTCCTTGGTCTTTGATAGTCTCTTCAGTGAAACTTAGTGACACAGAAATTTAGAAGTTTCCTATACAATAATCCAAATTCATTGGTTTTGAGAAACTTGAGATGATCAAATCATCATAGAATCATAGAATCATAGGATGGCTTGGGTTGGAAAGCACCTCAGAGATCATCTAACTCCACCCCCCTTACTATAGGCAGGGATGACACCCACTAGAATCATGGAATCATAGAATCATAGATTCATAGAATCATAGAATGGCTTGGGTTGGAAGGTACCTCAAAGATTGTGGCGTAATGACCACATGGACACCAGGGTTATTTTAGGATCAGTAACTGTTACTTCTTTATTGATTACATAATTTCAGCTCTCTCTTAGTGAAGGCCTAACTTCATATCTCATATTGAGGGCATAACTTCTTTTTGCATCCCCATACTGAGGACAGGCTGTCTTCTTATACCATTCCCCCCACAGCAGTACTTTTCCAATAAATATTCATTGGTCAACAACTTTGCCTGGCAACAGCAAACACCCAGGAACTTCCATGCCTTAACGGCTGGAGAACAAGCAACCAGAGACACAAGGCATTTCCTGAATCACCCTTCTTTGTTCACTCTAAAATCTTTACATTCCTGATAGCCTCATCATTAAGAGTCTGATGTTATCACCAACCATGGGGCTTGTCGACCCTTATGGTCACACTCACATGAAAGATCATCTACTTCCAACCTCCCTGCCATAGGCAGGGATACTACCCACTAGATCAGGTAGCTCAGGGCCTCATATAACCTGGTCTTGAACACCTCCAGGGATGGGGCATCCTTAACCTCTCTGGGTAACCTTTTCCAGTGCCTTACCACATCTGAGTGAAAAATTTACTTCTAACCTCTAATCTAAATCTCCCCTCTTTTAGTTTAAAACCATTCCCTCTTGTCCTATCATCTACCCAAGTAAGGAGTCTTTCTCCATCCTTTTTATAAGACTCCTTTAAGTACTGATAGGCTGCAATGAGGTCACCTCAGAGCCTTCTCTTCTGTAGGCTAAACAGCCCAGCTCTCTCACCTTATCTTTGTAGTAGAGGTGCTCCAGACCCTTGATCATCTTTGTGGACCTCCTCTGGACCCACTCAGCTCCACATCCCTCTTGTGCTTCGGGCTCCAGACCTGGACGCAGTACTCCAAGTGGGACCACACAAGATAGAGGGGTAAAGTCACCTTCCCCGATGTCTCGCCACTCCTCTTTTAATGCAGGCCAAGATGTATTTGGCCTTTTGGGCTGCAAGTGTGCACTTCCTGCTCATGTCAAGCTTTTCATTCATCAGAACCCCAAAGTCCTGTTCCACAGGGCTGGTCTCAATGAGTTCCTCTAGTCTGTGCTCTCGTCTGGGATTGCCCCAGCCCAGGTGCAGCACCCTGCATTTGCACTTGTTGAACCTCATTAGGTTCATGTGGGCCCACTTCTAAAGCCTGTTCATGCCTTTGGATGGCATCCCTTCCTTCTATCGTACCAACTGCACCACTCAGCTTGGTGTCTTCTGCAAACTTGCTGAGGGTGCACTCAATCCCACTATGTCGTTGATAAAGATATTAAACAGTAGCAGTCCTAGGACATACTCTTGAGGTACATCGCTTGTCACTGGCCTCCAGTTGGACATAGAAACATTGATCACCACTCTCTGTGTGTGACCCTCAAGCCAATTCCTTATCCACTGAATAGTCCATAAATCAAATCTATATCTCTCCAATTCAGAGACCAGGATGTCTCTGGTATGTGGTACCTTGTCAAAGGCCTTGCAGAAGTCCATGTAGATGACATTGAACTTCCTTTGTCAACTGATGCAGTCACTTCATTGTAGAAAGCCATCAGATTGGTCAGGCACGATTTACCCTTGGTGAAGCTATGCTATACACTATTTTTACTACTGACCCCTCGAGCATCTTTCCAAGGGACATAAAGTCCCTTTTGATGTTTCAGAGTCTCCTTGTTGCAGCCTCAGTTGTCCCTCCATGAAAGAGCAGGAATGGCAGATAGTCCTCCGGCTTAACCTAGCTCAGTAGCCTCTTTGTGATGTCACAAATACTGGTCCCAGACAGGCAGCAAACCTCTCTTGAGAGATTGCCTGGGTAGGAAAAACATGCCTCAGTGCCTCTCAGAGAGGAATCTTCAATTACCAACATCCTCTGTGGGGTTTTTTTGTTTGTTTGGTTGGTTGGTTTTTTTTTTTTTTTTTTTTTTTTGAATGCTGCAGTTTCTAACAGTATCCATCAATCCTGGAGAAAATGGAGTCCAGTACAGAAAGGAGAAGAAGTAGAATGAAGTTCTGGAGAGCCAAACTTAAGAATCTTCCTTCTCATTTTTATGAGAATTGTCACAGAATTGGTCCCTCAGTCCCTGCCCAGAGATTCAGGGAAGCTTGACTGGCAGTAAAGACTGAGACAAAGATTAGCATAATTTTTGAGATATATAAATTAAATTCAGTTCAATTTATATATAGAAAAGTCTAGGAAACCATATTTTGTTTCAAATGTGTCAGGAGCCTTCAAAATGTTTGTGTTTTGCTTCTGTTGACTTTTCTTTCAGATAGGAAAATGCACATTGCATTGGCTACTATTTATTCTATGCAAGCTTTTTGAGAAATATCTATGGAATGAAGCCTTCTGAGTATAATTCCAATGCATTTATTCAACATATTTCTGATTCAAATTCATTCTGAGCTAAATTATTTGCTCTAAGTGCCACATACACTTTATTATTCATCAAAGTGAAAATAGGCATCCCTTTCACTGTTATTTCATATTTTCTGAATGTCTGACCTCTCTTCATTGATCTCAATATCTCCAGTATGTGCATCAAAGGAAAACACAATTAAAAAGGAAATCTGAAAGCCTATAGTTATCAAAAACTGAATTATCTAGCTTTTTTTTTTTTTTTTTTTTTTTTTTTTTGTGACAGTTAAAGTGTCTTCTTGTACATAGCAGTATATTCAGCAACAGGTTGAATCTGTGTGCACTTTACATAATGATTTGTGAACATTTTGGAACACAAAAAACACAAAACTTTCTCTAAGAATGACTCTGATTCAACAGTAGAATGATTCATGTTAATATTTGGCAAGAATATGAATAGGTGGAATTAATTAAAATATATATTAACATCCGACTGATTAAAATAAATACTTTTCAAATAGATTGTGTGATGCTGAAGTCACATAATGTTTAAAAGTTCTTTGGAGATTCTACCCAAAATACTAAAAAAAACTATTTCTGCTTTAGTTACACAGAGGAAAAATATTATTTAAGTGAAACAATGGAAATGACAATATAATATATATATATGCATATATATATTATATATATATAGCATATGCATCTATACCACTGATATACAAGGGAGATTGATGTTCTGGGGAAAAAAAAAAAAAAATCAGCATCTCTCAAAAAACATAGACCCCGCAACCCTTAAGTTTGGATTTCCAGTGCAGTTAGTGCTGATATTTTATTCATAAAAATATATTTGTACACACATGTATATATACACACATATATTTATATACTTTATCCTTCAAGCTATCACTGTATATCAAGGTCTGGCATCATCATGGAATGTAGATACTCTTCTGCATGTCTGGGCAGTTTCTACTTGAGAATGCAAATATAGTCCTATGTGATGTGAAACTTGTAGTAGTCAGGGAAGATGTGTGTATATGCACACACAGTGTGTGCTTTACTTTATATACACTTAGCTTAATTTTAGATGGCCTCTAATGAAGGAATACTTTCTTTAGGTGAAAGTGTTTATTCCTACTAAAATTAATTATCATTTCCTGGTTAGTTGAAAGCACTAATGTATTCAGTCTTAATGCAGTATAACAGTTTTAAATTTTTTTTTTTTTCCTCACCCAGTTGCTTAAGAAAAAAAAAAAAAAAACATGATAAGAAATAATTATATATATATATATATATCATTTATTTAATTATTTTTTTTTATGATTTAAATTCACTCTTTAAAGATAGCCTAGAACATGGTGAAGACAAAAAAAAAAAAAAAAAGTAACCCTTGAACACTTAAAGGCCCTGTGTCCCACTTCTGAGGGTAGTCAAAAATAAAGGACCTGATATCCAAAGGCAACTCCAATCTTAATGCCCTATATGAGTTACAATGAGGAGGGCACAGCCGTATACTTGAGCTTACAGAGGTGGCAGTGCCTCCCATTTGGCCAATTCAGAGAGCAGGGTGACCGTTGCACATCCACTTGTGTCATTCATGCAAACTACCATAAATACATCAGAAGATCAAAGAGACTTAGTGCTGCCACTTTTTCCCTGAAGCAGGAGCAACAAGGGACGGGGCCCATTGAAAAAGCCTGCTTCATACCCATTGCAGTAGTGTTACACCACTCACAGGGTAGTGCCTCTCTTACATGTTCACCTCAAAGCTTAATGTGAAAATTGTATAGGTTTCTGATCTGAAGAGATATAAAGATACAATAAACCAGATGAGTGGGAAGAAGAAATTGAGATATCTATATTTCCTTGAATTTGGAGAAATAAGCACATTTTAAGATAAAATAGGAAGTGACAGACCATTCCAGTTGCCATACTTTATTTACCACAAGCTTCGGCTTGTATTAATGCTAAGTTTTTGGTTCTTAAACATTTTATGAATCAGAGTGACAAGAAGCTAGACCTTCAGTTAGTTATAGATAAATTGTTAGGATAGAAGTGAATCTCCCTAATCCTTCTGTTTGAAGTTCTGCTTTGAGAACTTTATTATGATTTATTGATTGTGTATGATTTAGGAAAGAAAAGTGATCATGGGAATAGGAGGAGGGAGAGAAGATTTCCTTTACAAAACAACATAACATGATAGAAACATAAAAGCCCTTACATGTTAATATTTAAGACAGGTTTTTATTAAAACAAATTTCATTTTCATCAATGATATAGTGCAGAATTCAATTCCTCCCCAATGAGTGACACAGGCACGTCTGTAGAAATAACTAATGGGAGCAGAACCTTCATCTTATTCACAGTCATGCTGAAAGTGTCAAAGAAACTGTCAGTTCAAATTTGTAAGCTACCAGTTGACATCAAGACTTCTTAGAGTTGCAATAAATAGATTAAAAGGTTGTTATAATTAATATATTTTTTGAATCAATGGTGATCATTCCTGTGCAGTAACTATCCACTAAGAATAGCTGTAGGATTTCTATTTATTTATTTATTTATTTATTTATTTATTTATTTATTTATTTATTTATTTATTTATTTTTACAACACACAAACAGTTTTGGCTGCAGAAAATACTAAAATGTTCCTAAGAATAAACATGTATTTTTGACAAGCAATATCAAAGCATATTTTCCCCACATTTTAGAGGGATTCTCCAATGCATCTTCACAAATGCATTGGATTCTTCACAAATGCATACTTCTGCTCTGCATGCATTTTTTTTAGTTGTTCCTAATCATACTTTACACAAACGAAGCTTAAAAATGAACAAAACAATAATGGGTAACTCTAACTGTCCTTAGATTTTTATTTTTATTTTTATTTTTTTAATCAGAAACTCTTATTTGGTGTTCCAGATTAAGTTCACGCCTTTTAAATTAAGAAAATTATTGTAGCTGCTTTGCCCATAAATGTTAAATTTGGTAACCTTTAAAAAAAGGGGGTAGTGCATTTAATATAAGCAAAGATAATGATTCAAGGAGGTGCACAGTGCTGCAAGGCACAGAGCCTTCCTTACAAGTCATCACTGTATTGCAAACATCATTATAGAATCTGGAATCTCTTTGCTGCATGTCCAGGCAGTTTGCATTTAAGAATGCAAATGCAGTCCCTTGTATGTGATATGGAAATTGTAGTAGTCAGGGAGGAAAAGGGAGAGGGGAAAATTCTTCTCCTCTGTCACCTGCTGCTTAGTTATGATGTCTTTTGGAGGAAAACCTTATGGCAAATAAGGAGACATACTTGTGTTCCCTCCTTTACTCTACAGCTGTAGATCAGGACTTTCCACACCAGAACCTTCCAGCAATGAAGCACCATCTTGTCTGTTACAATCACTAGCAAAGTTGTTGGTCTGACTGCCAGCACAAAAAGTATTACATATGTTGTACAGTCATTTTCTCTTCAAGTGTATTGTCTTTTTCTATAATTCCTTTGAGCTTTGCTCAAAATAAATAAATAAAATCTAGAATCAAGTCTAACTTTTAAAGTCTTTAGTGTGTTTGCAGAAGTAGGACTACAGCATTGCTTTCCTAAATGAAGGTTTTTTCATGATGTCCTTGTTTCAGTTAGGACTTGTTTTGGATTAGGATGAGAAGAATGCTGATAACATGCTGATGTTTTGGTTGTTGTAGAGCAGTGCTTGTACCAAGCCAAGGACTTTTCAGCTCCTCGCTCTGGCCTGCTAGCAGGCAGGCTGGGGGTGTAGCAAGAGCTGGGAGGGGACAGACCCAGGACAGCTGACCCAAACTGGCCAGAGGAGTATTCCATACCATCTGATGTCATGCTAAACAAAATATAGGGGTGGCTAGCTGGGATGGGGGGACTGGCTGCTTGGGGTAGACTGGGCATCAGTCAGCAGGTGGTGAGCAATTGCATTGTGCATCACTTGTTTCATACACACTATTATTATTATTACTATTGTTATTATTATTATTATTATTTTCTGTCTTAATAAACTGTCTCTATCTCAACTCTCGTTTCACTTTTCCTTTTCTCTCCCCCATCCCAGAGGGGGGAGGGAGGGTGAGCAGACGGCTGTGTGGTGTTTAGCTGCCAGCCAGGTTAAACCACAACACATGATTACTGAATTGCTTTACTATTTACACTCCTGAAAACATTACTTATCTTGTACAACAACAAGTTATCCTGTTGAAGTCATCATCATGGGACAAAAACAGTATTCTTTGGGAATGCAATTCAGTCAGAGGACAAAGCATAAAAAAATGGGACACCAGTTAGATAGCCCTATCAGAAATATCTGTTACCATGAAGGGTTCTTTAGGCAGTAATAATCCACCAAAAAGCTTAAGCTATTTATAACAGCAAAGCAAGATCTAAGGTCTAGCATCATCAGTCTAACAAAAGCAAAGACCTGAAGAGTTAAGCATATTCATGATGACAAATATCAAAAGAGAATTTATGTTTGTTAGGTGGGAGCTTGGCAGGACAGCAATGTTAGGGGAATGTCTTTAGCCAGTGTCACTCTAACAAATTTTGCATCAGCTGAAGACCTGCTTATAGATTTAGATCTTTAATGGAGAGGTGTAAATCCTAAGAAACCATAATGCTTTCTAGCCACTCTGAGCTCCACATGGTGAAAGCCACCTCTGACTGGAACAACAGGTTCTTTTTTTTTTTAGAAAAACATTACTTTTAGAGACATATGCACTTTGAAAACTGACCATATCCCATTATTTTAGCTGACTAAAACCACTCCTTTTTCAAGAAAGCTTTTCAGGAAACGACAATGGCTATTTGAAATTATTAGTGGAGAAAGTGAGTATTTTATCCTACCATGACTGTTTTGAAAAGTTTAAGTTCTCTTCAAAACATATTTTATAGATATGTGTTTCCTCAGAGACACCAGTATAGTGCAGTATAACTGAAACTAGAGATTCAAGACTGTTGTACAGCCTGCTTCTCCATTCAGATGGCAAAGGTTATATTTTTAAATATTGGAATAATACAGTCTATATTATGCCAATAGCTATTGTACTAAAAAGCATATCAGCAGTTTATATTTGGTCCCTCAGTAAGGCTACGTTATCAGAAATTATGAGTTACATTGCATATTGAATGTAAAGACCATCTGAGATTCTATAGAAGTCAATGAAAATACTTATATTAGCATTAACAGATATTAAATCACACCCTTAAAATCAAGTTAATGAGAAAGATATTTATACCATTTTCTTGTAAGGAAAAATAAAAAAAAAAAATCTCAGTGGGAATTTAAATGTACAATTTTATGATGAGTAGTTATGAACTACCTCTAGAGGTTTTTGGAAAATTACAGGAAATAAATAAATTATAGGACTACTTATCTTCAGACAAGAATTGTTCTTTTTTTCTGAAGTTCATGTATAGCAATTTTTCTCAAAGCAACAATACCAGCAAACAACAACAAAACCACCCACCAATACCAGCTTTTGTTGTTTAAAAGAAAACCAAAACCAATAACAATTTTAAGAAATATTGCTCTTACTTTTTTTTTTTTTTTTTTTTCTACCTTTACACACATACCCTATCCCCAAACACACTGTGAAATCATTAAGTAATAAGGCATAATAACTGGGGATATTATTGCTACTTCTTGATAATACCCAGAAATAGGGGTGACAAAGACACACAAAGTCTAGGTGACATATTATATGTAGGTTATTTATGTATTAATGGGAAAAAAGTTGACTAAAAAAAAAGTGAGATTAAGTAGCAAAATAGGTGTTGAAGGGTACAATAATGAACTGCAGAATTCTATGTTTACTAATTAAACTGCAGAGATAAAGTTGACGTGTCAAGTAAACATTCCCAAAATTATCAGCTAAACACCAAGGTCTGCTACCTCTTGTAAAATAAATTCCTGATTATACTTCACAGAGGCAAAGATTGCTGGGTGGGCAACAAAGACTACCTGAAGAAAAAGTCTCTTTACAAGAAGTCACTGCATCTGCTGTGCTGATACTGCCCCTTTCACCACTTCAGGTTTCAAAAGACATCTTGATTTTAGACTTCTAAATTCAGTAACTTATGGATTAAATTTAAGTCCAAGAACAGTTCAAATTTAATAAGCATTCCTGAGAAGTACTCATGTCTGTAGCCAGAGATATTCAGCTCTTCTCCTTGTAACTCATGTCCTACTCTTCCAACTGACATATTATTTGTCTCCAAAAGCTCTGCAACTAATGCTATAAATACCCATATCCAACTTAAAAAAAAAAAAAAAAATGGAATTCGGAACCTGCTTTCATCTGAAAATCTTGAAGTTTTGCAGTACCAACTCTAGACATTTTTCTAAAACTCATTTAAATACATAAATGTGGAAGCCTATACATTGCTGTCAGATTATAACATAGCAAAGGCCCATCTCTACATTTCATTTTTTTTAATCTGCTAGGCAGAACACTTGACTTTGTTAGGAACAATTTCTTGGTTGACTTGAGTCAGAAATTAGCATTGCAGAACTACAAGTATTGTTTAAGAGCCTTAGCTATTATTATCTCTAATGTTATTACCACCTTATGTCAGGAGCTACTAATTGGTAACAACACCAGTATCAGTTACACACAGACTTCAGAATTATCTAATGAACTTAGCATAGATTCCTCTTATAATTCTTTTTAAGAATAAGTGTTGCATGTTGAATTTATGTAACACTTGTATAGACCTTTCATAACCTTTTTAAAGATTAATTTCTCTATTCCCTTACCTAGCTCTCATTTGGAGCAATACTTAATTGCAATTTCTTTCTTCTTCTGATAATCATACAAGCATCACAGAACTGCAGAGTAATCTAAGAGGAAAAGTATTCTCTCCCCAACATACACCCAAGGGATATTTGATTAACACACTGCTTTTGTTTTTTGTTTTGTTTTGTTTTTAAACTAGGCATGGATAGCAATTTACATTCTCCTGAGACCTCCAAAGCTATCTGGCTACAAAACAAAAAGTATTTAAATGTTTTAGTGTTTTTTGTTGCTTTTTTTGCTTTTTTTTTTTTTTTTTTTTTTTTTTTTTTTCCATCCCCTATATTTCTAAGGATAAAAACAAATTGAGTGATATCAGGTGAAATGACCATGAAGATCAAATGCATTTTTCAAATCAGAAACTTTATTTTCTAGAAGATCAGTAAAATAAACATAAACATAAAAATACCCTTTTGAACAACATGCAATCCAGCTAAAGCTGCAGAAAGTTTTGAACCCAACCCTTCTAAACTGAAATTTTTTAAGCACACTATTTATGTGATTAGGGAGACTCATATAAGCCCTGAGGCTTTATGGCATCCTCAAGTTTTCAAAATATATCCACGTTGTACCAATGTTTATATGTTTATATACCAATGCTTATAGCTTCTAAGCACAGATACAGATACCTAAATGCTTAAATTCCAAGAATTTACAAGATTACTTTATTGCCTTAAAACTCCAGATGATAAGCAAGATTGCAGCAGAGGCTCTCAAAGGTGGCTTGATTATGCCCAGATCACAACCAAAACTGGCTGCCCAGTACAGTAGGTATTAAAGCATCTTTGGTGATCTACTGTTTGGTCCTTACATCATATGTTTATTACTTTTTCTATTTGCATTCATGCATAACATTTAAAAACATCAAGAACTTGTGATGTTATCTTCCCTCCTTTACTGAGCAATGACTTAACACCAATAAATACCTGTTTTTTTTTTTTTTGTTTTTTTTTTTTTTGTTTTTTTCTTTGCAGTATTTAATCTATATTGCTAGTCGAGACTCAAAGACTTTAGATTTTCCATTTTATTATATTAAAGTTGCATATTCTTTTCACTTTGCTAGTTTGTGATTTATCTGAAATTCAGTACCAATTTTGTAACACAAGGAAACTATATCCCTTTGTGTTTTCCCTGTCACTTACTAAATTTCAAATGATTGCCTCAGGCAAGTTAGATTTTTAAAGCTGGATGAGAGCTACCTGGAGAAAGGAACAGTCATTACAGGGATCCTGACTCTGGCACACAGTACATGCACGCTACTCAAGGAAGGACAAGGGACAAAGGTCACTTGCTCCTGAGGAGTAGGGCTAGAGGTGGGCCACATCTCAGGACCAGGCCAGGTCAGCCTGTATGCTGAGCTCCTGGCTGTCTCTGTTCTCAGTAGCCAATTTAAACTTCAGTTCTCCTGTCTAGCTACAGTGACAAGAGCATAAGCATATCCTGAGCACTAGAGGAGAGAGAACAGATGGATATAGACAGGGGATCACAAGGCAACCATGGGACCATATTGGCAGTAGTCATAACACATCACTAGGCTAACTGTTGGCAAGGTCCCTGCAGGCATCAGAGCAAAGGAGAATTACAGAGGGATTTGAAGGGGATAATGAAGTAACCCAACAAGCATTTACAAAAATCTCTTCTCAAGCATGAGGAATAGCATAAGAGAAAGGGGGGTTGTTTACATATAGCAGGAAGTGGGGAAGATGCTGGCATCAGGAGCAGTCTGGGAGCAGGAATAAAGTGTTTGACACCAACTGGAAACAAGCAGGGAAAAGCAATATTGTGACTGTATGACCGGCCTCAAAAGCAGAGACAATTTAACATCTGATGTAACAAAGGGAGAGCAACATTGTCAGAATGACTGGCTAGCCAAGTGCTGTTTGCAGCAGTAGTCTGTATGCATATCAACATGGTAATGAAGGTTAAGTAAGACTACCAAAAGAAAGGTGTCATCGTCCTCCCCATCCTCTTCCCACCACATCCCCCAGATTGATTTTGGAAATATGTTTTTGCAATACAAGCAAAAGCATAGAACATAGTTGCCTAATAAGAAATCCAGTTGGCAGAGTCTGGACAGTTACGTTTCATTGCATAATACCATAATTAATTCTAGCAATATTACAGGTGGAACAATCTGAAATTGTCATTTCCAACAGAAAATATATATATATATATATGTATTTTGGAAGGCAACCAAGGCTATGATGGATGTAGGCAGGCTCAAATCCATTTAAATCGGTGGTGCAGCACCCGTTTCTGTCAGCTGCTATAGTCTTAAATGATGTTTCATGAAGTTTATAACAAATTACGATACATGGAGAAAGCAAAACTTATTCTGAGCCACACTGAGATATAAATATGGTACAAGGGTTACTTATCTAAACATATATGTTCCACTCTATGCAACTTCAATTGATAAAACCTCAGCAAAAGCTATACTGAGATAATGCATGCATAGAATGAAAAGTTTCTGAGAAAGCAAAATATAGTGAACACTCCTTTCTAAAAACAGATTTTTTCACCCTATATTTAAAGTGCCACTCATATTTTTTAAGAGTAAATTCTTTCAAAGGGGACATTTGCAATTCATATTCTTGCAAAAGTTAGAATAATATTAAGTGATAATTTTATAGCTTTTAAAAATGATGTTTTTTAGCATCTGAAATGGATTTAAAACTTTTTATATTTACTACCAATAACTTTTATTCTATTTCATTTAGATATTAAGAAAGAATTATACATAGTAAATACACTGTTCTGAAAAAACGACGACAACAACAACAACAACAACAAAACAAAAAACAACAACACAAAAAACAGAGAAGCTAAGTAAATTAACTGCATTTGCTGGAATAGACTTCCACGGGAACACAAGAAATAATAAATTACTAAATAATATTTCCTCACAATATTTTTCCCCATTATCACTTGGTATTCTATAGATCTCTGAGTAAAAGTAGTAGTAAAATTGGTTTGCTTTCCAGTCACTTCCATGGAAGTCCTCAACTCTTCATTTTCAAATCTTTCCCCAGAAAGTTACAACCAACACTGACACATTTTTGCTCCTCTGATTTTTCAGGAGTCAAAGCAAAAGGAAAATTAACTTTAGAGAGCAAAAAGAGCCACTGAGTAATTACTTAACTGCCTATTGGGAAGAGAATTTGGAAGAGTCTCCTATGCATTTTTCCCCATCATACCACAGAAGATAAGTAACTGAGGATACAAAATTGTTTATATGTTATTTCTTGGCCAAAGGAAAGCCATCTCTATAGAAAAAGAAGGGTCAAAATCTACCATCTATAGAAATTAAGGTTTCCTTTAAAAAGCTAAAAAGCTCACATCTCAAGTTCAGACTCCTTCTATCTCTATTGCAGTGTATCGACTTTGTTTACCCAGTGGTAAGAAAAAAAAAAAAAAAAAAAAAAAAAAAAAAGTCTATTTTTAACAGAGGAACTACAACATGATGCTGTATATTTACAGAAGAGAGGAAGCCAACAAAATAAAAATTTGCCCATTACACTGACACACTCTGAATAGTTCTGAATGAAGAAATAATTATAGGTTTTGATTTTATAACAGTTTAAAAATCTATGTCACTTCATGCATTTTTTCCCTTGAAGAATAACCTGATACTACTTTAACTACGCTGAACAGCACTGATATAACTGAGAAGCCCAATTCCAATTGCAAGTGGAAGTTTAGATTAGGAGTAAACAAAATACTTGTGTTCTGTGCATGGTAAGGTTTTATTTATCCCAAAACTTCAACTCTTGCTATGAAATCTTTTATTTGGCATATATTTTTAGATATATACATTAAATTCATATTAGTTAAATCTAGCAAAAAAGACAAGGATAAAGAAAACTAATATGACTTGTATTCAGGGCTAATATTTAATATATCCTAGTAGTATATTCAGTCTTAATGATATAATGACTGTCAGGTGATTTAATATTCCAGAGCTCTGATACGGCATTACCGGTGGATGCAAAGCGCCAGTGGAGCTGAAGAGACAGCTTATCTATTTACTACTTTCTCATGCTTCCAGGAAGATATACAAATATATTCATTTCCACAGATCTATCAAATCAGCTAATTAGGCAAAATTCTGAAGCAAGCAGAAATACTGTCACAGTTATAAGCAAACAAATGATACAGTTTGAGACCAAGAGAAATAAGAATCTCTGGGAAGATATAGTGGCAT
Source organism: Nettapus auritus (assembly GCA_011076525.1). Classification (NCBI taxonomy): domain Eukaryota; kingdom Metazoa; phylum Chordata; class Aves; order Anseriformes; family Anatidae; genus Nettapus; species Nettapus auritus. Next base: position 130,021,535 of record CM021766.1, on the reverse strand, counting down.
TAAGAATTTAGAATTTCTTGATGTACATTCCTGATAAGCACTGTATTTCAGTAAAATCACAAGAAGAGTACATTCACACTACCTTTATTAAAGTGTGATTTATGTATTTAAATGTCTTTCTAACAATTTTGTCCAGTATAGAATGTTCAAGAGTACAAGATTAATACCTAATTTTTATGTTTATACAGGAGACACTTGCAAGAGAATGGTATTAAATTATTGACATTTCCAATCATTATTTTTCAGTGATATAACAGAATTCAAAAAAAAAAAAAACACCTCTCTTTTTTGAGAAATCAGTTCTTCCCACAGTTAGGGGACCTTCCCAGCACAGACCAGTTCTGTGTCATCTGGGAACCACAGCCGGTCTGTTTGTGCATATGGGTGTAGTACAGTGACAGCTTTACTGCATATTAGTCATGCATCATGTAACACATTTCTTGACAGAGGAAAAAGCAGTTTATCACTTGAAGCAAATCATTTTACCCCAGGGGCTTAGGTCAACAACCCAGGAGTTTGTCAACTTTTTTCTATTCTTTCTTTCTTTGCAAGGGTCCGTTACCTGATCATGTTTCATAACATGTTCCTGTGTTATGAAAGAGAAGGTGTTAAAAGAAACACCAATAAGAAGTTTCAGGGGCCATAAGCATGAATTATCCAGTCACAATTACAGAATGTCTGACATTGAAAGGGACCTCTGAACATCATTTGGTCCAACCCTTTCAATAGCTTGTGAGAGGGGGGAGCACCCCAAGGAAGGGGGGCACCTAGAGCCAATTGCCCAAGTTCACGTCCAGATGGCTTTTGAATACCTCCAAGGATAAAGGTTCCACAAGCTCTCTTAACCTACCTGGGCAGTCCACAGCTTGTTGGCAAAATCCTTGAGGAAACAGGGCCAGCAGAAAGATGTGACTCATCCTCAATGTAAGTAGTCTGCAAACCTAAAGAGGCTGCAGGTTAAGCATCCTAAATGAGGTCAGCAAGCTGCAACAGTTTTCACCTACTGAAGGTGATGGAAAATACATTCAATAACATAGATACTTGGCCATGTAATACAGCCATTCCCAAGACAGCACTGAACAAACTACCCCCAGAACAGCACTGTCCTGTAATTTTCCTAGGGCAATAGAAAACATGCAACTTTCTGTCCAGGCAGCACTCATCTGAGCTGTCCACAGAGAGGATAGCCTGGATACCACTGAAACAATACCTCAGAACTTCACTATTCAATATAAGCATGTCCTTATTTTCACTAGAAGTTCTAAAGGGAAAAAAAAAATCCTGGCAGTTTAAAAAGGAGATAAGCAGCTTAAAGTTTGACAAATAAAGCCAGTATCACTATGATTGATTCCACAGGGTATTAGAATTCTAGATAATAAAGAAAAAGGAAAATCACAGTAACAAATGCCAATACATAGACATGTAATTCAGATTTTTCAATAAGAAATTCCATACTTATTCAAATGCCTCTTCATCAACAAGAATATAATATATCCCAATCTAGTTATTCAGTAAGTACAGAAATATTAAAAATAGGCTTTGCAAATACTTCATTCTTCCAAGTCAAGCAATTCTTGGAGAAATAAAACATCCTGCTAGATCCAGCTCTAAAGGTCATGCCAACTATAAAGTCTAATAACACTTTTCCAGATGGCAGCAGCCAATTTCCAATAAGATCTAATTTGGTTAATTGACTGTCTTATTTACTAATTTATAGGAGTACGCAGTTCATTTAAATTAACCTCATTTTTGCTGTCATGGTTTAAGCAAGGTTAAATAACCTAAGATTTAAAAAAAAAAAAAAAAAAAAAAAGGAAAAAAGAAAAGAAAAAAAGTTTGGAGGTAAATGACAAAGAAGACATTCTCCTGTTTGTCCTACTAATATAGTCATTCAGAATTCAGAGATTCTTATTTTTGTTTAGACCAAGGAAAAATAGGAAATGGGAAGTGTTGACTACGTCAAGTTTGCACACTGTCAAAGAACAGAATATTCTTGCTACAATTATATTCTTGCTACAATTACACTAATCGGGGGCGGCGGGGGGGGAACAAAACAAGAAAAGAAAAAGCAAAATAAGGAAACAACACACACTCACACATAGACTGAAAGGGAAAAAAAAATGCTTCTGGGAAAAGGAAAGAGAAGAAAAGCAGTATTATATTGTAATAAGGTGTTTATGGACTTGGCTGGTTCTCATTGCTTATTAAATTCTTCTGAGACAGTCTCAGCTGTTTTGTTTAATCCTGAATGAGTTTAGTTGGGAAGGAAATTTTTCACTGAAGAAAGAAGTTAGACTTTGAAGATTCATAGAATTTCTGGGTTCCTACAGAACATTTTGACTGAAGGTTTTGTCTGAAAAAGAAAACTTTCTTTTGAGGAAAAACTTTCAAAGACCTTGGTGAGGTGCTTTTTCTTCCTTGCTTGGGAAAGGAAATTAGTAACCTGTGGACACTGCAGAGATCGGCTTGGATGTGTGTTAGCTCCTGCACACTCCTTCCTGAACCTTCAGCATCTCTGTCCCTCTTGGGCTACTCCTGGCTCTTGCATAGATCAAGGATTGGGGAGGGACTGGGAGAGAAGAAGTTGGATTGCTCTCTGAATTCCTGAATGGCACAGAGACAGAGCTTATGTCTCTGCTGCCAGCATGTTGACCAGTGTTCAGTGACTATATGCTTGCTTGTAAGGTATTTAAAATTCAGAAAAATGTTTTCTGTTTTGTTTGTTTGTTTGTTTGTTGATTTCTCCTCATTGAACTTAAGTATAATTTCTGTTATTTTCAGTTCTGCAGAGAGGGAACAGGAAAGTTTGTAACTAGGAAGATTTACCCAAAGCTTGAAGAAAAAAAATCTCTACAAATTGCAACACCATTGCTTAAAAGTCCCTCACAATGACAACTCTTAGGAATTTTGATGGTATGAAAGACCATATATTCCCATCTACCATATAAAATGTTACTTATAATAATAATAATAATAAAAAAAATCTAATACACCTATAAACAGTACAGCTGGCTTACTAGTTAATGGAGCTTGATATATCTCCACATCGGGGAGCTGTTTTGTACTTAAAAAAAAATTTTTTTTGGTGAAATGTTAGCAAGAAACCCTAATGCAAAAATGGAAATGCACTGCAAGATGACTTTTTGGAAGGTCAAGCACTAATATGGTCATGCTCTTCTCACTAAAGTTTTTTCTGAAGTTTTCCTAACATTTGTCACAATTTCCATCCTTAAATGGAAATCTTCCTGAAAAATCAAACCTAAAACCTCCTTGAATATGTGTCCAAAGCAGATTGTGCATTAAAATAAAGCAGGAGAGATTATGTTCACATTAGCATATCTGCTCTAAACTCAGAATGCTCTAAACGAAGGTATGACATGTTGGCTAAATAACTCAGTTGTACCTGCTGCTGCAGAGGTACCTGATGCTTGTGAGCAACGTGAAGCTGGTGGAGATGTTGATTGTACTTTGTACTCATCCCCTGATAAATCTCATAAATGCAATGATGATTTCAGAAAGTAATATCTTTCTTATTCTATGCAACTGGAAGTCTTACATAGGGGCCTGGGCTACACCAGCTCACTTAAGAGTGTTTCTAATTGGCAAATAATAAAGGAATTATGTGCACAGAATTTGGCAGACTATTTTTTTCCCACAACTTTTCATACAGCTTTCTTATTTTCTACTGATGTTCCATTAGTGAAAATAAATAAGTAACAATTTTCAAACTGCTTTTCAGGGAAAGACCTCTGGAGCGTTTATTCCCACCTGGGAAAGGAGCAAGCGGCTACTGCCAAAAACCGCTCTTTCCCAGCCCTTCTGTCTAGGGTGGATGCCTCCTGGCTCTTGAATGAGGTTTGACAGCATAGCAAAAAGCAACAAGAAAAGATATTAAGAAAAAGTAACACTTTAAGAGTAAATGTCAGGCAGCTCTTCCTAAACACATGCTTGTTACCATCTGCTGTATACAACCTGTGTGCCTCAGTTACTCTCTGAGCACATTACTGTTCCTTGCGGCATCACTGGGAGCTTTCTCACTCAGAAAATATTGGACATGGAATCAGTTTGGTGGTATCTCTAGCTAATTCAAAGTGTAGCGCATTTATCTGATTAATTTGAAAAGAATTTGTGCTTCAGAGACAAAAGAAGTGTTGGGTAGCACCCTGCCAGACAGCTTTGTAAACCCAAGGGTGGTTTCAGCGAGGATCAGGTTTCAGTCTGTGCAGAACTGTCTCTCAGCCCTGTGAAGATATGGAAGTGATTATTTTATTTTATTTTTTCTTCTGTTTTGATTTTGTCTCCATTATTAGCAATAATAAATGAGGGAAAGAAGCAGATTACATTCAAGAGATGATGTAGCTGAAGCTTTCGTTAGGAACTTCTTCAAGAGAGGAAAAAAAAACCTCTCTTGATTGATCTGGAACCAAGGAAGTTGTACTCTGAAATGACTGTACTAGTTCAACAGCTAAAATATATGATCTGAAATTTTCCTCTAATCTTAAATTATCTGTCTAAAAATAAGTTTCAGATTGCAACATTAATTTCAACTATTTCCGTTCCTCAGTTTCCAGTGGTAATGTGCTTGCTAAGACATATCAGCTAAGATTGCCGGAATGTACTGGGAAATTATAGTGACTCCAATTTCAAATAACTAACTAGTGAGGTGTTAAAAGGATCTGAGATATATACCTTTCTCCTATTATAATTAAGAGATCTTTGTTGTATATACATTTGGACACCCTGGAATTAAAACATCCAGAACAGTTTTACCAGCAATCTGATATATTTTCTTCACTGTTTTGTTGTTGTTGTTGTTGTTTGTTTGTTTTCATTTTATGCCTTTTTAAAGATTTTTTTTTCATTTTATGTTTTTTTACTTTCTACTATTTGTGGTAGTAATTTTACATTTTTTATATTTGTCTCCCGCTACCTGTCAATCATCTAATTTCTAAATTTTAAATCATTATGAACTGTAATTATTACTTAAATATTTACTATTTAGTATGGAAATGTTCAGATACAAAAATGAAAGCAATGACATTAAGAAAATAGCTGTCTGACAATGTATAATGTAAACTCCTTGGAGGTTTCTACTCTTGTAGAAATTTCTCTCTTAATTTAGTTAACTTTCATCTGTTCATTTCACATGTGCTTACTCTCTTCCTATGGTCAACTGTTTTTTCAGCTCACTTGTTACATCCCAGCTCACCTCTCCTCCTTTTCTAGCATTGGTTCCCTACTTCATTTCTTAGACTCTTTCAAACTTAATGAGAACACCAGACACAATGCATTCATAGGCACCGTCTCCTGTTTCAGAAAAGTTTGCCAGTAGCAGTGACTACATGCACATTCTTCAGAGCTCTTTATCTCACTGTCTTTTTTAATGTGTGATAAACATAAACATGTGTGAGAGTGTCCTATAAGAGAGTACATAGAATTGAATTCTTTGCCTATTTTTTTCTCTGCTGCCACTGAAATCTACAAAAATTTTTAACTTCACCTGTATCAGAAACTGAGCCCTTGATCGAGTTCTTAATTGATACATCTTTTCCAGTCCTTTAGCTCTAATTTTAATGTTAGTTACTTGTGACAATCTTCACAAATAAATATATATATTAATAAATACACATAAAAATCAATTAAAAAGTTCAGTGAACCCCATACATCAATTATTTCTGGGGGGTGATCTGATCAAATAGAGTAAAAGCTTTACCTCTTCAGTCAAACCACAGTGGTTTTTTTTGTTTGTTTGTTTTGTTTTGTTTTTAATTGGCTTGTTTTAAGTACAATTAAATATGTAATAATTTTTATTTGCTGTCTTAACTCAGACTTCTTATTTATATTTTTAGTACAGAGCAGGCATTATCTTGATATCCTGGTTTCAGTTAGGACAGTTTTCCTCCTAGTAGCTGGTAGAGTGCTGTGTTTTGGATTAGGATGAGAAGAATGCTGATAATATGCTGATGTTTTGGTTGTTGCAGAGCAGTGCTTGTACCAAGCCAAGGACTTTTCAGCTCCTCGCTCTGGTCTGCCAACAGGCAGGCTGGGGGTGTAGCAAGAGCTGGGAGGGGACAGACCCAGGACAGCTGACCCAAACTGGCCAGAGGAGTATTCCATACCATCTAATGTCATGCTAAACAAAATATAGGGGTGGCTAGCCGGGATGGGGGTACCAGCTGCTCAGTCAGCAGGTGGTGAGCAATTGCATTGTGCATCACTTGTTTCATACACACTATTATTATTATTATTATTGTTTTCTATCTTAATAAACTGTCTCTATCTCAACTCTCATTTCACTTTTCCATTT
>CM021766.1:129992663-130015128 GCA_011076525.1 Nettapus auritus | reverse complement strand
GGGAGGGTGAGCAGACGGCTGTGTGGTGTTTAGCTGCCAGCAGTGTTAAACCACAACACTTCACTATAACCTTATCTCTCAAATCTTATTATACTTCTCACAATCTTCATGAAAGTCTCAGTTACTACAGGGATTTATCTCCACTCTACAAAACAGTCTATTTTCAGTGTGTTTTAATTTATTGGATATTTTGTGCCATCAGCGCTGCCTACCTGTAAAGTTATGTTAGCATTGTCCTGGCCTCCCGTATGAATCTCTTTGGACTCATGATATTGGAGCTTCAAGGCAAGTGATCTTGTAATTCACCTCGTTCTTAGCAAACTTTACTCTGTTTCCATGTAACCGGCTACATTTAGAAATTTGTGACTTAATACAAAACATATCAAATCTGATAGTAATTTTCCCCTTTCATTATTTTTGTATTCAACATCAGTCTTTCTCATCAGTACAGAGTAATTATGCACAGTGAAGAAAATGGTTCTATGCAGGTAGGCAAAAAACAATTTTGAGAATCAAATTAGAGTTTCATCCTTCTTGTTAAATTATCAGAATGTGAATACTCTACATTCCCTGAATACTTACTTTGATTAAAATGCATATGTTACATGTAAATGGAAATTGAACTTTTAAATGTCAGCACGCATCCAGAACATTGGCATACAGTGGCACTTTTTACATAAACAAAACCAGAATGTCTGGCCAACCAACAGCAGTATACCAGTAAGTACATTTTGCCACCAAGACGATGCATTGAAGAGAATGTACTGTTATGTCACTTTGAGACATTGTTTTTTGTCTCTGTTCAGCTATCTAAGCACAAAAATAGTAGGATACTTAGACAAACAGCAACATTGCTGATCTGAGTGCTACACTACTAAGCTTTGAAATGTGTATATTTTCCCTTGATTGTGTTCAGAAGAGGAAAGAAGTTACTGTGTGCTAAAAATAAATAATAATAATACTATTATCCATATCTCTTCTATAATATGACTGTCATAAATTAAGCTACTTAAGAACAGGGCAAGATCTTCTTAAACATTAGTGTATAAAAGAATAAAAATCTTAAGCACTACACTTCACCAGAACTGTAAGGGTTCTGAAACAGAAAGTTTAAGTAAAGTTTTATTTCCCCTTATGAAAACTTATGTCTGAAACATTTCATAATGTTTATTTCTGGAAGAACTTAAAAAAATAACTGATCATACTAGAATAGTAATTGCTGTTATGCATTCAAAATTAGTCTATCTAGCCTCACAAATGAGTAATTGTGAGGCGTAAAAGATTGTGATGAGCAGAATATGATGCAAAATCAGCATGACTGCAACAGCAAAGAAAATTTTTCACATCTTTCAGATTTTTCTTAGAGGAAAGGAAAAGAAAAAAAGTTTGGAAAGAGCCAGAGAAGTACCTATATTTTAATCAGAGAGCACTTAAAATATAAAGTTCTTTCTCATAGCATTATATTCCTGAAACAACCACACAAAATAAGGAATGGAACCCTAGTTTTGAAAGCAAAGAGTGGGGAAAGCAGCACTGCTAAAAATACTTGTTTATTTTCTGTATTGGAAGAATCATTTTCTAACCCATATTAATGCCTGTCAGAAATCTGTTCTCTTGGCTGGCAGTTCAATGTACTAGTAGCAGCCCATCTGGTTGAAGCCCCTAAGGAGGATCTACATTTCTGCAGATAAAACAGGCAGGATTGCACTCAAGTTAATGGACTCAGGCAAAATGACATAGTGAACTTTCATTTTTAAATAATTGGCTATGACATAAAGATGTGGAAACTAGAACACACAGAGGACAAAATAAATAAAAGACTGTATTTAAACTCAATTTGAGGATGCCTATTTCAACCTGCAAATAAATTAGAATGCAGAGAAAACTACTGCCATAATATTGTAAGGGAGTATATCTGTGAAACGTCAATTTGACCTTAAAAAGTAACCCAAACACCAGTAATCAGTTGATATGGACTATACTTTCCCTGTGGAAAGATTAGTTTATGCATTCAGAATCATAGATATCATAATCACATATATGATGCAATATTATTTTCTTGTATCTGTTTGGTCAGGCATACTTATTGATCAATTAAGTGCCTATTTACAAGGTTTTGGTGTTATGTTGAATGCCATCACTGACTAATATAACAGATAAAAAAAATAAGTGGGTGTACAATGTAAGCATATCAAATTATTTTAAAAAATCCTGGAAAGTACCTTTTACCACTACACTTCCAAAATTTAATACTGTATATGTGCCTTCATGACAAGATTTACAGAATTGCAGGTTTCAGGACTGACACATCCTTTTTCTTTGAGTGTTGGTATAACTTTTGAGACACCTCCATTAAATAATATAAGAAATTTAGGAAAATGATAGAGTGATTATTTACTATTTCTTTCTCTCCCTCTTCCCCTCGCCCTCCCCCCCCCCAAGGTACATTATGTAGTATGTATATTTACATATAAGATAAAATGCTGAGTATTATAGTTTTTACTGAATCCAGCCAAAATATGAGGAAAACAATGCTATGCGGGGCTGGAATTACACAGTCATTCTGAACACTTAAGATAAAAAGCATAAAGATCATGCTTTAAAGCATAAAAACATAAGATTTACAGACAAATAATTCAAATTTCTAAGAGTTATCCAACATAAGTGCAGAAGGTGTGAAATTTTCAGAGATTCAAAATTCACTCAACAAATTTTAACTAGTATGAATTTGTGACTCGACAAAGATATTTCACTGAATGCAATAGCAAGCTGCATTATAAAATTCCTTTGTGTCTTCCTAATGAAATAGTTTTTAAAAAGAGAACAATTCTGAGAGAAAAACCCATGTTCTGATAAATAATTAGTTATAAAATATTTTGAGTGTAAGTAATCAAAATAAATAATTTCCAAATACCTAATATGTATTTAAGATTATTTTGATCTCATAAAGATTTTAAAAGTGGCTTTCCATTCAATTTTAATAATAGTATATATATATTTATCATTGTAGCGTGCAACATATTTTCTGAAAATATGTCTGCTTTACTAGGTTAGATCTTTGCTTCATAGAATAGTAAATGAAACTTGTTCAGTAGTTATTTATTTCCTTTTACAACCACAAAGTGTTTTCTTACAGAATAATTCTAAACTTAATGTTGTGATGAAGCCATAGAGGTACCACAAACTGTGCCACGTCCTGAAGTCTGCCAACCTCCTGAAGTTAAAATGTTCCCAAAGTGTGCTGCAATGCCATATGACAATTTTATGATGTGTCTCACAAGATATCGTGTTTTTTAAAAAACTTGCACCAAAAAGATCTGCAAATTACTGGAATATTTTGTTTTCACTTTGCATAGATTATATGTCTGGAGTTCATGATTACAGTTTGTGGCTGAACTATAAGTAAAATTTACTCTACACAGTCTTGTCAACAGACAAATTGACAAATTGAAACAAAGTTTATGCATTGGACACAAAAATAAAAATAAAAATCATGATTTTAAAGGTCTGATTTGTGATTTTGTTTTCAAAAATCTTAGACTTAGAAAATTGGTTATAATCTAGGCACTGCTGCAGCAGATTCTTAGAACTCATTAAAATATATATATTTCATCTTTCAATCTGCAACCAATGTGTTCTGTAACCTGATGAGGTCTTTCAAATCAGTGTTCAGAGAAATAGAATAATTGTTGCTTCTACTTATTTAGCTACATTCATCTGAGGAGCAAAATCAAATATTTATGCTCTTTACACCTCGTTAAAATACAGCTACTGAAACTAATTAAAAATGCATTTGTAATTTTTCCTATGTTTATAGCAGAAACATCTAAAAATTTCATTGCTTTACCTTTGTTAAAAAAAAAAAAAAAAAAAAAAAAAAAAAGAGAGAGAGAGAGACTAGATTCAAGGAGTTTAATGTTTGAAGAAGTATTAGACTTGGAAAATAATTACCAACTCCTGTAGGAGTTTCCTAAAATTTGTCTCCATAGGTAGATTTAAGTCAAGTCTTCCTGGCATGAAACTATGTCAATTAATCAGAATATATTTTAAGAATGCAATAAACTTTTAGATGGTGTCTCTTCCTTGCAAGGAATTTCTCAGTCAGGAAATAAATTCAGTGTTGTGCTGTTAAGATATCAAGTTCATCATTATCCTCATCAAAGATGAGGAAGGGCCTCCCGTATCTTTTTTTTTGTCCTTAACATCTTTATAAAGTTGTGCAATGTGGAGAAAATTATCCTAAAGAAAACAAACAAACAATAATAATAATAATAAAAGAAAAAAGAAAACCAGCAGCCAAGTGCTAGTACAATTAAAGCAATCTTTTTTTTTTTTTTTTTTTTTTTTTTTCAAATTTCAGCTCGAAGAGTATGTCTTGAGAGTTATCAAAATTTCAGATTCAGATTCATAAACTGGACTTGAAATACCAAGAGCCTATATTCACCCAACTAGCATGTTCTTAATGTTGTTATGGTTTCATTCATGTAACAGATCACTACTAATAAATTGTTCTGCTTGAAGTAGTTTTCAGTTCTGTCCCATGACAGAAGTTTTCCTATCTATTATCTTGGAGATTTGTATGGTTATTTTACTATACATAAGGTAGTTGTCTGAAATAACAAGACCTTCCAGTTTTATTTTATTATATAGGATTTACTGTTTTGTTGTTGTTGTTGTTTTGTTTTTTCCAGAAAAGATAATAATTAAAAAAGAACAAACTTATGAGTGAACAAGAATAACATTTTTTATATGGAGATATTTTTGTTCCAGGATCAAATGTGTTTTCCTCACACACTGTTGACAAAAAAAAAGAAGATACTACAAAATGACCAGATGGTGCTTGCTGATCAGCATTGCAAAATGAGTCTCTGTATAGACAGATAGGAGCAGCCTCATATTCACAAGTCCAGGTCCTAATTGGGAGCTTCAAACACCCCTAAATGTTTTGGAAGGACAACACAGCAAAGCATCAGTAATTCAGGAAGTTCCTGGAATGCAGGATGCTACCTTCCTTCTCCAACTGATAAAAAAGGCAAGGAGAGGTGTTATGCTAGACATCATTCTCATTAATCTGGAGGGACTGGTGGGAAATGTTAAGTTCAAGGTCAGCCTTGGCTGCAGTGACCATGAGATGGTGGCGTTTACAGAAGCCTGTTTAGTTTAAAGAAGGTGGATCCTTAGAGAAGCAAGGAGGGTTCACAGCAAATTCACAGCCTTGGACTTCAGGAGAGTAGAATTTGCCTTCTTCAGAGTAAAGAGGTAAAGTACCTGGAGGGTACTTTATAAAAGCCCTGGAGGGAAGAGCAGCACAAGAAAACTGGTTAATATTCTAGGATCACCTCCAAGCTCAGGAGTGATACATCAAAACAAAGAGGAAGTCAAGCAAAACCACTAGGAGTCCTGCATGGATGAACAAGGAATGCCTGGCCAAATTAAAAAAAAAAAAAACAAAAAAACAAGGCTACAGACACTAGAAGCAAGGATAGATGGCCTGGGAGGAATACAGAGAAACTGTCTGAGCAGACAGGATCAGGTTAGGAAGAGCTAAAGCCCTGTTAGAATTACATTTGATCAGGTTTTAGACCATCTAAGGAAAGTGAAGGTACACAGGTCCATGGGATCTGATGAGATGCATCCATAGGTTCTGAGGAAACTGGCAGTTGAAGTTGCTAAGCTACAATCCCTCATATTTGAGAAGTAGTCACAGTTTCCACAGACTGGAAGAGGAGAAATATAACCCCAATTTTTAAAAAGGAAAAAAAGGAAGGCCCAGGAAATTACAGGCCAGTAAGTCTCACCTCTGTGCCTGTCAAGATCATGGAGCAGATCCTCCTGGAAAGTACGCTAAGGCACATGGAAAATAAGAAGGAGAATATCTACAGCTAACATAGCTTAATTAAGGGCAAAATGTGCCTCACAGGTCTGGGGGTCTTCTATGACAGGATTACAGTTTTGGGGGATAAGGGAAGAGCAACTGACATCATCTACCTGGACTTGTACAAAGCATTTGACACTGTCCTTCATGATATCCTTGCCTTCAAAGATGAGAGAAATGGATTTGACAGATGGACCACTTGGTGAGTAAGAATAAATCAGCTGGTTGGTCACACTCAAGGAGTTGCACTCTCAAAGAGTTGCAGTCAATGGTTCAATGTGGAGACTATTGACGAGTGGCATTCCTCGGGGTCCTGTATTGTGACTGACACTGTTTAATATCTTTATTGGCAACAGCGGGATCGAGTGCAACCTCAACAAGTTTCATGATGACACCAAACTGTGGTGTGGTCAACATGCAGGAGGGATGGGATACCATCCAGACAGGCCTTGACAGGCTTGAGTTTGCCTGTGAGAACCTCATGAAGTTCAATAAGACCAAGTGCAAAGTCCTGCATCTGTGCTGGGGCAAGCCCAAGCACTAATACAAGCTAGTTGAAGAATGGATTGAAAGCAGCCTTCAGGAGGACTTGGGGCTGTTGGTCGATGAGAAGTTCAACATGAGTCAGCAACATGTGCTTGAAGCCCCAAAAGCCAACCATATCCTGGGCTGCATCAAAAGAAGAATGACCAGCAGGTTGAGGGAACTGATTCTTCCCCTCTGTCGTTCTCTCATTAGTCCCCATCTAGAGGACTGTGTTGAGCTCTGGAGCCCCCAAGGACATAGACCTGTTGGAGCGAGTCTAAAGAAGGGCCACAAAGATAATCCAGGGGCTGGAGAACTTCTCCTATGAAGACAGGCTGAGAGAGTTGGAGTTGTTCAGTCTGGTGAAGAAAAGGCTCTGAGGAGACCTTATAGCAGCCTTCCAGTACCTAAAACATGCCTACAAGAAAAATGGAAAGGAAACTGAACAAGAGCATGCAGTGATGGGACAAGGAGCAATGGCTTTAAACTGAAAACATGGTAGATTTTGATGAGGTATTATGAAGATTTTCTTTATTCAGAAGGTGATGAGGCATGGAAACAGGTTGCCCGGAGAAGCTGTGGATGCCCCATTCCTGGAATTTTTTAAGGCCAGATTGGATGGGGCTTTAAGCAACCTGATCTAGTGGAAGATGACCCTGCCCATGACAGGGAGGTTGGAACTAGATGATCTCTAAGCTCCCTTCCAACCCAAACCATTTTTGTTTCTACATCATTCTATGAAAATTTGGAAGACAGTTGAAATGACTATAGAAGAACTCACATCAGCCAATAGTATAGGTGCATCAATACTAAATATTTTCTTTCTACATATTCTGTAATAGATGGTTTCCTTTTTTTTTTTTTTTTTTTTTTTTTTTTTTTTGCTGTGCAAACATCCCTGTGATGAAGAACACTAAAATAGAAGGGATTTTCTGGATGACAGAATACAGTATGATCTGCTGTCACCAGCAGACAATTTCTTCTGTAACAATTCAGATGCCTCACAACTCCTTTGGGGAAGCTAATTCAAACTCTCACTGTAATAACTGTCAGGAAGTTTCTCCCAGAATCTCTTTGGAATTAATTGATTGTTATACATACCAACACCAGCATTAATAAGCATATTCTCTTATCTTTTTTCCCCTTGATGCATATACAGAAAATAGGGTCAGATTTTACTTAGGCTAAAATCTCCTGAGACAGTTTTTCTGTACACTTGCACTGTTTTGAATGCCTACACTTTAAATTTGGGTTTCTGGAATCATGAACACTACAGCAGTAGCAGTTCCTTCAGTTCCTTATTTATATTAGAAATACTTTCTAGATATATGTTAATTTAATGCTTTCTTTTTTCATAATTGGATATCTGTAGTAAAATTGGATTAACTTCAGAACTGCATTTTGGCACACCTTAGGGACAGCCTACGCTCATGTGTGGCTGCATTTGGAACAAAGAAACAGGGAGAAAATATTTGGGGTCACCTTATAAGGAAAGGAGCTGACAAACAAAGAATGCTTGATCTGTGAATAATTAATTGTTCACAGAAAATAAAAGAAAGTAAATTGAAAAGAAAACAAACAAACAAACAAAACAACACACGTGTCTTTGACTTTTTGAATGATTTTTACCTGATTTTTATCCTATATCTTTTCCAATATTCAAGGATACCTAGTGGATATGCAATTTTTCTTACATTCCCTGCATTTTTATATTACCTCCCAACATTTGTGATATGCATTTTTTTTTTTTTTTTTCTCCTCATTTGCAGTTCTCCTTGTTGCAACAAGTACTTTTACAGGTAAATTTTTATGAAGTTCAAAGCGATGGGAATTACAGTGATTCTTTTGTCTATGAAACCAAAGTAAATTATTCAAAGTAAATTGTTCAAGTTCATTACACTAGATTTTGGCAGCACATAGCCTCATAATCTAGTAGTTAGTTTTTTAAGCAGTTTCCTAGTGTGACCATCACCCACAATTCAATACTGGTAGAATGTGAATACCTATATATTATTATGTTTTTGTGTTTGGAAGTAAAGATCATGATAGTACAGTTAATATTTATACCATTTTTGCAGATATTTAGTCTTTTCTCCTACTGTTTCTAGTTGGATTTTCTAGACTGTTTTGCAGGCTCACCCACCACCAGAAACAGAAATTCATTCTTTCTGTCCTGACACCAGTAAGGATGGAGAGATTAATTTTACATGCTAATGTGTGTACGTCACCACAACTCACAATAAAATAATAACAACAACAACAACAAAAACAACCAGGAACTGTAGTACTGAGACATGACAGATCACCCACTGACCTTAAGCAGATCTAGACAAAATCATGTAAGTGGCTGGCTAAGGCAATTGTGAATGACTTTGTAATCATCTCCCTAGACATGAGAATGAACAGCTGTAGTTTCTTTATGTTCCTTTCACAGTGCAATCAAAGGCCCTAATCCTGTTTATGTGGGTGAACACCATTAAATATTTGATTAATCCCTCTGACTTCTCTCTGAAATCTCTAATGAGTCAACACTTTCATGTAGAATATGAACTTAATTTTTCAATCATAAAAATACAGACGATAAAACAAATGTGTCTAGTTATTCTTTTTTAAAATATATTTGTTTTTCTTTATAAAAGGTGTTTGTGGTGTATATTATTTGAATGGATTTTTCTATTTATTTTACATGTTTTATTTTATATATATTACATATATATATTTCTATTATTTAACATATATGCACCCAGCTTTTAAATGCAAGGCTAAAGTAGGCCATTATCAAGTAATGAAACTATAATTTTTTTTCATCTTCCCAGGTGAATGTATCTATTATACACAGTTCTGAGAAACATACCACGTGCTCATCAAAAAAAAACTAAGAACTGTCATTTTGATGAAGTACAACTCACATCTCATTAATGTTGAGCACCGAAGCAATATCCCACATCAGATATGACTGCTAAAATATTTGCAATTACCAGCTGTTCAGCATCCATTTTATATAGATAAAAAACATGTCAAATTTAATTTATCAGATGTTTTCTGCTGTCATACTTCCTTTTCATCCAATGTACTGAAAAGTTATAAAACAGCCTCACTCTTCTTCTGGACAGGTATCATATATGAAAAAAGAACAGCAAAAATTTATTCTGCATCCAGGTATAATAGTTATATAGATGGGTAATCTTTGGAAAGTTTATTCAATTTAAAGGCAGTATGAACTATTTATCTGAAGTACATGTCTTTTTGGAAGAAAGAAAATTAACACTGCGTCAGTTTTATTTTGTTCATTGTTGATGCAGTGGCAATAGTCAAAATAAATAAGGAATTAATACTATCTCAAGTATTTTTATTTGCTACCTTTGCTGATAAGTGAATAAATAAATAAAAATGTATTGCGAATAACAGAAAAAGTAAAATACACACATTTGAGTATGTGGGGCAGCATTGTGAGCACTTATTTATATCTTCAGTGATGCTAAGGGAGAGGAATTGACTTTTAGTCTTTAGTAGATCACAGAGGAAGAGAGAGCCTCAAGCGCTCTGACAGGAAAGACTAGTATTTAAACAAGTATATTTGATATGTGGTAAAGAAAATCTTTGTTGCATTTTTAACATCTCCAGGGGGCTGGGAATGACTTAAATAGGACATCAGATGCCAAGCTGCAGAAGGCATATCAGGTCAGTAAGGTCCTTCTTTATGCTGATGTTGAGAGGAGATGATTACTGTCCTTTATTCTGTGCTTGTGATGCTGCATCTGCAGTACTGTGTCTCATTTGGGGCTTACAAGAAAAACTGGAATAAGCCCTGTGGATAGACACAGGGGATTGGTCGGGGCCATAGAAGATGCTGTGGGAGCTGGACTTTTTCAACCTGGAAAAGAGATGATTGTAATCTGTGGATCTGGAACTACCCATGTTATTCCATCTGCCAGGGGTTCTCAAATTCACTGCAGCTATGCAGCTAAATAAACCTGTACAACAGTGGTGTAGATAAGGTGCCACTGTCAATGCAGCCTTAAAGAGTGAGGTAAGCCCACCTGATTCTGGAAATGTATGCTTCATTGGAAGCATGGAAATGTATGTAATATTTTTAAATAACTTGTTTTAGAAATCAAAATTGATGAGAATTAAAGGGAAAAAAAAAAAAAAAAAAAAAAAAAAAAAAAAAAAAAGGAGTCAGTTTCATTTGACCTGAAACTGGATTAAAAATCCAGATCAGAACTATAGTTTTTCAGCCTGTTCAAATGATAGACCTTGTATTATTTTGCCCGATCTGACAGATACAAATACTGGGGAAAAACCTATTGCCCAAGAAACTACAAGGATGTTAACAAATCTCCTCTACCTGTAGCTATTTTTAACTATTATTTCACAAATTTATTTTATTTTCCTTTTCCATCAGTACATTCTTGTTCAAGAGTGAGGGCACACAAAAGAATCTATTACCTTTCCTGAGTGCCCAGAAAGTACATTTAGTTTTTCCAGGTTTCCAAGTGAAAGCTGAAGCACATTCATTGAATAAATTTAAAGGGGATCCTCTAGTTATTCTCAGCAGAGCTCTTTTTGCTGTTGACTCCTAGGAGAAGGGAACATGTATAAATGGGAACTCCCCATCATCATATTATTTGAGCCAACTCTGGTGGAACTGGAAAGTTCAGTCCTTTAGTCAGTCTATTAAATAAATAAATACATAGATAAATAATAAATAATAAATAAATAAACCAAACCACTTCAAACCAAACCACTTCGAACCAAACCAAATCAAACAACCTTGCAAAAAATAAATAAAAAAATCTGACACTAATACCCTTTCTTTTGTCATTAAAGCATTACAAAACATGGCCTAGTTACTGCACATTCTTTGTGGTCCTAGCAACCATTCAGTAAATAAATGAAAATTTTCAATCTATGAGGTCTTTATATTAATATAGTAAAATATTATAAAAATATAAACAAATGAAAAAAATCAGTCTATGGTGTTGTATACTTGAGCATTGTTAGTCATTAACTTATGCAGTTGGTTGCTTTAGGCACATAGCACAGTTTGTGCCTTCATTGAATGATTAAAAGGTTTTTTTTTAAAAGATAATGACAAATGATAAATAATCAACAATGGATAGCAAAAATATTTGTTCCCTCTAATCCATATTTTTCTATGCACATAAGTTTACTAATTGAAATAGTAAACACTGCTTTGAAATATCCCCAAAAGCATATACAAAGTAAGTCACATACATACAGATGCTCATAAATGATAAGCACGCTGGCACTGGTATTGATTCAGATGATACTTTGAATTTTAACAAGTGCTTACAAACATTTTGTAATGTAATACCTACATGATAAGAGCACATAATAACCTTCCTGAGTTGTAACTGTTTCACATGGTTGTAGGTATGATACCAAGGAATGATTTGTAGAAAAAATATCCATGTTAGATGCCAAGTCAGCTGCCTCAGAACCCAAGACGTACCTTCCTTTTTCCTTTTTCCCACTGGGTCCTAGCTGGAGCTCTACATGATATAGGCTATGTTGAGCTAGTTAGTCTCAGAAGCCTGGAGTGAGTGTGATCACATTCCTGAGTTCCCATTTCCAGCAAGATTATTCTGCTGGATTTTATAAACTATATGAATAACCTTTTTAAAATTACTTTTTTTTTTTTTTTTTTTTTTTTTTTTTTTTTCCCTTTTCTGAAAGCACAATCTGTTTAGAATTTGACAGGTTTCAATGTCCTCTGTATGGGTATTTCCTACATGAAATTCAATCTGGCCCTGAAATCCCCAGAGTTAATTGATGGATGAGATATACCAGAAACAAAAACAAAAAACAAAACAAAAACAAAAACAAATTTTAAAATAATAATAATAATAATAAATAATAATAATAATAATAATAACTTTTTATCCAAGGTGTCTGACTTAGGTGTTTTTGTTCCAGATAAATTTCTGCTGATATGAAATGTACTTAACGGCCTCCAGATCCTGCACCTTCCTCATGATTAATTACAACAATATATTACAGTTCTTCAGTCCTATAATATTCTCTGTACATTTAAAACAACATTCAGTAAAATAAACAAAAAACAAAACAAAACAAACAAACAAAAACATAGCTTCCAGATAAATAAATAAATAAATAAATAAATAAGTAGATAAATCAGGGTCTCTAAACCAGGAAATTTCACTGCATTTTTAGTTGTTAAAAGATTTTAAAATGAAAATAAACAAGTAAAACTAAGCTTCAATATAATTGTCATGGACATTCTTACTAAATATTTTATAAAAGTTGTTACTGTCTAGACAGAAATCTGATATAAATGTTGCATACCAGTAACGACAAATAATCACTATGACAATTTTGGCATGGAAGAATGAAGTTGGCTGCAACAAAATCAATAATGGTGTGAATCATCATGTCCTGGTATGCTAATTATTCTTCTAACTCCAACCATTAGTACCTGAATAAAATATAAATTAAGAATATATCCTCTGCAGCTGTCATTAGTAGATAAGTGCCAACAACTAATTACCAACCTTTTCTGAAAGTGCTAGATGTTTTATTAATGCAGTGCAACAGTAGATGATATTAATAGGTAAAAAATAATTGTCTTCTTTTTAAAGAATCTCTTCAAAACTTTAAAACTGTTAAGGTTTTAAAAATGAGATTCTATATATTTATATACTTTAAGCAGAAATTCATTGCCTATATAAGAAGACTGCTATCCATTTCAGCTTAATTAATATTCTGTTCCTCAGTGCTTTGTCAGATTGAGACATTCCGTTTTAAGCTATCATATGAGAAGTTGTTCAAAACAACCTTTTTCAGCTGCCCCAGCTATACTATTGAAAGGCTGGAGACAGGCATTAACCAACAAATAATTTATGTTCCTCTATGTGTAGTATGTGTTGTTAATATTTGAAAAAAACTGTCTAAATAGTAATAAATAATAATAATAATAATAATAATAATAAATCTACATACACTCTAAATGATAAAAAATAAAACCTGTACCAGAAAAGTATAACATATTTAGACAGATGCTGAAAGCAGTATCTCATAATCTCACCACTTGTAATTTTGAATGTACTATGCCTGAAAATTAAGTTTTCTCTTTGGAATTTTATCTTGAATTCAGTATGAAAAAAAAAAAAAAAAAAAAAAAAAAAAAAAAGATGCATTATTGGAATTACAATCACATTTTTCGAAGTCATTATTTAGTTGTCTATAGTTTCTGTTTAAGATAGTCTAAAGCAAAGTTTGTCTTGCAGTTTTTTTTTTTTTTTTTTTTTTTTTTTTTTTAATATGCTGAGAGATAACAGTTGCATGTTTTCCTCTATTTTGGCATATTAGTTATATATCTATTGATAAAGATATTAGCTGGTAGTAGGTGGTATAAATGAACTGAATAATAACTGAATAAGAATAGAGGATCAGCTGTAGAGAACTGCAGTAGAGGGTAAAATATTTGGGGAAAAATATTCAGCATAAAATGACTTACGAGTAGCACTGGCCCCAAAACTTCATATTGGTCAAACAATAACAACATGCTATTGTTTCAAGAGAAACCAATTCACTTTGACCAGTTTAAAGGGAAATGCTTTACGAGGATCACAGATGTGTTAAGTTATTCTGCTAGATGCTGGTAAAACCCCAGCCAGGACATGGGTACCTAAAGACAATTTGGAGAGATCTGAGAGATTAATCCTAACCAGAGGTATGTGAAATTACAAGTATAAATAAAAACATATATTTGTGAAACATAACCTGTGAGGAAAAACTGAAAGCACTGGAAATGTCTGGTATGAAGGAGATGAAGGGGTGACATGAAAGAAGTCTTGCAGCATGTAAAATTTTATTATTACACCAGAATATTCCAGATCAGTTTTTCTTCATGCCCACTAAGAATAGCAAAAGATTTTTAATTTGAGAAGGTATTAGATATTCGGAGAAACTTTCTACCTGCAAAGATAATGAAATGGTGTACCAAAACATTCAACTCCATTTCAGGTTTTTAACAATTTTATGAGTTATGGATGATGAAAATAAACTTCATATGATATCATAAATAAAGAAACGAAAACAAAAAGGATCTAAAAAGAGTAAGTCAAGTCAAATTTGTGATCAAGGGCATTCTTGCAGATCGAGTTCTGGGCTCCCCATTACAAGAGGGACATAGAGTTACTGGAGCAAGTTCAGAGGGCTACTAAGATGATTAGAGCACTAGAGCACCTGTCATATGAGGACAGGCTGACAGAATTAAGCCTGTTTAGCTTGGAAAAGATAAGACTGAGGGGAGACCCAATTAATGTGTATAAATATCTGAAGGGAGGATGTCAAGAGGATGGAGCAAGTCTCTTTCAATTGTGCCCAGTGACAGGATGAGAAGCAATGGGCACAATCTACATTAAGCACAGGAGGTTCCAGCTCCGTATGAGGGGACACTTCTTTACCGTGAGGGTGAAAGAACACCGAAACAGGTTGCCCAGAGAGGTTGTGGAGTCTCCTTCTGTGGAGATATTCAAAACCCTCCTGGATGCCATCCTGTACAATGTGCTCTTGGTGACCCTGCTTGGCAGGTGCTTGGACTAGATGATCTTCAGAGGTCCTTTCCAATCCCGTCCCTTCTGTTATTTTGTGATTCTGTGATCTTGACAAATACACTGGATCCACAGTGAAACAGAATGCTGAGATAATTAAATAGATGAACAATTTATTGGCACTATAAATGTTATCAGAAGGACTATTTTGAAAAAGCTATATTATTGAGCAGTTCTTTAAACATGCTGGAATGAAATAAATATCTGTAAATACCTATACATTTGTCCAAAACCATCAACAAAGACATGTATGTCAGTTGGTGTGATAAATAAATTTAAAATAAATAAATAAATCAACTAACCAACAAACCAAAACTCCCCACATGATTATAATGGATTGTCCATTGATGTGTCTAAGCTAAGGGGCCTCCAACAAATTCATGAAGCTCTTGAAGTAAATAAAATATTAATACTGTGAAGAATTTATCTTTCAAGTACATATTTGTTAAGAGTAACCTTTTTTCCATACCTGCAATTATCTCACTCTAAACTGATTGTTGTTGACATATGTAATTAATGCTTACAAAAGGACAAACTAGGAATTAAGGCAGGCAGCAATTATTGAAGTGTAATGTCTGCCAGATTAATGTTGCTGTAATGAACGTTCATTGTGTATTAAAACTGCATGATAACTATAAGAAGAGCCCTTGAAAATCTGGTTCAGGGGAAAAAAAAATAAAATTATTTATATCTAATAAAAAAGCCAACTGAAATCGCTGCAACGTAAGTTAATTTTTAGTTCTCATCTAAGGATGAATTGGACCCTCTATATCAAAACATCTCCTTGCAAACAGGCTTTTCTCTATTTGTTTAGATTGCGATTGTGCTGCACCAGGACATGAACAGCATCTACTAAAGTCAATGGAAGGACTTGCTTTTACTGAATAGGGTTTAGGCTCACCCTTCTAGTAGGCTCTTGCTGTCTGCGTAAACAAAAAAAATGATGGTGCTTAACTATCTGATTTTTGTTTGTTTTTATGCATATCCTACCTCTTATTGCCAGGGTGTTTCTTTTGGCTAGGATTCTGATAAGCTTGAAAAAGATGCTTTAGAAAGACAAGCAAATATTTAGCCATTGATTCATGTCTCCCCTCTTCTGGTCTTTGTAATAACAACAACAACAACAAAAATATTTCAAAATACTGGAAATTTTCTTTAAAAATATATATCTGCAATACAACTGTCAGCTAGCGAGAGGAAAAGTGAAAATCACTAGACTGTGTATATCTTTTAAAATAAGATAGGAGGAAAAAATAGAGAAAAGTATAAATGTATTGTGTTAACATTCAGTAAATACTTCTGACCATAAACAGCAGGCACGATTATGAGAATGTTGGGTTTAATTAAATTATTTCAGATCATTGATAAATCTGAACGTTACATAAAAGTAGCATACACTTCTATACCCACCACCTTTTCCTGTGAGCATAGGGGTTTCATTTAGGCTCTTTCCTGCACACTCAGACCTGTCCTGAAGACCTGCCCTGAGTTATGCTGCAGGTGTCCATGAGCCCAGTCCTGTACACTGTTGGCTTGTGGGCTTCCTGCACAGTGCTTGCACCCAAGTTGTAGGTAGGTCTGTCTCCACTTTGTATAGTCCCCAAAGGGACTCCCTGGGCTCATGCTGGACTTGACTCATGATCTTGCTATGCCTGTCGCTGTTGATTTACCCTGTCCTTCTCACCACACTGCTGTGATGCTGTGGGGCTGTGCCTTCATCAGGGAGGGTAACGCCCTGCAGCTCCAGTCTTGTCCTCTTCAATGGACCATTTGGGCTCTTGATGCTCCCTGGCATAGACATACAATGGAGATACCTTTTAAATACTGCAAATCTCAAGTTAGGATTGTTTGCCATCACTTTGTAGTCATTTGTATCAATGAAGAGTAAACCCAAATACTGCTATTTATCTCAGCTACTTGTAAAGCCCAGGGGAGAAATGTGGCTTCATAAGCAAGCAAGTTTTTGGATGTGACTGGAAAGTAAATACCAAACAATAGCTGCTGTGTTATTATGGTTTTGCAGTAGTCCCATGCAAACATTCATTAAACTTTTTCAGATTCTGATTCTAGAAGTGACACAGCTCACGGATGTTTCATCATAGCATAGAATTAAAGTTCCTCCTTTGAAAGGAGTCCAAGCAGAACTGCCTGAAGCATGATGGGTGATTGCTTCCATAATCGGACACTAGGAAAGGAACTTCTTTTTGAACCTTAAAGAATAAAGAGTTATAGAATATCCTGAGTTAGAAGGGACCCACAAGTATCACAGAATCACAGAACTGTAGTGGACCTTGAGAGACCTTGAAAAACCATCGGGTCCAACCCCTCTGCCAAAGCAGGTTCACTAGAGCAGGTTGCCCAGGTAGGCATCCAGATAAGTCTTGAATATCTTTTCAATATCTCCAGAAGGAGACTCCACAGCCTCCCTGGGTAGGCTGTTCCAGGGCTCTGTCACCCTCACCGTGAAGAAGTTCTTTCACATGGTGCAGAACTTCCTGTGATCCCTTTTGTGGTCACTGCCCCTTGGCCTGTCCCCACAAACTACTGAAAAGAGTTTGGCCATATCACTTTGACTCTCACACCTCAGGTATTTATAAACATTGATAAGATCCCCTCTCAGTCTTCTCTTCTCAGGGCTGAACAGATCCAGGTCTCTCAGTCTTTCCTCATAGAGAAGATCCTCCAGGCCCCGTATCATTTTTGTTGCCTTCTGCTGGACTCTTTCCAGGAGATCCCTGTCTTTTTTTTTTTTTTTTTTTTTTTTTTTTCTTTTTCTTTTTTGTACCAGGGAGTCCAGTACTGGACAAAGTACTCCAGGTGAGGCCTTGACCAGGTCAGGGTAGAGGGTGGGAGGGTCACCTCCCTTGACCTGCTGGCTGCGCTCCTTTTACTGCACACCAGTATCCCCTTGGCCTTCTTGGCCACCAAGGAACACTGCTGGGTCATGGCCAACCTGTTGTCCATCAGGTCCCCCAGGTCCTTCTCTGCAGAGCTCCTCTCCAGTACGTCATCCTCCATTCTGTACTGATACATGTGGTTATTCCTTCCCAGGTGGAAGACTCTACATTTGCTTATGTTAAACCTCAAATCATCAAGGATCATTGAGGCCAACTCCTGGGTCTGCACAGGACCAGCCCATAATCAGACCATGTGTCTTAGAGCATTGTCTAAATGCTTCCTGAACTCCAGAAAGTGTGGTGCTGTGACTTCTTCCTTGGGCAGCCTGTTCCATTGCTTGACCACACTCTCAGTGAAGAACCTTTTCCTAATATCCAGCCCCAATCCCCCCGTCACATTTCCATGTCATTCCCTCGGGTTCTGTCACTGTCCCCACAGAGCAGAGCTCAGCGCTACCCCCTCCACTCCCCTTATGAGGAAGCTGCAGGCCTCCTCCATGAGGCCTTCCCTCAGCCTCCTCTGCTCTGGGCTGAAAAAAAACAAGGAACCTCAATCACTCTGCATACGTTTTCCCCTCTAGACCCTTTGACATCTTTGTAGACCTCCTTTGGCCACTCTCTAATGGTTTTATGTCCTTCTTATTGTTGCACCCAACACTGCACACAGTATTTGAGGCAAGGCTGCACCAGTGCAGAACAGAGAAGGACAATCCCTTCCCTTGACTGTCTGGCAGTGCTGGGCCTGAGGCACCCCAGGGCCCTTCTAGTTTCCAGGGCTTGCTGCTGACTCATATTCAACTTGCTGTCAACCAAAACGCCACTATCCTTTTCTGCAGGGCTGCTCTCCAGCCTCCTGTCCTCTGAGATATTCTTATGCTATTTGAGATAAGATATCCTTATGTTATTGTTTTTCTTAAAAATAAAAGACATTTTCAAGAAGTTTGGTTGTGGAAACCAACAAGACTTGATTTCAAAAATTAGTCTTAAGTATAAGTATTTTTTTCCAGAGGAAAAAAAATAATTATCTGATAAGTAAAATGCATAAATAAGTAAATTTATGCATTAATTAATTTATGCATTAAATTAATGCATAAATAAGTAAATAAATAAATAAGCTATTTGATAAGTAAAATGCAAAAATATCAAACGCATGAATTAGCTTATCATGTTTATAGTTTTGATTCTCATTATCAGTTGTGGAACTACCAGTCTCTTACTATAGGTTTGACTCAGCAAACCTTGTTGAAAAGTCAAGACTAAGAATGCAACAGAAATATGTCTTTAAGCTGCTTACATACAGTGAAACAAAAATTTTCAAAATGTTAACTATTAAAGTGGAAACATTAATTATATCAGTTTCCCATATTCACGCTGTTCTTTCCTCACCATTTAAGACTGATAATTTGTTATGTAGCACTGATCTGATACAGTGTCTTTGATACAACTGCAGACTCCATGCTGCTCCCTCTTAATCGACCTTAGAAGCATCTCCATGGGTATTCAGTTGAGCTTTCTCAGCACAATGGAAGACAGCATTTTAACAGCCAAAAATCGGTTTCTCTCTGCAGCATCATATTTAGTGCAGTTCAGTGCATGGCAACTGGGCCAAAGTTAATGCTGCTTAAGAAGCATTAGCTAAGTGTTTCAGAGTCCTCTGGACAGACACTGCTGAGCAGACCTGAATTTGGACTGGACTTAGGACCACCTGTACACCAAGTGCTGCTTTGCTTTCTCTGTATTTCTTGCTGAGTAGATTGGAGAGGTGAATGAGATCATTTTACACTTCAGTATTCTTCTCTCACCTGGTAAGCAACATCTGAAATCATATTAGATCATTAAGAGACATTTGACTATATGAACAAGTTGTAATTTTTTTCTCTTTCTGAAGGTAAAGACTGCCATTACTGAAGTTTGAACAATTACATTCATGACTCTGAAAACATGATCAGCTACATGCATATGTGATATGTGTGCATAAAGGAAATATATATATATATAGATATATACATATATACTTCAGTAAGTGAGCAGGATTTTACATTCAGACAGAAAATATGGATTTGGCCTGCTTCAATTCAATTTCTGCTTCATCAGATCCAAAGTAGATTTCTAGTTATCCACACCACTGTAGAAAAATAAAATATGTTTTATGGAAACCGTATTACAAAATAGTTGTTATAATTATCTTTTTTTTTTTTTTTTTTTTTTTTTTTTTCATTCTACTATTTTTTTCATTCTACTATTCCTGTCTCAAATATTTGAAAACAGGCTCAAATTGCAAATACACGTTTGTCTCCTGGTTTCCTAAAAATCTCATTAAAACAAACAAACAAACAAAAAAAACTTAAAAATCATAAGAATCAGTTTAAGAGTTAGAGTATTATTCAGCTGTTTAGTCATAAAGTAAATAATTTTGCTTAACTCAGTTTAATAAATGTGTATGTCATCTGCTTTTAGTGTGTTATTTTCACCTTAAATAAAAGATAGCTATATAGCATGATTTACCAGGGTCAGTAGAATTACTATTAATCCTTCTTGCAAAGCTATCTAACTCAAGCATGTATCTACTACATAGGGTAGATTTGAAAAACAACAAAAAACAGATAGATTTAAAATTAAGTTGTGCAACACAAGAAGATTTTTGTTACAGTGTGGGCTCACAGTGTTGGAAATTGAATACTCCTGACATTTCCAAGGATTCTGAATATCATCTTTGAAATGCTCTTGGCAAATGGAGGGAGACAGTGTTACTCTGCTGCTGCCTGTGCCACTGGAGACTCCAGGAACTGTTTGTTCTTGGCTGTTCCCACTGAATGCTGAAGTACTCATGATACTGTTGCCTCTGTGTGCTTCTCAGCTGATGGTAGGGAAAGACACTGACTTCTCAAATATCTGTCCTCACTTTAGGAATGAAATTGTTTCAAGGTTGAGAGAAAAAAAGACAAAAAACAAACAAACAAACAAACAAAAAAACAAAAAAAAAAAACAACAACAACAAAAAAAAAAAACAGAGAGAGAGAGAGAGAGAAAAAAAAGAAAAAAAAAGAAAAAAAAAAAGAAATAGAGAAAGAAATAAAAAGAAATAAAGTTTTGTTATTAGTTTAAGATGATGTGAGGCTAAGGCTGTCTAGAATTAAATGTTGGAGATTTATGAAGTAGCCCTTTTTGTTTATTTTAAGCTGGTATTTTGAAGACTTTCAGTTAAGTTAAGGAAGCTAATCACACGCGCCTTCAGATAACATTGAACACCTTAGATGAGCATTTTGACAATGCTGGTAAATATCCTATTTTTCAACTTTTCAGAACATGGCTTAGTGCATGATCTCATTGAATCAAGAAATGAAGTGTATAGCAGGTTATTTTTGAAAATCAATGTGTTGGTTTGATGTCTTTCTAGAAAATAGTTATTGAGCTGTAGCAGTAATATGATCAAATGTTCGTCCACATCCTAGCCATTGTTTTGAATTTATCTAAACTCCCCTTTTCTCTAGGCTTGTTTTATTAAGAGTCAGAACTCTGTGCTGACTACAAGCATACTTATAAAATTCATCCTTTAGTTCCAACGGTTTCTGGAGAGTCTGATGTTAATATGTAATCTCTTACTGTGTTGTGAAATCTCTTGGTGCTGACAGTAAATGATAATTTGAATGTAATATGTACTGGAGAGAACAAATGACTATCATGAGTAATTTTTCCTCCTTTGATTTGTAGTTAGGGTTTGCAAGAGGATTATGATGATACTGGACTGACTTTTATATTACATGTCCCCAAACTACTACAAAATCTGTGTAAATGACTCCAATACTGTCAAATAAATCTTACGGTCTTCCAGTTTTCTGATCCCAGCTATTTTTTTATTCTTTTTTCCTTTGGGAAGGTACAACTATGTACAACTGTAGCACAACTATGTTTCTTGTGTACTACTGACACAATTTTTTAGTAGATCACTATATACATATTTAAAAATCAAGGCATATTTCATAGAATCATAGAATATCCCAAATTGGAAGGGACCCATAAGGATCATCAAGTCCAACTCCTCGCACTGAACAGGTCTACCCAAAAGTTTAGACCATGTGACTAAGTGCACAGTCCAATCTCTTCTTAAATGTGGATGGGGCTGACTTCAAAGTTGATGGGGCCAGATGGGATCCACCCGAGGGTACTGAGAGAACTGGCGGAAGAGCTGGCCAAGCCGCTTTCCATCATTTATCGGCAGTCCTGGCTGTCAGGGGAGGTCCCACTCGACTGGCGGATAGCAAACATGACGCCCATCTACAAGAAGGGCCGGAGGGTAGACCCGGGGAACTATAGGCCTGTTAGTTTAACATCAGTGCCAGGGAAGCTCATGGAGCAGATTATCCTGAGTGTCATCACGCAGCACTTGCAGGGCAAGCAGGCGATCAGGCCTAGTCAGCATGGGTTTATGAAGGGTAGGTCCTGCTTGACGAACCTGATCTCCTTCTATGACAAGGTGACACGCTTAGAGGATGAGGGAAAAGCTGTGGATGTGGTCTACCTTGACTTCAGTAAGGCATTTGACACCGTTCCCCACAACATTCTCCTCA
>CM021766.1:129923599-129992563 GCA_011076525.1 Nettapus auritus | reverse complement strand
CTCCGGCCCTTCTTGTAGATGGGCCGGAGGGTAGACCCGGGGAACTATAGGCCTGTTAGTTTAACATCAGTGCCAGGGAAGCTCATGGAGCAGATTATCCTGAGTGTCATCACGCAGCACTTGCAGGGCAAGCAGGCGATCAGGCCTAGTCAGCATGGGTTTATGAAGGGTAGGTCCTGCTTGACGAACCTGATCTCCTTCTATGACAAGGTGACACGCTTAGAGGATGAGGGAAAAGCTGTGGATGTGGTCTACCTTGACTTCAGTAAGGCATTTGACACCGTTCCCCACAACATTCTCCTCAAGAAACTGGTTGCTCATGGCTTGGACTGGCGCACGCTTCATTGGGTTAAGAGCTGGCTGGATGGCCGGGCCCAGAGAGTCTTAGTGTATGGAGTCAAATCCAGTTGGAGGCCAGTCACTAGTGGAGTCCCCCAGGGCTCGGTACTGGGGCCAGTCCTCTTTAACATCTTTATCAATGATCTGGATGAGGGGATCGAGTGCACCCTCAGTAAGTTTGCAGACGACACCAAGTTAGGTGCGTGTGTCCACCTGCTTGAGGGTAGGAAGTCTCTGCAGGAAGATATGGATAGGCTGGACCGATGGGCCGAGGCCAACGGTATGAAGTTCAACAAGGCCAAGTGCTGGGTTCTGCACCTGGGGCACAACAACCCCAAACAGAGCTACAGGCTGGGAGATGTGTGGATAGAATGCTGCCTGGCAGAGAAGGACCGGGGAGTTTTGGTTGATAATCGGTTGACTATGAGCCAGCAGTGTGCTCAGGTGGCCAAGAAGGCCAACAGCATCCTGGCTTGTATCAGAAACAGTGTGGCCAGCAGGTCCAGGGATGTGATTGTCCCCCTGTACTTGGCTCTGGTGAGGCCGCACCTCGAGTACAGTGTTCAGTTTTGGGCCCCTCACTACAAGAAGGACATGGAGGTGCTTGAGCGAGTCCAGAGAAGGGCTACGAAGCTGGTGAAGGGTCTGGAGAACAAGTTTTACGAGGAGCAGCTGAGGGAGCTGGGATTGTTCAGCCTGGAGAAATTGAGGTGGGGATTGTTCTACTCTCCCATATGCCTGGTGACAGGACGAGGGGGAATGGGCTAAAGTTGTGCCAGGGGAGGTTTAGGTTGGATATTAGGAAGAACCTCTTTACTGAAAGGCTTGTTAGGCATTGGAATGGGCTGCCCAGGGAAGTGGCTGAGTCACCATCCCTGGAGGTTTTTAAAAGACATTTAGGTGTAGAGCTTAGGGATATGGTTTAGTGGAGGATTTGTTAGTGTTAGGTCAGAGGTTGGACTCGGTGATCTTGTAGGTCTCTTCCAACCTAGACGATTCTGTGAATTCAAATGCAGCTTGCTTTTGTCTAAATAAAACACTGTTACCTTAAACTGCGTTTTTAAATTTCTGAGACAGATACCACTCTCCACAGCCCAATATTTACCCTGATTTTATTTATTTACCAGTGATTATTTACCGTTAATCATTTACCAATGATGTGTAAATGTGATGTGATTCTCTACAAAAAACACTGAATTTTAGTTTATTTCATTTCTATGACAGAGAAATCCTTGGACGTTCCCACTGTGATCAAAAACCTTTCTATTCTGACTGTTAAAGGCTACATTTAACAACCACTAATGTAGAAGGAAAAAGAAAAATGGTCTTTACACGATTATTTGGAAAGCCAAAAAATCTATGTTTACAGGTACGTTTTAGAGCATGACTCAGCATACCAGCTTCCCCCAACTTAATTTCATAGTATAAAGAGCATTGCTGTATCAACACTGTATCCTATACCGCAATTCAAACTATCTCACTGCACTGGGACTAATGTATTTGTTGAAATCACACATCTGCTCCACAATTTTGTGCTCAGAGTAAGACACAGCAAGAGATGCTTAAATACTTGCATCTGTCCCTGATTAGCTATCTTGGAAACTAATTAAACAATCAATAAACAGAACAAGTACAAGTCAATGGCATCTCTGATAAGCGTTCATGATCTTAAACCTAAAGCAACATAGTTGTCAGCAATTACAAGGAGCGCTATACCATCCTAAGGTTCATTAAGATACACTTGTACAGCTATTAAATGCCCATCTGCTAATAGATTTTGTACAATACATTGGGGATGGGGGAGGTGTTCCAGCTTTACTGATGTAAAGAGTAATTTTACTTAACCATTAATAAGAAATGTCAAACATACCTGTAGGTCTTTTTTTTTTTTTTTTTTTTTTTTTTTTTTTTTTTTTTTTTAATATGAAGAAGAAGAATAAATAAAACATTTTTGTCTTAATAAATGAACTTCCTGTTTAACTTATATCAGTAGCTCTTAGGGGGCACATAGTATCTTGGACTTAATGTATTTCATGTGTTGCTATGGAAGCGTTATATATCTTTCTATTACAAAAATTATATGCCTGAACGTGAAACAGGATCTGACTGATTTGAACCATTGAAGAAATCCTAAAACATGAGGTGGATGACAGGATTTTAAATTATCCATTTATCTGAAAACATTTACAGTTATTATTTTAAGGTAAGCAAAAATGCAAAATTTATCAAAGCCCTTAATCTTTTTAAGGATGTTATGTGTAATTACAAGGCAAAACAAGAAAAAAAGATGCAAGGAACAAAAACCACCACCACCAACAGAAAAAATCCTGTCCTAAGTGGAGCCCTATCACTAAAACAGTGTAAATGATCTTTCTGTACATTGCCTTTCTTTCTACAGGATCTCATGGTACTTGATAAACCACTGTAGCTGCTGCCTTTCAAATTTTGGGATTTCTGGAGTTCTGTGTTACAAGATTGGCTTACTCACTATCCTTTCTACCAACATTCACCTTGTTTCACTTGAAAAGACTTAGATTTTATTTCAATATGCCTGTGTCTTTAAAAAGACTCAAGCAAGTAATCATTTGCCTTCGCAACTGAAGCATTTGAGGAAAGGTTCAACATTAATCTAAATCTGTTTCAGCTTTAATGTTGGCCCAAACCCAATTAAATATTTTAAACTTTTAATTTTTTTATCCTTTCTCTTTATAAGTTATTTTTATTATATTAATAATAATAATGCTAATTGTATACCTGAAGTTCAGAATGAAAGGATTTTTGCAGGTGTCAAAATCTGTACAAGAACTCAACTCTGCTCTTTCAAGGAAGGACATCATACCTGTGTGCTTACATGTGCTTCACAACATACAAGCATATTGACACAGCAATATTATTAATAAAAGAAACCTAACATGTCAGTCTCCTGAATTATTAGATTCTGAAGTTGTGATCTGAATGTTACATTTAATGTTGCCTGTGTTTTATACAGAAGTTAAATTGCTATCCCACTGATTAAAAATGGGACAGTTCTTTAACAAAGTTAATAAATGGATCAGAGTGACAATTCAGCAAGGTAGATAAGCACTGATGGATTAAGCAGTATGTTCTAGGTCATACTCATATCTAATATCTAGTACAGTATGTAAAAAGCAGGACTTGTCTTTTGAAATAGAAGAGGTGATCATCAGTAGGCAGAATGTAATTTTCCACATTGGAATTTGGCCAGCACAATGGTTTCTCCACAGTGTTGCTCTTCCAGAAAATATTTTCTGCTCTTTAATGACTACAAGCAGTCAGAAGGTTGGTTTAATGTCTCATCTGAAATCTGGCAGCAAGCTCATATGAGCTCTCATCCAAAACACCACCATTTTCAGAAAGTTTCAAATGACCCAGCCGTCCTTGTAAGGAATCATTTTTAACCAGCCCCTCTACTCCCTGAACAAGAGGAAAAAAAAAAAAAAAAAAAAAAAAAAAAGTCATAATGCTAGATCATCAGCCTGGTGAACAAAGCACAAAAGCACTTTTGCCAAGGCAATACTAAGAATGATTTTTTTATCTTTTATGTACATTTTTAGTTGTTTTTTTTTTTTTTTTTTTTTAAATCTATGTGTTTTTATTTAAAGTGCCAAATTAATTTTAAAGATATATTATTATTTCATCATTTTCATATTGAAATAATATTATTATTTCATAATATTATTATTTCATTATTTTAAGGCCATCAGCTATAAGTATTCTTCATACACCATACACTTAACACTGTCACTTGAACAGTGGTGATATAAAAGAAAAAAAAAAAAAAAGTATATTTCACATTTGCATTTTATTTTTAGTTTCATTCTAGTGATGCATATACAATCCACTGACTTTTTTTCTTTTAAAGTACAAAAATGACAACTTGAAGGTAATTCTTAGAGATCTGTTTTTTCTACTTCTTCCCTTTCCAGTTCTTTTCCAGTTCTTTTCTTCTCACAGTTTCTTTACCTGATCTTTCATATCTTTCTAACATCAACTCCTGCTCCTTCTTCCCTGGATTTCTGCACCCAGACTTTGTTCTCTCTTTCCCTACTTTGCCTGTTTTCTATGACCTTTGAAAGCTGCTCA
Organism: Nettapus auritus; assembly: GCA_011076525.1. NCBI lineage: Eukaryota > Metazoa > Chordata > Aves > Anseriformes > Anatidae > Nettapus > Nettapus auritus. Next base: position 129,988,120 of record CM021766.1, on the reverse strand, counting down.
TTTACAATTACTAAGAATCTTTTGCTAATCTAAAAAGCAAATGAAGAAGTAGCAAAAATCAATATTATTAATTCTTCTGTGTTCTGTGTGATTGTTTAATTAGACTAGATGGCTGAGTTTTTTATTAAAAAGCTATTACACTCTCTGTATAGCAGCCGGAAAAATGCCCAACACCATGCCCTTTCTGTTCACATTACTGTAATGTGGAAATAGCTCCAGTGATGTGAATAGAACAGCTCCGGTGTAAAATTAGAATAAAACCTGCAACTTTCACTGTTACTATATCACCTGCAAAGACCTTGCAATCTAGTGTGAGTTCTCAGAAAAGCTTACAAATGCAAGCAACTATTCACATGGGCAATTGCATTGTCTTAATTGTGGTTGCTAGCATTTTTAAAGCTGCTCATCTGTGTGAACATGGACTGATCAGGATTTAGTGCATGGCGTAGTGACATAACATGTTGACAGGTGTTGAAAAAAATAGAATAAGACAGTATAAAGTAAGAAAACTATCTCAAAATCAAGACCACATAGAGACTGAACTTACATCTGTTCCCACCTTGATAAATATATTCTTTTGCTTTTGACATATAAAATTCATGAGTGGCTGCTGTGTTAAAAATAAATAAATAAATCCCAGAAATTTATTATCCAAATTGTCCTTAATTTTCTTACCTTCAGCAAATTGTTTTTCTATGTGACAGCATTATTAATTATTAATATGGCAATTAGTGGTGAAGATGCTTCTTGAAATAAAACAGTTTAACAGCAGCATAATAAGGCCTAACATGTAGGTCCTGGTCCCAGGCTCTGTAATGTTAATCCATAAAACAGACACCAAAGACTGTAGCAGAGAGTGAAAGGACATGGGTTCAAGCCCAGTCCTATGACTGCTATTCCATTACTAGCATACAGCATGCCATGGCTTTGGCTTGGGCCAGCTAGTATTTTCCCAACAACACCAAACAGTGTTTGGAAGATAATGTTTCAAGGAACAAGTCACTATGGATAAAAGTTGTTTGAGGGGAAATCTTAGACCTGTTTCAGGAGAAAAAACAGTCCTATAGATGTAAACCATGTTGCTCTATATGCCTAGCACGCCAGGAAGAACTGATGAGTATTGGCAAATCTTCAGGCTACCACAGAACACATGGGCAGAGTGGCTCAAAGCAGTCAGTTAGCAACTAAGGTGTTGAAGTGAGACAACAGGATATGTTGTGTAGACAAAACCTTTCAGTCGGAGCAATCACAGAATCACAGAATTGTCTAGGTTGGAAGAGACCTCCAAGATCACCTAGTCCAACTTCTGACCTAATGCTAACAAGTCCTACACTAAACCATATCCCTATACATCTAAATGTAGTAGCCTTGAAACCTTTTTTTTGCGACCATAATTCTGTTTCTGTTAATGATTTGTTGCACTTTTCCCACCAGAAAATTCAGAACCTATCAAAGTAATACCATACTTAGTGTCATCTGGGAAGAAAAAGGCCAAGGTTACATTTTCTTTGCACCCAGAGAGAGACTTCAAATAACATCTTTGTTTTCAAGAGTTCCTAAGTAATCACCTATAGGTTGTTCCAGAAACAGAAAGGTGTCAGAGAAAGTTTCATTTCCATTAATAATTCACTCTCTCTGATATAATTAAAAATTTCTTCTGCCAGGAAAAGCAACAGGTGTGAATAATTGCAGTATGGCTGTTAGGATTTTAACCTTGATAGGAAAACCAACATCTGTAAATTGTAACCCCAATCCAAGCCCTGTATCAAATGGTCCTTAAAACTGGGACAGTGCAGATCTTCACCACTTGTGAATTCCCTAACCACTGTGCTAAAGTGTCATGGTAACAGGGTAAAATATTCCTTCTATATTTGGGTGCTGCTTTTTCTAATATAAGTACATTTTTATCACGCATATTCACCATACAATCTGTTATTAGTTTTAATTATTTTCAGTATTAAAGGCCCATGACACTATTAACTGACCATTAAAAGTCATCTATAGCTCATTACCAATGATTAATCACCTGCTGTCTTATAATTAATGTTTATTAAGAGAACAGCAGTTTAATAGCTGTTCCATATTTTCTGTGCTAGGCAAGAAAACTTAAGATAAAAAAGATAGTTATAGTGGAGACTCAGAATTTTCAAATGATATTTTTGGACATGGACTTTTAAGTCTCAGGAATTAAATTGTCATTGATAAGTCAAATCACTGGCTAAAAATAAAATATAAAGGGAAACCACACTAGTGACTTATTTTACCTTAATGATATTACTGAACCTTCAGTAACTCTCCCCCCCCCCCCCCCCCCTTCAAATTTTCATTTTGTGGAGACTTTTTACTTTTCCAGACAGGTAACTCAGGCTATCAACAAGCCTGCTATCATTTTTCAGTATTGCACATTCTCTTCTTGTCAAACATTTTGCTGGAAGAAGCCACCTTGATAATAATAAACTCAATTTTCATTAAAAATAGAGTGATTTTTTTTCCCTCTTTTTTGTTTAAAAACATTTATTTCATAATATATATATGTATTTTAATATGAGCAGCTGTGTATTTCTGCAAATTTATGTCTTTGATTTTGTCATAGATAGAAGGATGAAATGACAACTTAAGTAATGGAATTAAATATTACTTCACAATTTTTATTTATAGAAGTAACTGCTCAACTGGAAACTAAACTCAGTATTGAAGAGTTTGGGGCATATATATTAAAAAAAAAAAAAAAAAAAAGAAACAGAAAAAGCATATTTTCAGTGCAGTTACAAGTCTTGATAGATGAAAAGGACAGTGATAGGCAGAGAGATCTCATCAGCTAAGATGAAATCTCCATCTGCTGTCTTGAATCTCTGGGATTTGGGAAATCAGTATGTTACCATTATGGTAGCAGATGTTTAACTGGAGGATTTCTGAACACAGTGGAGCAGTGCAGTATCATCAGCTTGCAAAATATTGTGAAATTGATATACATATTTGATATTTGAAGGAATTCTAAAATAAATTTCAGCTTTAATCTGCCTGATCTTCACCAACCTTTCTTCTTGATCACTATTAAACATAAGAGTAATAATCCCAAGAGATATATACTATACTGACTTTGTCATCTGTAAGTGAATTCACTACCTCCTTGTTCCCACACTTGGAAGAAAATGGCTGAGCCCAAACTTCCCCAAAGCACTCAGTTTCCTGCTGGTCACAGGAGACAAACAAGTTCCATCCTAGCAGGTGCCAGGTCTAGTACTGAGAGATTTTTTTTTTTTCTTTTCTAGAACCTCACAGCTTTAATGATCCAGAATCTAATTTCCTATCAAAATTTATTCTGAGCCATTGTAGATGAATTTTCTCTATTGCCCAGAATACATTTTGATTTTTTTTTTTTCCCTTGAGTTTCCATGCACTGTTCTACCTACACAAAGCAATCTCTTCTCAGCCTTCAGTTGACTGGGACAAATGAAACAATCCTTTTCACAGACACCTTGTATCAAAGATTCTGTCTCCCAGTCATCAATTTTACAACCCTTCTCTGCTCTTATTCCTATCTGAAATCGTGCTTCCTAAGCAAGGGTATTGCATTTCAGGTGAGGCTTTCCTGTGCCTGATAAGTAGGTACAGATAGACCCTTGCTCTGTTGTTGTCTCTCTGATAAATTATAGTTAAATATTTGTCTTTCCCATGGCTGCAAAAATTGTGACTGATAGTATTTCTGGGATTACCCTGAGGTACAGCTGATTTACTGGAGTTTACTCTAATAAGATCCTAATTTATAATTAGAGGTTTCATTAAGTAACCCCACTTTCTGGTCTTGACTTTTGAACTATTACACTTCAGCCTATTTCTATTACTCCGGTCTTTAATGTCATTCACTTCATTTATGAAGTATTCATTTGAGTCAAAACAAAAAAGGATGGCATTATGCTATTAGCAATCTCTATCAGGACTCAGCTTTTATACAAGGGTTGTGGACTGCAGCATTAATCAAAGCTGATACTGGAGAAGTCCCCGTGAGATGCTCACTGGCACAGTAGTTTCCTTTCCCGCACAGTTTTGCCACTATCCTGTTCATTTTAACTCAGAACCTCTAGTCCCTTTCTTTTCACTTTTTTGTTTGTTTGTTTGTTTGTTTTTTAAAGTGACACTAGAAATTATGAGCTAGCAACTTAAAGTAAGCACCTAAATTCAATGACATATAATCAGCTTGATGTGGATGCCGTGTGCACTAACTTAAAGGAATTTTCTCATTTGGAGTTGAGCCTAAATCTCTGTGTGGTAACAAGAGACTTTCAATTTTTTCAGCAGTTTGGGGAACAAATCTGCAGGGATCTCTGTTGTGGATTCTCCTGTCTAACTGTCATACGCAAGAACTCTTTGCCACTAAATGTATAATTAGCTATGGTCAACTCTAACTTTTTTTTTTTTTTTTTTTTTTTCTCCGTTATGATCTTCTTATGGAAGAGCACTTTTTGAGAGGATGCCTTTAGGTTAAAGAAAGGAGGGCTACTGCTTCCTAACAAATATCCTGAAGATGCTGATCAGTTTTTAGCTGCTGATTACTTATAATTTTAATTTCAAAAGACAGAAAATTTAAGTAGCGGTGATATGTTGCATACCGATAACCAACCAACCAACCAAATAAACAAGCAAAACCCCACAAAACAAAATACATTAACTTGCATCACAAAATATGTGTAGAAAAAGTTACCATGATCAGTCTTAAATGGTTTGGAAATCAGTGAGTAAGAAAGAAAATCTAATGCATTTATAAAGAATTGAAATCACAGGTTTTTTTTTGTTTGTTTGTTTAAGATCTGAGACTAATTTGATGAAATGAATAATCTGAGACTTGTGGCTCCTGTTGACCGATATGTACACAACAAACTGCACACAAATTTGCCTGGAATGAAGTCTATGATCCAGATTGTTGGTATTCTTTAATGCAGTCATATACTGTTAATAAAATCTTCATATTAATGTGAATGTCTGATTCTCTTGACATAGCTTGTCAATAAGATATTTATCTGCACTTACCAGATTTAATGATCTCTCTTTCCTACCATTTTGTGATCTGGAAAGTGTGAGATAAGGAACTTTTCTGAATCAGAGGAGGGATTTCAGCAAATATAGCAAAAGAGCATGGTTTGGCAAAACCTTTTGGTGCTTGAAAGGCTGCTGTCAAATGCAGTTTTTATTTTCCACAGAATGAAGCTAGCATATAGCCTTCTGCACCTCTCTGATCCCATAGAGAAGAGAAAGCTAAAAAGAAAGGCCATCTTTCAGCCTTAAGATGTTACTTTTCATTCTTAATTTTTCTCTGTTTTCACTTTGTTTGCACAGAAAATAGTCAGCTAAAGTCAGAAACCTTTATAGCTATCTAGTCTGAATTTGGGGATAAGGTTGTGTGACATCTGATATTTCCAAATTTTCCTACTGACTTCTTCCTTTGAAGTAAACTGAAGGCACGCTGAGAAATGTCAGATAGTTGCTATCATTGTTAAAGATTATAATTGCTATTAAATGTTAAATGTTCTCTTCACTAAATTGTTTCTTCTATAAAGCAGTCTAATAGCAGAAGTAATTAAAAATTGTGCAGAGCTATAAATTTATATGAGGCTATAAACATACAAATAAGCCTGCATTGCTTGGTTTTACCTGGTATAATTGTAGTGTTTGAATTTAGTTAGTCTTTAAATAAAAAGGAGTTGTTAGTCCCACTAGAAAGGAGATTCTATTTAATCTTGAGAATAAAGGGAGCTCTGGGGTTTAATGGAGAAGACGGTCTTAGTTTGGAGTTAGTGCTGATTTCAAGCTAAAGGTTAAGAATATTTTGACTCCAGGAGTAAGCCCCAGGATACTTCTGTGCTAGCTCACAACTAGAAAGCAGATGGGAAAATATATCCCACCCACTTTAATAATAATAATAACAAATTTTTAAAAAGTTTAAATTTATTTAACCATATGTATTTATGAATCAAGTAAAGAACTCTGTTATGACTTTTAAAGTTATAACAACATGGATCATGGCAATAATATATGTATTGTATAAATTGTATTTGATATTTAATAGAGGGGAGGATAAGAGAACAGTACAATAAATAACATAATAATAAGAACAAAAATTTTGCATTTTCACAGTCCTGTAGCTCTTTGTGGTCTATGATTACTAGCTGTCATTGCAACAATTTTAGGGAGAAATAAATACAGTCCATATTCCTCACTGTAAACATAGGGAAACTGAGGCAGAGAAATGTTATTATAGACAAGAGTCAGTACCATATTTAGGGTTGATTTTTCAGCTGCATATCTGAGTTCTTAAAGAAGTACTAAAATTTCTCTACTCGTTACTATATTAGAATAACAGTTAATGTATTTTGCTTTGCTCTCCTAGTAAATTAATGGCAAGATGTGGAGCTGAATTACCCATCTTGCCTGTTTCTGCACGCTGTTGTTCCTGTGGGTCAGTGGGAAGTGGGTTGTTTGCAATAGGCACAGTGCTATTATTGACCTGAGGAGATTTTAGGGTTTAGAAATCCAAGTTGGCTAAAATTTTCCTTGGGGATTTCTCTTTCTCTGACACACTCTTCTTGTGTACTTTGACCAGCTCTTGAAGTTGGGTATTAACAAGTTAGTGCATTCACCATTTCAAGGTGATATTCTAGTTTCAGAACTATTTTCATTTAATGACACAAAGAATTCTGAGTACTTCAAATAACCTTGAGTCTCTGTGGTAAAATACTGTTCTCTGTTTGTAGAAGAAAACACTTACTTCAGGAATAAAACTTCCAACAAGTGCCAAACAAGGTCAGAATATATATATATATCCTTATTTGAAAAAGCACACTTTTTTTTTTTTTTTTTTCCTTCATATAAATATATTCAGGACCGACTGTCCTAAAAATACAATATAATACTAAAAATACAACAATTAAAATTCATGTCTTCTCATTAATCTTTTGTATAAATACATTTTTATTACAAAGTAATTTGAATATATTGTCTATCACAAGTCCGCATGTTTCTTATAATTGAAAAAAAAAAAACATATGTAAAACTGCATTTCACCCTCAATATGCAACTGCAGTCATGTTTTTGCAACATAGGTTTTTAGAACTTCTATTGTTCTCTAGACAAAATAAAAATTCTATAGTAGACTAGAATAAATATAAATTGTTGCAAATTTAGTATCACTCATCATAAATTCATCCAAATTATGATTTTTTAAAAACGTTTTCATTTTTATTTTTATTTTTTTAAAGGGTTTTCATTTTTATTTTTATTTTTATTTTAAATATGGATATCTGTGGCTTATAATACTTACATATGGTTCTTGAGTAGAAACTGAGCACTGAACTCCACCTGAGTCCCTGTTATATTTTGAAAAAAAAAAAAAAAAAAAAAAAAAATATTGCATAAACCTAAAAAGAGTGGTTAGAAAACTATGGGTATTTCAGTTAAAGAAGTTCTCAGAAAATGACAGCTGAAGTTTTAAACAAATAATTTTTATAGAGATTTCTTTCTATTTTATGTTTCTAAATTTAAACACTTTAAATTGTGTGGTTTTAAAAATCTTTCACTGGCATGTGGAATTTTGATTTTTTTGCTTTTAAGAATAAGAGCAGGAAAATAATGGAACGGTAGCAATAAAACAACCAGTTATTCAATAAGAAAAGATATTCTGAACAGCAAAAAAAAGGCTAAAAGAAAATCCATGTCATTTTTATAGCAACATCAGGACACAGTAATATTGAAAGCAAAAGCAGCTGTAAAACAGCTGGTAATACTACCACATCCACACATGAAACTCCCTGACTCTCTTTTTCCATATACATGCTGTCCTGTGAATTTATGATCTTTAAAACTAACATAAGACAATGCCACTATTATATATTGTATAACTGGTTGCCAAAATCCCATATTTTCCCTAATTCTTATTTTCTAATGAAATAGTCTTCTGGAAATTTATGACAGGATATTGAAAATCATCTTTTAAAATTATAACATTTAAAGGAAATCTGTAAAAGAGACTTGTCCAGGCTTGTACATGTTGCCCTTGAGACCCATCTTCTTGTATCTTAATAAATCTACCACAGAATGTATGTTAGTACTTCACGAAGCCTCAAGCCATATTAACTTGGATTCACTGGGCCTGCACAGTATAAGAAAGTAAAATTATAACTAAAGATAAAGCTAATGAACAATGAGTCAGTCAGGGAAGAAAAGACCTTCTGCTGCTGCAAATATTGTCTTCTGAACATGATTTGTAGGTGTCCGACACACCAGGTGGAAGCAGGAAGAGTCCAGACCATTTTTGCTACTTTGTCACTTTGACTGTCCACTGTAGTTCCAATGCTTATTTCAACAGTCACTGTCTTGGTGCTCAGTGGGAAACTGAAACTCAGCTGTTTTCACCCCAGAAATCTAAGGTAGACACAAACACAAATTTTAATTTGTGATACACAAGTCTATTTCTATTTCTACGATTCTATAATATGATTATATTTCCTTCAGCCTTGTGACAAATGTTGACCCCTCTTCCCTTCATTCAGTTAACATTGTTTTTATGGAGTATAACAGCAAACAAAAGGAGAGAGGAAGTACCCACAAGAAAGATACATTATTAATGAAAAAATGATAAATTGGTAAAATGTAATTACACTTCTCCTATCTATAACATAAAAATAAAACATTTTGGTGCAATTTAAATAGATTTTTTTTTCTTGCTCAGGTATGTACATTCTGATACATGGTTTATTATCCTTTGGGGTTTAACCCTGGTTTAGGCTAGAAGTTAGGAGACATTTCTTCTCAGAAACAGTAGTCAGGTATTGGAATGTATTGAGTCACCATCTCTGGGGGTGTTCAAGGAAAGGTTGAATGTGGTACTTAGAGACATGATTTTGTGGGTAACATAGGTAGGGTGATGGTTGGACCAGATGATCTTGAAGGTATTTTCCAACATTAATGACTCTATTATTCTATGATTCTATGATCTTCTGACTAGAGCAGACTTCTGGGGTATAGATGAGACCTAAGTAAGAATCATTCATTTACTCTGTAATCTGATTGTGACAGGAGATGTCTCAGAACTTTGCCTGTTTCAGGATATTTCAAATGGGGAGTCCATACTGACTAGCTCACTTAATTCTCCTGTATTTCATGTGAACTTTTCATTGAGTTCACTGGGGTATCTCACTGTTTATTTCCCAAGCCCCAGAAATTTAAACATAATTTTTCACAAGCATCATTATATTCTTCTATTTTTGTTCAGTTGTGACAAGAGGTTGAGAAAATAGATCATTCAGAAAAATCTATCATTGTAAATAAGAACTGTTGCACCTTTCACATAAATATCAGAGATCATCTAGTATTGGATTGGAGCTCATACTTATATAAAATTGATATGTTGACTCAATATGAAGTTGATGTAAATATTTTCGTTTTTACATATATATACGTTTTTAATCCAAATCAAGTCCACAACCATTATCTGAATTTTGCATTCAAATAATAAAATCAAGTCACTCTGCTTCTAATAAGTTGATGCGTATGGTGATTTGCTTATACATTCATTCCTTTATTCCTGACTTATTGAAATCTTAATTTTCATGTTCTAATATAAACAATACTTTATGTAATTTTGCATTAGATATCAGGTAAGATTCAACTCACAAATTAAGAATCTTAAATGTCTACATACAAATGCTTGTGCATGTACCACATATTTAAGTACCTATTATATGCATCCCTCTGGTAAGAATTGTGGAGCTTAGAGATCTGTACACAGCACCTTAAAGCAGATCTACATTTTATTAACTGCACCACCATTAGATATAGTGATGTCTTAGACAAACACTTTTTATGTAGACATCTAGTGAAAGATCCAGGCAATTAAACATAGGGATATAGTGACATAGGAGACATATTGGAGTCTGCAGTTCTCCTGCAGACTTTCTTCACTGAAAACTTACTTCCTTTAGTATGGTGGTGAAGTGTTGAAGGCTAACATAAGGCATGTGACATATATAGTTGCTATCAATTTACCAAGATAGACCAATTGTTAAATAAGGTCCTTCTACTCAGTTTTGAAATGTGGGAGTTTCCAATTAAATAAAAATAAAATAAAATACAAAGCTTCCCATTAGATTTTCCCTAAAAGTCATATCACATTTTTTGCCTATGTTTTTTTTTTTTTTTTTTTTTTTAACCTCTGCCTGAGGACAGGAGAATACAGAAATACAGAAATACTGTAACCTTCTCCACCCTGACACTAGTTTTATTTGTTTTATTTTTTTATATTTTTTTTGTTAATTTGTTTGCTTTTTTTCCTGGATGACACAAGCCCTCCAAGTCATTTGACACATAACATAAGCACAACTCACCATGTGAGAATGCATCCAATCATTTACCCATTCATATGGTTATAAGCAGCAGGAAAACAAATTGCTTTGTAAGAAATTTTCAAGTCTAGGGATTTTTTGTTATGTAATATTATAGTTAAAATATTTTAAAGTATTTTAATTTAATTTTAATGATTTGCAATGTTCCTTCTTTTCTTGGATGTTGATATGATTTGTAATAGTTTGGATTTTTAATAGGAAATTTTGATTTGTTAACATCTTTGCTGTGAAACCCTCAACTTCTACTTCCACTGACTGAAACAAACTAAAAAGCTATGAATGTGAAATTGCCAGTGGCTGGGTCTGATGCTGGTCTCTAAGTATTTCTTGAGCATTTGTTTCTGAATCTGAACGGTTCATTTATTTTTTTTATATGTCTTTATTATCTATCTATTTATTTATTTATTTATTTTTAAATGGGAGATGTTTTGTAAAACAACAAGGCCAACATTGTAGTAATAATCAGTAATGAGTTTTACTGCTTCTTAAACTATTTACTTCCTCCAGTACTGCAGAGAATATGAAATTACACATTAAAAAACAACCAACCAATAACAAAAATAAACAACAACAAAAAAAAACACTACCTCATTCAAGCAGACATTTTCTGCTTTACTGATTGACTTTCTGTGAATAAGTAACCTTTCATGTTGCAAAAAAATTTGCAGCAAATTATCTCTCTAAATAGAGTTTATGCATTCTACACGTCGTACTACAAAAGAGAAAATGAGTAAGAGGGAGAGAGATTGCAATCTATCCTCTAAAGATTTACCACTAAGGGGAAAAAAATCTTATATTTGTTATTGCAGTAATTATCACTGCTGATGTGATAATGATCACCAGCATTGATGTTATGCATTAAAGCCTGGCAGTCGTATTTCTATTAATTTAAGATATTGTTGAATGCATTTTTAAGTGTTAATCTTGCTCTCTTTATCTGTAACATATTATTATATTGCTTGAAGAATCAGCAGCCCTCTCCCCCCTCCCTTTTAAAAAAAATAAAAAAATAAAAAATAAAAATGTTGTTTGTTTGTTTTTGTTTTTGTGTTATATGAAGAGCAATAGCTGCAGAATTGAGTTTCCCATGCTTAGGTCTATTGCAGCATACAGGTTTTCATGTCAAAGAAGCATACCAGCCTAAAATATCATTCACTTGCAGAACACTACCACAAGACAATATTGACATTAAAAAGTTAGCATAATTTAAAAGAAAATTAGATCTTCATGAATCCAAAATGAAATTGAACCACCAACTGTGGTATTCTTTGAAAGCAAACCTTTCTAACATGCAGTCTTGTTCCTCAATGTTTCTTGAATAACACATAAACAAAATTAAATAAATTAAGGTAAAATTTTAAAGATCAACAATGGAGATGTATAGTCAGATTGCACTTATTCAGTTACCTGTCAGTGAAGTCAGATACATAATAGCACATAAAAATAATCTGATATGGATTTAAAAAAAAAAAAAAATGACAACCAGAAATGTAACATAATTTGGAGCATTCTGCTGTCTTAAGCACCCACAAACATGAAGTCCTTGAACATTTATAGTCTAAATTGTATCTGAAAGATTATGTGACTTACAGATCCAGAAGAGGGTTCACAATGCAAACATGACAGAATATTGGTACGTATAATCAAAGTTGTTACTCATAGTTGGCTGCTTCTCTGTTAGAAAAGTACTCCTGAAACTAGATCTTGTTTCAACATGAAAATCACCATAAATGCCTACACATGCCTCTCACATACCCCACACACATTCAGCCTAGATACACTCTTTCCTTTGCTCCCAGAATTTCTGTCAAAAGTATATTATGTTTTGGGGGAAGGAGGAATCAAACTAGCAACAGCAACAACAGCAATAAAATGTGCTTAATAATAGCTTTTATTATTATTTCAATGTGCATATGGTTAGTATCCTTAAACAGGATGAAGTTAATATGAATTCCCAAAAAATATTAGTTCGGCATTTTGTGTCAAATGTTACTGAATAAAATGTATGATCAGTATTTGTTCTAAGCTGCAATTCCTGGATTAAGAGAGTGCCTATCTACACTTCTGGATGAGCCCCAGCAAGGAAATTCAATGCAAGACAAACTCTTTCCCTTGCAACTTCCCAGTGGGAGCCCAGCAGAGCAGGGAAGATTCCACAGGACTGGTTTTCATGGGTCCTTCTCTGAGCCATTTAACCACAGGTGGCTGTGATACCCGTAGCTCTCCACCATCAATCAACATCCAGTGTCCTGCACTGGGAAAGAGATTGTGCTGTTCTTTGGCTGCATTCAGCCTGGTGTTTAACTCTTAACAGATGCTACTAAGGGAATTTTTAGTCAGTGCATGCTGTTTTTGCTCAATGGATCTATCCTCAGCCACTTAGTCCATCCACGTCCCCATTGTGTTCCATGAACCTTCAGCAGCTGGCTGCATTGCAAGAGTCCTGTTCACCCAGAGTTGCTTGTATTCTCCTGATACACTAGCATACAACATGAGACTAACCTAACACAGCCAAGCCTCAGAGGGACACTGAACAAAGAGATCAGTGTTCATACACCTCATATTTAGGTATAGCCTCGGGGATTTTGAAAATATTGACCACTAGGAACCGTTTCATATTCTTCCCTTTCTTTTACTACCTTATTTCCTCTGTTTTTATCCAAGAATAAGCTCTGTCTCACAAGACATTCCCAACAATGTCTCATATCTTATGCTGTCTCTTATTACAATGTTTCTGTGTTGGAAGAAGTGGAACCATAAACTGCCAATAATAAAAAGTGGTACATTACTGCTGGTAATAAAATATACGAACAGAAGCCTAAGTATACTATACCTTATATATATATGTATGTGTGTATATTATGGTATTATTCCTTTTGCATTTTACTACATCTTTTAAATTGCAAGGAATTTATTTCAAGAAAATATTTTTTTTTTTTCCTGCATTTATATTTCCAAGAAATCTCAAATAGTTTCAAGTTGTGAATTCCTTATCATCAAATCCAATATTTTTCAATCATAACTCTAAATGAGAATTCAGATTATTTTGTTGTAGTATACTATGATGCAGGGAACACAACTATAAAAACATATGTACACTCTTACTCTGGGTATGAATTTTAAGAAATGGTTTCAACAACAACAAAAAAATATTAATTACCAACATAGTTGTTTTCCCTTCTCTACATTACACCCCAGAACTGAGCAATTAAATAACTCAGTTTATTGGAATATTGAATTTATCCTACATAAAGCCAAAAACGTTAATTGCTCACCAAACTAAGTCAAGTTTTCTATAAAAACTTATTTTCCTATAAACAGATTTTATATAAATTTAACAGACTACTTTATTCTCATCACTTGAGCAGAGAGAAAAAAGGGTCACAAAATAAAGGTGACATTTATTTTTGTTTTTATCTAGCTAAAAAATTATAATATAACCTCTCTATTAACATACTAGGCAGTGAAGAGCGTCCAAATTAGTTAGAACAAATTAGAACAAGTTAGAACAAATTAGTTAGAACAAATGTTCTAACTAAGAGCAAATATTTTATACAACAGCCTTTACCACTGAAATTAGAAAAAAAAAATTAATATATAAATTACATTGTAATTACATAACAGATTGGTAATATACAGACAGACTCTTCAGAGGCAGAATTTGTTAGACTGATATATACAATAGTTTCAGAAAAGCATAACAGAAGTAGTATGCCTTTACTCTTAAACAAAGGTTTGATTATCCCTATAGATATAACATCCGTAAGTATTTAAAAACTACAATAATATAAAAGTATAATATATTATTTTTTGTTTGTTTGTTTTGTTTTGTTTCGCTGTGTGTTCTATAATCTTTCGTTAGTAATGATCATCTTTTAATCTTTCATTGATAGTGACCATGAAATGGAAACTTCTGAAATGACACTTCTAAAAATTCACCCAGATGATACACCTTCTATTGAAATTAGTGGATATTATCACTTTTAAAAAATTAATTGAATGCTAGAATTCGTTATTTATATATAATTTTAGCACTCTTATGTCAATAATGAAACTATGTCAAAACCAAAACATAACAATGCAGAATAACAACAACAACAACAACAATGGGAGGAAAAAAAAAAAAAAAAAAAAAAAAAAAAAAAAAAAAAGAGAGAGAGAGAGAGAGAGAAACCTAGTGTAATAGTCCAGATGAGCATAATTTTTTTCCCTTTTTCATGGCACTGGGAATAGTTAGGGTCTGTGTAGTTCTTAAGCTGAATTCTGAACACATTTCTTAGTGTGTCAAACTTTGAAAAAGTTATTAGATTTATTTTGAAAATTAAGCACACAAATATTGTTATTATTAATCTGTGAAATTATATGTTCAAAGTTCAGTATATGACAACAGTTTTGTGTGCAAAACTTTTCCAAACTATCAATATATTTTTAGAGGTTTGGGGCCATACTTTCTCACTGATTCATATGCATGTAAATTTTAAATAAAATAGTATAAATCTATGTTAAAATCACGGGAATTATTTATTGTATTTCACTTCATCACTGCTATTATTATTATTACATATCTATACATCACTATTCATTTCATTTTTTAAAAAAGTAAATTGTCTTCAATGTTGTTTTATGTTTAAGTTTTATTACTGTGGATAACCACTACATCTATGAAAATTATTCATAAACACCATCCATACTTTAAAAGTAATATTATGAATATATACTAGTGGTAAAGTCATATAGCTTAACTGCACTAGATTTCTTTAAATAAAAATAATAATTACAGTGTTTGATACATGGTAAGTAGATTGAAGAAGTCACTTTGATGGTAATCAACCATTGTTAATAGGTCTATGCTATTAATTAAAACTTAATGACCTGAAACTTCCTGATATTGACAAAATGTGTTTTGCAATTAAACACAAATTTAAATAGCATGGTGAAAATAATGTTCAAAGGTCAAAAACTCAGCAATCTGCTTACTCAAAGAATTACAAAAGATTTCATAGCTAAACTTATATTTTTCATGAATAACAAACTTCGTACATCTTCCTTTTACTAGATAATGTTGATCACATCATATACTTTTGTTAATTGATCCAGTATAAATATTCTGTGGAATTTTAGTCTATACCTTGCAAATACAATGGAAAGTGTATTATAAGATGTTGCAAAAGTGGCCACCTGGTCATAAATTTCAATTCAATTAGCTTTTTAAATCTAATATATTAAGTCTTTCACATCTGTTCATAATGTGCAATACCATAAGTATTTTACATATTAATTATATTGTTTTTATTATTTAAAGACAGGAGATATTGTCCTTGAAGACAGCTGTTGGCCACTACTCTAGCTAACAGTATAACATTTAGGTCAAGACTTTGCTCTAGTTCTATGCTGAATCCGAAGAATGAGGCAAAATTCCCCAGATATGAGGAAAAAGTCAAGGAGCTTAATGCCTCCTTTGCCTCAGTCTTTAGCAGCAAAAGCAGTTGTTCTCTGGATGCCCAGTACCCTGAGCTGGTGGAAGCGGATGGGGAGCAGAATGTGGCCCTCACAATAGACGAGGAAATGGTCGGCGACCTGCTACAGCACTTGGATGTATGCAAGTTGATGGGGCCAGATGGGATCCACCCGAGGGTACTGAGAGAACTGGCGGAAGAGCTGACCAAACAACTTTCCATCATTTATCGTCAGTCCTGGCTATCAGGGGAGGTCCCACTCTACTGGAGGATAGCAAACATGATGCCCATCTACAAGAAGGGCCGGAGGGTAGACCCGGGGAACTACAGGCCTGGTAGTTTGACATCAGTGCCAGGGAAGCTCATGGAGCAGATTATCTTGATTGTCATCACGCAGCACTTGCAGGGCAAGCAGGCGATCAGGCCTAGTCAGCATGGGTTTATGAAGGGTAGGTCCTGCTTGACGAACCTGATCTCCTACTATGACAAAGTGGCACACTTAGTGGATGAGGGAAAGGCTGTGGATGTGGTCTACCTTGACTTCAGTAAGGCATTTGACACCGTTCCCCACAACATTCTCCTCAAGAAACTGTCTGCTCATGGCTTGGACTGGCGCACGCTTTGTTGGGTTAAGAGCTGGCTGGATGGCCGGGCCCAGAGAGTCTTAGTGTATGGAGTCAAATCCAGTTGGAGGCCAGTCACTAGTGGAGTCCCCCAGGGCTCGGTACTGGGGCCAGTCCTCTTTAACATCTTTATCAATGATCTGGATGAGGGGATCGAGTGCACCCTCAGTAAGTTTGCAGACGACACCAAGTTAGGTGTGTGTGTCGACCTGCTTGAGGGTAAGAAGTCTCTGCAGGAAGATATGGATAGGCTGGACCGATGGGCCGAGGCCAACGGTATGAAGTTCAACAAGGCCAAGTGCCGGGTTCTGCACCTGGGGCACAACAACCTCAAACAGAGCTACAGGCTGGGAGATGTGTGGATAGAAAGCTGCCTGTCAGAGAAGGACCTGGGAGTTTTGGTTGACAGTCGGCTGAATATGAGCCAGCAATGTGCTCAGGCGGCCAAGAAGGCTAACAGCATCCTGGCTTGCATAAGAAACAGTGTGGCCAGCAGGTCCAGGGAAGTGATTGTCCCCATGTACTTGGCTCTGGTGAGGCCACACCTCAAGTACTGTGTTCAGTTTTGGGCCCCTCACTGCAAGAAGGACATGGAGGTGCTTGAGTGAGTCCAGAGAAGGGCTACGAAGCTGGTGAAGGGTCTGGAGAACATGCCTTACAAGGAGCGGCTGAGGGAGGTGGGACTATTTAGCCTGGAGAAGAGGAGGCTCGGGGGCGACCTTATTGCACTCTACAGGTACCTGAAAGGAGGCTGTAGCGAGGTGGCGGTTGGTCTATTCTCCCACATGCCTGGTGACAGGACGAGGGGAATGGGCTAAAGTTGTGCCAGGGGAGGTTTAGGTTGGATATTAGGAAGAACTTCTTTACTGAAAGGGTTGTTAGGCGTTGGAATGGGCTGCCCAGGGGAGTGGTTGAGTCACCATCCCTGGAGGTCTTTAAAAGAAGTTTAAATGTAGAGCTTAGGGATATGTCACCAACCCTGGAGGTCTTTAAAAGACGTTTATATGTAGAGCTTAGGGATATGGTTTAGTGGAGGACTTGTTAGTGTTAAGTCAGAGGTTGGACTTGGTGATCTTGTAGGTCTCTTCCAACCTAGACTATTCTGTGATTCTGTGAAAATTGTTTCCATTGGATCCTGTGTTAAGATCCTATGATGCTTTAGGATCCAAACCGAAAAGGAGCACAGGCCTCCTACCTTCAATACATCTGGTTCTTACAATTTACAGTGCTATTAATCCACTCCTCCAGATGCTACCTCCTCAAAGCAAAGACAGGTAACACTTTCCTCAGGGGTAACAACCAGGAAGGCGAACAGATGAGTCTGTGTGGCTCCACCCTCAAATGTTTCTAGGCCCTGATGGGGCACAGATCTGGAAAGTTTGGACTAAACAATTTAAATTATATATGTGTGTGTGTGTATGTATATATATATATATATATGTAGGTATGAACCTTGTCTTCATTTTTGTCTCTCTGTTTTGTTCTTCAACCTCATGTGAGTAAGTCCATTAGAAAACATTTTATTTCCTTATAGATAAATTGTTGCCAATCCTTATGCTTAGAGAAATCCAAACCAGTGATGAATAGAAAAGTTTCACTACACTGCAGATAAGCCGCTATTTTGTATAAAAAATGTGAATTTTGAATTTTGCAGTTGTAAGCTATGAAAATATAGGTATGGAATATGCTGATATAATTGTATTTCTGTTTGTTATTATTTTAGTAATACCTATTTTTTATTTAAATAAAAAGTAAATGAACAGTGTTCTAGACATAAATGTGACTATCAAGATCAAATTTTGTTTAAATAGATTACTTTTTAAATTTCATATATTCATGAACATATACATGTGATGTTGATCAAAAGAAACAAGAAACAAAACCAATCCCTTTTTAAAATATTGTCCTCAGACTTACTAAAAAATTACAAGATGCTCTCGGTAGAAGCGCTACTGAAGACTGTCAGTGGCACTGAAATAAGTACTGCTTAGCTGCCTACAAAGATTTCAGTTTTTAAACCATAGTTACTTGTGCAAATGGTAACCCAGGTGTTATTCTTGACCTACAGTGACTGTTGCTGTAGCTTCAACTAAACACGGTATCATTTCTTCCCATTACAGACTTTTTGTAAATGCAAACTTTAGAGATGCCACCGAAGACTTATGAGCAACTCTATGACTAGTGGAAATCTTTCACCAGCTACTGCTGGTGAATGCAGCTTTTGAAATATTTCTAGGAAAAGTAATGTGGCAATATCAAATACTATTTTAGGACTGGAATCCCATTCACAACCTCACTTTTGAGGGAAAACTAGCTGTCAGGGATAGGCAATTGTAACTGGCTCTAGACTTATTTCCTCACCTTCTACTCTATCTTCTAGACTTCAAAAAAAGCAGATTAAAAGATGAGTCTGAGATGTCATTTAGTTTGATAAAGGAGAAATAAAATCTGATACAATCACATAAAATGCTTCAGGTCCAACAGGAGGCATAAAACCATGCAAAAGTCTGTAAGAAGTAAAGGAAAAACTGAACTTGGAAAATTATACACAATGAAAAGAAACAAGATCTAATAATGACTAGAACAATGATCTAACCAGGCATATTAGTAATTATGTATTTCTTAAGGAGCCAAGAGAAAAAAAAAAAAAATATAAAAGTATATATATATATATTTTTTTTTTTCTTTAGTTAGCATTATTTATTGTCCAAGAAAAACAACAACAACAACAACAAAATGTTATACAGGTATTTTTAATGTGATCGTAACTAATCACCCTCACTGTGGAAGTGAAAAATAGTGCCATTCTAAATTTCACATAACATTATTTTTCATGTCAGTATTTTCAATTAATCGGTTAGAACACATTCCCTCAAGACATGCATGAAATGCAAAATTACTTCAATGACAGTGCCCCTTTATACCTGAAAATTTATTAATCATATTTTGTCTTTGAGATAACACGCACAGTTTAAGTATTCTGTTGTAAAATAAATATAAAATTGAAAAGATTTTTCCATTGTATAATCCTGTCAGCTATTTAACATTGAAAACACATCCAGCTTCTTACTAAACCTTATAAAAATATTTTTCCCCAAGTTTCAATATCAACATTTATTGCAAGTTTCAAGTTCCTTTCCTTAAAAATAAATAAATAAACAAATAAATAAATTAGAAATTTGAGTATGGTGGTGACACCATACACACATTATTGATGGGATATCACTAATACTAATAAAAGTTTGTCAAATATTTTCAAGTCATTAAATGAAAGTAATGAATCAATAAATGTTCTGCAATTTATTATTAATACATCACTGAAGATGATATTTATTATTACATTGCAAGACCTAGAATGGAAATATTCTTCATAATTAATTAATTGAAAGACATGCTCTTCCACTACAAATCAACAAATAACAGTCATTCTCAGTAAAATATTTGTGAATTAGGTCAGAAATTAAAATTGAATCTGCTGGCCAAAGTGACCCATATTTCCCTATATCAACTATGGAATTACTACCTTTGTAATTTAGTTTCATTCAATTGTTTTAATGAAACAGTCAGTTTTGTGTCTATCTGCATGCAAGTTCATGTGCAGAAAAAATGAGATGCTAGAACATAAAGGAGACAATATAATCTCTTGGACGGTCTGGACATTTGAAATAACTATAGCAAGAAGCTACATGCTCTTCTCGTAGATTAAGGCTCATGCTAGGATCATTTAAAAAGTGTTCATCATTTGTTAAATCTTTCAAATTAAAAATCCAGACTGCTGACAGGAAGCTCAAAATGTGCAAATAGATAGGTAAGATTCATCTTAATAGTGCTAATTTCTCCAAGAGGCTCACAGGAACTGATTTCCACTGATTGGCATTATCTGCTACTGCTAGAAGGTGGGTTCTAACAGCTTTGCACTGTTTTTCTGGATGTTTAAATCATTATTATTTTTATCCCAAGCATTTAACTGACTGGCTGCTTATGAAAATTCCGCTGGGAGAAATCTCTGCTATAAAGAGAGTCATTTCAAGTAGATATTTCCTGGATAATTCTATACCAAATGCATAATTCTGAGATGAAATTATACATTAATGCCAGAAAGAAGTCGTCAGAATTCATTGTAAACAAGAAGCATTCAAGTGGCTTCCACAAAGATGTTAGCACCTTTGGGTATGATTTTAAAATGAGGCCATACAACAGGTCAAAAACTAATCTTGGAGTACTCAGTACCATTCATTCTCAGTTTGCTTTGTCAGAGTTCTGCTCTATGTTCAGGAATGCTGGCAAGGTTCAGAGATACCTACCACCACTTTGTTACAGCAATCCACAGTGGGCTTCATAAAATTTGATTTGGTTTTATGAGCTCTGGGTGTCTGGATGATTATGTATGTTTATTTCTGATACTACCTACAGAAGGAAGTTTGTTTTATGTTGTTATCAGTTTAAGATTGTATAGGTTGCATGAGATGGATTAGAAGTCAGCAAATTTCAAAGTCAGGGAAACTGTCTATAATCGAATAAAAGTCTTTCATATGTCTGATTATCATATAGAAAAAAAAACAAAAACAAGCAAACAAATAAACAAACAAACAAAAACCTTCATTATTATGTTGTTTTTCATATTTCCTTCCAATCTTAACCAATTAATCAGTAAAAAGTTTAAACTGATTATCTTGGTCTTAAGTAGGAATGTCATCTACAGATAATAAGAATGTCATCTACAATAATATTGAGATCTGCTTCCAAACTGATGTGAATTAGAGAACAAAGTGAATTATTCTATTATGACTATCTGACAGGTTTTGATTTCCCCAAATTCTTCTGACAGTATTTATATATGATATTGATGAGTTTGATGTGCACTTGTTTATTCCTGTCTTGTTAAAATGGACACAACTCACTATTAGCTCTGTAAAAGAGATGATAGTAATACTACTGCCTTGACTGTCTTTTTCCTAAGACACCTATGTCTTATAAAAAAAAGAATGGCGACTTGCAAGAAACAAAAAGCATTCTCTATGTACAGTGTTTCGTGCTATTTTTCAAAAAGCATTTAGTGAAATCAAAGACAGAATGTATCCTTATGATTGACTTCCTAGCTAAATCTTTAGAAAATCCCACTCTAGTTTTTCTTGAAATAATAAGTGCATCTCTAGAATATTTATTTCAAAACAATCAGGTAATCCAAAATAATTTTCTCATTTCATGTGTAATTCATATTAACTAAATATAAATTCTTGGATATAAATTTTCCAATTACTTCAAGAAATATCCTTTCAAGAAATATAATTGTCTGGATTATGACAAATAATAATGTTAATTATCCTTTTGTTCCTTCTGATTATTCTTGTCCATTTTCCAGCTCACTTTTTCTCCCCTCCTACCTTATCCATTTTTGATTTTCCCTCTTAACCCTGAGCAGACATCAGGAAAGGAATCCTAAGGCTGCACAGAAAACTCTGTTGATCTAGATGATATTTTTTTCAGTAACTCTGCTTGTGTGTCTATCTGAGAACCACAGGAATACAAATTCTGACATTATCGTGAAAGGTCTTCATGAATTCACGATGACTCCATGAAAACTGGCATGTTCATTCCTTACAAAATATTTTGTAGAATATTTATTAAGTTCTATGATTCATGAAACTTTTGGAAATGACAGTTCTCCCAGAGAAATGAGATGGGGAACCTTAAATAACATTTAACTAGTTTTCCAGTTCATTTTGACATTTCTTTATCAATTTCAAAAGTCACTCTTTACTTCCATAACAGCCTTGCCTCTTTACCTACTGTTTCGTTAAATGGACCTCACCTCAGTAAAACAGGTTTTCCTTTCTCTTGCTGTGTGTGAAATGATTTCTCTCTTGTGAACAGGAATAATACAGCTCTTTTGGCTCATAAGAAAAAGGCAGGTTTGGGGGCCAGAAACCTGTGTACTCTGTAAAAAATGGATCAGTCTTGTGCAATAAAAATCTTAAAATAGTCTTCAGGGTTTTCCCTTGTTCTATGCTTTCAGGAATGTGTCTGATACCAGTATTATTGCCTTGGCACGTGCCTTTCTAGCCAAACTAGCTTAAATTAATCTGTTTGATAAGGGACCTCTTGTGTTTGTTTCATCCTCTCATGAAGAAATGAAACTCTTACTGATCCATGGGTGCCAGAATTCAAAAGAAGCTGCTGTTTGGAGGATGGTAACTACAGACTTGTTTGTGGAGAGATCTGCAGCTCTATTTTTGAGCTGAGTTATAACCTGACACTTGTGCTGGTTAACATTAAGGAGGAAAGATTTTTTTTCTTTAACATGTTTGCAATAACTTGCAATAACATAGGCACCAAAGATTAAAAAAACAACCACAACAACAACAAAAAATGCAAATGTAAATGATTTTATAGTGCTTCTGAGTTATTGAAGAATTCTGTGAAATCTTTGTCTCTTTCCAAGTATTTCTACAAGCAATCTATACTCTTTTAGTCTTTGCACAATATGCATTTTGCTTTATTATTTTAGTGAAACTAAATGAGTGAAGTCAAATGAGTTAAATGTTGCATCAGAAAAAATCCATCCTTCCATAAAAAGTTAAAATATTTCTGTTACTTATGTGATAAGTGGGAATGAGTTCTGATCTGACTCTGATTTAGAAGTTATTAATGTGAGCTCATGTTACTTCAGCATATGCCATAGGCAGAGATGTATTTATAAATATATTTCCTTTATTTATAAATATAATTCCTTCATGTGTGAGTTTTATAAATACAATGTGAGATTTATAAACATAATTCCTTCATGTTACTTTAACTCTTAAAAATTAATGTCATAATGTCAGTATCTCTTTTTTTTTTTTTTTTTTTTTTTTTTTAAGCACTAATGAGCTAGGAAAATTAAGCTATTTTTGTATGCATATTGAAAATATTAATATGACTCTATGTCAAGAATACAGAACATAGCTATTTAAATATGCTTGTAGTAAGAACTGTTGTCACTTTTTTATTCTTCTACTGTCACAGTCACAACAATTCTTCTCTTTGAGAAGAGATTAGAAAGATTATTTAACTATAAGTAATATAACCTTAATTTGGTTAATGCGGATGACAGCAGTAAGTATACTGATTTTGCCTAAAATGATGATTTCTTTGATATTTGGTGAAGAAGCCAGATTCTGTGATGGGTTGTATTCTAGGACATTGTTTTTAACTGTCATATATGAAACAGTTTTCAAATATCTGCTGCTGTTAGGTGCAGGCAACAACACAATCCCTGCTTGGACTGTGATGGTTTAAGTTACTGAGAGAATTTTTTATACTTTGAAATATCTTTTCCACCAAAGCACAATGAAATACTCAGTGAAATATTCCAGTGCCTGTGGGTTGATACATTCTAGAAAAATGGTTTGGAACTGTTTCATGTAAAAGTACTCTAACAAGCAAAAGATCTGCAGGTTCTTTGCAAAGATTTCCTGTGCAGAAAAGCAGCTTTCTGGGGGACTGTTTCCAGTACCATCACAAGTCTCACACTTCCCACTATACAGTTATTTATCCTGCTATTAATAATATACAATAATCAGTACGTACAGTTAAATAACAAACAATAAACCTCTAACATAACTATGGATGACCTTGTTCTCTAATAATAAGGATGTAAGGAAAAAATTAAAAATATATAAAAATAAATAAAAAGGGAAACACATTTGGAGGAGAACAGAACATGCTAATATAATGTGTTTTCAATTGTGGTTTCAATGCTTTGATAATATTAACATCTTTGATTAACCCAGAGAAATGTTCATAATCTGTGTAGCATTACATTTAGATTATGACATAGAGTTGCATACAATCATTCTTTCTTTACTTATCCTTGTGGTACCTTAGTAATATAGAAAACAAGATACAGAATCATTTTTCACTAAATTTGTTTGCTACTACCTCAAGGAGTAAAGTAATATATTTTTTAAAAAATCTGTGGCAGAAAACAAGGCATAATACTGTACTTGATCAACAGCATACATCAAAACTCATTAAGCAACGAGGTATGCATATAATTGTATTTTCACACACGGATCTTAAAGACATGAACAATCAAAGGGCTCATTCTGGAAATCCTCTTACTGAAAACCAGTTTGAAGTCTTTAATCCTGCATCAGCAAGTGGACATGCTTGTTGACGAAGGATCTGACAAGGGCAGGAGACAACTGAGATGGAGGACCTTAAAAAGCATGTGGTGATGGGCAAGTGAAAGAGTGAATCAAAATGAGCACAAAGCTGTGGTGATAATTCAGGTTGACTGAGTAGCCTTAATTCAGGTATTTCATAATTTCTTTGTTCTTCAATTACATCCTTAGTGCTTCTTTGGCACCATTCAGAGGCAATGTAGCGCTAAGACTTTGCAGAAAATTAGCCATATCATGCTGCTGAAACAAGCTGGTCCATTTGGGTACTCAGCAAGGAAGTATAGTCACATTGAAGCTTTTTCAGCTACGTGAACCAGTAACGAAACTGGCAACACAGTTAGCCTCCAGCTCATCACGTCCTTCAGGGAATAAAGGTATTGTTAATTTTCATAGCTATTTTCTAAATAAGGGAAAACATATTCTAGGATTTTAAGTTTTCACACCAAGTTTTCTGTGAGCCTCTCCTTTGCTCTGGCCTCCTACCTTCCCTTACTGCTACAGTTCCCCAAATCTATGTTCCTCAGCCAAATCCTATCTGCCTCCTCCTGCGCCAATATTTCTCCCATATCTTCACTTTTCTCTCTTATCCTACACAGGCCCACATTCTTCCCCTTGGCATCACTTCCATTATTCCCCTCAATATCTTGAATCTTCTCTGTGGATGTTTATTTTGTCTCTTCCCCTTAACGTCTTTCCTTACCACAGTCTTGCTCCTGTCCTGTCCACTCACAACCATGAGTTCCTTCTTCTCTTCTCCTGGCAGTTTACAGGGAAAGTGTAAAGATGTCACGGCTGAGAGGAAAGGCACTCAGGTCACCTGTCTGGACACTGCATGCATTGGGTTATTTCCCCTTGTTTTTTGATGGAATAATGCATGTTCAGCATAGAAAGGATCTTTGGAAAACTTTGTTTTCACAGGTTTTGCCACGTGCAGAGATATTTTACTCCGTGACCTCTAAGGCCAGATTTCCTTAGAGGCCAAAGAGACATTTTCATCAGTACAGGGTTGTCTCAAGCAAGATTTTAAATTCCATTTCCTACCTGATACCAGAGGGAAGCTTTACAACAAAATGTTAATAAAACTATTTAAAATTAGCTAGTCAATGCTATTTTCTTTAACCACTTCTTAAGGAAGAGCTTACTTTAATCAAAACATTAACAAATTTATCTGAGGGATATATTCAGCCACAGTGGTTTAAATTTGGCAGAGCTTTCAGCAATTGAAAACAGAGGCTTATGATTGAAAGCCTCTGGCAGCATCACTTATTGGCATGAGAACTCCACCACTATTAAAACATGTTGTTTATTTAACAGTTTCTGTTAAATCAAATTACTTATCTTTAATCATGGCAGATATATTTATTTTAAATAACCCTCCAAATGTCTCTTTTAATTCTTGCACATAAATTCTAGTGTAATGAGGTAATGCTTCTGCATTTTCATGAGTATGAACCTCAATAAACCTCAGTAAACCTCTTATGGTTTGGCCCAAGTTGAATATATCAAGGGAAAAAAAAAAAAAAAAAAAAAAAAAAAAAAAAAAAAAAGAGGAATTGGCATAATCAGAAATTAAGTCACATTTAATATATTAAGATTTAGAAAGCACTGAGGAAGTCCACAGTGTAAGGAAGATTAAAATTACATGGAAAAGAACAGTGTTTTCATTTATACAAATATTAAAATAAAGAGTTTGGCTTCATGAGTCTGTTTCATTTTCATTTACTGAAAATAGTAAATATGTCAACGGCATGACATATTTACTATTTTCAGTGCTCCTTCCCACCATGAAGACCAATGCAAACCTTACAGAGGACCATATCTGTCATCTGCTGCCATCTGCATGCAAGCAAAATGCTCTGGGGTGCGAGCATCTACAGCCCAGTATCAGCCGCTAGTCCTAAAAGAAACATATCTGACACTCTGTGGGCTCTGCTTACTGTTCCAGAAGTAATTATAGTGTCTCTTTTGTAACTCTGCCTATAGCCCTGTGAAGAGGCATTGCTCCGGTCAAAACACTGGGGGAAATGTAGAGAGTCTGCTCCACCTCTTGATAAACCCTTGACCACTACACAGTAGGAAAGGCTCAACTTATCTGAGATGTAAAACAGCTCTCCATGAGTTTCTCAGGAAGGCCAGCACAGAAGAGAATGCGTATCTAGATGAGGCTAATAACTAGAGGTAATATGCCTAATATATTTGAGAAAAAGTTCTTTAATGTAAGCAAACTACAAAGAATACAATCATCTTCCATTTTTTAAGTAAAGCATTACCAATAATGTGATGGCATCTTCCCACATCATTTATTTATTTATTTATTTATTTATTTATTTATAAATATCCTGTTTTCTTCTCTTATAATTAATTAAAAAAAAAAAAAAAAAAAAAAAAAAAAAAGAATCCAGACCTTGATGACATAATGACATAATCATTTTTTTAATAATTTAATCATAATCATTTTTTTTTTCTGACATAATCATTTTCATGTTAAAGATTGAAAAGAATATAGATCTAGGCTGATAGCTAATGTAGCAGTGCTGCTGCATGCTCTTCATGAAGCATACCTAACATCAGCAGCTGTTTCTACCAATGGGCTAATACAATGATGTTGAGGTGCTGTTTCCTTACACTTTTTTTTTTTTCCCAAACTGTTACAAAAGCAGTTCTCTTCCAAAGACACTAAGCTAATTAAAATAAAACAACCCTATTTCTCTGAAAAAAAAAAAAAAAAGAATGTACTGAAAATTCTGAAGAGTGAAGGCAAATGAGCTCAGTTATAGACACTTTGCCTTACCCATCATTTTCCCTGTGCATTTTTAGTTGAAATGTAATAGTCTCCCTTTTAGTCCACTGAAAAATGTGATTTACACTGTGTTTCCCTGTCTCTACACACATTACCAAATACAGCCTTATGAAGACCTTGAAATTTTTCTAATATGTTTATCAAATACATTGGAAGAAAAAAAAAAGGATATTTCCTCACAGCAAAATCTGAACTAAACTACATAAGACATGATCAGCCCCTTGATTAAAATCAAACATCTCACATCTCTTCACTGAAAGATATTTAAATTGTTAGCTATTTCAGACACTAAATGGGACATATCTGTATCACAGGCATGCATAATATAGTTTACATTAAATGATAGATAATTCTTGTGGGAGACTCAGCAAAAGGTCAAGAGTTGCACACTGATTAGGCAAAAACTATTGTATTGTATCTGTGCTGTCTCACAGACGGCAGATGTGGTTTGAGAGATACCTGTAACCCATACACTTCTTTTGTAAATAAATTGGAAACTTCAATATTTTTAGTGTGTGCCAGAGTTACTTTCTTAAATAATACATTAATTAAAAGCCTTCAAAGGAAAATAAAACCTTGATAAACTTGTGGAAATTTAAAGCAGATTTCTTGGTTGAAGAAAGCTAAACAAAGTTCAATTCAAATACACATATTTATTGCAAAAAGGAGTCTTCAGAACTGAAACAATTTCCATTTCTGGAAATCAGATTCATAAATGACAATGGAACATCCAGTATCAGCCATAGATGCAACCCAGTCGAGGGAAATGAGATTTACAAAAATGCAAGCAAACAAAAAACAAGTTCCTCTTCATTCATTTTTTTTATTTTTTTTTTTTTTTTTTTTTTTTTTTTTTTTTTTTTTTTACAGCACCCACAAAGATATGTTTTTCTCATAGCATACGCAAAATAGCTAAGAAGAATGTAAATATCACAACCCACTTAATTTTCTTATCCACACCATATTAAAGATACGGAACTGAGTTTCATTAATGATGGAGGGAAAATATCAATTTTAATGGATAGATTTTAGGCTTTGAACTTAACTGCAAAGTCAGTGAGGCAACATTTCTCAAAATAAACACCTCAAATAAAGGTGGTATTATCTGTGTTATCTGTTATCTTATTAGGTAGCAAGACTGAATGCTCAGAGAGCATGAATGCAGTTTGTTAACAAATCATCAAAGAGAAATGGTAATCAGAGTATAATAATGAAGAGTGGCAAGTAGACTAAATTTCACAGATATATTACGGAATGACAGAATTTCTGTTTTTGGAAGAAAATCAAGGGAAGTATACCACTCAAGAAATATAGACCAACTGTTAAATGAAAAAGAAAAGGGTTATTTCAAAATGAGGACAAAAGACAAAACACGATAATTGGTGAATAAACAGTTATTTATAGTTATGATTTATATTAGCTAGAAGATATCTGCTCTTTTCTTTGAATGTCCAAAAATGAATTTGCAGACACGCAAATCTCAATGAAGTTCTTGGTAACCCTCCCAAAGATGCTGGAGTTCAGCTCACACTGCCAGATTACTCTCTGATGCCTCTCTTGACAAGTTTCCCTTTAACACCTTAGATGAAAAAATGGATACCTCATTTTCCTTAGTTTTCTTCCTTAGATTGGGTGGCACGTTTTTTGTTTGTTTGTTTTTCCTGTAGCAACCTGCTAAAAGTTGACAGATACACTCAAGTGCAAGAAAAAATGCAGTCA
Organism: Nettapus auritus; assembly: GCA_011076525.1. Classification (NCBI taxonomy): domain Eukaryota; kingdom Metazoa; phylum Chordata; class Aves; order Anseriformes; family Anatidae; genus Nettapus; species Nettapus auritus. The sequence goes on along the minus strand of CM021766.1, from coordinate 129,958,963 downwards.
TCACTTACTGCCTTTCTTTTACATGTAGATTTTTACAGCTCTGGCTAACTACACAAGCAGATCCGGATTGTGTAGGAGATGTAGATTTTTGTAGACAAAATAAATAAATAAATAAAAACCATCAGGACTTTGCTATGCCAGGGAAGGCTGGTGTTCCTTAATAAAGCCAACTCCCAGAGAAGATGTGGATTTGGACTGCAAGTGATTTTTTTTTTTTTTTTTTTTTTTTTCCAAGTCCAATGAGAAAGCTGCCTTTCAACTGGACTATATTAGTCCTTTCATAGTCAAGCAATAAACCAGATAAAATTGTTCAATTGTTCTTAAAATGTCAAAAGTACTTTGTCAAGCATAGTCATTATTTATTATCATACAGACTTGCTGCATCTGTTTCTACTTTTATCATGGGCGAGTTCAGAAGAATTCACAGAAAACATCACCTACAAAGAAATAAAGATAAATAGTGTAGTTCACAAAACAGAACAACATAATTCCATCTTAAACTTATATTTTGTAAAGCTCCAGGCCTTTATACAGCTCAGATTTCTTGCTGTCTGTGAAAGATTAAACCTCCAGAGAGCTACTGAATCTGCTGTTTGCAGTCAGAAATTTTCTCCCATTTTATCTAAGAGAGCATGATAGTCATTATTACAAACCGCTGGAACAGCCTATTTTTCTTTTTTTTTTTTTTCTTTTTTTTTTTTTTTTTTTTTTTTTTTTTTTTCCCAGATGTTCTCACTTTTTCTAAACCTGGTTTCATTTTACATGAGAAGCCTTTCACATTTCAAGGAAGATTAGGTAGTGGAGGAGAGAGAAGGAAACACTTTCCTTTTACTATTTTCCTATTTAGGTCAGATTTTGTGCTTGTGTAATCAGCCTAACTCTACAGATTGCCACAGAACTCTACAGATTTCCACAGAACTGATAATTACCCCGTTTGTAAGCATAGATATTTGGGGGAGAGGGAGTGGAGGAGGGGAGAACAAACAAACACCTGTATTTAGTTATATTCTCTACAAAATCCAAATGCTTTAATTTTGTGTATTTTTTTTTTTTTTTTGTCCATTTTGATCCTACACTCTGCTTTCCAGTTATCTTCTGTCCATCCTGCTCTCATAGCCCTCGATCTTGAGAAATTCAGTGTATGATGCAGTAAGCATATGTATGATAAAGTACTTCAAAACGTTTGACTACAAACACCTCCTCATTTGTCTAATTAACATTCAGTTTCTACTGAATCTGGACAGTGCAAGAGAGAGGGCAGTAGGAAGCATTCTGGAGGTTTCATTAGTCACCATTTCCTCATTTGTCCCCAGATGCAATGCTGGCAATAACTCCTATGCAAAATGCTGAACTCAGGTCTTCCTTATGGTCCTCCTGTCAGGCATAATTAATCAGCCTTCTTATTGGTTGCATTTTGAATTTAAGTTCTTAGATAATAAAAATAAATAAAAATGGAGAGAAAATCTCTCTTTTCCTGAATGTTTTCCTGCACCAGGACTTCTTCACCTGATCCAACACAGGGACTACTCCCACAGTGTTACCAAGATAAGGTACCCTAGACATTAAGCATACCATACTTCCAGTGCTAGTGAAGTTGCTTTCCCTTCCCCTCCTTTTGACTTCAGGTCTGCATATGCCCTTTTCCAAGAAAGTTCTACATCCTATATCATAAACTCTGAAGTTTGACAAATTAACAGAACTGATATCAAAACTTACCACTTATTGCCTTCTGAAGAAAGGAAACAAATGTAAAATATTCTTTACCCCAGTTTGAGGTTTATCTCAAAATTAACCCTTGAATTGCACAGTATTCAGTACTGGTTAGCGGAAAATGCTAGCCATTCAAAATAGACAAAACAAAACTTCTGAAAATACCAAATGATGGATCTGATGATCAGCCTCAACTCTGCTCATTGAGCCTCATGCCACATACACCTGTGGCACAGGTATCCTCACTCCTTCACACTAAAATGAGTAAGAGCTACTAATTCTGATTGTCTACTGCCCATCCCAGGGATGTACTCACCTCAGGGATGAAGGTTAAGGCACTGTACCTTAGTGTGCACCCTAACTCCACAACCCTGTTTTTTTTATTTCCTTTTTTATAATCATATTCAGAAAGACACATTGTGACACTGTTGTCTTCTTTGGGAAGACACAGAATCCCATTCTGACTGTGGTGGGCTAGATTAATTGTTCTGACATCTTAATGGAGATTCCCAATGCTGTTGTAATTAGCAAAGGGCCTAAAGGCCTTTCTACACGTCCTATGACCTGTTGCTGTGCATCGTGTTGCTACAACTGTCTGATTACAGAGACAGACCTTTTTTCCATTGTATGAAAAAAATGTAGATGTTGCCTGCTGTGAAGTCACACATAACCATGTGTGATTTCACAGCAGGCAACATCTACATTTTTTTCATACAATCTAAACTAGAACATGCTTGAATATGTGGCTGATTAGGTGTTAGGCTTATAAGCATTAAATCAAGAGGGAGAAGCCATTACATGAAGTTCCAAGGGCTTCAATGAATCAGTGCAACCAAGACAATGTGAAAGGCCAGGTAACAAGTGGTAAGTGATACTAAAGGTTCCATCCCGGTGTTCCTGTGCCTAATCGTGGGAGAATGGTCACAAGTAGCACTTTCTGCCAGCCCTCTGCTACCAGCTACTAGAGGGCTGGCCCAAGACAGACATAAAAAAGAAAAGGAAAGCAGAGACCGTAGGCAAAATGGAACCTATAACCTACATGTAAAGAGCCTACCTGAAAGAATATACAAGAATATACAATATTCCTAGCATTCCTAGTTATCATAATTTATCACAGAAAAGTTCTCAACAAATATTTTCTGTTCCTTTTAAGTTCCTAAATTAAAACTTAAAGTATATCAAAGGGCTACTGCATGGCCCTATCCATGACATATCTTTTTTTAAGGATTTAAATAATTATTGAGATGAGGAATGTAACAACCTGTTTTTCCGTTTGATTAGTCATTTAATATTAGATGACGAGAATGATAACAAGCTGCTAAAGAGTCCATCACAGTCCATCACAGGCAAAGATATGAATCTGTAAGACATGAGCTTTGGTTTGTAAAAGGACAGGCTTTTGTTCTTTAACTTCAAGGCACTAAATTCTACAGATAAAAATAAGACAAGCAAATATTAAATCATTTTTATTGGCTAGCATCCAAAAGACTCGGGTTCACTAGAACCTATATACTATACACTATAATTAAACTGACATATTTTTTTTTATTATATAATTACGTACAGTATCAAAACCAGCATTAATAAATTGCCAGGTGTATCATGTCTCTTCCTGGACAATTTGACTGAGTAGGCTTTCATCCATGCTTTCAATTTCTCTTATTCTATGAACTATTTTTGCTTCTCATCTGATCTTCAGATGAACTATTAGACAGTGTAAATGGTAAACTATATATACATATGCTAGCATGAATTCATAGCTATTATTAGTCACAAAGATAAGCTTGTGAAAATTCTGGCCTCTTCCACATGTTAGCACTAAATATTCAGTCCAAATGTGATGAAAGTCAGGTTTGTTGGTAGATCCGCTGTTTTTCTGTTCACCATATAATATTAGTTGAAAATATATATAGGCAACCCGAGTCAAAATATTTTAACAGCTACTGCTAATATTAAAACAGAAATTATGGAATAAGATCACAAAGTTGATGTTTAGAGAGTAATTTTCCATTTCTAAAATTACTGTTACTAATTTTCTATTAAAAAAAAAAAAAAAGTTTTAAAAATGTATCTTTTTTTTTTAAGTCATGAAGATTTTTCTTTCTTTTACAAATGCTAAGCAGGTACTGGTAGGTACACACTGGTTTTCTGTAGCAAATTTTCTCAGGGTCTCCCACTAAGCAAACACATTTAGCCTGGAGGGTGACCACAACCCAGGGACTGTAGTAGCAGCTCCTGAGCAGTTCTGAGAGGTAGCTTTTTTTAGGTGGATTGTATTTAAACAGCATGTCCTTGCTGTTATCTACTTAAATAAATACTTGCCTTCCGCACAGCTGCTTTCACTGAGAATGTAATTTTGCTGCTATTTTTAAATATTTTTTCACAACACAAATACATCTTCACATCACTGACATATCAGAGCTGGGATAGGTGGCACCATCCTGTTTTTATATCAACTCTGTTCTGTGCTGACTTATGATTTAAACCATATGGTGTTTTCCATCAGCTTCTTGGTGAAAGTAGTTGTAATTCCCTTTGTTATACACTGCAAATTCTCAAAGCAGCACATTTAGTAATATTTTAGCAAACACAGACCTCTTCTTGTCCTTGCAAAACATGATCAATACACTGGACATATACAGACAGAAAACAGCTTAAATATTGGAATAATTTCTCATATTATTAATTAATCACATAAAATTGTATCTATTAAGATGAAGAATAACTCAATACTTCTGTTAACAAAAAAAATATAATTAGTACAGAAAACTTTTTTTCCATGTTAAACTGAATTGCTTCACCCAGATCAGTGAAATATTAGGATTTACATCAAATCCACAAAGAGGCTTTGCAACATCTTACAGCACTCAGGGGTTTAATAAAGCTATTTATGCAGATTGTCTTGAGGATTCTACTTAATTAATTAACTTAATTAATAATGTTATATGTAGATTTTTAGGCAGAACATGCAGTGTGTTTAATTTCTTGGCACTGATAAGATTGCCAGCCTGCAACAAATCCTGCTGAAAGTAGTACTCAGAAAAGGAACACTGCTGATAACACCACCTTGTTTTCTCAGTGTGAACTGACCTGGAATTCCTGCTGACATTAAAATGGGTGAACATAAAACAAACATCTTAACCTCTCTACTTTCTTCTTCTGCTTCCATCAAATGTTAGGTACAGTTGAAAACACTTAATTACTTCAAAGAAAGTATATCTACACATTATGAAGAGTGAAACTTGTTCTGCTTACATCCAAATTAGTTTTGAAATAGTTAACCAAATTTTAATGTAATCTGTTGTCTGACACAGAAAGGTGGCCGCGCTTTCAGCTTCTAGAGATCAAAATATGTTGGCAATACTTTAGGCAGTAGGTACTGTTGTCCTTCAGGTACTCACAATATAAAAAGGTTATCATGTCCAGATGTGTATTATTATAATTGACTAAGTTACAATAGTACAAATAAATGAGAGGGTAAGTTAGACGTCAAGCAGATCTCTATAATCAATGATATATTTCTCAGATGTCTGGATTTAAGATATTCTTTCATAATTTTTGACAGGTACATATGTGGGAGTCAAGAAAACATATTTGTCTTTTCTGATGGATTCTAAAATATCCTTAAAGCACAGAACTAAAGAAATATATATATATATATATATAAATGGAATTGCACATGGAATGTTCAAGTGTTCTTTTGATTACTGCATTTGGGAGACAAATATAAACATGTATATCTGTTACACAGGATTTCAACTATTGTTATTTGCATTTCAATATAAATGTTATAATAAATTGCATTATATTTCCCCTACAAGATTAATTTATGAAACCATAGTGTGGTTGATGGTGGCAGCTGAACCCCTCAATGGAATTAATTAACAGATAATCTCCATTGCTTTGTAGCATAGAAACCATTAAATGGGTGCTGAGATTAATAGCTGAAGCGAAGCTAAAGTGTTTAAGGAATTTCAAACCCCATTTATTACACACACCCTACAAAGCAAGAGAGATTATAGCTATACAGAAAACTAGAACATAGAAAAAAAAAAAAAATTCTTAAAAATAATTATTGCCTTGTGAATGTTCGAAAGTGAAGCTTCTTTGTTTGATAGCTCTGTGGCATACACATGAACCTGGCTAGAATGAAAAAGGAAGAGGAACGAAGCTGAAAATGTGTGCACTTTTGATTGTTTGTCTAAAGCAAGGAGTAGCTCGGGAAAACAGTTTAAAAATATATTAGAAGAACAGGATATTATCAATGAAAATATGATTTTTTTTTTTTTAAAGTTTGTGAAAGCTGAAGTTTTTATATTCAAATCAACATTTCCCAAACACAAAATGTGAAATGATAAAACTTGTGAGGCATTTGCAGAATGTTTTCTCCACAGCAGCTACCATGCTGCTCCTTTGGGTGAAACTGCTTCTGCATCTTTATCAAATCTTTCTAGCTGGCAGATTCATGTGGTATTCAGGCCTTCTTTTACCCTTTGTAGGAGCAAATGGAGTACAGGTGTATGCTACAGCAGATAAGGTGTCGTTCTCTGAAAGTTTCCTGAAGTGACAATTTTCAATGTCATTTTCAAAGGCACCATATAAACTTTTGACAGCAACCATTTATTTATTTTTTTTTGTATTTATTTATTTATTTATTTATTTTTTAATTAGGTAAATCGAAGGTTGTTTTTAAGTGTCAAAATATACTGCTTTTTCATAATACCTTTTCATCAAGTGTTCTCCTTAGCTATGATTTCTTATTATAACCACTCTCTACAAACTTTTTAAAAATTCTTTTCATTGTATTCTTCTACAAAAATCACTGTAAAAATCTGAAATTTCCATTTAGAAAGGGTTTTCCGCTTTATTTTTTCTATGTAAAATTAATGTTCAAAGTTAATAAGAGACAGAGTGTGGTTTAAACTTGCCATACCCATGGAGCATCTTTAAAGCTGATGATGGCTCAACTTTCAAGATAAAATGAATTAATCTTCAACTGAGGACAAAGACTTGTTTCAGGATAACAAATGTATTTAACAAAAAGGGAGAAAAAAAATAATAAATCTATCTATATATCTATCTATATACATCACTGCCTGGTCTGCTAGCATCTGCTCTGGTTTCATGCCTGCCTGAGAAACCTGCCACAGGAGTAGCTCTCTCTCTCAATCCATCTGCGTGAGAGTGAAAGGGAAAGAAACAGAGAAATCTCCCAGGATATGTAGCTACTTCATCATTCCTTCTGAGCTTAACAGTTTGGAGGGTTGAAATAGGAAAGTCTGGCATGGAGGAAGCAGAATACAAAGAATGGAGTACTCACTTCTTTCACTTGTGTTAACAATTAATATTTTGAAGGCAATGAATTTACACTAATCATTAGAGTTACAATTATAACTAGTAACATTAGGTCCAAAGATCTATTTTCATCAGTGACAACTAATAATGAGCCAGAAAGGTCATTCTTTGCATTCTCTTGAATACTGTTTTCTCAGCATTAAAGTCTGGAGTAAATTTACCTCATCTTCTTTTCCTTTAGGCCTTAATTACATAGATGGAATTGTAGTTCATCCTTGCAACCTATTCCTAGACCTTCTGTAGTAATGTACTGTGTAGTCTTCCTTTAGATTTCTCTGTATCTACACCTCTCAAGTCCAGATTGAAAAGCATTTAATGTATAAAAGCCTAATGAAAGTCATCTGGCAAGCAGAAATACAGAACTATAACAGGAAATATCTTCATGAAAAGTCCCAGACTGTCCAAAACCTAGCAAATATGATTTGGGATGGTTTCTTTATTAGCCAGGTCCTAAGTTCCTAAGTACTCTAAACTGTGAAAAAAATCTCAACTTTTTTTTTTTTTTTTTTTTTTTTTTAAATTCTCAGCTCTTATTTAAAATATTTTAATTTTCCTGGAAATCAAATTTTAAATGTCTTACATTAAAATAAATATTTTCAAAGACTGTCTTGGGAATCTGAAGGCTTTAGTTATTTTGAGCACTCAGATTTGAATCTGGTGAAGCTCTGTGAGTTTCCATCTCTTTCAGCAGATTTGAGGCATTTTTCCTACTTTACTGAATGATGGTTTTCTGCCTTTTAAGATGCTATTTAGTCCACAATTCTAACATAAATTTCAATGTCCACTAAGCAATGTGTGACTGACACTGCCTCATATGACAGGTCTGAGTTTCATTCCTAGTGATAACTTATCACTATGTAAAGTATTTTTGACAGCTCAGCTGAGGCATATTAGGTGAAAACACTACTATACGTCTACATTCTGTATTCTGAATAATATTTGTTATCCTCTATATTTAATCACTATCAGTTGAGTCCATACTCTAAGAAATTCCTGTAACTGATGCAAACACAACGTTTGATCTGAAGACTGTTCAACTTTGACACAAGTACTCCCCAGTATCCTTTTTTATATGTGTTCCTTTAGTGTATCATTTGTATGACAAACCACAGCTGAGAAGTTGTGGTCTCTCATAATTCACATATTCACGTTCCTTATGTGAAAATACTGTAGATTCCTTGTAGCATAGCTGTTTGTAGTCCCAGTGATCAACTCTATGTTATGCATTGTTTCTGGGCCAGGTGGGATTTATTCCAGTTCTGGCATTTATTGGACGAGATTCTTTATCTAAACTGAAATTCCAACCTGAAAAAGGCTGGTCATCAGACCTGAGCTATTGAACATACCCAAGAAAGGGTTTGACAGAGATCTGAGTAGTCAAAATAAGGCTTGAAGAACTGGTTGCCTACAATCTCTTTCCAGTTTATGTTTGACTTAGTCTTCTGGTGAGCACAGCAGGAAAATGGATATGTAAACAGGCTGTGGAGGGTTAACTTCTTGTAAGATAGTGACATGGGAAAAATAAATCTGTTACACAGCAGAGATGTATTTGACCAGTCAGCAGCAGACCCATAGGGGTAGCACACATTACTCTGAGTATGCCTGCCTGCCTCACTCCCATCTCTCTGTGCATTATAATTACACATGACCTGCCATCTACCTGGCTACCACTGAAGAGCAGAGACAGACTTCTTCATATTTAGGTGCTGCTCAACACAAAGCCATTACAACCATTTTCAGCTCATCCTTATACTCCAAATAAAACACACAGTTATCGTTCTGGAAATGTTAACAAAGAGCCTTCTCTTTCTTGAGTATTTGGGCTTATAGCTTCTCTTTGACCTATTACTCTTCTGTGTCTCAGACTATTTTATAGTTTGGCACCTGTGTAATACACTTCTGTGAGTTGTCTTTAGCAAATAAGATTGTTGGTTTCATCTCTGTACATTGAACTAGAATCAGGTGAATCCCTAATGCCAAAACAATTTTTGATAGTTACCTGTTACCAATTCCTATGGGACTGAAACTGTTTCTCAACAGAGCTTCAACAACACTACCCATCCAATTAGATAAAATACTAAAAAACAGCAGGTAAAATGTACTTTAAATATTTTTTTTTCTGCATTAATTATGTTTGATGCTCTCATTTCATAATAGCTACATAAATATGTAGGGCAAATTTCTTGGTTCTCATAAACATTGCAGACCGTGGTAGTTGCACATGCTTATATTCCATGCAGAATTCCCTTCAGTGGCCGGTAAGAAAATAATAAAAAATGGTTTACACATTTACAGGATCTTTCATCAGAGTCTCTGAGGGGCTTCAGTGATATACTCATAGCAACATTTTAATCTTAGAGCTAAAGGAAATCAAACACTAAAAAGATTAAAGCTCAAACCTTTAAAGATGTCTTTGGAATTAATTGGAGCCTTGAAAACCTTTCAGGATCTGCATCTAAGTGACTTGTCCAAGGATGCACCCTGTGAGCAACTGGAAAATAAAATACAGGTGTCATGAATTCCTTTTTCATTATTTTAAGGCCACCAAAGAGGAATCATGCATATAGAGTAAATATAGATAAACAAGTTCATGCATTTCGTAGAAGAGAGATTTCTCCATCAAACATAAGTCCCATGGTATTCATATGGCACTCCAAATATGCTTTTGACTCTTGAGAGTAAGTATAGAAAATCACTGTATAATCTAAGGTGAAATATACAGTCTTGTCATACATTGCATTTAGAGAGACCTCTAAACATGCATGAGCTGTCATAATAGGTTGCACTCCTGCATGTGTGTGTGTGCATACGTGCAAATACATTCAGTCCCACAGGATTTCTTGCACAGTAGAGGTGAAACTGATTATGACAATTTTTACCATTTAAGCTTAGAAAACTAACTTTCCTATATAGACAGTTGAGAAAAAGTTGATTCTTTCAAATGGGGATGAGGGTCCTGAAAGTTGTTGTCTGAAGTTGGATGATGTGAATAGAGAGATTAAGAAATCTTGATCTCAGGATCAAGAGATTCCCATCCTGACTTTTTCCATCTATTGAGATGCGTCATTTATGTTCCATGCTGACACACTGGTAATCATATCAGACAAGAGGAAGGGGAAGGAGGAATCAGTACCCCGGCTTGTGTGACTTTTTTTTTTTTTTTTTTTTTTTTTTTTCTCCAGAATTTTACAAAGATTTAGAAAACTTCTATACTTGGCAATTTGCTGATGTGCTTTCTGTCAATAATTTTAATTAACGATGTGATCCTGCTTTTGTTGAAAATGTCACAGTTTTGATGTTGTATTATTGGACTTAAAAGGCAATTATATATTTTATTTAATATTCTGGTATTAAATACCCTGCTAATCAGTTCAAAAGTTTCAGGATGAATTAAATTTATATTCAACATCTATAGTCTTCTGTATATTTTTTGTGTGTTTTACATATAAAATAAATATATGTCACAATATAGAATTTTACCCTATAGGATTAAGTCAAAATATTTTTATTATTAATGACTGCATTTGTTTTCAGGGCATTGTTATTATTATTATTATTTTTCCTTTTCAGTTTTAGAAATGCTAACTTTTTAAGGTTGGTTCTTTGAAGAAAATATTGACTTAAAACAGTAAATCATGCTTTGAAAATTACAGGTATGAAGAAAATTGGAATGAAAAAGAAACCTCCTGGGTGAGATTATTCATAAGGAAATATGGAAACACTAAATAGATCATAGTTTTTGAAATAGGAAGAACCCTGGAGCAGGTGAGATTTGCATACTAATTAGAGACTAATTAGGCTCACAGGTTAATCTATCTTCCATCACAAGACAGCATCTGTTTTAGAAGATTCAACACCTCTTAGCTTGGCTGCTGGTGTTACAAAAGCTGAAATATTTTTCTGTTTTCATTATAAATTTTTGCTTTTGGGGGTTTACAATTCAGCAAGAACTTTTTTTTTTTTTTTTACATATTTCAGCAAATTTAAGAAGTGTTTAGAAGTGATTTTTATTGAAAAGATAATTTCAGAATCTTCCATTTGTGTCAAAAAAACAAAAAGGGGGTGGGGTTAGGGGGTGGGGGTGCCTAAAGAATGTGATTTACAAAATGGTTAAAAATCAGCCATTGCCAGCATGAAGTAAATACTATCCAAAATGAATAAATGCAAAAATATGCCTGATATCTGCAAACTGATGTTAATAAGCGACCCTCATGTAATATCTAAGTGCATTTTTATTATTCCAATCCTCAAGACTATTCACCTTCTCCTATATATCTCAGTCCTTCTCTGTATTATTGATGCCCTTATTATTGATCCAACATTAGCAAATTTCATCAGCACACCCCCAATATTTGCCAATAACATTATTGAAATTATGAAACAAAAATGATCTCAAGTCCATTTCTTGAAAAGGTTCAGGTGCAAATTCCCTGCAGCACAATCAATACAACCCAACTGAACTCTAGTGTCATGTGCTCATTTTCAAAACCCTTAACCTCTTTATGATCCATTTTACTCATCTCCGTTTTCCTTTCTGTTAATTTCCAGTCAACACTGTATTCAACATGTGTATTAGCTTACATATCATTTTTAATATCTAAAAATATGATTTAACTTGGGCAATCTGCATTTCTGGATATCTATCTTGATTTGATTGCAATGAAAATATTTAAATGAAAAAGAAAAATTGTTGTAAAAATTTCAAAATTAAGATGTACAAAAACCGAAGTACCTAGTACCTTCTGAACTCAATTGAAAACTTTTGTTCAATCTCATATGAAGGAAAATGTGTCAGAAAACTCAAAAGAATGAAAAGAATTATAGTGTTAATTTAATTAATCACTTTAACTCATATTAAAAAAAAAAAAAAAAAAAAAAAAAAAATAGGTATATGCATGTTTTTGCTACTAGCATGGATTATTTTCCCAGACCACAGCGTTAGTTGCTTACAAACAAATACTGGCAAATCTTTCTTAGCCAGAGAACATTTTTACTGAAAAAATCAGTTTTCATCAGTCATGTACACATGTACAGGATCCGCCTGAAATAGCTGTCTGACCAGTCTTCTGATTTTAAACAAATACAATACCTAGGGCTATCATACTTTGTCTTTTCCTAGATGGGATTTCTGTTTCTGCCTGTTTGGTTCTTTTATTTCCAGATAACATTTGAAAGTTATGGTCTTCGTTCACAACTTTCATCTGTTCATACGCAGTACATGACAGCTCTAATATAAACGTTTGCCAAATTTCCTTGAGTCCTGCATGCTTCCTTGAAGACCAGCATTGTTTTTTTGCACCCAGCTTTAGTAACAATGGACTTCTTACCAACTGGTGAGAAGGAAAATCACCTCCCCTTGACTCTATAAAAGCAGAAATTAATTAAACAGGCTACCATAATCTCATATGTGTGAAAGTAGTTGTTGCCTTTACTAGACTTGTATCCTGATGTAGAAAAACTACAGTAATAATGGATTAGGCAGTTCCACTCAATCTGTCATCTAACTTGTCTCACACTACTGACTCTATGGCCAAAAAGTCTACTGCACAGTCTTCTCTGAACCCACCTGTACAGCAGTTCTGTCAGCTATGGGTTATCTCTCTTGTCAGTCAGATCTCTTTTTTAAAGCTAAAGAAAGTTTCTCTCAAGTAAAACTAGTGACCAAAGTTTTCCTCATCTACTGAAATGCAATGTTCCATTACTACACTAATTACTAAAAGGTCGTGATAAGAATGCTGGATTTCAGAAAACAGAGCTTAACATGAAAAGCATTCCCTCTTTGCAAAGCCACAGTTTGAGTCAGCTGTAGCAATTTATCTTAAGACACAATAGCAGCCCCCAAACTTCTGCTTGCAGTAGTCTTTTGCAGATCTTTCCTACTTTGATTTTGCATAAGTAAAAATAATTCGGCTAATGGGTCTGTCAGTACATAGACTGATCATGGTATAAGTCTATCTAGAAGAGACGTGGGACCACACACACAAAAAAAAAAATCATTGCAGTGTAGCCAAAAAAAGAAATATAAAAATCATGGTCTCGCAGATATTAAAGGAAACATTTCCTTTAACTACCTCAGAATGAGAATTTCACTCCCTCTCTCTCTCAGATTGAGGACTTGTCTCTACAAGGCTTATTTTACAGTCCTGAATAAACATTCACTGACATCTGACAGACAGGCTTCAAGGCATTTTGATTGCTTCTTGGGGTGCTAATGGCAGAAAGGGGGACACAGAGACACAGCACACGGTGATCCTGCAGTGATGCTGAGCTAGTTCAATGGGGCACACCCAATTTCCCTTCCTTGCAAGTAGTACAGAGAATGGCCAGGGGAAATAGGGCAGGACACAGCATTCCGAGCAGTCCCTGAATGTGGTAATAATTCCTTGGCAGTAAAAGGAATTTCCAAGCAGCTCTCAGGCACATAGAATCAGTTTAAGGAGTGCAAAGACAACCTTGCATGCCCTTTTACACAATGTCACACACAACTGTTGTGAATGAAGGAGAGGTACAATCCAAAATATTTTCTCATGATCACTTATTACAAATTTTTCTCATTTTTCCAAATGGTCCCTGTATGGTCTACATATTCAACATTTTTTTCCGGTTCTGCACAATCTCCATGAGATAACAATAAAGAAATGGTTTTGCCTATAATGTATTCAATATATTATTACTGATTGACGTTCCATTATTTGAAATGGTACATAAAACTACACACTCCAAGCTTTAAATATTACTAATAACAAAATACGTACTCATGATGTATAATATCATTTAGCTCATAATACTGCAGTGGTGCTGAAAGGCTTAAGTGCATTACACATTGCTGTGAACACCGAACTTCAGGACAACAGGGTTTCAGCTATTCTAATCATGAAATAATTTTTTGTTTGCTGAGATATACTCATCTTCTTGATAGATTCCTGAGTGTAATATTGGTGGTATTGTTGCTGTTATGAAGTGAAACAACCAACAGTGATAGCATTCTGTACTTCCAATCTTTTATAAAAGAGTGTATTTGAAAAAGGACAGAAGATAAAAATAAATAAACAGAAGAACAAACAAAAACAGCAACAATAACAACAAAAACCCTAGTCATATTGAATTTTAACAGGGGCTGCTATGTTTTTTCTCAAAAATGAAAACACATTGTACTATTCATTGCTTCAATTTAATTCAGGAATCATGACAGCAAATTAGAAGAGCCTCAAAAAAATCATCTGGTCTATGCCTTGACATGTGATGTCTGATGTGTGGATTAGTCTCAATATTTCATCAATCAACTTCTCAAATTAAAGAATAGACAAAATATTCTTTATATTACCAACAAAAATCTGTCTCTAAAGTGTGACAAAAAAGACAACTCTACAACAAAATAAAACAACTCTAATTATGGAAAACCATGTTAACTACTTATGTACAAACAGCAGCTGGTCATAATTCATAACTCATTTTTATGCTGGATATATTACTTTGCTTCATCTTTTTCACCGAGTGGGAGAAACTTATATGACCTAATTAATAAATTATGTATAATATGATATCTGGATATTAAGTGCAGGTTATAGCAATTTATGATAAATGAGGTGTCACAGATAGAAAGCAAATTAATGGAAGTATTAACTATTAACCAAAGAAATATGTATTAGAAATATATATATATATATGTAACAAAGAGAATAATAGCCTTCTAAGCTTGTCTTAGAAATACATGTTCAAAAAAAAAAAAAAAAAGGAAAAAAAAGTATCACAAAATGCAGGCTGTCTTCGTTTACCAGGCCAATTTTTTTTTTACTGTGTTAATGGACGTTTTTTATGAGAATTGGACTGACTGACATTAAATGAGGGAAAATATCTTGATGAAATATTAAGGAAAGAATTTCAAATGCTTGATGTCAGTAATTGAGAAAGGAGTACATACACAATAATATTAACATGATCGTTTTTAAAATGCAATATATTTTAATTTCCACTTTATAATTTCCTGCCCCCCACCCCCTTTTTTGAGATAATGAATGAGCACTATCAACTGCAAGTAAAGTCAATAGCATCATAGTTATAATTTCTGACACTCTCCCTCTTCACCTATAACAGAGAAATTACTCCACAGTGAGTTCCACACCCAGTGCTACAATCCATGATTTCCATAAAGTATAATCCAAATACTAAAGAGGTTGCACAGATATAGCAATAGTGAATGGGGTTTATAAAATAATTTCTAGTCTCCAATACTTATTAGCAATTTTTCAATAGTAGAGAACTGTAGTGATATCTTTTACTAGCTCTGTATTTTCCTAAGACATACTTGATAATTATACTATATATTGGTGTGATACTAAATTAATTATCTTAAATTATTAAATCTGAATTTATTTCAAATCAACATAGAAAGTATATTTCTGAAAGATCATATTTCTTGCAATTTCAATTTTATAAACCCTAATTCACAAAGGGTGTCCTAATCATTCATGCAAATTAACAGCTGTAATCAGTGGTATAACTTTGGAAATGAATTTGATTTATAAATAACACAAAGTGAAATGGAAATCTCAGTCTTGAACTCATAAATGTCAATTGCAATTTTTTTCCACAACTGCTTATTCTATGTCTGTAAAGAATTTCCCACTTCTGTGATTGGGGAAAACGCAATGATGTTCAGTACTAATAAATACATACATTAAAAATACAATTAAAATAAATTTAGTTTCCACAGTACCTCAGACTTAGCTCATGAGTATATCAATACAACTCTGTAGAAGCTAAAATATTTCTGGCAATTTCCTCAGGATCTGGCCCTCTATGTCTCACTGAAATAATTTCTTAAAATGATTAAGTAAAGTACTGCACATATAAGGCATTGATTTTTATCATTGATTTTGTGCTGGCATTTGAGCCAAGCCTCAAAAAGCTTGAACGTTTTATGTATTTACAGCTGTCTGTTGGCAAGAAATAATTCATTCCCTCCATGAGCTTCAGGAGCATGAAACATGCTCCTGAAGCTTATAAAAACAGCATTTTTTTAGACTAGATTTACAAACAGCTTCTTCAAATAAAAAGTTAGAAAATGTACTTTAAATCACTGAAACAAAAGCAGAACTCTGTTTCTTGATTTTTTTTTTATTATTATTTTTATTTTTATTTTTTTGGCTTGTCGAACAAATAAGACAGATATACATTATATTTTCCTCCCAGGAGATCTGCTCCATTGGCAGAGAGCAAAGATCAATGATGAATCATCATCTCATAAAAAAAAAAAAAAAAAAAATCCAGTGAAAAAAAATGAAGTGTATTGGCACTTTTGTTTAAATATGCATGTAAGAAAATTTTGGTTGCCTGTTACTGTATTTTTCCTAATCAGACAAATCCATCCCTCATTTCACTGAGAGAGCATCTTCTTTGGCTGATCAGAGACAATTTCTGAAACAGGTTCAACATGAGAAGAACCTACCTTTGATTCATTTCAAAGCCTCTCCCTTGAGAGTGTCATATTCTAACACAACAATAATTCATTGGCTTTACTTTCAAAAGCTATTACCGATATGTATGAGAATATACCACCATCTATTAATCTAAACTAATCAGATCACCAAAGTCTCAGATGGTTAATGTGTTATTACAGAATAAATAAGTTTTTAAAATTGCAACTTTCTTTTCCCTCTCTATTTCAGAGTATGTGTCCACCAATGTTGAAGGAGATAATACTGTTACCTATGAGGGTTTTGTTCAAAAGGAGAGAATGAGCAGTAAACTAAGTTATTCCACATCCAGCCATATATTTTTATCTTCCTACTGATTTGAGTGACCTTTGGCTGAGCACATCCAGAACGGATTGTAGGATTACCAGTGTGGGTGGCTACCTTTTCAACATGTTTATACACAACTTTGTAACAGTGGTTGAAAACACAGCTGCTAAAATATTATCTTTTAGGTCTTACAGAGTGATGGATAACTCAATATGAGTCATAGTTTTAAAAAGGAAGGGTTTTATTCCCATTTCAGTGATGGAAAAAAAATAATGAAGCAGAGAAGGCACGGTTCAAAAACATCAGAAAGACTGTGAGAGTCAATAGATGTAGAGAGTTGCAAACCTAGCTCTGCCCATGGTGAAAACTGTTATTTAAGATACATTAATTGGATTTCTTTTCAAGTTTGACTAAAATCTCCAGCAAAACAGCTTTAAGGACACTTTCTACAGAACTTATCACAAAAAAAAATAAAATAAAATAAAATAAAAATAAAATAAAATAAAATAAAATAAAAGAATCAAACCTAAATATCAGATTCCACTGCCACAACTCTATTTATTGGTGAAACAACTAAGAGGTCATCATTAGAACCATGCATAACAGAGATATTTTATTCACTATTTCATTAAGACAAAAATAAAGGAAACAATAAGGAATGTTTATAACATATGTATATCAGCCATAGGTTTTATTAATTCCATACTTTCATTATTATCCAGCAGACAAAAAGTTTGTTTGTTTTCCTTTCAATAAACAAAGGTACTTGGCATACCATTTATTTCTGAATCAATTTGAAGAACTAGATTCTTTCAGTGTTTACATACTGATATTACAGTTTCAGTAGTGATCAGAGAATACTGACTGTAGCACTGAAGAGAGGTCAGGGAACACCTTTGAAGACATTTAAAGATTTCCCCAGTACAGGAAAATTAACAGCAGCTGGAGCCTCTAACCATATCTTACCATTCTACCAAATAGAACATGCCAAGACCCTGAAATTTTTTGACCAGAATGCCCTATATTTTGCTAATGCATCTATAAAATCTTTTTTGGGAGCCATTCACACAAATTAAAGGAGATAATAATCTGAGAAATTAGGAGTGCAAATCAGGCCAGCATTTACTTCTCTTTCAACTCTCGAAACCCTTCACTAAGTGCAGTTTCTTTGGGCCCCAAAACCACATTCTAAGACAGGTAAATAAAGATTGGTAAAAATGCTCAGTCATAACATTTTCCTGTTTACACATTCACAAAGTTTCTGCATCGTACGTTCAATAAATAAATAAATAAATACATACATATTTTTTGCCCTTTTTTTTTTTTTTTTTTTTTTTTTTTTTGAGGATGTTGCAATATTTTCTCAAAGATTCATATTTATCGATCTTGGCAGAGCTGCCAGAAGCATGGGGATTCCCCAACAAAGTGTCAAGAATCTGTCTTACTACTGTTTCTTACTGCGCAGCTCTTTTATAAAATTAGTTTCATTGCAATACATCAACAAGAAGGTATGTGGTTCCATCTAGCAAAGTAATTTGGATAATGAGCAAAGAGAATTTGAAAGACTAAGTGATATGATCACACCACAAGGTCAACAGCCAAACCAAATCCCACCTACTGTCCCATTTTATACTTTATGCATGAAATGACAGCTGAGGCTCAGGTGACATGAATCTATTTTCAGGTTTTATCCCTTGTCTGTATTCATTCTCCTCTTGTCCCCTTTCCTTCATACTGAAAAGCCAAGTTTCAGAGAGATTAAGCTAAGTAGTCTATATTAACTATGGCTCTTTATCAGAAGGCAAAAAGGCCTTTTTTTTTTTTTTTTCCTTGAAAGATCACAAAGTTAAAATTGCATCCCACACTGTGTGATTCTTTAGCTACTTTCAGCCATACCAGCTTCAAAGCTTACTTACCAAACCAAACTGCAATTATTGGTCCAAAGCAGAACAATTAGAAAAGTGGTGTTTTGACAGCTGAATATCTGATGATTGTACAGCTTGAAACCTTGTGTTATTTAACCCTTCTCAAGATTTAATGTAATAACATGTTCCATTATCCATTATGTTTTTTATCTCCAATAATCAATCTAAGAATTGGGTTATTGAATGGTAGCATGTTTATAGAGAATTCTTTACATTTTAAGACCTCAGTGGGCCTAACTACATGACAAAATTTCTAGGATCCATTAATATGCTCAATTTGTCAATGTAATTTTTGCTAAGCAGAGCATACCTTAGTCTATATAAAATGTCTGATTGATTATAATCAATACGTTATTCAACCACAAGATATTTTTCTGGAGTAGTGCATAACATAAAATGGATTAAAAAATATAATAAAATGCTAGGTTTAGCCCACAACCCTTCATCAGAGACAACTGACTTTCTAACTATTCTTTCAGTATGAATAATGAATTCTTCTAAATCCTCTCAAAATGCAAAGCAGAAGCTCTAGAGCTAAACAGCTTTCATTGAAAAGATAGTGTCTGAGTTCTGTGCACATTTCATGCACATCACTGACCTTTTCCCCCACCCTCCACATACAGCATACACATATATTACCTCAATACTTTTAAAGATACATTAGTCATTCTGCAGGAAGACGGAAGACTAAAATGATCTTCCCATTACAGAACTAATCAGCCTATTTTCCACAACTTTTCACTAGAAGGAAGCAAATCCCATTACATTTCCTATGAACAAGTTATGAGCATAAAACCAGGTAATCAATTCACCATTGATTTAATGGAGACATCCTACCAATTTATACCAGCTGGGGGTATGGGTCACCATGTTTAAAAATATCCAAGTCACAATAACATAAATTTATAAACAAAACCAAACCTTCAAAAACATTAGCTTTGGTAGCCTTCCTGCCTTCTGGCAGGAATGTTATGAGTTATGAGATTATTTCTATTTGATCCTGCAGGATTAGTAAAAAGATTTCAGAAATGCTAGTTGTTCTGTAGAGGGACATGTACAATTGACAGAAGGAATCTAAGTCTTAGTGAAATTTAACCTTAAATGCTGAAGAGAGGAAAGGAGGACAGGGGAATCATAGTGATATTCCAGGCACTGGTAGTTTCTGTTGTGTATGCACATCCTTCCTTTAGATACTCTACTTCTTTCACTGCCTAGCACCTTGCCTGTTTCAATATCTTTCTGTTTTTTGACTGTTTCCTTCTGTGTACAAAAAAAAAAAAAAAAAAAAAAAAAACTCTTCTTATTTTCCCAAAAAAATGTGATTTTGACCAAAAAAAAAAAATCCATTAAGAATACTAGCTACAACCAGAAACAACCACAAATATTGAAATCAAAAGGTTCATTTCTGTATCATGTTTTTGAAAACAATTATTTTCAGCTATAACTTTTTTCTATGCAATGCACAGAAATCACCACAATCCAAAAGACTCTAATTTATAATTAGTTTACAGTAAGATGAGGAAAATACCTTGTTCTGGAATTTAGCAAAGGGTTTTACATTAATAAAAAGTCAGATGATGGTAAGGTTTTTGGGGGGGAAATGAATAAATAAATAAATAAATAAATTAATAAATTAAAAATCAGCACCACCACCAGCAGCTACAACAACAACAAAACAGAATTCTGATTTAATCTATTTTGCAAGAAGATTTCATTTTAAACTGCATCCTAAATTTTATTAAATTTATATACGTGGCATACAATTTTGGATGTCAAAAACTGGTAATTGTAGATGTCACTTTATAGCAGTTAGTTTAATCTAGAATTTCAAAAATCTTACTAACTAGTTAGGTCTGACTTTAGTAATTTGATGAAAATCTGACT
The DNA here is from genome assembly GCA_011076525.1 of Nettapus auritus. NCBI lineage: Eukaryota > Metazoa > Chordata > Aves > Anseriformes > Anatidae > Nettapus > Nettapus auritus. The sequence goes on along the minus strand of CM021766.1, from coordinate 129,938,346 downwards.
ACAGAAAACATCAATACCAATTTACATTAAGTCAAACCTTATTTTATCTGGTGCTACAACAATTTTCAACATAGTATTGTAAAATAAGATATGAAGGGAATTTTCCTGAAAATGCAACTCTTGTCTTATGCGCATTAATTTTTGTCCACAAAATATCTATATATTAATCCAAGACAAACTGGTGAGTTATAGCATTTACTCATATGTAATTCTGTGATCATGTAAAGCATAAATTTACAATATGAAACCTTGAAATATGTTTGGAGGTTGTCAGGAGTGAAGTGCATACCTCAGGAATGAGTTCCAGCACCACCAAGAGGAATCCTAAACCAAAAGACACATCAGTCCCTGCCTGATGAGCTTGCATGCTTTGGATTAGCATGGATACATGGAGCATAGAGATGAATGTATGTGTTTAAGCCAGACTACACAATATCTTCCCATATATTCATATCAACTAACATTTGGTTTCACTGAAAGAAAATAATTTTAGACTTGCTTCTGGAAACAATCCTCTTATTTTTCAGTGACTCAGTTGTGGCCAAATACATCGTGCTGGAGAAAAAATAATTGTTTCTGTTGTAAATAAACAGGAGGAATGTATACCTTATTTTATACCATATAAGAAATCATATAAGATCCTATCTTATATGATGTGACACCTTAGCATTTTCTCATAGATTCTTCGTTGGGACTTCCATATCCTACTTCCATGAAAGCCAGCTCATTTGAAAATCAAAATTAGCTGCATGTCTTTTAAAAATTCTGCCTACAAAATGTCTGCAGAATTTTTCTCAAGATTTCACTGTGATAATTTCATTGTTTGTTAACTTGGCTTTGATGTCTCTTTGTGCTCCATCTGCTTTGAAATATGCTGTTATTATTCTATTAATAAAGACTTTTTTTTTTTTTTTTTTTTTTTTTTTTTTTTTTTTTTTTTAGATTGAGCTGTGTAAAAGGTGTTCAGAAAGATAGTAACATAAGAAAAATCTCCAAGTGAAAAAACTACCTGGGGACTTAAAGAAAGGATAAAAGGACAATGATACCATATCTCAAGTATAACAGCAGGCTTATATAAAATATATGGCATTAAATAAAAATTTCTAAGAGTAAGAAAGAATACTTTTAAATGGATAGGGATATTTTTAGTGATTACATTTTCAATTTACAGCTGGTCAGAGACTGGGACTCACTGAGTTCACATAGCCAATACATACAAATACAGATGAATTCACATTGCATTGCAAGTATCTAATAAATAATAAAAATATGTTTTTTTGTGTTTTTTTTTTTGGGGGGGGGGTGAAAGCTATTACTAAATAGCACCACAGAATCCAGAATCCTGAGCATTCATGGCATGTAAGCTGCATGTAAAGCTCTTTTTTTTATTATTATTATTATTATTATTTTTTATTTGAGGTTGGAGCTCAAAAAAAAACACCTTTTTTTTTTTTTTTTTTTTTTTTTTTTTTTTTTTAATAAGCTGGTAGTCTTGCTTCATGACTGGACTCCTATGAACTGTGGCAACACAAGCCAACAAAAGTTTTCTTATGTTATCATAATTTAAATGATAAACATTCATAAAGCTGAGAGACTTTATAATTCTCAAATTAAATTTGGCTAATATGGTGAATTCTTAAAGAAATGTTATTGTTATGTTAAATAGGCAAATACATATAGCAAGCTGAAGTTCAAAGAAACCAGAGGACTTCCTCCCAAAGTTTCCACTGTGATACTGATATGGCTAAACCATGCTTTACAATCTTACTGTCTTACTTCATCATACAGTGCTGCAAATAGAAAATGTGGGAAACTTTCCTATTTGTAGCAGAACATGCAAAAGGCAGACCTAGTCTGTCAGCTTAGATTACAAAAAATATACATTCTTGTGACAAAAGAATGTATATATATATATTAAAAAAAAAAAAAAAAAGAAAGAAAGAAAGAAGAAATAATCTTTTGTCAGTGTGTTTGCTTGTTTTTAAGGTATTATAAAATGATAATTTCCTTGTATTTTCAATGGTAACCAAAAATTCATTCACTGTGTTTACAGAAAGATGCATTATTTTATTATGTTCTGTAAAATGGATTATAATCTTTTCAGCAAAAGCCCGTGATGGGCAATAAGAAGCTACAAGGCTATACATCAAAACAAGTTTAAAATATCTGTTTATATTATCATTGTTATATATTTCATAATGAAATTTCATATTACGTCCATACATGTAATCTCCCTTGATAAAGTAAATATAGATTATGCACTAAAAAAAAACACTATGTGGAAAAAAGTCAAATAGGTTGGTAAAGTCAAGAAATACAAAAAATTAAAAGTGCCAGAATTTAGGAAATGACAAACTCCTGTCTTCTGAAATTACTTCAGTAGTTTGATCAGAACCGCAATACCAACTTAATGATGTATTCTTTGCAAATCATCTTGCAAATATATTGTAAATTAATATTTATATTTTAATTTTAAAAAGAGTAAGTGTTTCTGCTTCAAGCATACTTTCTACAATATATTTTATGGTTTTGTTTGCTTTTTACAGAATATAAAGCAGCTGTTTATTGATATGATCATTAATAGATATTGTATTTACTTTGGTATGACAGTGTGATCCATTCTGATGCATATCCAATCGTACAAGGTATCAGTTTATTAACATTGATAAACTATAAAATAAGCTATGCATAAACAATAAGCCTGTATATTTTATTCTTGCATCATTATTCTGGTAATCTACTTATTTATTTATTTATTTATTTATTTATTTATTTTTAATTAGAAAGAAGCTTCCTTTTTCCTTTCTTTCTTTCTTTCTTTCTTTCTTCCTTTCTTCCTTTCTTTCTATCTTTCTCTTTTTCTCTCTTTCTTTATTATTCTTTAATACCAGCAGGAACAGAATAATGAACTAGCTGGATCTTGAGTTTGACCCAATCAATCAGGTTTTTTTTTTTTTTTCCGATTCTCATATACTAGAACAAATATATACCAACTCATTACTAGGAAAAAACAACTTTGCATTTTATCAGATTAAATTAAATCAGATTCTTATTATTCCATTTTAAGACTACTGATTCACCAGGTATCAGACTGTCTGTTCTATTGAGCTAATATCCTATTCCATGTGAAACACAGCCTATTGAGTTGAAAGTGGAAGCCTGATCCTGTTCACAATGAAATCAATAACAAAGTGGTTATAGACTTAATTACAAAACAGGGAGTATACTTGCATACAGTTTCATATATGCATCTTCAACACATTCTTTGTACTATTCAAAATACGTGGAGCTGGGAGAGAGAGACCATTATGAGAAAATAGAATGCAAATATTTTCATCTTTGATATAAAAAATCAAACCAAGAAATGATATCCTCAGGTAAAAACTGTCTCAGCCCACTCTGAATGGATTTGCATGAAAAACTGTTGGAAACCTGCAAGTGAGAGCAGTACTTAACTCCCTGTTTCTACCTGGGCTGTCTTACTACATTGAAAGATAATCAATTTATGTTTAGTGTACCTGGTATGCCTCATGTTTAATATATTTACTTAAAATATATTTTATATATCAAGTATCTCATTGATAATGATAGCTGTCTTCATTCAGCCTTGTTTCCACTACAGTGCTGTTTTCTAAGTCAAATATAAATTACCATCATATTTAGTAATCTATGCACACAGCAAGACTTCAACAAAGATGCTGAGGTCAGGCTTTTAACTCTGCATTTAGTAGAGAGAGACAAAATTCTCTTGATTTTCAGAAGTATTTATAATTGTTGCTCTCTGTGAGCAGTAGTTAAAAAAGTATCATAATTTGGAAATCTTTTCTATTTCACAGAAGTCTAATATCAGAAAACTAATGTCATTTAGGTTAAAACTTGCATGTTACATGTAGCATTCAATACCATAAGATGTATTTTATATCACATTCCATAGGTCAAAAAGTATTTAATTTGAAATAGGCAGATTATAAATATATGTTTAGAGAACAACTCTTTTAGAAAAGGATCAAAGATTTCAAAGTTTTCATTAGGAAGTTCCTAGATTCAAGGGTGCCAACACTATTACTCCACTTCTATCAAGATACTTTACTGATGCACTGCAAGGCTGTAAAACATAATAGCAAACAGCTGGTCATAAAAGAAATTGATGATTATGGATTATACTCTAGTTACATTTTAAAGTGAGATGGCAATTGCTATATGAAATTATTTTGTTGCACTCTGAAGGAGTAAAGTTGCATAGCAAACCACAAAGTTAAAATCTATGAAATTTTGTGGTAGAGATTAAAGTATGGTGGGAACAAGAAAAGGTGAAGAATTTGAGTCAGTCCAAAGAAGTCATCATTGCTCCACACACTGATTTGAAATCTCTCTGCTTCAGATCCTTTTCCAAGGCTCCTTCCTCGTCTTGCGTAGGCAGTCTTAATGATCTCACCAGCACTAATGGCTTAAAAATAACTACTTACAAGAGCAAGAAAGTCAGATTTCTCCCCTTTATAAATTGCTCCAGATTCTGTATCACGGAATGCACTACATTGCATTTCAATAACAGGTGAGAGCAAGCTTCATTGCATGTCTTTATGTCAAATAAAGTCACTTACAGTTAATGTAGGCTTCCCTTAATTGTCTTAAAATGACTCAGGGTAGGTACAGTTGGTCTAAATCTCAAAGAGGAAACCAGATTGCCTGCTCCAGTGTTATCTGCCTTACAAACAATAAGCTCCACCTCAGACTGTAAATTCCCCAGAGTCTTCTGTGAACCCTCTCCATTACAGATTCTTCACATGTGGAAAGCAGTTCCCTGGGGGAAGCAGGGGGTTGGATGTACTCCCTGCAAAGCATGTCCCAGCACACACACAGGAGCTTAGTCCATCCTGTGGGATGGCCACAATTCCCAGCACAGTTCCCAGAGGCAGCCATGTACCTTACTGTGCTGTCCCAAAGGGCTATTCTGAGGTGCCTCATTTTTGAACGTACTGCCCAGAGAACCAAAGTACCAAATTTAGGGGCTCTGAATAAATTGCTGAAATCAGAAACCTAGTTTTCATGTTTATGATTCACATAAACTTGGGCACATTGGGCACAATTAATCAAAATCTAAACAAACTGCAGCAACAACACCTCAGGCAGGCTTCAATACCAACTGAAATTTAAAGTTTCTAGTCAGGTAACGAGGCAACAGTCAGTGTTTATAGTGCATCTTGAGAAAATGTAAAAAGAAATTCCTAAATGTTAATAAAATTTAACATATCCTTAAACATAAAAATCCCTCAAAGAAGTCATTATTTTCTTGCAGTTTTATGTATTATGTTTTTATTTAATAGCATGTTTGTGTTTGACCTATTGTATCTAGATATGCATAACACTTAACTATTTTGCCTACAGTACTTTTAAGTGTCATTTTAAGATTAAAAAAAAAAAAAAAAAAAAAATCAGCCTTTTGGACCTGATAATTCTGCTCTGGACCTGTCCCACCAGCATCAGTAAGGTTAGATATCAGTTCCTTTTTTCACTCAACTATCATAAGTGATTATAGTATATAAGAAGTATTTGGGAATATTTAGTATTTCACAAAATCTTTAAATTTGTTACCAGGCTTTGTTTTGTATTTGCTCAGTTGCTACCTTTTGGCTTTTCTGTATTAGTAGCATTGGTACAGGGGAGACATAGGAGGAGTTTAAACTCTACATTTAAGAAATTCCTTCCTAGAAAGACCAGTTACTGGATCCACCCATTCTGTTAACATTCCTAACTCAACCTTGTCAGGTGGAAGGGCTTCCTGGTGAGAACAGATGTGGAAAGGCAGACACGCATAAGGACTAAAAAATATGTTTGGTCAAAGAGTGCTTTCAAACTGAGCACTCCTCCACCTTCACCATATGGTTACCTTCCAGCCGGAAGGAATGAGACCAAGCACCAGCACTGAGCAACGGGGTCCCTACTTCCTGTCTGTCTGTCAGTCTCAGCACAGAGCAGAAATAAAATATGGATTGCCCCCCCCCCCCCCCGCGGGGTTTTTTTTTTTTTCTTCTGGTGAGGCTATTTAGCCGACAAAACCATACACTGTAAATTTCAAACTACCTGAAAGAACTAAGAATAGTTTTCAATTTATACTTCCACTAAGGTAATGGGGAGTAAGATGGATCCCTGAAAGTAAAGCTCTGAAAGAAGGGGAAAAAAGTATAAGTAAATAAAGGCCAATGGAAAGCCTGCTTTTGGACCTTGGTGAATAACTGAAACATAGTCATGTGCACACTGATCTGAAGGGGGGTTAACCTTGAGTATAAAAAGAATGAGAAACATAACCTTTTTTTTTCTGTCATCATGATGTATGAAACAATTCTCTACTTTCATGTAAGTCTGCTTTACTAGAAGAAAAACCCATCCTGCTTCAAGAACCAGTTACATGAATAGTGTTACTTTATAATTTGTGAGAAGGTTGCTATATTTGTAAATATTTTATTCTGATTTTGTTCTTTAATAATAATAATAAAAAAGGAAATAAGTAGTGAAATATCTGTAGTGCTGATGAAAGCTAAAGCAGTGGAGGGGACAGGGGCTGAGGCCAAATGGAAGGTGAAGAGGAGCAGGGACTACAAAGAGTCCCTTCCTCTGGAACCTTAACTGAACTGCTGGGAATTTTTTCCTCTAATTCTATTGCTGCCCCTCCTGCTTCTCTTTCCAGTCCTCTCCCCTCTTCCACCCCTTCCTACTGCTTCCTTTTCTTTCATCCTTCTGAGCTGTGCCAACGCCAGGGGAGAGGTCCAGAGCAGGATGGAAGGTCCAGCAAGCCTGAAATAAAAAAAAACACATTACAAATAAAAGATAAAAAGGATCCAGAAAATCAAATGAACTTACCCAACATTTTAAAATATGCTTTCCCTAGTTTGTAACTGCAGATCACTGTGACATAGGTTTTTCTTGCAGATAATATTTTGATCTTAAAAGATCCCAAAGTAAAGAGTAATCAGGTTATTTTCATTATGATGAATATCTAAAAAATATTAATATTTGTGACCAAGTATCAAGATTATCTGAACCCATATTAAAACTTCTGAGACGAAATGTCACCATACATAGGATAAGTTTTTGCATCAAATAATTAATAATAATAACTCTGTCATTATTGAAATAATTTATTTCCTTAAATTGAACTGTAATTATTTTTCTTGTATTTGCTTCTTTCATAAGTGTGTCCCTGAGCAAATATCCCTCATTCAACATCCTTGGACTACCTGCTCACACAGAGAGCTGTCACATTTAGGCCCAGTGACATCAAATGGCAGAGTTTGGCTTATATGCCTACAGAGAGATTCAGTTGTGCTCTTTTATGTCCTGACAATCTACGGTCATGAGACCTTTATAATGCTATGACAACACTGCACTCCCAACTCTGATGCAAAACTCATGACTGAAAAAATAAATGTTACAGTGCATAAAAGAAACTGGGAAAAGAGGTGAAAGCTTCATGAAGTCAGCTAAGGAGTTCATATTTGTAAATCTGTTATTTTTATTGTTGTTGTTTGTTTGTTGTGGATACTGCTCAGACAATGTATTTTTGTGGAACAGTACATAAACCTAAGGTAGAAACCTCAATACGTAGCAAGGAACAAAGATGAAGATCAAGATGTGATGAAGTATATAACATGACATGGTAGCTTTTGCTAACAGTGCAGAAAAATAGGACGATATAATAATATATCAAAATATAATATAATGTAAGGGGCAGTGTCAATAAGTGGGTGAGTTCTTCTACATCCTGTTAATTGAAAAGTTCTGGGATGGATGTAAACCAACTTACTGAGACAAATTTTGTCTAAAAATTTTTGTCTAAAAATCCTTGATTTATACAAACGTAGGTACTCAATCTTATAAAATTCCAAACGTGCCCAGAATTAAAATTATCCGAGAGAGGGAAAGATAAATTCTGCCTGGATATTCAAAAAATACAGATTTTTTTTCTGGAATCTTTCATAACAAACATGTATATGAGGATATTAATGGTGTGACATTAATATCTAAATTTTTAACCAAGTTGTGTGGATCACTCCATTCATCAAGTATTATTTTTGTTCTTTTATGTTATAAAAGCTTTTTTCACAGCTAGATCTTCTGTTTTTTGATCTATCGATAATATTTTGACACAGTGACTACATAGCTACATACATTTACATATGTAAAGAAAGTGTAAGTAGTTGATTTAGTTAATATCCTTATAATCCTTATCTTTCAATTATTTTCAAAGGTTTCTCAGGTTCATGATTGTACACAATAACTGAAATCTCTGGATTTTAGAGTAAAGGACTCACTGAAGGGTTGAGTTGTAGGAAAAAAAAAAAAGGTATGAAATGTTGGCCTCAACAGAAATCTTTGAAAATTTTGTTGTAGTCTAGAACTGATTAAAGCTGTTTAAAAAAAAAAAAAAACACTGCATTACTGTAAAAATTACTGCAGAAGTTGACAGAAATTCAAATAGCTACTTACAGCCACGAAGTTTCTGGCCAGACAATTGGTGAAAAGATAATAATAATTTAAAAACAAACAAACAAACAAAACAGTTTTCAGTCAAATATTTCATTAAAAATGACATTTCAAAGAGGGAAAAGGGGAGAAATGGGGTTAATGTCCCCCAGCTTCATTCATCAAAAAGTTAGGAATCTAGGCTCTCTCACTCATCAGTGAAAAGAGAGTTTTAGGAAGGTTGTTCATCTCAGCTATCCACAGATGCCCCTCTTGGGATATAATCTGTAATTCTCTAGAGGCTTCTATATATCTCCATTGACTACAAAGCCTTGAGCGACTGTTAGACATCAATAACTAACTTTTAGATGGATAAAATGATGACTAGCTTAGATGTGAAAACCTATTTTTTTAAACAGCAAGTTTAAGTAAGATGAATCTAGCCTTTTGTGTGAATCCACTTTATCATAACCTACAGAAAGAAATATGTTGTGACAGGAAATTTTGACCAGCATATATAGGACCAGGTTTCTGTTTATATGTTACCCACCAGAGCAGGGCATACCATGATGAACAGTAACACAATATACTTCTCTCATAAAATAATAAACAATAAAAATAGCATCAACATGCTGATGAATTATCCCCCTAAAACAAAACTGACATAACATCAAAATTTAAATCTTTCTCTTTTCATTGTTCATAATGTACATTAATTGTCTATGACTTACAAATGCACAGCTGGAATAAAAACTTTTCAGAGCCAGACTTGCAGTTGTGCAGTTGTCCCATTTACCGAACTCCCATTTAACCAGAAGTTGTATATACAAGGAGAAAAAAAAAAAAAAAAAGAAAAAAAAAGAAAAAAAAAGTTGATAGGAACTTATATAGAAAATATTAGAAAACTGACTATTGTGCAGCATTGCAAGTGTTAGGTTTTACCCCATGAAATCAGAGGCAAATACAAGATGAGAAGTGGGATAGTAAAATTGAAATTTTTGTTAATTAGAACACAGTATAACAAATCCCTTTTGCACGTACTGAAGCAGAAAGTTTATTTTTTATTAAACCTTTAGGGCAACCTTGCAGTATTTTAGAGATGCAGTATAACAGTTTGAATATAACATTTTTAATGTTGTATAATATCTATCTTAACATTTACTGGGTGAAGGATCTTTCCATAAAATATATCAGCTAGGTAGAGTTATTTTCTGTTATAAAAAGTAATTCTGTATTACAGATCAAGCTCGGCAACATTCCACAGTTACTAAATACAACGTGTTTTGCTGTCAGTGAGTTACAATAACGCCCTCTACCAACAAGAGCTGTTAGCTAGCATTCAGTAAAACTTGAGAGCAGGTCCTGTGTGCAAATATATACAAAAATATCTGTGTTCTGTTCATACATATATATATATATTTTATTTTTTCATTCATATTATTCTAAAAAAGGGGATGCTTAGGGCAGAGCATACATTTTAGTATTTTTAAACAACATACTGCATTTTATGTTTGCACACAAACAGACAGAAAGGACCAGTATTGTCCACATCATGCAAATAGTATACTTTGAGACAAAAACTTCAAGTTAATTCTAAATCAGTCTAAAACTAACACATCTAAAGTATGCAGTAGTAGTACAATACCTCTTCCAGATACTAAAATGACAGTTAATGAACAAGATGCATCTTATGTCTATTTGACATTGATGCTGTTCAGTCTCAATGAAAAACACAGTGAAAATGGAGACACCTTTTTTTCCTCAAAGTACTGTGCTAGTGTAATGTTTTTCTACAGAGCAAATTTAGCCTTGTTTCAATCAGGTAAAGAATCCCATTAATATATTAATTGTGTCAGACAGACCTTTCTTTGTTGACCCTGAATGCCTGTCTAGAGGGAGGATCTTGATAAAAGCAACCAATGTGACTGGGCAGGTTGAAATAAAGACAGCCGGTATGAAATATGTTTGGCAGACTTATACCCAACTTTCACTAAATTATTTAGTAATTATTAAGGTACAATAACTATTATTGGATCCTTTATGGTTTTTTGTCCTGTAAATAACAACAGCCTATACTTGGTTAGCCTGAACCTATGGCTGTCCAAGGGCTGTGAGCAGCTCTCAGAGGTCCACAGTATTGCCAACAAAAAAATTCAGCTATTTTCAGAGCTCCACATTGACTTGGATTCTTAGAGACTGCACAGCAGTCAGGCAGTACTCAGTAATATGAGAAGTTCATCTGGGAAAGGACACCTGCGTAAAACAAGTGTAATCAGAGCTTCAGATACTTTGGGAGAAACAATCACAAATGTTGAAAGACAGAATAAAAATACTCCCCAAAAATCCTGGGGAGTACCACTCACATACCAGCCATAGTCATACCCACTGATGGTTACCACTGATATGAAATCTACCTCTGCTGCTTCAAACCTCTTCCAGCCAAGACAGAGAAGAAATTATTATGGGTATTACAGTAACCACGAAGGGATTACACCACAGCAAAAATCTATGTTCCTGAAACTGAAAAGCAGCTGAAGAACAGTTGTTGCTTGAGCCCCATTGGGCCAGGAGGGCATGCTGAGGAGCCAGAGCTGGGGAGTTACATGGAGGAGACCACAGAGACAACTTAATGCTGTAGCTTTTGCCAAGTGGAAGTAGATAATACGTGTGTATAAATTTACTGCATAGAGAAGGTTGAACTACTTCTTCCTAAACAAAAGTGTTTGTTAAGCCCTAAAAAGATAAGTAATTAATTCAAGGTTTTGTCTAATTCTTTGTCACACTAAAAACATCTGTAAAAATGACTACCTGTATGACTATCTATCTACCTACTTATCTATCTTTCTATTTCAGAATATCACAGTGATAAATGTGAGTTCATTGTATTCATGCTAACTAACCTGAGTTTTACATAATAATTTGAAGGTCTACTTGATATTTTTTTTTGATTTAATTATTAGCAGATGATTCATAGAGATGGCAAATCACACTTTGTTGTGCAAAGATATTTCACAGAAAACAGCTCTGAAATTGCAAGAAACACCTTTTATAAGGATTCAGTACATTTTAGAGATTATTGTCATTTCAAAATAGAACAGAATAAAGATGAGAAAAAATGGTTTAAATTATTTTAAAGTTATGTGAAACGATAATCTTCAAGTCACATTAACCTGGCAATTGTTTAAATATCATAAAATAATATTAATAACTTAACAAAGGTGAAGATGTTACACTGTAATCTTCACACCATTTAAAAATAGTGTTTTTTTTGTTTTGTTTTGTTTTTTTTTTTCCTTCTGCCAGTCAGGATCTGAGTTTAAAGAACCTACTTACTGGTTTTAAATCCAGTACTCTGGATGACAGTGTCACAGATTGCATAATTTTTCATCAGGAAAGAATAATCTTTAGTCTTCAGTTTGGAAATTCCGTAAGTACTTAAAACAAGGATTCAGCTCCAGATTTTGACAGTGCAGTGAATCTTCTGAGAAGACCAAGTGAATTTAAAAACATTTATTTGAAGGAAGACCTATCAGTTCTATCAGCTACACTTTTAAACACTCTTAAGCTATTTTTTTATTATTATTTTTTTTTAATCTCTTTATCTTTGAAAACCTACATTGCAGACAATGGAAAAAAAAAAAACACTAACAAACAAAAAACACTGGCAGAGAAAGAAACCTCTTTTAGAATAATGCTTTTGGAGACTAGAGAGCTAAGATATCAGCAATCTAGGAAGAGACTAATTAGGAAAAGCTATTTTAAATATCATTGTGGCAAACTTTCACATGTATACCTAGTAGAAGGCAGTCCCTGATACATTGCCTCAAGCCCATTCCAGTTCCCCTCAATGGTACGAACAAAAACCACTAAAATAATAACTGGAATATTCTTGTAAGTCTAAAAATCTGTGTTGCAGGGAAAATTCCTGAGAATTCTTTGCTGTTCTGCTTTAGCCAGAGAAATTCAGCTTGGCTTGGTAGAGTGAAGGGTAAGTCAAGCACAGCATAAAGCCTGTCTCACCAGAAGATGGCATGTCCACAGCACAGCTCCAGGTGGAGACATCCAGGCTAACTTGGGAGTTGGAAGCTGGACAAACGTTTTTGCAGCTGAAAGCAGAACAGATCAGCTTGGGCAGAAGAGGGCTCAAACACAGATGCCCTATTTCTGATGCAACACGACTTTGCTCAGAGCTGGTGTGGATGTCTCTGGCCAGTGCTAACAGGAACCTCTACCCAGTTATCCCAACAAACTCGAATGAAGAAGGGGCTGCAATTGCTCTCTGAAAATACACTGGGAATACAAGCAGAGGGAAGCAGAGATATGGAGAAGGAATCTCACTTTTTAGGGACAACACTAGCACAAAAACAGAGTATAAACTGTCTTAGAATAAATTTCAAGCAGCAATGAGGTTTCCAACAGCCAGAAGTGTGAGGTTCTGCCCAGCCCTTGAAGAGCTGCAGTGGGAATGGTGCCCCAGCTAAGTCTGGACTGGAGCTTGCTGAATCTGAACAAAGTAAGAACAGCCTAGCACAACAGCAGAACATAACTGATGTGACACCATAGGCCTCTCTAGTCCTATCACTATGTGGAAAAAAGGTGAGAAGATATGCTCCCATTGCCAACTGAGGCCACTATAGTGGCTAAAAATGTCAATTTATGAGCCAGCTCTCCAGGCACCATAGTCATTAACTTCTATTCACCTGACATATTTTTATTTGCTAGTAAGTACTGTTAATAATAGCTAATTATGGAAGAAGGAAAAAAAAAAAAAAAAAAAAAAAAAAAAAGTTTTTCAAAGCTTTCAGTTTACCAACATTTTAAAAGGTATCTTAAATTCCTAAATAGACCTGAATACCAAATCAGATTTAAAAATAGAAGATGCCCTCATTGCAATTCATTGGGTATAGTTTCTATTTTTCATTCATTAAAAAAAAAAAAAAGAAAAAAAAAGAAAAAATAACAATTGTCTTTTACACAAACGATGGTTTTCCAAACGTGCTTTCACAGCAGTGTTACTCATAGCATAACTATGGAAACACCAAGCTGGAATCGATTCCACCAACCCAAATCCTATTGTGCCCACATACTGCAGGAAGTAGGGGTATCCTTTTTCAAAATTAGCACCTTTATCCCTATTTTTAAATCCCAAGACTGTTTGATACATATGAAATCAGACAACTCTGTTACAGATTTCTGCAAATTAAATGCATTTATGTATATTAAATTACTGTGCTTCTGAGACAACAGGTGCTTTGTAGACAAAATCTGGGTGCTGTAAATAGAAATTTCTAAAACTTTTAACTCAAACTTCAAGGCAAGACTAGGTGAGCAGGATCAGATCTTCAGTTAGCAACTACTTTTACAAAATTACTCACACAACACACAAGTATATTGAATGAAAGGACAAAAGGAAGATTATTCTGGAAACTGCTAAGCTAGTTACTTTATTTCAGTGCTTCAGCAATGTCAAAAATATTTTTCTTACTGACAGATCCAGATAATTTAAATAAAAACTTTAATTTAAAAATAAGGGGAGAGGGAAACAAAACTAGAGGTGGAGGATAAAGTTTCAATCACTGTTGTATTTTAATGGCTTTCTTTCAAATTAAATCATGGAAAAATAAGCAGGCTGAGTCTTTTAAAAGTGTAGAGTATTGACCCAACAGATTGTAACTATTTCAGAGAAGTCATCACAATCTATCATAGAAATATTTAGACAGTGGTTTTTAGACGCATGGATGGTTGACCCCGATATACTGTCAGAAGTACTCCATCACGTCAGAGCAAAAATCATGTATAAATATGTGCTAAACATTTACATTGCATTTAAGCTGGAAAAAGCCACCTTAAATACACAATATATTTTTTCTGCATAGAAACATAGCTATCTAAATATTTATTTTTCAACATGACTAATAGCACAAGAGAATGCTGAAGACACACTTTCTACTTTAATGCACACTTCCTACTTTAAAGGTGGCTGTTAAGTTACAGCAATGTACATATAAGTGTTAGAAGCCTGAAACTTCCAAATTAATTTGTATCTCTATGGACCACACATTTTTTGCCTATATTGTGGTAGAAAAATAAATACATTCCCTGTAATTTACTTTGGTTTCCACATCTGAATACACAGCTTATGTTTACAATCAGTTACAAATCCTTGGAGGTTGTTTATACAAAATACATTAAGCAAACCCATCACAACAAATAAACTATAGAGAACACTGCAGACCAAGCGTTCAGTACTTCCTTAGCATAATATTGAATGATATCTCCTTCTGGGA